>CP138596.1:0-687897 GCA_033807795.1 Monosporozyma servazzii | reverse complement strand
ATACACCCATACACCCACACCCACACCCATACACACCCATACACCCACACCCACACCCATACACACCCACACACCCACACCCACACCCACACCCACACCCACACCCACACCCACACCCACACCCATACACCCATACACACCCATACACCCATACACCCATACACCCATACACCCATACACCCATACACCCATACACCCATACACCCATACACCCACACCCATACACCCACACCCATACACCCATACACCCACACCCACACCCACACCCATACACCCATACACCCATACACCCATACACCCATACACCCATACACCCATACACCCATACACCCATACACCCATACACCCATACACCCATACACCCATACACCCATACACCCATACACCCACACCCATACACCCACACACCCACACCCACACACCCATACACCCATACACCCATACACCCACACCCATACACCCACACCCACACACCCACCCACACCCACACCCATACACCCACACCCACACCCACACCCACACCCACACCCATACACCCACACCCACACCCACACCCATACACCCATACACCCATACACCCACACCCATACACCCATACACCCACACCCACACCCACACCCATACACCCATACACCCATACACCCACACCCACACCCACACCCATACACCCACACCCATACACCCATACACCCACACCCACACCCACACCCATACACCCACACCCACACCCATACACCCACACCCATACACCCACACCCATACACCCATACACCCATACACCCACACCCACACCCATACACCCATACACCCACACCCATACACCCACACCCACACACCCATACACCCACACCCACACCCACACACCCCACACACCCACACCCATACACCCACACACACACACACACACACCCACACATAAAACATATTCTCACCAACATCATTTTATTTTACTTTACCCACTAACCCTAACCTACATTCACCCAACCCTACCCATTTATCATAAAACCTAACTTACTCTCCCTCAAATAACCCTACCTATTTTACCTTCCAACCCTATCTCTTTTTTATCCAACCCTACTCACCACTTCTCCTAACCCTACCTTATATTTCATAAACCCTAACTACCCCACCTTAACATTTTATCATTCTAAACTCACCCATACTTAACTACACTATTATAAATAAACAAATTCTTACTATACCAATCCTAAACTAACAATTACTACCCATTACATACAAATATATACTATCCTTCACTACATTATACCATACTAACTTACTACTTATTATACTATACCATATTAAATAAACAAATTACTATATATTTTAAACAAAAATCTATAAACTAAACTATATCAAAATAAACAAATCTAATACAAACAAATTACTATATTATCTCACTTTACAATATATATTTCCTACTTTTTATATTTATTTATTACATTTTAACATTTACTCTAATTACTTAACTTTTATATCTATATTTTTTTCTTAATTCATACTTTTCAATAAACAAACATTAAATTTTACAATTATTAAAAATTATCACTTTATTTCCAAATTCACACTTTACTATTAACATTAACCACTTATTTTCACATAAACACAATATAAACCACCTATTTATAACCATATCTATCATTATTACTTCATATCATAACATTATACCCATTATCCCCCTCACTTTTATCACCTATATATCTATCATTATTACTAATTATATTATTATTACTATTCTACTTAACTATTCTTACTATTCACCATATCTTTACTCTTAAAATTTACTATTCCATTCAAACATCCTACTATTATTCATATTACCATACTTATATTATTATCATTTTTTATTTCATATATAAATACTATATTACTTCTATTCATATAATTCCTATCGACCCCATTATTACTTTCTCAACATCTACATATACTATTCATCATATTATTATCATTCCTATTACTCTCAACATTACCAATACTCTAATAACTCTAATTAATACTACTTATATTTCTATTATTCTTATTATTTTTATTACTACTCTTATTCACTATACCCTATCATCATCACTATTATTATTCATATTACTTACTATTATAACCTATATTATCATCATTATTCTATACTATCTTCCTTCTAATTCAACATATTACCTTCATTTATTATTACTACTATTACCATTACTACTACCAACCTTTATTATTTATATTTCTATAATTATTACTACATATACAACTCTATTTTCATTATAATTATTATTACCACTACTACTCTTATATACCCATTATCACTATTATACCATATTCCTTTACATCTAACTTATTTTACCAATCTTATCTTTTCTTACATTACTATTACTCTAACTATTTTTACTATCATTATTACTACTATTCATACTAACTATTATCAACCATACTTCCATCATTATTACTATCCTTACTATTATCATTACCATCATTTACACCATTACTACTATTTATTTTACTATATTATCATTATTTTTATCAAATTAACATTACTACTAACTATTACTATACTTCCATAACATCATATATCATTATTTTTATCATTTTATTTTCATTACCATTACTCTTTCTATCATTACTTTAAACATTCCATTATTATTCTTATTTTTATATTTCTATAATTACTACTACTTATATTACTTTACCATCTATACACCTAATATTATATCTCATTATCCTATACTTTTTCCTTATAACTTAAACTATATACTATTATTTACTATATTACTACCCATTTATTATTACTTTTCTTAACTATATTATTACTATTATTATATTATTAACCTTTTATTATACCATATACACATCCAATTATATATATATTTTTACCCATATTACCCTTATATTATTACCTAACTCTCATTTATTATTACTTATTTTATATCTTATATATCACATTACTATAATTATTACCATTCCTATTAACATTATTAATATTTCTTATAATAAAACCTATATACTATAATATTATCATAACATATTATTTCTTTTTACCTTTCATTCATTTCATATATATTTTATATTACCATTATTCCATCCACTCTTATCATCTACATTACTACTACTTATTTTACTATTTTATTATTACTAAACTTACATTCCCACCATTCTTATTACCACTTTACTCTATTATTATTATTATAAAAAAATTCATTCATACTTACACAACATCTTCATATTATTTCTCCAACAACCTATATTTCCATAATTATTACTACTTATAATACTATATCATCATTTTCATAATTTATAATTTATCTTCAAACATTCAACTATATATTTCATATTAACTTTTACTCTCATTATTATTACTACACTTATACTATTATCATTTATTTCTTTACATATTTCTATTAACTATATTACTATATTATCACTATTATCACTATCTATCACCACCAATCTTCATCATAATACACTTACCTTACTATTATTACTATTCATCATATCAACTATTACTCTCTTTATTATTAACTATTCATTACCAATTCTCTAATTATTATAATTATTACTACATATAATCTTCTTAACCAAATTATTATCATTACTATTCTTATTCACTATAATCAAATCATTATCACTCCATATATTATTAACTATACTCTTATTATTCTATTTATTACTTATATTATCATCATTCAACTATATTTCATATTACCATTACTTACTCCATACTTATCATCCATATTATTACTAATATTATAAACTATATTATCAACATTACCCAATACTACATTCCTTATAATCTAAAATATTAATCTCTATTATTATTCCCATAATAATCATTACTATTACCATCATCACTACCAACTTTTATCATACCATCTAAACATCCCATCATTTTTCATATTTCTATAATAATTATCATCTATATTACCCTTAAAACAAACAACTACCTCTTCTACTTACTCTTTACTTTTATTAACATCATCTATCACAAACATATCACCACATATTAAACTATACTACATTAAAATAAACAAACTACTACAATCTTCCTTTACCATTTTAACACTCTACTATTCACATAAACACAACATAAACCACCCAAATACCTCCTACTATATTCTTATTATTACTACTAATTTTCATATTATTACCATTATTCCTTCTATCTATATTTCATAATACCATTATTCTTATCAACTATATAATATTTACTTCTCTTATAATACCATCACTTATTACTTTTTATATTCTCTATTTCTTATTACCATTATCATTATTATTATCATAATTATCATTAACTTTTCTAAAACTATAACAATTTACCATTATTATTAACCTTTATTATACCATTTAAACCTCTAACTATATTACATATTACTCTTAACTCCAATATTTTCCATTACCCATATCATACTATTATATCTATCTTTCACACCATCATATTACCATTACTACTTCTATATCACTATCATTCTACTATAATTATTATTACTCTATATAACAACCATTTTTATCATCTACATTACTACTATTATTACCATAAAATAAACAAATCATCATATATCATAATCAAATTAAACATAAACAAATTATTATATTCATTTAAATAAATATATATATATTAACATAAATAAATTACCTTACTTTATAAACAAATATTACTCTACTATATTAAACTCTACCACTTATAACAAACATACTATCATATTCAAATAAACAAATTACTACATATCCAACTAAACAACCACCTATTTATTATACCATTTACTATAAACAAATTTATAAACAAATATCCATACACTAAATAACTATTACCATATTACATACAAATCTAAACTATACTACACTATATTTCCATATATACAATAAACAAATACCTATAATCTATACAAATCCAAATAAACAAATTACCACACTCACATTCCCACTTTTTATATTTATTTATCTTATTTTAACATTTACTATAACTTCTTATCTTTTATTTCTATATTTTTTTCTAAAATCATACTTATCAATAAACAAACATTAAATTTCACATTATATTAAAACTATACAATTTTAACACTTAACTATTCACATTACCCACTTATTATCACTTAAAGAACCTAATAATTTTCCTCACTATATTCTTATTACCATTCCTATTATTAATTATCACTACCACTCTTCAAATTATTATATTATCACCAATATTATTACTATTATACTATAATTATCATATTTATTATCACTCACATTATTCTTACTACCATCATTTACTCCATTTTTATTAACCATATTATTATTATTACTACTTATATTTCATATTACCATTATTATCTTCTTATCCCTACTATCATTACTTCCATTACTTTATTATTATTTACTCCATTATATCACTATATTATACTAAATCCCTTATATTTCAAAATATCACTCTCATTTAATATAACTATATCATCATTACTTACATTACTATCATTACCAATCCTCATACCAATAAACTATCACTATTATCATAACACTATATCCATATTCACACTACATCTTCATATTATTACCTTTAAACACCCAATTATTATTAACCATACTACCATCATTACTCTATATTCTTATTAAAATCATTTACTATTATACATTATACCATTACTATATTCTCATTCTCCTTACTATCATCAACATTATAAAAATTACCATAACAAATCATTTACATTTACATACCCTAATCCAACTATCACTTTATATCAACCAATTAAACATTTATTATATTATTTACTCCCTCTTTATAACTATTTTACCATACTTATCATTATCATTACAATTATATTTCATATTACCATTAATAAATTATAATTATCTAATCATCATTTATTATTTTATTATCATTACAATATTTCCTCTTATTTAACATATTACTATCCCAATCATTACTCACATATCCATCCATTATTATTACTATACTATCACTATATTCCTTATAATCCAACATACTATCATCATTAATACCAATCTTTATTATTTATATTTATCTTTTATCACTTATCATAAAATACTTTTATTTTTACTTTCATTACTCTTTACCTTATCATATTATTACTTTAAACATTCTATCAATTATTCATTACTACTATTCTATTATTACTATTATCATTAACATTATCTATTTATTACTCCCACCATTCTTTTCACCTATATTACTATCATTATTATTATTACCATTTTTACTACTATTCCTATTAACTATATTACTATCAAAACTACTACTCATATTATCTTTACTATTATCATTACTACTCCACTTAAACCATATTATTACCATTCCTACCTTCATTACAATCCAACCTTCTAACTCTATATCAAATCATCATAACTACACTTCAATTAACATTATTTTATTATTATCATCAATTATTATTCATATTTATTTCACTATCATTATTACTGAACTTCATACTTTTAAATTATCACCTTATTACCTATTACTTTTTTCTATATTACTTTTATTATTACTTCATACCACACCATTATTACCATTATATTACTATATCTTTCATTACCTTAAACCTTTATTATACCATTTAAACATTCCATTATTCTCCTTATTACCATTTTTATCAACTTAATTACTACCAATATTCTTATAATTCTTACTCCCACATCATTACCATTATTCCCTCTATTCTTATTAACCATATTACTATATTATCATACCTTTCAAACTCGCGACTCTATTTCATATTACCATTACCACCTATATTATCACTATCATATACTATATTCCTTATAACCTAACCTATATTACCATCATTTATTATTATATATCTTACTATTCCTATAATTTCTATTACTAATTATCACTACCACTCTTCATATTATTATACTATGATTATTCCCTATTACTATATTATTTCATTTACCATTATCACTCATTTAAACATTTAACTCTATTTCATATTACCATTATTATATTCTTAATCTTATCCCTACTATCATTACTTTCACTACTATCACATATATTACCACCACTTTATCATTATCATATACTTAATTCCTTATATCCCTAAATATCATCCTCATTACTTATATTACTATCATATTATTATTATATTTTCTTTTTATTATAATATACATTACCATTATTACCAATCCCCATACCATTAAACTATCTCCATTAACATACGAATTCAAATATACTTTCATAACATTATCTAATTATTACCTTTAAAATTCCAATTAAACACTTCATACCATTATTTTCTTCATTTTTATTAACCATATTATTATTATTACTACTCAAATATTCAATTACTATTACTATATCTATCATTACTCCCACTTATCAATTTCTATAATTATTACTACCTATATTTTATATTACCATTACTACATTACCATCATCTAATCATTATTTCTACCACACTTACTACCTTTATTATTATCATCATCACTACTACTTATATTATAATTATTACCATTACTCCATTCTATATTCCTATTAACATTACTTTTACCCTTACCAAAATTATCCTAACAAATCTTCTACATTTACATACCATCATATTATTTCTTTAAAACATTCCATAACACTCTCATTACCATTATTTACTCCATTATTACTACATACATTATTATCCAATACCATTTTCCTTATAATTTACTAATATTACCATTATTTTATTATTATTTCCTCTATTCCTTTTACCCATATTAACCATATCATCTTCATAATTACTAAATTCCTATCATTATTTCCTCCATTCTTATCACCTATATTAATATCACTACTAATCTTACAACATATATTTCTATCATCAACCATATTACGATCATTAATACTCTCATTATTATTATCATTACAATCACTATAACTACTTATCTTATTAACTTTATTACTATACTATCATTATCATTATTACACTATATTACTATTACTACAAAATCATTACTTTAACCATTTATTATAACATTATTCCCTCTACTCTTATCACTATATTTCTTACATTACTATAATAATTACAACTTTTATTTATTTATATTAAAATTATTACTTCTCTTCTTCACCAAAACATATCTATTAACTTTCAAACATCTAAATAATCCATTTTTATTATTTACTTCATTCTATTCCTATTAACCATATTTCTTATCATTACTTCTATTACTACACAATTTCTACCACCTATATTTCTATAATCTATATATCTATAATCTACCTAACCTATATCTATCAATACTATCATTATTTCCTATTACACTAACTACTCTTACTTTTACTATAACCATTATTCCCCTCACATATTACTATAATTATTACTACTTATATTATATCATTCATACCTTTTATATTTTATATTACCATTACTAAATTAATATCATATATATTTAACAATTAAACATTCTAATATAATTTTTAATACATATATTACTATATTATCATTATTATTATCAAATTAACATTACTACTAACTATTAATATACTTTCATATTACTCTCATTCTATCATTAATCATATTATTATTATAATTCATATTAACTATATAATAAACAAATCCAAAATAAACAAATATAACATAACATCATAAACAGATATAAAATAAACAAATCCAATATATACTATAAATTATATTAAAATAAACAAATATAACATACCATCATAAACAAATTACTATATATATTATAACAAATATTTACTTTACTTTATAAAATAAACAAATTACCATATATTATACTATACTATAACAAAATAAACAAATTACTATATATCATTATAAACAAATTATATAAACAAATATTATAAACAATTTTATATTATACTAACTATCCGAATAAACAAACTACTACATCAAAATAAACAAATATAACATACCATCATAAACAAATTAACAAATTAAATAAACAATTCTAAAATAAACAAATTACAATATATCATTATAAACAAATTATATATTCAAATCTAATATAAACAAATCTACAATATATCTAAATAAACAAATTACTAAACAAAATAAACAAATCAACATATCAATACATACATTTCCACACATCATTATACACAATTTACCTTATATTAAACTACACTACATCAAAATAAACAAATTACTATATTATCTCCCTTTACCATACTAACTTTTCCACTTTTTATATTTATTTATCACATTTTTACATTTACTATAATTTTTTAACTCTTATATCAACAATTTATTTTAAATTCATACTTTTCAATAAACAAACATTAAATTTTACAATTATTCAAAATCATCACTTTACAATTCATTCTATACACATATTTTTACATCAAAACTTCATAACTACCCAACCATCCCCATTACTATTACTAATATTACTTTATTCAACTATATTCCATATTATTACTCTTATATTACTATATTTCTATAATCATTACTATTATTATTATTTCTATTTCCATTTAACTTTTTATATTTTATATTACCATTACTAAATTACCATCATCTAACTATTATTTATACCATTCTTATTACCATAATCACTTATATTATATCACTACTCTTATCACCTATCATCATCATTAACATTATCATTACCATTACCATTATCAAAATTACCATATCATAATCATATTATTACTCTTAAACATTCAACTACTTATATTATTACCATTACACCCTCCATACTTATTACCTATATTTCTATTATTATTACTATATTCATTATCATTATCACTCTCCCTTTATATCATTATTACTATTACCCATATCATTACTACTCTTATTAACTCTATTACTACTAATCATCTATACAAATTATTTATTTTTATCATTGTTACTTTATTATTACTATACTATCTCCTATATTATATTGCGATTACTATACACTAATTTCCATTACTACTTTAATTAAACGATATAATAAACAAATTTTCATATAAAACTATAAACAAATTTCCATATAAAATAAACAAACAAAATAAACAATTATTAAAATTAACAATCTATTATTCATAATATACACTTATTATCTCATAAACACCACATAACTACCCAACCATCCCCATTACTATCACTAATTATCTTAAATTTATTAATCTTCATATTATTACTACTCACATTTACCATTTCTTATCAATAACCTTTATTATCCATGTTACTATACTATCATTATTACCTTAATTACTACTACTATTCTCAACCATACTTCCATCATCATTCCTCTTATTATTCTTTACACTTATATACTATATTTATATCATTCATTTTACTAATATTATTACTATATTATCATCGTTATCACTACCTACCCCACTAATTATCATATCATATTACACTTAACTTACTATTATTACTATTCAACATTTCACTATCATTACCATTATCTCCTCCACTATTAACTATATTACTATAATCACTTTTATTCGCTATATTCCCATCATTATCACTACATATATCATTAACTATACTTTTATCATTACTCTATTTATTTCTTATATTACCATCATTTATTATTACTATAATTATTTTCCATTTCTATTTCTACAAACATTATTACTTTTCCTCACACCATGAAATTATTACAATTATCATAACAAATCATCTACATTTACATACCATAATCATATTATTCTCTACTATATTCCTTATAATCTAACCTATATACTCTAATAATTACTATATCATCATCATATTACACATTATTATCATCTATATTACTATCATTATCATATCAACTCATTTACATAATCATATTATTACTTTTACCATCATCCCTCGATTCCTATTAACTATATCACTTTATTAATAACTATTACTACTTATAATATCATTATTCTTAACATTTATTATTCCCATCACGACTCCGATTAATATATTTTTATCATTATCCTATACCATATTCCTTCTAATCCAACATATTACCCTCATTTATTATTATTACTATTACCATCATTACTATCACCATTATTATTACTTTCCCCATCTATATTACTACTCTTATTACCAACGCTATCATTATTTCTCTTATTTTTATTACCTATCTTATTTATATTAATATTATTACTTACCATATATTATAAACAAATAAAATAAACAAATAAAATAAACAAATAGAATAAACAAATAGAATAAATCTAACACTATCCTATATCATCTCTTTTACCATACTCACTTTCCCAACTTCTATAATTATTTACTCTTATCATCCATACTATTCATACTACTTATAATACCATATCATCATCATTACTTTCATTATTCCATCTAAATATTCAACTATATTTCACACTAACTATTACTCTTACAATCTATATTCTTCTAATTATTAATATACTTATTACTTATATTCATATTAATTAATATACTTACTATCATTACTTCATTATAATTCCTACCTACAATATAACCTATATTATCATTATTACCTCTATCCCTATCACCTATATTATTATCTACCATTCAAATATTCAACTACATATCATATTACCATTACTATTAACTATACTATACCATATTAACAATCAATCATTCACTCTACCCAAATACCCCTACTATCATTACCATTATTAACTACATAACTCTCATTATCACAACTTATTTTATCATCACTACTACAATATATTATCATCTTATTTCATGACATTACTCATCCATATATTATCTCACTCCCTCATACTGGATTAACTTACCATATTACCATTACCACTATCTTATTACTACTTTTAAACATCCAATTTACCCTATATAACCATAATTATTACTTATATTCTACCATTGACTATTCTTGCAACCATTACTATACATATATTACCATCATTCATATCCTATATATTATTATAATTATAACTACTCATATTTATATATTACTATGATTATTATTACTACTACTTTTATTTACTATATAACTATCATGATTATCACCTCTATTACCATTATTATTAATACTACTAATTTTATTTACTATATTACTATGATTATTATCACCTATATAACTATCATTATTACTATTCTTATTAAATATTATTCTCCATATCATTACTATGAACATCCATTATACCATTAACCATCACATCATACATACTATATTTTCTACTATCCATTACTATAACTCTAATTACCCATAATACTACCATCATCATCCATATACTACACTCATTTATCAACACCATTTTAATTACTACAACTTTATCATTTTATTACGATAATCATCTTTCTTACCATTACCACGATTATTCATTATCCCCATTGCCATATAATAACTATTAACATTTATAACACCATTTATACACTCAACTATACTTTTTATTACCCATATATCATTACATTCCTTCATTTACTATATTTATCACCATTATCATCACCATAAACATTCCTATAATCATATAACTATATCTCTTATAATCATACTTCTATTATCATATTAACTATTACCATCATTCACTATCGCCCAGCTAACTATAATTATTACTTATCAATATCATTGCTACTTATAATATATTATCATTACTCACTCCATTCTCATCACCTCTATTACTATAATCATTACTACTTATATTATTATTATTACCTTTACTACTCTTATATACCCATCATTACGACCAACCATTATTATACCATTTAAACATATTATTATTACATTATCATTGCTATTATCACTATTACCACCAACCTTTATATCATATATGCTATATCTCTTACCATCCTTTATTATAATTCTATTCACCCATAATTACTACAATTACTTCTTTATATATTATTACATTAACTTTCTTATCTTCTATACTATTACTATATAATCACTGCACTTATTTCCATCATTAATATTACTTTACCACAATAACTATCATCATATTACCATTACTCTTCACATCCATTACTCTTAACATTTATCATACAATTAAACACTCCATTTTACTTCTCACTAACGATAATATCCATATACCACCTCAATACAACATATTAAACTACTTGACTATATCATTATAACTACTTTAATATATCATCATCACTACTCTTATCAACCAAATTCCAACTTATCATCAACATATCACCTCATACTTCACGTCTTTATTATCATTACCATTACTATATATCTTGTAATCTATCCTATATTACTCTTACCGTTATTTAAATTACCATCATCAACATTTACTTTACCCATTTAAACACTCAACTACATTATATATGACCCATATTATCCATATATAATCCATAAATCATAACATTCTCTCATATTACTATAACAATCTATATTATCACCATTACTACAAATACTATTACCAATTATAAGCCATTATCATTATAACAATTCATCTATATTGATATCACCATTACATCTCCATTCTTCTTAACTATATTACTATCATTATTAACTCTATTAATAATCGCTATCATAACTAACTATATTCTTACAACTCATTCAACTATTTAACCAAATACTGCTACATCCTTTATTTACATTGCTAACTTTACCATTTTAATCCCTATCATCTTCCCCCTTCCCATACTTAACATCCTAAATCTTATCATATATATATGATCATGCTACTATCACCACTTAAACTAACTATATTACTATAGATATCCTATACATCACCATTACCACCACTCATACTCAATCACTACTATCCTTACTATCGTGATACCTATTACTCTTATTAATACTACTCTTATCATTATTTTTATTACCATATACTTTTATCATTACCATATATTATTACCATACCTTCCATATGCCACTACTTCGACTATCTATTTTAACATTACCATCTCTCTTACTTCTATATAACCACTATTATACTCTAATACTACCATTACTATTATTCCTTTTCCATATCATTATACCTGAAATCACCACCAATATTACTACTTAATTCTCTGATCACCCATACTATTACACTATGATCACTACTTTTATTTTCACCACCATTATTACTACAATAAGATTTTCACCATCCATTACTCTACTCTTTTAACTACTTTTTTCAACTATATATCATTACCATTCTATCATTTTAATTACACTTATAAACTATATCACTCACATTCTACTAATCTTATTTTCATACTACTATCACTGCATACTACCTCCTATCATAATATTACAATTACTCATTTACATAACATTACCCATTTATTACTTCTAAACACACATATATATCTCTTATTCCTCATCTATATTTAACATAGTACTCTTATCACATTATCATAAACATTATTTCTATCACTACTCTTTCTAACTTACTATCATATTACTCTTAACTATACCACATTTGATATAATCTTACATATTCACCTATATTAATGAAACATATAATTACTGATCTTATCTCACCTGCTTTCCTCAAATCTTTACCAATATATAACTCAACCCTCACCTACTATATTATTATTTCTAACCAAATAATCATTTTCACTCAATATTACTCCAATTCCCACTCTCATTTCTATATTCACTACAAAGTTACTGTTACTCTTACTATATCAACTGCCCACTCCCATGCTTAACATTCTTATTTTATTTCTTTTCACTACTATTAATACCACCACTTACCTTCTCATCACTTCTATCAACTCTTATCATCAGAACAATTACTCTCGCTTTCTATCCCTATTCATATTATCATTTTTCTTCTGGACCATCATCATTTTTCACAACCATATTAAATCACATATATTCCATCACAATTTATTATCTTATAATTACTATCATATTACTACTACTCATTATCATTACTATTAACACCTCACTTTAATGCTATTAATTAATCTTTTCTCTTTACATAACACTTTCCATTGATCACCTTCGAATATCTAATTATAATTGCTATTACCCATATTGACTCACCGCATCCACATATCATTGACCACTATGCTCAGTAACTACATTATCACTACCCCCATAATCATTACCTTTACTCATATTATCATTATTATCATACTCCTCTTTATTCAAATCGACATTGTACCTCATCTCTTTAATTATCCCTATGAATGTTACCACTCTCTTTACCCTATTCCACTGCTATTACCAAACTTATTAATATCACCCTACTATATTACTCCAATTGACTGTACTTGCACATCACCACAATATTGTCTTTAACTAAACTGTTATGATCACTTTTACTCCTATATTTACTACATATATCTACTATCTTATTATCATTAATTCGCTTTATTACTCATGATCCATCATTACTTCTCCCATTATTCTTCTCAACTCTATTCATTACCATATAACTATAACTGTTACTATCATTAACTATACTAGACATCTTATTTCTATTACCAATCTAATGTATCAGACTACTATACTTTATATAATCTAACAGATCATTTACTCCTAATCTTATTACCATTACCATTATTTATACTTTCTTTGTAACATAACATTACACATTATTATATTATCCTAAATATTACCAATACCACTCTTCTCTTACTACATTAATTAACACAATAACTTATTTATCTTCCTTAACATCATTTTTTTACCCTAATAAACATCCAACATTCTTTCTATCACCAATATCCTGCTCAAATCATCCAAATATCACCACATCACTATTTTCATTTTATTGTTACTATTAACGGATATTATTATTCCTACTCTTGTTATCATACTTACATCTCTATTCATATCATAACTTTATATTGACCATCACTCTTACAATCTTCCTTCCTGCCATTACTGCTTCCATTAACAATATAATCATCACTACAACTCTCATGATTACCATTTCCATTTGTCCATTATTACATTGCCACCACTCTTTTTTCTTCTTCTAACCAATCAATATTATTACAAACACCACATCATAAACTACCTCCATTAACCATTATTATCACTACAAGTACTATTTAAATACTCCTACTTTATTATTTTTACTCTTAACTTTTATTGCATTGATTTGATTATCCTAATCATTCATTTTCACTTCCCCAACACGATCATACTAATACCCATAAACAGTAAACAACTATTTTAACATTGTTCCTTTTTATACCTCTATTCATCTCCTTGACATTGCTACTCACTATGCTATTAACTTCTATTATTATTATTTTCCATCAAATTATCATTATAATTACTGTTGTTTTTACCAAATTTACCACCAACTACAAACTCAAACTATTAAATCTAGACACTCAGTTATTCTTTACATCACCACACACTCAGCTCCTCTACTCCGTCTCTATTAACATTATTACCACTACTCTTATATTTATTTTTTCTAATGATTTTTATTTTTATTATTTTCAATTTTATCATTACGACTACCGCTAGTATTGAATAAACGTTTTTCCATAATCTCATTCACCCTATTACCATACTACTATCATAGGGGCATAGTTTTCTACATCATTACTTTGTAATCTTCTTTTAAAATATCTTTTTTACCTATACTTCCAACTATATTACCACTACCAATCCCCATACCATTACTGCTGGTAATCTTCCAAGTATACTATGATTCACTGATATTACCATCATTCGTATTAACTATAATATCAATACTACTATTGACCATCTTTACTAACTTCCAAGTTCTCTATTTATTATTATTAAATTCAAACAGCCCATATTTTACTTGCCGCCTACCATTCCCTGACACTATATTAATACCATTACTTACTGAACTATCATTGCTACCATTCCCACACTTACAGTATGCTATTACTCTATTATAACTATCATTACAAATTATTGCAGTATATTTTTTACTCTTTAAACTATATTTCATATTACACTCACCAGATAACATATCCCTTACCATTACTGACTCCATCATCACTCTTCATTCAATTTTATGTTCATTTATTCTATCACCATCCGGACTACCAATTCTATTTCTACTATTACCAAATATATCACTCCCATTTAACTCTTCTTCTTAACTATCACTACTGTATAAACCACTACTACTTTCAATATTCTTCCTACTTTCCCTACTTCACCAACATAACCACATTCAACTCTATTCTTACTACTGTCATTATTAACAATACCTCTCCACGCAACAACTACAGTTCCCTTTGATTCAATCTTCAATAGTACCAGTCACTCCATCAGTTATTAATCATTAACATCAACTCATATTCTAATTAAATATATGTCGTTCTTATCAGTACTCTTATTACTATTATCCATACTAATATCCTCATAACTTCCATAATCACTATCATCACTACCACCCCTATTAATTAAATAACTATAATCATCACAATCATTCTTATATACCCCACTGCTATCTCTCTCTTTTCTTATTTACATTGAAATCCCAACCAATGCATCTATAAACTATATAGATACTAGTACATTACCAAGACCGTAACTACTGTCCCTCTTTTCACGAATCCCTTTAGCTCCATTCATATTATTATAACATTTAATACCGTACTAAAATTCAGCCATACTATTCAAACCTCCACTTATAATCAATAATTCAGAAACACAATCAATGCATCATTATAATTCCCACTTTATTCTATCCTCCTTCTCTCATCACCACTTTTACTTTCTCTGTTATCATCATTACTGTTAACTATAATAATATGATCAACTTACTATACTACTATCACTACTACACCATTCATTTAATTAAATCACACTTTTCATTACCCATACAAATTCCACACATCATTCATTTACTGAATTATATTACTATCACCCTCTATATCATCATTCCCATTTGTATCGACTATTACCACCACCCCTCTAGCATTACTATGTTATTATAAACAGTACTACGCTTCACCAGTAGCATCTATTATACTAGTATATTTAAGAGTAGGATAATATTCAATTAATCAAATACATTCATAACGGTAACAGCATATATAACATAGCAAAGAGATACAAATGTATATTTTTCTCTTCATGTACGATTGTTTCCCCTTCACACGACAACGTCACTCGTTTTGTATGGCTCTTCTACATCTTGCCCAGTTAGATGGAAAATGGTTGAATCATTTGCTTCTTGACTCTTTGAACACTGCCCATTCCAACATGACTATCGACACAATATACTTTCTAGCCAACGCTTTAACTCTGTTCAGTCTCAGTGTTAACTTCGCCAATTCTTCATCCACCGGGAAAAACACCTGGGGCATGATAACCACGGTTTGTCTGTTGATATTGTACTTCTTCAAACTTGCGCTGAGTACTTTCAGATCACCGTTAGAATAAACATTGACAATATCAAAGGTTCTTCGTCCGTTGTCGTAACAAGATTTCAAAGATCTTATCCTAGTCTTCCAAACACCATGGAAACCACTCTTTGGAACCATAAGTACCCCACAACAATTGAGGACTTGTCCAAAAGAAACTTGCTTGACCAAACTTATGTTTGTTGAATGGTGTGTATTTGTTAGAATGGCTTACTTGCCTAATAGGAAAATAATTTAGCACACGCGGCCGAGGTTTTTCTTGCATTCGGCGAAAATTTCTAGCCTCGGCCGAAGTGTCCATCTCGTCGGTTGGGTTTTTCTTCGGCCGAGATTATTTGAACATTTGAAAATTTTGTATTAATTTAATTACACAACGCTAAGCTGCAATACCTTATTTATATTCAAATGGAATAGTAACTATTTCAAGATATCGTTGAATAGTTGGATCATGGGTACACGAAATTTACATAAACAAGCAAAGTATAAGTCAAGTATTTACATATAAAACCTGATGTCTAGAGTAACACATTCAGGGACTGCTAAAATGCAAATGTATATGATGGTGCATCGATACCAGTCTCTTGTTTAGATCTTGACAAAAATATATCTCTCATTAACGTAAAGTGTAACACAATCCGATTAGATCCTAAACATAAATGGCAATTACACCACTGGAGTACCTCAGCTTACAGACCACAACATGTTTAACCGTTTATTTTATTATTGCATTTATATCAAACTGACAATTGTAGCACTTCTCGATACAAACAGCCATGGCTTGACCCCAGAATAATCAAAACCATTATGTCAATGTGGAACAGCCACATATGGCTGTTTGTTTGTTTTATAGAACACATAGCACATTACTTTGTTCATTTATCGTAAAATGTCCAGCGATGAATACTGTCAATACGCACTCCAATTGTTGAACTTAACAAATAAGTGCCACATCAAACTGTTTCCCACAACACATTATATTTTTTGACCTGATTAAGATGCACATAATTGATAATTGCTGTGCTGAGATTGTATATTTGCATATCTTCAGCCAGTACCAGAGAAATCAAAACATCGCAATGCAACATCAAACCAGCAATACTCTGTAACATAACAAAGCAGTGTTGCTTATTTCATTCTATTCAATTTAATTGATCGTGTCAGAGTGGGTGCCTTGTATTTGAACTGTTAAACTGCTAATCTCTTTGCCATCTTCTTCAATCCTTGCTGTTGGTTTTATTTTATTTGAATATTTTCCCAATTTAAAGATGTGAAAATAAAATCAAAGAAAACATTTCTTCGAAAGAAACACTCAACACAGACTTGACCACCACCCAACATGGCAGCCACCACTTACAGTTGATTGCCACACGTCCACAATTGTGACCTGACACAATGACACAACGACTCACTCAACTGTTCCAACTGTGCCATCTTCATTTCAGGCAATCGACCAACTATTCACCAGATAATTTATCAACACATTAATACTGGCTATATTATGCTGGATTGTTAATACTGCAATGTACCATGTCTCCTTCTGGATTCCACCACTGCACTTTGATGTGTGTTTGACAATGCACACATCAATTTACTCAGTTTAATCCCAACCTCTATTAACATGGCTGTATTCACTGATTGTTGATTTTTAATTCAATACATCATTTAGAACAAAGAAGTAGCCTCAGTATTCTATCTGCACTACTCTGCATTCAGTTTGAATAATCCGACGTCCAATGTAATTCACTCACTCATTTATCAGTGATATATTTTGCTACAATATTTATATCTAATAATAATTAGTGCCTTTTAACCCAGCAGATAATCTACCACAGTCACCCTTTTTACCAAGAACATTGAATTGCACTAAAACCAAGACTAATTACAGAATGGACTGTGTGTTGGTAAAAACATTTGTTCCATTGGCTTAACATATTGGCTGATATTAATGAATTGAAATATCAAATTATGACCTGTACCAAACTATCACAGCTCATAAAAGGTTCAGCAAAACAAACTAAGCTTACTGTTGTGGTATAATGAATGGTGATCTGATTAAGCATTACAAAATAGCAGGTGTTGTGCTGCTAACTTCTATCATAATCTTGTGATAAAACATAAATTCATTTTACTTCAACTTTAATTATTATAATTAACTACACTCAACAAGATAAATACTGACATTTATTCACACAAGCAAGGATACTTTGGATTGCTTCCGTTAATTTAGACCAACGATTAATAATGTTGGAAGTAATTCTCTCATTTTAATTGATTATATTCACCATATTACAACATCGACACTCTTTACAAAGTTATATTACATTGACTTAAATCCATTATTCTACACTGTTAAGTAGTAAACCTCGAACCTGTCCCGTTGAATATCATTGAACTTATCCAAGGGAGTAACTACAAATAAAGACAAGCTAATATTCATTATTTTCTCTCTTGAAATAAACATTGCCACCTGGAACAAATCTACCTACCATTAACAAAGCCCCTGTCCAGAGATACATGCTATTCAACAAATCAAACACTTCTCAACCCAACGGACATCCCCCACTTTTAACTTAGCCCATATATAACCATCTATCTACTCTTGCTGTAGCTTTCCCCTATCTGTATTATCTCTCTGATAATTTTTCCCCATTTGTATTTTTTTCTCTGATATTTGCTTTTATTCGAATAAAAATAATTTAAACGAGAAAGAAACACATTCCCAGGAAACATACAAACAGACCAACACAACAACCACTCAACATGCCACACTGCACTTATAACAAGCATGTACTGTTACACATTTACACTGCCGTACTGAACTGATAGCATTACTCATTACCAGTGAACTTACAAGCTGTCAGAGATCGATGTGATATTTGATCTGTATCACTGATTCACAGATACACAACAAACACATAACACCAAAGACCATGACCACCCTGCCAATATAAATTGATACACATTACTGATTCAAGGGACACTGGGTAATACACCCTAGTCAATCACATCAGATTTTGATACTGTTGATTATTCACTGATATTTAATGGTTGATTGAATCTTTGCTTGTAACTCAACAACTGGCATCTGGTTCTTCATCTGGTATCTAAATCAGAAATTAGTGAGATATATTGATTTAACTTGGTTACTGGAGGTGTATTTTGATAATGGTTTTGACTGATTATGAAGCAACACAGATCAACCCAGCAAATAATATTTTCCACATCACTCATTTTAACAACAAAACAAACCAAATCTGGATAACTAAGGTCTTTACCTAATTGCTGGTACTTTAGTGATGTATTCAATCAGTATCCTACAGGTTCAATATCTCTTGGAAAACTAAAACACTGATCAAGCCTAATCTGCACACTGCTCATATCAACCTTCAATAAGGTCCACAAGAGCATTTCTCCATTGGCATAGATATGTTGGGAATGTTGCTTAAATTTCACAGTAAGGAATCGCTGTATTTTTTCAATGATATCATAATATTGCTAAACCCATCGCAGAAATAACAAGATTGTTTCCTCAATTAAACAATATTAATAGAAATAAACTATACGATTGCCTCCAGATAAGAATATTAACTGCTCACAGTGTGTTCATTCAATGCAAAAGTGACAACATATTGACGTTTTCCACTCATATCCTATTGACTGTTACTATTTCACTTTGATAATTACTGAAGAACTAATAACCAGATAATGTAGTCAAGATTCAATGAGACACAATCTACTCAATTCATTCCCAAGGATGGGTTCTGTCAAACAGTTAATCACAACAAATCAAATTATCAATCCTTTTTAACATGACTAACATGAACTGCCCTATGTTACCAAATAATTGATATTTTAATAATGTTAATAAGCATGTGGAATTAATTGACAACCCATAAACACTTAATGAGCTACACGGGATATTAATGTTATAACATAAACTAATATTGTTACATAAATTTGGCAACTAGCAAACTCTCCTACAAAACTGCTGCTCTTATGGATTGCTCATCTATCTAACATCAAATTTAGCACACACTGATATGGTCATTGCATTCACCACCTTTCCATTAAACAAAGATTAAGTGACCAACTGTATTTATTAACAGAAGAATCATTGCTATTTCATTTAGTATCGTAAAATAGAGAAAAACCAAGACTCATTACTTCATTAAGCATTGTCACTACAGCAAACCAATCGATCATTAGAAAGGGACACTACCCAAGTGTATTCATAAATTCAATACATTAACTCCAGTGTACCCTATGCCAACACACTGCTACCTCTTCTCATATATAACATCTATATATTCTTACTTTTTCCCATTTCTTATATTTTGGAATTTTTTAATCAAATAAAAGAAGAAAGAACACTTCACGATTCTTACCAATATGTTGTAACTGCACAACTGTAGCAGATCGTACCACCAGGGTATAGATGAATGCAACACCACTTAGTGATATGAACTATATTGTCAAAATAATCCCACCACGTCCAAACTCATGCATAACACAAATATATGTCCTCCAAATAGGAATTGACCAAGACACAGCTCGAATTACTAAACGACTAAACATGCCTTCGATAACTTTCAATCTCCCTTGAAATATAAAAGCATAAATGTATTTATTAACCACTACATAAGATACGTACAAACTTGATACAACAAACTATGAATCTACTCAGATGAAGAACCCGGACCACTTCTTCTAACAAAATAATTGGATGCCAACTGGAGGGAACGCATATTTTCCAGTATGATCCCCAGGAAAACCACATACAATGGAACTTCCCTTGCGCGATAAACCACTGTAGAGCACATATATCTAAAGAATACCGGGAAAGTGTCTGGAAAGTCAAAATTATTGACAGTAATGTAACTATCAAGAGCATCCCTGTATTTTCCACTTTCATACACGGCCCAGATCATTGTAACCACAACTGGAATATTTTTGATATCGCCAAGAAACTCTGCTACCAACTGTCTATCGGCAGTGGTTTTCAGCTGGAAACAGTACCACGCCTCCAAATCTGCCAACGCATGCCTTTTGTAAATGGCAAATATAGCACTGTCATCATTGTTGGCAATACTCTCGATATTTATCCTGTTCTTAAACACAGCAGAATAATAATTTGTCATACTTAAAAACGATGCTGGACAGTGATCAACTTCACCTCTGAATATCAGAAACATGACGTTGATATGTCTTGACCATATTAACTCAAAATACTTTTGGAATGTTTCGACAGGATTCAATACCATCCCTTCCCTGTCTTTTGCCTCTGTTGGAGGTGTCATAAAAGCCTGATTCAGTCTGAAGAATTGCCCTTTTATGTAGTTCATATCTGATATCGGCAAGGTGACCAGAAATTTAGAGGCACCTTTTATTGGAAACTGTTCTCTGATCCTGTGATAGTCTGTCCTTTGCCCAACCACTTTAAGAATTGCAAGAAGCTCATAAACTAAGCCACCAACTATTTTGCCAGTAACGGTACAATTTTCATTGGAATGTACCGGCATTAGACAATCGGCGCAGACATTAGATGATATTGTATCGCTCCAAGTTACAATGTGTCTCGGTTCAATATTTGCTAACAACACCTTTGTTGGTTTACATTTATATGCCCTCAGGATTTGCCTCCAGTCTTTCATTAACACGTTTGAGCCAGGCATCGACAAGAATTTGTGCACCCTTCTTGTCACCTCGTTAAGTTGAGGCTCAATCACGCCATCACCACTGTCTAGATTTACCACCTCTTGTCTACCATTACTTTCTTGTGAACCTTGTGTACTGTCGTCCTCTAGTTTTTCTTTTAATTCTTGAATTCTCTGATCTCCTTTTTCAACCCCACAGCACCCGTTGTGGCCTTGGAACGGCACATTGTAGAACCGTGCCACGTTTTCAGTAACACAGTGTCTCCAGTCGATTGTTGGGAACCTTCTGCCAATTTCGGTATCAGGAGGAAACACCCTCTTCCCTTGGACCGCCAAACTTTTCACAAAACCCCAGTGGCGGATACGCCCCACCATCTGCAAGTAGTCCACACAATCGATAGAGCAATCCACCAAACAAATGAACTGCACGGATTTGCAATCCAAACCATTGGATAACAGTTTAGTTCCCATCACCACTCTGGTCTGAGAGTGAATATCTTCAAAATCGTCAAACACCCTCCGTTTTTCACTCTCGACCAGATCGGCATCCACCATAGCAACAGCACCGTACCCTCGGACAGCTTCAAATACCGCGCGTAACCGGTCCTTGGAACTGAAAAAGAAAACAGCTTTTGAGTCCGAAGTGTTATTGATAAAATTCCTTACCAATCTTGTGGCTTGGGAAGAAACATCCCTATATTTTAACTGTTCCACCTCAACCTCAACATCGACCTCAGGAACTTTATCAATTGTGTTCACAAATAGACTTGTTTCTTGGAGAGCCTCAGGAATGTTTCTGTCTTTCACGATCCTCTGGAAAAGACTTTGATCCATCGTAGCAGAAAGAAACAGGGTTTTCTTCCATTTATCCCACGAAAGATTGACTATGTTGTTCACAGTCTTTCTGAAACGGGACTCCAAAAAGAGTGTGTGCTTCATCGAAGACCATGTAACCAAGTTTTGTCTCCTGGCCATAGACCATCTCCCAGTTTGCAAAAATATGACCAACATTGCCGTCGGTGAAAGATTCAAGGCAGCCAACAAAAACATCTACTGAATGGACCAAATCGTCACCTCTGGAGAAAAAACCCATATCTTCGGCCTTCAACCCCCCTTTTCCAACTTCTTGATGGTGGCAAGTTTCAGAGATTCGTAGGGAACACAGACGAAGTTGACGTAATGGATATTTTTGGATTTCTTTAAAACCATCATGGGTAAGATAAAAGAGAGTGACTTACCAAAAGCAGTTGGTGCTTGTAAGCCAGCCACTTTTCTGTTGTCACTGACAAGCACCATGGTGGTGAATTCGGCTTGCTGCTTAGACTTGTAATCAAAATTGGTGATATTGAAATATTTGTTACCGGCTTCGACTAAGTCATAGTTGTCCAGGGGAGTTGCAATCTCCTCAACCGGCATCTGAAACTTTACCTCTTTGCCAACGGCCGCTCCAATTGCCTTATGAAAGATTGCACAGGCCGCTTGCATCTCAGAAAATTGTAGATACGGGCTCTCAGCAAACCTTGGGTCAACACCATAGACATGGTTTAATGTGCTTTCAGAATGGCCAAACCCAGCAGCAATGATACGCTCAATACCCAAGATGATTTTTGGAATGATGAAATGCTTCCACATTGCAGCCAGTGCTTGTCTCCAAGAACTGATAGAATGGTTGTCTCTATCAGCACTATCTTTGGGATAGCATTTCAGCATATTGTTGAATTGACGTAGGTCAAACAACCGATGGTTTTTAATGTCTACGAACGCAAACGTTTTTAAGACCAGGCCACTGGTATCGGGACCTGCGTCCATGACCCTTTCAACCTGATTAGAAAATTCGCCGTTGGAGGATATGGTACCGTCGAAGCTATCTTCATCTTCAATGATAGACTCGTCAGATTCGATGTCGCTTAGGATCGATCTGCGCATTTCATCGATGAAAACTCTCTTGTCGTATTCGTCGTTCTCGTCGCTAAATGCAAAGAGAGTGAAAGTACGAACGACGGCAATCGTCCACCACAACCTTTTTGAAACCCCATCAGTCACAAAGAGAAGTCGGTTGGTGAACTTGTGATTCTTATTATACTTGACATTCAAATACAGTTTTCTTTTAACTATATCGATGTAAATATTTCTAGAGTCACCAGCAAAAGACAAGGTAGAAAGCTCTGGGAACCTCATTGGCATACCAGTTGACATCCATACCATTAGCATCATCTTTTTGTTCAGCATATTGATAAGGGCTTTGATTCTTTTCATGATATCAGCATCATTTTTAAAACGCTGGCTCCTCCAACGCATTTTGGTGTGTTGGAAAGCACCACTACTAAAGTTATGAAAGATACTAGTAGCGTCGTGGTCATCTTCAAATCTCTGGCCCGGTGAGCCTAAGGTGTCGAAGTACAACTGGTTGAAGTCGCCGAAGCTGAGCCATTGGGTCAATTCTTTCACATTGTCGTCAAAGCTCTTAGTAAGCTCCCTCAAAGCTGTACCAATCATTCTATAGGATAGCACTCTGTTCTTGATGGTGACACACTGCTCCTCAGGATAAACATTGACTAAGGTCGTCACAGAAGTATCCGCCTCCTCGGAAACTTTATAATATAATTTCTTGATGTTACCGACAAAATCATTTCCGGGGAAATCCACGGCCGTCCATCTCTCAACGACAGCTTGTTTGTCTTCTCCGTAGATGACACCACCGTAACGGAAGAGCCACATCAAACTGTCTAATAGACGTCTGTAGTTTATAATGGACAGATACGGACATACATCTTCATAGTTTCCCCATGAGCCAATATCAAAAGCACCCAGGAAGACCCAAGTCATCCAGAATTCGGTGTCACCAAGGCCTTCACTAAGACTGCTGACCTCACCACCGATAGCTTGGGCGAAGTCACCTGGTGTGATGCAGTTTCTCATTAGACCAGCAACTCTATCCGCAGTGGATTGGTAGTTGGAAAAGATAGATAGTCTGTTACAATATTGCAAAACCATCACTAAATAGGAGATACGGGAGCCATAGGCTGTTAATGTCTCCGGCATAAGATCCTTTATGAAATTACCATGCCCAGTGTGGTAATTCCTGCTAGTGAATCCGATAGCATTGTTTGAGGCAGTTTCCTTCATGCAAGTCATCATTTTACCGGCAGCCAACTTTGCATCACTGTTGTTATTTACAACTATATCAATCAGTAGGTTGTAATCATCTTGGGTGAAGCTGAACTCCTGACCCTTGATGAAAGTAGCATAAGCAGAGTTGTCCCTAGTCTTCTTTTTGAATGGAATATCACCCATGGCAAGTATATAATCAGGCTCCTCGGCTGTGGCTGATAAATGCAGATAGCATTTGTTTCTGCCACCCAAGGTAACTGGATGGCATTTCAATTTGAATTCATCGATAACAGACTTTTTAGCTCTGTTGTGGGATCTACTGTACTTTCTCACAGTTCGGTCAGGCAATACGACAAATTCGATTTCTTCAGTTTTTAGATAATTGAATAACTCTTCAGATCTACTGTGATAAACAACAGTTGTACTTGTGTCGATGTTATTGAAAACTTTTAAATCTGAAACGGTGGCAAGTTCTCTCTGTTGTCCTGGTGTCAAGTGTTTTATAGCAAAATTGTGAGATACCACTTCGTTGTTGTGGACATCTACAATCCACCCATCGATAACACGAAATCTATTATTAATCTCAATCATAACTTGTGTGTTTGGTTTCCATCTGAAAAGAGTTCACAAGACAAGATCTGAAATAAATTTCTCGAGCTTATATTAAAATTAAAATTTGAAAAAAAAATTATTTCCTTATTGAGAGTCTTCAAAAAACGAATTATAAGAAAAACGATGAACCAACAGCAACCACTACAGATTGATGTAAAAATAAAGGTTAGTTGACTATTTAAAGGACTAAAGCCACGTGGACTGTTTGATTTTTAACTTCCCTATCACCAGGAAGTCTTACCTACTATCTGTTGATATACGACTTTGCAAGCAATACATTGTAAGTGCTGCCCCCCAGCATATTCTATAAAAATACCTTTCTTCATAAACTACCTTTAAAAGATAAAACTGGGTAGCACCTCATTTGAAGGAGTAAGATTCAACTTGATTTGGACGCATTGGGCGTTGTTGTTGGCTTGAAGTAAGTAGGGTGTTTCGTTCCATTCAGAGACACACCGATTGCTCTATGAATATTACAATATTATAAACTTGAGAACAAATACAGTAGCTATATAGTAACTGATTGCAATCTC
This sequence comes from Monosporozyma servazzii, assembly GCA_033807795.1. Classification (NCBI taxonomy): domain Eukaryota; kingdom Fungi; phylum Ascomycota; class Saccharomycetes; order Saccharomycetales; family Saccharomycetaceae; genus Monosporozyma; species Monosporozyma servazzii. The sequence goes on along the minus strand of CP138596.1, from coordinate 659,898 downwards.
TTATATAAAGTTCATTTGGTGAATAGCATGGTTGTTTGCATCATTACCACAGAATAAACACTAGATGGTACAACTATTGATAAAACATTTATCAATTTCTAGTTCTTCAATTCCAGAGTATTACCCCAGTAATTATTCTTTTACAACTCCTCCCAATAAACTAAACTGTATTTCTTAATTTTCTGTATTATATCTTGTTCAATCTATTATTTCAGCAGTTGGATCGTTGTAACTAAATAAAATAGTTAACATGGAGTGACATTTTCATCCATTTATTTTAAACTTTACTTGGGTTTGTACTTAGTTTTAAAGAGATTGAAACCCAAGTAACGTTGGAAAATTAGGAACACCTGTTTATAACAATTAATCACATAATTGCCTAGCGCTATTGATGGTTGGAACCAACGAGATTTGGCATGTAACACTTTTAAAACTTTTAGCTAACTGTAAATCTGCATATTGGTGAATATTTCAATTATGGGGTACTATCACCTTAATTCCTTTCGATTAATTAAAATGATGCAATGAGAACTTATAGTCTGCTAATGCTAGTATATGAAGTAAACACAGTTATCTATAGGAATTTTACTTGCTAACAGGATCATCATACTATGCTGGGTACGTTTTGTGGAGAGATTTCCCTATTGTAACATCACCACTATCAAAAAGATTAAACATTTTAACGGTTTGCATAGGTCATTGAGACGACATCATGTATTTTCCTTTACTTGACCATACTTGAAAACAGCATTTCTTGGTTTAAAAGAATCGGGAAGGGGACAATTCACTGAATTAAGATGTTTGAGAAGCTTCAACAAGAAACGTTTAGAGGGAAATATAGGTATATGGAAGGTTTTGGGCATACTTGCCTTTGCCAGTGTACTACTAGAATTTGATAGCAATAATTAGTCTTAGCAGTACAACACATAAGGAGTAAATGGCTCATTATGAAAAATGATTAAAATAGCAGAAAACCTTGTAACATTTCATGAGCAATGAGATCAACCTGTATATTTATATTCTGTGTATTTGTGGTATCATTACCCGCTTATCCCTTAAATATCAATGATGTGGATGGGTAGGCTTCAACCAAGCGTGTAAATTGCAGTAAAAACTTTATCTTTAGTTTCGTACTTTCATTACAAAAATGTAAAAAAATAAAAAAAATAAAAAAGTTGGGTCCTCTCCGTTCGAACACAGGAAACCCAAGACACCACATATACGAAAATTTCGGCAATTCTCGTCGTTGACAAGATCGCGCAAAATTCGGTGACATTTACTACTCGCCCGTTGACTTTTTCGCATAGTAAAGCTGCCTTCGGCACCTTTTACTATGCTCAGTCAAAACTTTGTTTTTCATTTTTCAATATTTTTCAATTTCACTCCGCGGATCATGATTCTCATCCGCGGAATGTCCAAGATTGAAATTGAAATTTCATATCGACAAAATAAAATCACGGGAAAATGCGACAGCGCGAGGATAGAAATAAATTTCCAAAATTTTCAGAATTTGAAAAAAATGAAAAATAAAATCACGGGAAAATGCGACAGCGCGAGGATAGAAAGAAATATTTCATTTTTCCAAGATTTGAAAAATGAAAAATAAAAAATACGGAAAGACGGGAAGACGGGAAGACGGAAAGACGGAAAGACGGAGAGACGGAGAGACGGAGAGACGGATAAACGGGAGGATAAAGAAATAAATTTAAGTTTTTCAAGTTTAAAAATAGACGGAGAAGGAAGATATTTAGAAATAAATTTCCAAGTTTTCCAAGAATTTATAAATTTGAAAACATAAATTCGAAGAGATATCGAGCGCGTTTCCACCACTGACACATAAGCAATACATAATATGGTAAAACAAAACACGGCAAATCTATAGATACACACTACACGAATAATATGAAGTTTGAACGGTGAATAACACCAAGTATTGGGAAAGATAGCATTTCACCAAGAAACGTAGACTAGCTTTGATGTTCCAGAACAAATGTGGCAAACTAATACAAACCATTTTTCACAAATGAATTACCATTTTCCAGAGTTACTACTGTTTCACTGATGTCTCCCTCTCCTTCCTCTTCATTATCGTTTCTCTCGTTCCATTTTAATTTTTAATTTTTTAATTTTTTATTAAATTCAAAGAAACTTCCACTGATAAGTATGAAATATAACAATTCCAGTAGATGCACACAATAACGAAATGACACATAACCAAAGGCTCTTCAGTCTGGTTTGCTTTCCACATTACCACGCTGACTCATAGATCATTATCTGACCTAACGTCTCAGTGACATCCAAAGTTGCAATTATTCCTACAACACAGTACCGTTATTCAACATTTCAAACCATCATTCTCAGATTTAAGCCACATACAAATCATAAAACCATGATGTCTTCACCATGGAGATGTTAAACTTATCTCAATAATGGATAGTTCCTACTTCTACACATTATTATAATTTTATAGAAAAGATCTACTCACAATCTAATTAACTATTATTCTTACCTGGACTAAAATTATTTCAATCTAATGTCTAATTATACTACCGTTACTCATGCACTATTGAATGGTTGACCTACTGTTGTGAATTGCTGTTACAAAACACCATCAATATGAAAATTACTTTTATCATGAAAAATGGCAAAATTCTTAATATTAAGTAGATCAACATAACATGGCAAGACTACGTTCTTAATTCATTTGCTGGTTGATATATTCACTACATATCAATACAGTATTTCAATAAATCAGATTACACAATGTCACATCCAGTCATTTCCCGCCAATATTAATTTTAACAATGCAGAAATATCGCCATTTCTAGTATTTCACTTCAACCTACCTGCCTATCTTATCCTAGGAATTAATATCACAATAAAGCAATACCAACAATCGGGATTCCAATGATTATATGCCATGTCTGGCTCATTTAGTTACTAACAACTAATAAAGTAGTTATCTTCAAATTATCACCAGACAACAATGAACTACCATGCTGATCAATTAACTGCAAAACATAATTACATTCAACTATTATTGCTATCTAGGATTCACATCGCCCCTGGGAAACTTTAATATGATCACTTAATCCACAAAAACCAATACTTCCCTGCTTTATGATACAGAATCACAGCAACTTTTACTATGGAGAAATCTCACTGGTCTAATATAAAGTGAAATGTAACATTTACTCAAATATTATAAAATACAACACTGTTTGCTACAAGATATGATAGACTTTTGATGCTTTATTGTAAAACACAGACCACCTAATCCTTGGTTTTACTACATTAACAATTTATCATTGCTTTTTTGACAAATTGTTCAAGCCGGACTTTTCATGCGGTGAAAACGTCTTTCTTAATAAAAGATGAAACATTGCAATGAAAACATTTATATTATTACCAACTCACTATTAATTCGATGGTTTATATTACAATTGCCTAATAGATGCAATCACTTAAATCCAATGAAACATATATATTTATCAATAACAACATCGTTATTTCAAATTAAGCTTAACATAATAGCTGATTTTAATGAATTGAAATGTCAAATTATCAGCTGTACCAAGCCATCACAGTTCATAAAAGGTTCAACGAAGCAAACTAAGCATACTGCTGTGGTGTAATGAATATGGTCAAGTTTTACCAAATAGCAGATGTGGTGCTACTAGTTTATATCATAGTATTACTATAACATCAAGACAAGATCATTTTACTACGCTCAGTTAATTACAACATTCAGCAACATAAATACACAAAAGATGCGATGGCTTGATTCCGTTGATTTATACCCCAGTTGAACATGATTGAATGTAAACCAGATGATTAACAACACATAAAAACAAGCTAATATTCATTATTTTCTCTCTTGAATTAAACATTGCCACCTGGAACAAATCTATCTATCATTAACAAAACAATGTCCAGATAAATGCTATTCAACAAATCAAACAACCCAGCGGACATCCACCACTTTTAACTTAGCCCATATATAACCCTCTATCTACTCTTGCTGTAGCTTTCCCCTATCTGTATTATTTCTCTGATATTTTTCCCCATTTGTATTTTTTCCTCTGAAAATTTTTTTTTATTTGAATAAAAATAATTTTAATGAGAAACGAACACATTCCCAGGAAACGTACAAACAGACCAACACAACAACCACTCAACATGACACACTGCACTTAGAACAAGCATTTACTGTTACATATTTACACTGCCGTACTGAACTGATAGCATTACTCATCAACAGTGAACATACATGCTGTCAGAGGTTGATGTGCTATTTGATGTGTATCACTGATTTACAGATACACAGCAAACACATAACACCAAAGACCATGACCACCCTGCCAATATAAATTGATACACATTACTGATTCAAGGGACACTGGGTAATACACCCTAGTCAATCACATCAATTTTTGATACTGTTGATTATTCACTGATATTTAATGCTTGATTGAATCTTTGCTTGTAACTCAACAACTGATATCTGGCTCTTAATCTGGTTTCTAAATCAGAAATTAGTGAGATATATTGATTTAACTTGTTTACTGGAGATGTATCTTCATAATGGTTTTGACTGATTATGAATCAACACAGATCAACCCTGCAAATAATATTTCCCACATCACTCATTTTAACAACAAAACAAACCAAATCTGGATAACTAAGGTCTTTACCTAATTGCTGGTACTTTAGTGATGTATTCAATCAGTATCCTACAGGTTCAATATCTCTTGGGAAATTAAAACACTGATCAAACCTAATCTGCACACTGCTCATATCAACCTTCAATAAGGTCCACAAGAGCATTTCTCCATTGGAATAGATATATTGGGAGCGTTGCTTAAATTCCACAGTATGGAATAGCTGTATTTTTTCAATGATATCATAATATTGCTAAACCCATTACTGAATAAAATAAGATTGTTTCCTCAATCAATCAATATTAATAGAAATAAACTATATGATTAACTCCAAATAAGAATATTAACTGCTTACAGTTTGTTCATTCAATGCAAAAGTGACAACATATTGACATTTCCCACTCATATCCTATTGACTGTTACTATTTCACTTTGATAATTACTGAAGAGCTAATAACCAGATAATGTAGTCAAGATTCAATGAGACACAATCTACTCAATTCATTACCAATGCTGGGTTCTGTCAAACAGTTAATTGCAACAAATCAGCTTATCAATCCTTTAAACATGACTAACATATACTGCCCTATGTTTCCAAATAATTGATACTTTAATAATGTTAATAAGCATGTGGAATTAATTGACAACCCATAAACACTTAATGAGCTACACGGGATATTAATGTTATAACATAAACTAATATTGTTACATAAATTTGGCAACTAGCAAACTCTCCTACAAAACTGCTGCTCTTATGGATTGCTCATCTATCTAACATCAAATTTAGCACACACTGTTATGGTCATTGCATTCACCACCTTTCCATTGAACAAAGATTAAGTGACCAACTGTATTTATTAACAGAAGAAGCATTGCTATTTCATTTAGTAACGTAAAATAGAGAAAAACCAAGACACATTACTTCATTAAGCATTGTTACTACAGCAAACGAATCAATCATTAGAAAAGGACACTACCCAAGTGTATTCATGAATTCAATACATTAACTCCAGTGTACCCTATGCCAACACACTGCTACCTCTTCTCATATATAACATCTATATATTCTTGCTGTAAATTTTTTCGACTTTTTTTATTTTGAAATTTTTTAAATCAAATAAAAAGAGAAAAGATAAAAGAACACTTCTTCATCACTGGGCAACACTACACTAAATAATCCATCACACAGTGCTAGAGTGGCGGTTGATACAAAGGAGGAATTAAGGATGTCAAATCCAACTCCTTCATGCCATATACTTTTAGATGGGAATAAACCAAGAAACGTATATCGTCTGAGCCCACTTCAGCTACTCTCAAAAACTGAAGGCAATTCTGACTACAGCCAGTTTAATTAGGAATCATTGAAGTAAAATAGACTACTGTCTCATACAATTTAAAGATTATTATTCTACTATACAGATTGTGATACATTTATATAAAAAAAAGGATACACTACTAACACGAACTTATACCGGTTCTTCCACGGTTCTTGAATGCATGACATAATCATAATTCCTTTGAAGAGGGCTAGAGTTGCCCATCAAAAACCCCAAGAATACAGAATATAACGGAACTCTCTGTCTGCGGTACAGCACCCAAGAACACATGTATTTGAAAAACACAGGGAACGTGGTTGCATATTCAAAGTGATCAAGCATTACGTCGACTTTCAAAAGCGTCTTGTATTTACCGCTCTCAAACAGTGCCCATATCATTGTTATTAGTACCGGTATATATTCTAAACGTCCTAGAACCTTATGAACGAACTCCTCCTGTTTCTTATTCAGGTTTGCTTTAAACCACGCCTCAAAATTGGCTAGTGTTTGCTTTTTGTAAGTGGCAAACATTGCACTATCATCGTACATGGCAATATCATTAATATTTTCCCTATCGCGAAATACTGAAGAATAATAATTAGACATGTCGGAATAGGATGAGGAGCAATCCACCACTTCATTCTCACACACAAGCAACATAACGTTGATGTTTCTCTTGCATATGAAGCCCACGAACATTTTAAATTTTGCAACGGGATTAAATAAACATGACATCTTATCTTCTGCGTGCTGAGGATCTCTCCTGATTGCAACAGTCATCAGATTGAATTGAATTCCTATAGTCCCTTTCTGGCTCTTCAACATGTATAACATAGCCAAAGAAGCACCTCTATGGGTAACTATATTCTTTTCCTTGATGTATGCTTCTTTATCCCTGACAATCTTTTGGATAGCCAGGTATTCGTAAACCAAATCCCCAATAATTTTACCAATAGGAGTACAGTTTAGACCATTATGTTTTCGCATCAAACAGTTGTCACAAAGGGTAGACGAAATATCGTCATCCCAAGTTACAATGTGTTTGGGTGGGACATTAAGCAGCAAAGCCTGTGTAGTGCTACAGTTCACCTCTCCCAAAATATGTTTCCACGTTTTTAAGAGTGTGTTACTTCCTCCCCTCAATAGCAACTTCTGAACCCGCTGTGTTAGAGCAAGCTGGGTGTTTGTCCCATTATCCTCTTGTCTAACTACCGCATCAGCCTCATTGAATGGCCCCTGTGTTTCATCCCTTTCGACCAACTTCTTGATTGCTTCAATTCGAGCATCCCCCTTAATAACGTTACAGCAACCATCATGATCCTCAAAAGGAATGTTGTAGAAGTCGGCAACAGATTCCGACACACAACGTGTCCAATCAATTGGAGGAAACATGCTGTTAATTTCTGAAATCGTCGGGTTAGGCTTCTTCCCCGCAACTGTCAATACTTTTACATAACCCCAATTCCGAATGCGACCTACCATCTGAAGATAGTCAATACAGTTAACATCACAATCTACCAAACAAATCAACTGGACAGTCTTACAGTCTAATCCATTCGACAACAATTTTGTCCCCAGAACTATTCTCGTACTGGAAAACTCGTCTTCAAAATCGTTAAAGATTTCCTGTTTGACATGATCCAAGCAATCACCGTCCACCATACCTACCGCCGAATTACCACCAACCAACCTATATACGTTATGTAATCTTTTTTAGAGCTGAAAAAGAATACCGCTTTTGAATTGGCAGTGTTGTTCAAGAAATTCTTGATAAGCCTGGTGGTCTGTGCAGTAATGTCTCTATCGTTGAAACTCTCAACGTTAGATTCGATGTTAACAGCTGGGAGTTCATCGATGACATTTACAAACAACCTGGATTGTTTGATGTTGTCTGGTATTTCCCTTTGCTTCATAATTTTGTTAAACAAATGTTCATCCATAGTAGCAGAGAGAAACAAAGTCTTCTTCCATTTTTCCCAAAATAAACCTTTGATGTTATTAATGGAAGGTCTGAAAGAAGCTTCGAGGAAAAGTGTATGGGCTTCATCAAAAACCAGGTACCCAAGCTTGGTGTCCGACCCATGATTCTGTTCCCATCTTTTGATGAGGGGCTCCATTTTACCGTTTTTGAACGATTCAAGACAGCCGACAAAAACATCGGCCGAAGCTACTTCAGTGCGGTTGTCACCACTAGTAAACCTTCCTATGTCCCTGGCAATCAATCCACCTTTTTCAAGTTTTTTGATAGTTGCAATTTTCAACGCTTCGTATGGTACACATACAAAGCTGACATAGTGAAATTTGCTACGCTGTTTCAAAACCATCATGGGTAAGGTGAAGGTCAAAGACTTACCAAAGGCGGTGGGTGCTTGTAGCCCTGCCACTTTTCTATTGTCGCTGGCCAGAACCATGGTTGTGAATAACATTTGCTGTTGTGACTTATAATCAAAGTCTGTCGAATCGAAGTAACGTTTACCTGCTTCTACCAAATCATAACCGTCCATTGGATTGTCAGCCATCTTGAAGGGCTTCCAAATTTTATTATCATTTTCAAATGTATGACCAATAGCCTCGTGGAACAAACGACAAGCAGTAGACATCGCTATGAAATTAAAGTCACTCCCCCGGTGAAGCTTTTGTCAACACCATAACTCTGATCAAGGGTTTGTGGAGTGTGACCAAATCCTGAAGCGACACGCTCATCAACATTCACATTTACCCTGGATATGATAAAATGTTTCCAGAGAGCTGCCGCACCCTGTCTCCAGGTGCTTATGGAATGTTTTTCTTTTTCCTTCCTACCTTCTGGGAAACTCTTCAACATATTGTTGAAATACTTTAATTTAAACAAACTACGGTGATGAATGTCTACAAATGCAAACATCCCCAGGGTTAAGATACCGGGATTGTCACTGCCAGCTGCATTGGAAACGGGCACGACTTCATTTGAAAATTGATTGATAAACTCAGTGCTGGTGGCAATATTTTCGTCTAGAATATCTTCATCTTGTAAAATTTCCTCATCATCGTCAATATCCTGTGTAATCTGTTGGGTCAGTTCTCTAATAAAAACCTTTTTATCATAATTTCCAATCTCGTTTTCAAAAGCACTAAGGATGAACAGGCGTAATAGTGTAATAGTCCACCACAACCTTCTTGACACGCCATCAGTCATAAAAAGGATTCTGTTGGTAAATTTACCGTTCTTATTGTACTTGACATTAAGAAACAGGCGTCTCATGTGGGGGTCGATATAGATGTTTCTCGACTTACCAGCAAATGACAAAGTGCATAGCTCAGGGAACCTCATAGGCATACCTGTTGACATCCACACCATCACCATTATAGATTGATTTAATATACCAACAATGTTTTTAATATCTTTTAGTGTCTTCTCATCAGTACTGATTGCTAGGTCTCTCCATCTGAAGGTCCTGGCTATTAATTCATCACCGCTGAAATTTTCTAGCAGGCTGTTTTTAGAGTGATCCTCGTGGAATGACTTGTGGGGAGCACCGATTGTGTCAAAGTGAAATTGGTTGAAATCACTAAACTTTACCCACTGTGACAGTTTTTTTACATTTGAGTCAAAAGAGGCAGTAAGTTCTTTCAAAGCACAGCCTATAAACGAAAACGATAAGTGTCTGTCCTTGACCAAGACACTTTCATCCATTTGTGTGACACGGACAGCTGTTTCGGAAACAGTATCTGCTTCTTTGGAGACAGAATAGTACAACTTTTTGATGTTTCCCACAAAATCAGTACCTGGAGCCTCTGTTGCGGTCCACCTTCCGATTGCAACTTCTTTGTCAAGTAAATAAAGCACACCACCGTACCTAAACAGCCACATTATACTGTCCAAGAAATATCTGTATTTGATTACGGGAACACATGGGCATTCTTCCTTATAGTTCCCCCATGCAGCAAAATCAAAGGCACCCAGAAAAACAACTTTCATCCAGAATTCAGTGTCTCCAGTTCCTTCACTCAGGCCACTAACCAGATTACCCATGGCTTCGGCCTTTTGAGAAGGGGTTTCACACACTTTAAGACGATCAGCTACAGTTTTGGCGGTCTCGCTGTGATTGTCAAAGATAGATATTTCGTCACAGCACTCCAATAACAAAAGTGTAAACGAGATTCGTGAGCCATACTGGGCCAAGGTTGATAGGTTCAGATCTTTGATAAAGTTAGTAAATCTACCGTGAAAGTCTTTTGTAAAATAACCGACGGCTTTCTTGGAAGCAGCAACCTTAAGTATTGTCATCATCTTACCAGCAATTTGTTTAGGACCACTGTCATTTTTTAAAACTAATCTAGACAGAATACTGTGATCTTCCTTGGTGAAGTTAAATTCATGCACTTTGATAATTTTTGTGAAGATGGAGTTGTCCCATGTCTTGGTTAGTTGTGGAGGGTTCAACAGAATGGGATAATACATGCAAACTGGTTGAGGAGGGACAAGGTGTATGTAACCTTTATTTCTTGCCCCTAATTTAACTTCATGGCATAGGTGAGTAGTCTCATTGGTAACCGATTTTTTAGCTCTTTTGTGGGGTCCACTGTCTTTTCTCACAACCCTTCCAGCCAATGTGACAAATTGGACATTTTCAGTCTTTATATATTTAAATAACTCTTCAGAAAAAGATTCGATAAGAACAGTATTTGTAGTTTCAAAGTCTTTGAACACTTTTAATCCTTGAACTTTAGCTAGTTCTCTTTTTTCATCTGCTGTGATAAATTGTAAGGTGTGCTTTTTGGATACGACTTCACGGATAACTAAATCTACAATCCATCCATCGATGACACAAATCCTTTCATTAATTATAATCATATTTGTTCTTTGGGTATTGTTGTTGTTAATTTACTTTTCAATTTACTTTCATTGGCAAGAAGGGTTTATTATAGCTTATTTTGACTTGGTTAAAAAATTTCAGAAGAACTTTGTTTTTTTTAGTTTCTTCGAATAAAACGACCAACCAACCAAACTTATATAATATAAAGAAAGAGCCAAATGAAATTGAGCCTACTTGCCCATCACAAATTATAGCTGGACAATATGCAAGAAATAATTTAAGATGAACATACAAAGGAACATTGCAGTGATGCGACTAAACCTATTTTCTTGAGAATGCAATTACAACCATATAGGATCTGTGGTATTTGCAAATTGTAAGAAGCCAGTATTCTTGGATTACAATATAGTAAGATTGACTAATCGACTCGTGGTATTATTCTAACTACCAAACAGAAATGACTATGTTTTGGATATTGAGCCAGCTGTAACACTATGCCTCAACAATCTGAAATAGGTACAAGCTCCCATGTTCATCCATTTTTTCTTATTTTGAACTTGGTTTCTTACATTGGACTACAAATCCGGAGCTGAAATGGTATAAGGCATGTAGTTTGCATACTAGTATAACAGTTACTGGCATCATATTCCATTTCATTCATTCTTTTAAAAACAATTTAATATTTTTCTTAAATTCAACATTACCCGCCCGTGTAGATACACTTCTCCAGTATGTACAATATATGATCATACTAACTCGACGTTTGCTCAGCATTTTGTAAGTACACTTGCAAATGTTGGGCCACCCAACCCCACAACAAATTATGGCCAATTTAACAGCATAACTTTTATTTCTTGCATTCCCCATAATCACCTATATTTTATTGAAATAAGAAAAACCAATAATTAAAAACACATATAAGTCAAACTTTTTGTATGTGCAGCACCTTATTTAAAGGCTTTATACAGCCAGACAAGACCTCTACTTTCTATATAAACCCTCTATAACACTTGAAACGCCTGTCAATTCAGGTTTGTCAATGTAATTTCCGTTTTCCACAAGAATCACACACTATTAATTAATTGCATTGAAACCACAGTACAAACTTTCCTTTGTAAAGTGTGTTAAGTATATTCTTATCATGCCAGTAACAGATTTGTTAATTTAATATATGGTAATAGTATGTTAAGTAATACTTTCCAATAACAACATTTTAAGTAAAAACATAAAAAATCAATTTGACAAAAATTTAATCATTAAAATACATGGTAACAGGTCGTACACTGCAGATACAGGTCTAATTATTGGACCAATAAGTTTCGCACGGCCACTTTAGGGGGTAGCCAACATGTGTCTTCGCCAGTTGGTTTAGTTCCCAAGATACACAAACCACGGAGTTTTACATGACCCCTGGCTACAGACTCATCGGATTGATGATTACGGAATGAACTCGAAGTTTCCGAGGAAAGTAGTCATATTCATCGGTTGTCACGGTAACCAAATGATGGAACAGTAACAACAACAGCCGCACTATTGAATAATATTACTATTGCCACCACAGTTTTTGGATGCTTCCACAAGTTGCTACTGGGATCTATTGTATTATTGCCACCGCACCACAGTTTCCCTAATAGGAAATATTTCATGGACATGCTGCAAGATCAAACGACGTATTCTATTGTACAGACAGTGACATCATGCGCCGCATTGTCTGCCTCGGAGACATCGTTTAAGAAAACAATAACAGCTTGTCCGCGGCGCTGAATTTTCAAGAAAACAAGAGAAAAGTTTTTCGCGTTGTTGATTCGCGGGATTTTTCGTCGACGATTTTCAAGTTTGGAAACGGCCAGGGGAAAAATGGGGTCAAATCGCATTTTGACACATCTACCAGATTTCTTTTCCTTTTTCTCTGGCTGCGATGCCTGCGATGCCTGCGATGCCCATCCCATATGGAATTGATCAAATATACAAGAACATTATATGAATATATACACTGGTCAAATAAGGGAACTGTATAACATGTAACATCAAATGAATGCTAACCAATCTACCAGATGCGATTATTCTACGTTGTTTGCAATGGTTGAAGTGAGGTCCCATATGCTTAACTTAAGTATTGACCAACATGATATTACCTTTATTTATTTCTGTAACACTTTCACCTTTGTATCTTAACCATACTACAACCAGTAATAATAACTTTGATCATTTTCAATGCCACTACTTAATACTGGATCATTTGATTCCCCATTGGTTTAAACGTAGTGTCTATCTTATTCTTGGTAATCTTAAATTTAACATTAACCATTCTAAAGTTTAACATTGACCAATCTTTAATTTAACATTAACCAGTATTAGATTTAACATTAACCAATATTAGATTTAACATTAACCAATCTTAATTTAATAGTAACCAGTCTTAGATTTATCATTAACAATTCTTTAATTTAGGAGTAACCAATCTTTAATTTAACATTAACAATTCTTTAATTTAATATTAGCAAACCATAGATTTAACATTAATAATTCTTTAATTTAATAGTAATTAATCTTAGATTTACAATTAACCAATCTTAAGCTTAACAGTAACCAGTATTAGATTTAACCGTAAGTAATCTCATTTTAACATCAACCAGTATTAGATTGAACAGTAAGTAATCTTAGATTTAGCAGTAACCAGTATTAGATTAAATGGTAACCAGTATTTAATTTAAGATTAAGTAATCTTAGATTTAACATTAACCACTCTGTAATTTATCATTAACCAATCTTAAATTATGATTAACCAATCTTAATTTATGATTAACCACTCTGTAATTTATCATTAACCAATCTTAATTTATGATTAACCACTCTGTAATTTATCATTAACCACTCTGTAATTTATCATTAACCACTCTGTAATTTATCATTAACCAATCTTAATTTAACATTAACCAATCTTAATTTAACATTAACCAATCTTAATTTAACATTAACCACTCTGTAATTTATCATTAACCACTCTGTAATTTATCATTAACCACTCTGTAATTTATCATTAACCATTCTTTAATTTAACATTAACCAATCTTAATTTAACATTAACCACTCTGTAATTTAACATTAACCACTCTGTAATTTATCATTAACCATTCTTTAATTCACCAGTGACCAATTCTTTAATTTAACAGTAAGTAATCTTAAGTTTAACATTAACTAGTATTAATTTAACAGTAACCAATCTTTAAAGGAACAATAATCATAGCTACCAGTAATTATGCTTAATTTCAGATTTGTCTCTTTTTTGGTAACATTCCACCAAATTAAGATTCTATCAGCAGTACTGGAAATCATAAGTAACATGAATCATTCTTTGAATTAAAGGTTCAATTATTCATGTTTGAAATTGTTATGTATTACTCAAATAGTAAATATTTGTGTTTTGATGTTGACACTGTTTATGGATAATTTCGAGAAAAATATTCAATATCTGTTGCATCGCTGAATGTTGGTAAAATCCAGTAATAGTAGAAACAGATACAGACACTAATCTAATAATTGAATGTGAAAATCATATCAATAGGTATTTTTGTAAAGGAAGCAACTGGGAACTTCATATGATTACAATTCTGGTATGTAAAAGTGACAATGTTCCCAACTCAATATTATTAAGAAACCATAGTGTAAGGTCAAACCAACTGATATGGTTACCTTTGATGAGTATCTGGATATTTGACATAAGCCATTGGAACTCTTTAGTTTAACTAGATCATGTCTATCATTCGTTTTTATTGATTCTAAAGTGGTGATAAATATTAATCAATTAAAAATTCAGTTTTTAAAATTTTAACTTTGCTTTTTGAAAGAGAACGTTTCCAAGGATGGGAAGAGTATATAGGATGTTTCTAGAGGCAGATATGAAGAAAGATACATTACCAGTCACAGAATTCAACCAGAACCTGGCTGTAGTAGTTAGTATGAGTACATATGAACTATTAGATTTAACATGAATCAACCTTAGATTTAACATTAACCAATATTAAGTTTAACATTAACAAATATTACATTTAAGATTGACCAGTATTAAGTTTAACACTAACCAATATTACATTTAACATCAACCAATATTACATTTAACATTGACCAATATTAGATTTAAGATTGACCAGTATTAAGTTTAACACTAACCAATCTCAAGTTTAACAGTAACCAATATTACATTTAACATTGACCAATATTACATTTAACATAAATTAGTATTAAGTTTAACACTAACCAATCTTAAGTTTAACATAAATTAGTATTAAGTTTAACACTAACCAATCTTAAGTTTAACATAAATTAATATTAGATTTAATAGTAACCAATCTTAAGTTTAACAGTAACTTTAAGTAAAATGAAACAATCCTAATGTAACCGATCAGTTAATTAGTGTAAAATTTTGTTATGGAATCTTGAGATACCAAATATCAACATCTTAATCTTGAAACTGTTTATCAATAATTCAGTACACCTTCAATAAAAAATTACAAAGGTAATGACAACCACGTTCATTTTGGAAAGAGTAAAGATGAAATTTTCAGAAGAGCGCACTTACCTTAATTGAATGAAGGGATTTATCAAATAGACGATCAGAGATCGGACTGGTTAGTCTGGGATCTATTATTGGTTGAATGAAGGGATTTATCAAATAGACGATCAGAGATCGGACTGGTTAGTCTGGGATCTATTATTGGTTGAATGAAGGGATTTATTAAATAGACGATCAGAGATCGGACTGGTTAGTCTGGCATCTAACCAGTGATTACTGGCCCATCTATTATTGATCTAACCAGTGATTACTGGCCCATCTATTATTGGTTGATGACGATAGCAATACCACTACATCTAACAGTATACTAAAATTCATCCAAAGCATTAGCTGTAACAGTAACAATCATAATGACAACATCAGTGTAAAGTAAGAATCTTTATTCTGAAACATCTTGCCAACTGAACAAGTGTTTGGAAGAACACCCTGTAGCTGTGATACTCTTCATCTGAATCAACATTAGTATTTTATGGAATGATAAAATTTTACAGTGACCAAAACAAAATACGTAAGAAATAGAACATTCAAATACATATCACTAAAATTTTCCAAAAGCATACAGCATATATACACAAAAATCAAAAACATTACCGTAAAGCATTTCAACAACAAATCTGCTTTTCAGATGGGCATTTAATCGACAAACGCAATCCCCAAACTACACTTTTGCTACAAATGCAAAACTACCACTGTGGCCACAACACAATACAAGTCGCTATCCCATACGCACGCCCCATTGTACTGGCCGCACACTGCCCATTGTCCAGATACAACACAATGCGCGCTGCATGAAAATTGTTTTTTCCAAGACGCCCGCTTCTTTGTTCACTGCGCGCGGCTTTGTTTGGAAACAATACTCCACTATAAAAATCAATTGTCCAATATATAATACTTATTGTGATTACAAAATCACCCATTGTATAAATCCGCGAATATCACCAAACGCAACTTTCCTCGATCTCAAAAGCTATCCCTCAACATCCCAACTTTTCGTTCGGGCAGAGAAATGTAGCTAAAGCTACATTCCTCTACCCTCAGTACAATTTCTATTCATATTTTCACTACCATTACTACATATATACTCCCATAATTATTATAATTACTATTACTTTTTATTTTACCAATTAAACATATAATATAACCTTCATTATCATTTTCATTACAATCATTATTACTACTATTCTTATCAACCATTCTTCCATCATTTTTACTCTCATTATCATTACTATTATTATTACCATTATTCCCCCTTTTATTACTAACCATATTACTATAATTATTACATTTATACTTACAACCCTTATAATAACTTTATTATTATTATTATTATTATTATTACTCTTCTTTTCCATTACATAATTATTAACATTTTTATTCATATTACCTATCTTACTATTATTACTTATAACACTCTATTATATCTTTTCATTGCTATTAATACTACCATTACTATTATCATTAATTATAATCTATATTACTTTTCATTATTATTTATCTACAAATTAATAAATTATTACCATTAACATACCAATTCATTTATACTTTCATAACATCACCCAACCATTACCTTTAATCATTAAACTATCATATTATCATATTATTACCATTACTCCCTCCATTCTTTATAACTCTATTATTATCATCATTAACTTTTATTATTACCATTACTTTATCTATATACCCTCCATTCCTAACTCCTCTATTACAATCATATATAATCCAAATTATCTTAAACCATCATCTACATTTATCTACCATATATCTATCACCACTTTTACAAACATCATTATTACTAATCTACATATTATTATATTATCATCATTATCATTACTATATTACTTTTACTATCACTATTATTATCAAATTAACATTATTTCTAACTATTATTATACTATCCAAATCTATTTCATATTAACTATTACCATTACTTTTATTATTTATATTACACCAAATTACTATAATCCTATTACTATATTCTTCATATTATTATATTACCAACATTATTACAACAGATCATCTATATCTACATAACATCTTCATATTATTACTTTTAATTATTAATCTTAACAAATACCCATCTCTCTATATAAAATATTATCATATCACAATTACTATTATTATTACTTCTATCACTATAATTATTACTATTAACATCTTATCATTATCTTTTCTATTCATATCACCTATATTAATATCATTACTATTATTTATATTACTATATTATCATTACTTATATAATACCATTCAAATATCTAATCATTATTTCTACCATTATTTCCCCATTTTTATTACCTATATTACTATATCTATTATTAATATCACTATTACCATCATTCCCCTCACTTTTACTACCCACACTTCCAATATTATTACTTTTTATATTCATAATACCATTACTAAATTACCATCTTCTAATCATTATTTTAACCATTCTTATCCCCCATTTTACCTTTATTATCATTAACTATAATTCTTCATATCATCTCTACTTTTTACTATTTAAACATCCAATTATAATTCATATTACTCTTACTATTTTATTATAATTCCTACTTATATTCTAACCTAACCTACTCACATTATCATATTATCAACCTTTATTTTACCCATTTAAACACTCAACTACATTATATATCTCCCATATTATCTATATATTATTACATTTTCTCATACTAAATATTTTACCATACTATTACACCTATCCTTTTTATTATAATCACACTATTACTACTCATATAAACCCATTATTTTATTATCCTATCCTCTATTTCTTATAACTTAACCTATCTTACCCTAATCTATTACTTCTATATTATTATTATTACCTCCATTACTATCATTATTCTTATTAATTCTCTTATTAACATTTATTATAATCAAAAATAAACAAATTTAAAATAAACAAATCACTATACATCATTATTAACAAATAAACAAATTCAAATAAACAAATCACTATACATCATTATTAACAAATAAACAAATTCTAATAAACAAATACTAACTATACCATATATAATATAACATTATAAACAAATACTAATAAAACAAATCATAAACAAATTACCACACATTACATACAAATTTTATAAATTAAACCTCCATTTTCACATTATATTTAAACTATACAATATTAACACTTAATTATTCACATTACCCACTCATTATCAAATAAACATAACATAAACTACGTAAACATCTCCCCACTATATTCTTATTACCATTACTATTACTAATTATCACTACCACTCTTCATATTATTATATTATCACCAATATTATTAATCATTATAACCCATTTAAACATTCAACTCTATTTTATATTTCCATTATTATCTTCTTATTTTTATCCCTACTATCATTACTTCCACCACTTAATACAACTATATTATCATTCTCATTACTTATATTTTTCAATTTAACCACCAAATATCATATCCTATAAACTACCATTATTACTCCTACAATTATTCATAATATAATTACTACTCTTATATTTCCATCATTATTATTATACTATATTACTTTAACTATCACTTCTTATTTTACTATTATTATCATTACTATTACTTAATTTATACCATTAAACATTTAACTATACTTCTTATTACCCATACTATATTACTACTATTATAATTACTATCAACATTATTACTATTACTTATTTTATACCTTTCAAATATTCAAATATATATTTCATATCAACTATTACTCTTACTATATCACTAACATTCTTATCAACTATATTACATATACATTACTACTACTACTATTAACCATATATTACTATAATTCCATTATCATTCCCTACATTATTATCATAACTTTTACCTTTATATCTTTTAAACATTCAAATATATTTCATATTACTATTACCTATAATACAATCCCTTTACCATTATTAAATCCATTCTTATTAACCATACTATCATTATTACTACTACTTATACTTTACCATGCAAACATCTAATTATATTCATATTACCATTACTAAATTACCATTTTTTAATCATTATTACCACCTATATTACTATCATTATTACTAAACATCATACTTTTAAATTATCACCTTATTATCTATTACTATTTTCTATACTATTTTTATTATTACTTCATATCACACCATTATTACCCTTATATCACTATTTCTATCATTACTTTAAACCTCTATTATACCATTTAAACATTCCATTATTATTCTTATTACCCATTCTCATATTCTATATTTCTATCATTACCATTACTTCTCTTAGACACCATATTATCATCATTACTATTTTTATCAACTTTATTACTATCATTATTCTTATTATTCTTACTCCCACATCATTACCATTATTCCCCCTATTCTTATCAACCATATTTTATTATCATTATCATTACTAATATCATACCTTTCAAACTCGCAACTCTATTTCATATTACCATCATTCATTTTAACAATATTATTACTCTTATTATTACTACACTTTATACCATTACTATTATTAAAATCATTTATTATTATATATCTTACTATCCCTATAATTACTATTACTAATTATCACTACCACTCTTCATATTATAATTATATTTTCTATTCATTAAATATACATTACCACTATTACTAATCTTCATACCATTAAACTATCACTATTATGATAAAAATTTATCCATACTTACATCACATCTATATATAATTACTACTACTTATATTATATTATTATTACTTCTTATATTCTATATTACTATTACCAAATCACCATCATCTAATCATTATTTCTTCCATTCTTATCACCTATATTTAATATATTTTTACTGCTATTATCAATCATATTTCCATCATTATCATTACAATTATTACTACTACTACACCCATCTAATATATTATAACTACTTTTATTTTTTATATTACCACTTAAACATCCTACTATTATTCATATTACCTATTTTACCATCTTTACTACATATATTACCATTATTATTATTTACTAAAATTATACAATAAAACTATCCAATTACTATCACTATTACCATTATTCCCTCACTTTTACCACTTATATTTCTATCATCATTACTACTTATATTTTACCTTTCAAACATTCAACTATATTTCATAATACCATTATTCACTTCATTCTTATTAACTATATTATTATCATTACCATTTCTATATTACTATATTATATATACTTCTTACATTACTATCATTTATTTCTTTTTATAATCCCTATTTCAATTAACTATAATACTATAATTCCCACTATCATTATATTTTTATTCCTATCCCTAATATCATTATTCCATCATATAAATAATTATAAACTATATATAATGAACAAATAAACAAATTAATATACATTAAAATAAACAAATACAAAATAAACAAATACAAAATAAACAAATATTATATATTATATAAAATAAACAAATAAACAAATAAACAAATTACTATATATCATTATAAACACTTATAAACTTTACTATATAGAATATTCATATCAAATATTTATAAACAAATTTATACCATACTAAACATCCTAATAAACAAATTACTATATAAAAATTTAAACAAATTACTATATAAAAATTTAAACAAATTATCATATATTATAAACAAATTACCATATATTAAACTATACTATATCAAAATAAACAAATCACCATATACTTAAATTAACAAATTCACAATAAACATTTCACCACAGAACTATAAACAAATTACTATATTATCTCACTTTCCCACTTTTTATATTTATTTATTATATTTTAACATTTCCTTTATTTTCTTAACTTTTATTTCTATATTTTTTTCTTGATTCATACTTTTCAATAAACAAACATTAAATTCCTCAAATATTAAAAATTAACACTTTACAATTCATACTATACACTTATTATCTTATAAACACCACATAATTACCCAACCATCCCCATTACTACTACTTATCTTACCATTATTCAACTATATTTCATATTATTACTCTTATATTACTATATTACTATAATTATTATTTATATCATAATATTATCATTACCATTACTCTTATTCCTTATTACCATCATTATTACTACTATTACTATAACTAATACTACCATCACTATATCACTATTTTTACCATCTATATTTCCATAATTATTACTATTTATAATTTTATATCATCATTACCATTATCAAAATACCATATCAAATAATTTTCATATCATAAACACATTATTACTATTACTCCAACTACTATTACAATCATATTATCAACCATTTTACTATCATTACTCTTATAATCCTTACTATCATTATCATTACTTTAATTATCACCATTATTCCCCCTATTCTTACTACTCATACTAATCATATAATACTATTATTATTATTCAATTATATATCCTATTCACTTTACCATTATCATATATTTATCTATTAACTATATTATCAGATTCTTACACTCATACATTTATATTTACACAACATTATCCATCTTTTACTATTCTTATCACCTACACTTTCAGAATTATCACTACTTTTAATACTATAACATCCTTACCTTTACCCATAACTACTTATCTAAATTTACATACTATCATCAAATTATCACTTTAAAAACCAATTCATTATTTATTACAATTATTTTTAACTATTTTACCACTCTTACTATTCCTAACATTACTATTACACTTATTATTTTTATTACTATAATTATCACCATCAATCTTCCATCACTTTACCATTATTTACTCCATTTTTTATCATCCCATCATTCTTCTATACTACATTTCTGATAATCCAACCTTTTTCATCATTTATTAAAACTATATTATACCATTTAATCCTCTAATAATATATCATATTATTATTACTCTTAACTCCAACATTTTTTCATCACCTATATTATACCATTATAACTATCTTTCACATCACCATCATTACCATTACTACTCTTCTTAATTATATTACTGCTTTCCTTTGCCATATCTTATCTTCAACCTCTATTATATATCCTATTACCATTATTACACTATATTACTATCATTTATTTCTTTTCATATTTTTTTACTAACTATATTACTATATAATCAT
Source organism: Monosporozyma servazzii (assembly GCA_033807795.1). Lineage (NCBI taxonomy): Eukaryota > Fungi > Ascomycota > Saccharomycetes > Saccharomycetales > Saccharomycetaceae > Monosporozyma > Monosporozyma servazzii. The sequence continues at coordinate 637,499 of CP138596.1, read as the reverse complement.
TACTTTACTTATTATTTATCTATATTCTTATTAATATTATCATTAATACTTATCTTCATACTATTAAATTATTACTATTCTATATATAAAATATTATCATTATCATTACATATTATACCAATTCAAAATCTTACTATACATTTCTTATTACCAATACTTCTCTTATATTTCCATCATTTATACTTTAATATTTATTTTTTTATTAACTATACTACTATCATCACAAATACCATATTTCTCTCATTATTAATTTCACTATTCATATAATTCCTAATATTATTTTCATTACGAATACCCTTACTATCTAATTATTACCATTATTTCTTTATTCTATCACCTAAATTACTATAATTATTACTACCAATTCAACTATATTATCATTACCACCAACCTTTATTATTCATATTTTTATAATTATTATTACTTTTATTATTATTTCTACTCTCATTACTCTTTACTTTTATTAACATCACCCATTATCATTACTACTATTAATTTCATTATTATTACCAATACTACTTTAGTTAACTATATTACTATCATTACTTCTACCATTCTTATCACCAATATTCTTATTATTATTACTATTTTCCTTAACTATAATACTCCAAATCATTACTATTAACTTCTATTATAATTCATACTACTTTATTATTATTACTATCACTTATACTACTATAATTCATTTACTCTCTTTTATATCAACTATTACTCTCATTATTATATTATAGTTATTACTATATCATATTATTATCAAACCTATATTACTACAATTATTACTTTTATTATCATTACATAAACAAATATAAATTACTATATTAAATTGTACTATACTATATAAAATAATATTATAAACAATTCTAAAACCTATAAATAAACACACCATATCTACCCAACCATCCCCATTACCATTACCATTATCTTTTTATTACCAATACTTCTCCAATATTACCATCATTTATTACTTTATACATTCCCTATTCCCATTAACTATACTACTATTACTACATTTATAAACTATTTTATTACGTATAATTACTTATATTACTTCTATATATCACTGTAATTCTACTATATTCTTATGACTCTTACTACTCCCATCACTACTAATTATTACTACTATTATTACTTACTATCCTTACTATTCACCATACCAATACTCCTAACATTTATTATACCATTTCAACAACCAATTATTTCCACCTCCGTAACTCTATATCCTATTGCCATCATTTTATCTTTACTTATATTATACCATTCGAATATTGAATTATTGTTCCTACTATCATTAATACACCTATATTACCATCATTCAAATCCCATATTAACTATATTACTATCATTTATTACTTTATATATTACCTATATCACTATCATCATTATTACCTATTTACTATTATTATCAACTATATTCTCCATATTATCATTACTTATCACCATACTATTACGCTTAACTTTTATTATACATTTATCACTACTTTTCTTCCCAACTACTCCTATCGCCATCTACATTACATGATCTAATAATCTTATTAACGCTTTTATCATCATCATCATTACTTAAATTACTATCATCACTATTATCATCTACTATATTCCTTATAATCTAACCTATATCCCTATCATAACTATTATTTATATTACTTTATTTCCATTTTGATTACCATATTATCATCACCATCATTTCTCTATACTATAATTCTTCTAATCCATCCTATATTCTTGTTATAATTCCTACTATTATTACCATTACTCTTATTATTTATAATACCCTAAATATTCTTACTATTATATTATTACCATTATCCCCTCCATTATTTCTACTCATATTATACCCTTACCATACCAACAACTTTCACCATCATCACTCTTATCCTTATTACAATCTATATTACAACCATTGATATTGATTGTTCTTACTATAATCCATTTTAACCGATACTCCTTCTTCTCATTATCATTATTACCATTCCTTTTTTATTTCAATTCAAACCATCCACACATCCCTACATACTACGATTATCAACTATATTACATCATTACCATATTTAAACACCCACCCATATTTCTAATCACCCCCATTCTACTCACATCACCTATATATTCTTACATTACCATTATTACTACCCTGTTACTATTACTCTTATCATAATATTTACCTTTACTCTGATTACTCTTCTTATCATCCATATATCCCCATATACCACACTCATTTACCATATTTTCATTAATTTTCTATATCTAATATATCCTCTTTTAACTCTAATTCCAATAACCATTCTTTCCATTATTATCATACCCATTACTACTCTTATTAACTATGATACTATATTATCATCACTAACCATAACAACCATTCATTTCTATATTTATATGACATTATCAAATACACCATCATCATCACTACTATATTCTTACAACGTCTAAATCTACTATTAACAACTCCAATGATTACTATAACTCTTATCACTCTAATTACCTATAATATTCTAACTATCCTTCTTATCATTACCACCATTTCTATAATCATTGTATCTACCATCATTATTATCGATATTATTTATCTCAACTACTTTCGCACTACTGAACTATTCCAATTACATTTACTCTTAACTAAATTATCGTTACTACACCATTGATATCACTTTTATTTACTGTCTTATTACTTTAACATTTTGACTATATCACCATCATTTAATTATTCTCATCTTTATCACTGTTACCATGACTCATCTATCTGTTATTGTTACCGTTAACATTACCCATCCTCTACTTTTAATCATCTATATGTACTCTATATATTTAACATATTCGCTTTTGTTACATTTTCAATATTATTATCACTACTCCTTCCAACTAATTATCACATTATTGTTGATTATATAATATTCCATGTTCTTCTGAATTGCTTACCTCCATTAACCAAACATTTCATCACTGATCCCGCTTTACTTAAATATCCACCAATGCAATACTCAAACATCATCTACTATATAATCACTCTCTCTATATATTACTCCAATTCCCACTCTAATTTCTATATTAACTGCCCCACTCCCATGCTTACAATTCTCATTTTATTCATATTCTTATTAACTCCTATCATGATCATCGGAACACCTACTTCCTTTTTACCATCCCTCTTCATATAACCATTATTAATTTTAACATCACTACCATCACAAGAATACCATAACCATTCCGCTTCTTCTAAACAATCACCATTGCTACCAACCATATTAAGTTACATATATTCATTACTCTCATCTCCATTACTACTCTTACTCTCATGATAATATTATATTTCATTTTCTTTCTTTACATAACATTACCCATATTTACTAACCCCATCCACATCTTATCAATCACTCATTAACTTTCTTATCCCTTTATTATCATCACTTTTAACTCTACTACTCTTGCTACTATCAATGATCTTATTACCATACCATCATTCTTTTCATCATTATTACACTCTTTAACTATATTACTCATACATAACTACAATAATTAACTATCATTGCTTCATGCATTCCTCTTCTTAATTCTATTCATACACATATCGATAATTATTATCACCAATCCAATATATTACACTACCCTATTTTATATAATTATATTACTATTACTCTTATTATTATTACTATTACCACTCTCATAATTATTACTACTGCCTATTTTTATTACCTTAATAAATATCACAAACATTTATTAAACTCCCTTAACAATATCTATTTACGCTACTAAACACCTAACCATTCTTCATATCTCCCATATTATACTCACATCATTCAAATATGACCACATCACTACTTCCTTATTATTATAACTATTATCTGATATTATTGTTTCTACTGTTGTCATCAAAGTGCCCTCTATCCTAATTATTCCTGTCATAACTTTATATTACCCAGTACTCTTACAATATTCCTCACTGCCATTACTACTTCTATTAACTATATAATCACTACTACAACTCCTATACTATCTAATCATTTCTATTACTCTATTATTATATTGCCATTAACATCACTCATTTTCCAACCGGTCAATACTATCACAAACACCACATCATACCACCACCTCCATTATCCATCACAATTATTACAAGTTTGTCCCACTGTATTATTATACTGTTAACTTTTATTAAATTATTCCAACTACGCAAATCAACATTACCATATCAATAGCCATAAACACCTAATATACTACCGTACTATCATGTCCTGTCATAACACTGTTAACACTCACCATGATATTAACGTTTATTGATATTTTCATCAAATCATATTCCTAATTACATTATATTACCAAACAACTAAATCTAAACACTCAATCACTCTTTACATCACCTTATACTCCGCTCCTCTACTGCATTTCTATTAACATTATTACCGCTACTCTTATATTTACTTTTTTACACCATTACTCGACTCCTTCACCCTATTAAGATACTACTCTCTAGAACCACTACCATTATTAACCAAACTGTCACTGCCATCCAATCCACCCATCACTATTCCTACTTTAACCAACTCATTATTCTTATTTAATTCCATATTATCTCTGTCACTACATTACCATTTTACCTAGCACTACTCAGTTATCTCCTAACTGCATTATTTCTCTAACTCACATTATATATTGCGAATATTATACTCGCCACTACACATTACTCCTCTGTATTCCTTCATCTTGACTATATTATCATCCATTCATACTATCAGAACTATCACCACTAACTATATAAATACGTTTATCGTTACTCTCCCTGCTCTCCACATTTTCCATTGCTCATGTCACCACGTTCAACCTTATCACTATTCATACATATCATTTTCATTTTTATGCGCGTTACTATTATTTACTCGATGACCATTACTATATCCCACTCTTCTCTTATTTACATGCCAATCACCATATTATCATTACTACCATGCTCACAATAATCACTCCTCTTCTTTTTATTGTTCCCATCAACTCCATTCTGACATACTACCTTTAACATTACTATTTTAACAAGACTGCCATATTCTTACTGTACTCTAACCATGGTATCTGGGCCTCCACTTATATTCATATTCAGACACACCAATTCGTTTCCCTTTCTCATTGGTCTAATACATCAACTATTACTGCCATAAATGTATTATTATCACTACTTACATATTCACTATCAACTCTATTACTACGTTTTATTCCCATATCATTTTCTTTATCAACAACATCAATAATACTGATAATCTCACGAATCTCATTTTATTTTTACTATATAATCCATACTTTATTCACACAATCAAGTTTACCATAATCTCATTACATAAACTCCCTATACTATCAATCGTTACGATTATTTCTATTACCATTCTACTAATACTTAAATGGCGGTTGTCAGACATCCAAAACAACATGCAAGTGTACATACCATACTCAGTTGGAACATCCCAGTATTCTTCAGTTTAAACTAACAATACATTATTACTTTTACCAATTCACCATTTAAACCATACCATACTTTAAACAGTTTATTACTTTAATGGAACGTCACAGAGATGTAACAATGCATTAATTAATTTACCAGCTTAATAAAACAACATTCAATGAAATGCACAACTTCAACAAGATAATCAATGGGATGATCTCAGATAAAGTCAGCGTTGAAAACACACAGCTGCATCTATGTATAACCTGAGGGTCAAATAATGGTTACTTTGTCATCCTCACTATAACATATCCACAGTACAGAAAACATACTAACTCCCATCTGCGGTAGCACCATCTTAATGTATTCCAATATGACACAATATCACCTTGCTGTATTGGTCTTGACCATATATCAACGCTGTTCAGTACGGTACCTTGTGTAATTAATTGCCCCAGTTTATTCCCTGCCTGACAAGATAGTAATCTGACACAAGCTTATAAATTGATGTCCCCTCTCCTTCCTCTTCTTTATTCTCCATTTTTACTTTTATTAATTTCTAAGAAACTTCCAGTGACAGTTATAAAAATAACCCCAACGCCACTAAACATGGCACATCGCTTCTAAATATATTGGAACAGCTACCGTACCACACCGACTCTTTTGAATATTACACCATTATCTCAACTTACGTCTCAGCAACCTCCTATTATACCTATATCTGCAGTATTATCATTAAACATTTCAATGCATAATTCTCATATTTAAATTGAATACATTTTATAGAATAGTAATTCGTTTATCAGGGTGCTGTTAGACGTACTCAAGCATGGCTAATTACTACCTCTACACATTACTATAATGCCCTAAAAATGGTCAAGCTATAATCGATATCTAATTAGTTATAATACTTGATTGCACTGATGGAATGTCTGATTCTATTGCCGTTGATAATGCACATGTGAGTGGCTGATCGACATTTGTGAATTGTCATTACAAAATACCTTTGATATGGATATTACTTTCATCTAGAAAAATGTCATAATTGATATAATCAAGAAAAATTACAGAGCATGGCGAGACTGCATTCTTAATTCATTTGTTGGCAGATTTATCCACTGGATACCAGATATCAATGCATTATTTCAATATTCAGATTACGCAATGCCACACACAGTGATTTCCCTCCAAGATGGATTCCAACAATACAGAAATATCAATTTATTCATTCTATCTACCACTCTTTGAACTTTGAAAGGTAGAATGAACTAATACAAACAGTCGAGACTTTAATGAATACATATGTGGCCCATGTAGTTACCAAGAACTAATAAAACAGCTATCTTTAAATGATTACCACATTACCAGATAACAAATCAATGAATCATCCACCAGTATATCATATTAACACTCAACTTTTCCTGATAATGCCAAACTGTTGTCTTTGTCCAAGAATCACACCGTAAATAGGAAGCTTTAATATAATCATTTAATTTACAAATATCAGTGTATTCATCGTTAAATTGTAAAATGTTTTAGCACACATGCCATGGAAAACTCTTACCGGTCCTGTACTAATATAAACATGAAGTCCCTCGAATAATTGTTTTTCTATTGACTATTTTAACTTTGGTAAAATAAATAGTACTCTCTTGTTAGATCATTGATCTATTGATATTCCTCGATAAATATCACTTTGTTGGAATCATATTATGCAATAGAGCAATACTCCCTACCTAATTCATGCTGGCTATACTGTCATCGCACTTGTATAAAAGGAAGTTGACAGTCTGATTAAATTGGCCCCTCCCTCCTAATCATGGCCATTAATCATCGTTATTCAACATCTTAGTAAGTAAAAGATTATCTGATTCAAAAAACTCGTATTGGAAATGAATAAACAACACCACTCAATAATTTTACAGTTGTTACTGACGGTGTTTATCTGAAATAGACCTAACCAAATATGAATTGATAATATCCAACTGTACTAGCACTTATTCAGATAAGGCATAGAATCACCTGATTTTGTATTCCTTTCTTTCATTTCAAAAACATAAGAGGACCTTACTACTCAGCAATGATCTGATACACCGTACCACCCTTTCCATGTTGATCTATTTGATAAACTCAATGTTCCTATGGTATAATATTGAAATAATATCCTTAACACCACACCGTATGACGTTGTCTACACTTTATAATAGCCATACTTACTCTGTATAAATTATAACCAAGAAACTGACACACTTTATTCAATATATTTACATTATGTTGATGATATATATGTATGAATGCACTCATTTATTTTCATGGTGCTTATTTTACCAATGTTACGCCCATTGACACAACCGCGTATGAGCAAATCGCACGGAACTGGTTGAGATTCATTAAGTGATAGGCATTTCAATAAACAATCAGACTAGTGCTTCCTATGTCTAATATTACTTTGCTACTTACGAGACTATACATAAATAATTAATGGATCTGATATTTTAGAAGCAATACGTACTCAATCAATGGCATCAACCAGATACTCTATGGAATATCCTGACATCGTATACCTTCCATAAATACTACCCATATTAACGACAAACTCATATCACATTACAATATATTTATGTATTGACTTTATATAATTCATACTGATGAACCTATTCTCTTTTTTATTATAAAGTACCAATTATTGTTTCAATTTATTATTAAACATCTATACATAATGCAACAGAAAATACTACTTCTAATTAGTTGAAACATTCTAAATTTTATATCAAAAGAAAACTCATTTTGATCCTAACACTTAAATATGTCAGAGTTATCAAATCTAGTTTAACTTACCATTCCCACCACCAATACATATTTTATTTTAGAATAATAACTGGTCAAATATATTTATAGTATCTTACATAGAAACCTATATAAAATAGTTAAGGGAAAAAGTATATTCTTTTCAGTAACTTCCCCTTCAGATGAATACTTCTCTTGGTTTGTATGGCTCTTCTATATATTTGGTTTCTTCCTCAGAGAGATGGAATTTTGTTGCATCAATTGCTTCTTGGACTCTTTCAACACTGCTCATCCCAACAATTGGACAATACCCCTTACTCAACACCCAACTAGTAGAAACAGTGGCCATCGACACGTGATGCTTTTGGCCAACTCTTCGACTCTGTTCACAATCTCAGTGTTAACCGCATCCAGTGGGAAGATTCTTTTGTCGACTTCATTCCTCTTGGTGTTTTGCTCGGTAGCAGGTCTAGTTAATAAACCTCTAGCGTTGGGAGACCACGGGGTCATGGCTAAACCATGTTTCTTGGCATATGGAATCAACTCCCTTTCGTCTTCCCTGTACAATAAATTGTATTGGGTTTGAAGATTGACAAACTGGAACCATTCATACTTGTCCGCAATCATTTGCAACTCCACAATTTCGGTGGCTCTCATAGTGGAACAACCGATGTAGCGGGTATACCCTGCCTCCACCACATCGTTCAGAGACCTCATAATCTCCTTCATTGGAGTGTCATTGTCCATTCTATGAACTTGTAGCACATCTATGTACGTGCCCAATCTTTCCATCGACGCCTTTGCACTTGCGAAAATGTGTTTACGCGATAACCCCCTTTGATTAGCTAGTTGAACACCAACTTCGGTGTCCAAAACATTTTCCAGTGGGTTAAACACGCCCAATTCCTCATCCACTGGGAAAAACACCTTGGTCATGATAACCACGGTTTCTCTATTGATATTGTACTTCTTCAAAAAGTTGCCCAGAATCCTTTCAGATTTACCGTTTGAGTATACATCGGCAGTGTCAAAGGTTCTTAGCCCATTGTCGTAACAAAATTTCAAGATTTCAAAGATCTTATCTTCGTCTTCCAAACACCATGGAAACCACTCTTTGGAACCATAAGACATGCACCCCACAATGATTGGGGAAATCTTCATACCGGTTTGTCCAAATGGAACTTGCTTGACTAGACTCATGTTTGATTGTTGTTTAATTGTATAGGTTGTGGAATTGTATATTTCTTAAACTGCTTCTTAATTATACAAGCTACCCCATAACGATATAGAAAAGTTCAATCTGGGTGCTTATATATAAAATGTTTTTACCAAGATTCTGAATTAACATGGTTCAGTCACTTAGCAATTTGGACAAAATAAAATCGTTTTACTTTCTTAATGGGAAAAATATTTCAGCACCATCGGCCGAGTTTTTTTTTATTTGCTTTCGGCGAAACTTTTATCAACCTCGGCCGAGGATTTCTTTTTCTCGGCCGAGGCTTTTTGAATATTTGAAAACATTCTCTGATTTGATTTCAAAGGTTCAACAGGAGTGTAGGCTGTGACTAGTCGGCATCAATATCGGTTGACACATCTATATAGAGTAAATACTCTAATACACATCTCAGGGTTAAATTGACTCTGTGTGACCAGAATCACACTTATTAAGCAGAGTCATCTGAACTAGAGAGTGAAAAGGTGGTGATAGCGGTATCGACTCCCACCTAACGTAATGCTTGATACACACCCATTTCCAAGCTCGGGCATACAATTTCAATTATAACTTGACGGGCCATTAACAATAGCAAACATATCTCAATCAAACTGGGAATAATGTATCTCAGTTACAACCAATAAATGAAATCATGACATTCCAAATGGAAATTGGGTTGCATAATCATACTAGGCTGAGCTGTAATAGCTAAGCTATTTTCAAACCGAATAAATACAGTAAACTAATTATTGTTTCAAGATGTCATTGAATAGGGGAATAATGGATTTACGGATATTACATACACAAGAAGAGAATAAATCAAGTATTTACTTATAAAATCTGACGCCTAGAGCAGTTCATTCAGGGACTACCAAAAAGCAAAAATATATACTAAGGTGCATCGAGACAGTATTGTAGAGAGAAGCAACAAATACAACTACTGGCAAACAATCCATCTCTTCCATCTTCCTAATTTCAACAACCTAGAGAGTGCGATATTCAAGAAAATAATATTCTTCCCTCTACACAATCAAGTGACTTATAATTGCAACCAAGGCTACTGATGCAATATTTGTGCAATCACTCATCACAATATCCATTGCCAGTTTTCATTAAAACTAATTAATCTAAGGGGAATCCACCATGCCACATTAGCTGTTCATGCTTATCTTTCTACATTGTTGTCTAGCCAGGGAGGCCAATTGCCTCCTCGAATAACAAATGGGCTGCAGCCATTTCAGAGAATGTTAACTGATTGCCCTTTAAAACTGCACTAATTGAGTCTGTGGAATCAACCACGTCAGATACACTATTTCCAACATCCAAACTCAGCTTGGGAATGATGACTGTTTTCCACAAGGCAGACATGTTCTGGTAAGATGGTTTGGTTCTGTGTTTAGTAACTTTTAGCACATCACGAACCTGCGAGAAATTAGACAAACGATGGTCCTTGATGTCAACAAAAGCAAACATCTTCAATATTGAGGCAGCTGTATCTGATCCTGTACTGATATCTTCCCTAACTTGACGTAGAAATTCATCTTTAGAAGATACAACATCATTAACAGTATCCTCTTCTTCCAATACCAAATCTTCTCTTTTAAAATCATCGGAGACCACTCTATACAACACATCAATGATTCCACTTGCATTATACAAATGCATTTCCTCATAAAAAGTAACAAAGGCAAACGTGCGCAAGATGGCTATTGTCCACCACAATCTCCTCGACACGCCTTCAGTCAGAAACAGGCTTCTTTTTGTAAAATTGTTCTGCTCACTGTACTTGACATTTAAATACAGCCTTTTCTTTGTCTGGTCTATGTATATATTTCTGGACAGACCAGCATACGTCAATGTAGCCAGCTCAGGATACCTCATCGGTACACCTGTCGATAGCCACACCATGGCCATGATTAATTTATTTAATTCAGTAACAATATCTTTAACTCGCTTCAATATGTTGGCATCGGTCTTATCACGTTGTTCTCTCCACCTCATATTCATGTTCTGGAAAGCATTCCTTTTGAAATTATGCAGAATTCCAAGAAGAGATTCATCTTCGTCAAATTTTTTGTCGCGTGCACCTATTGTTGCAAAGTGCAGCTGATTGGGATCAGCAAAGGTGAACAATTGTGACAATTCTTCCGTATATTCATCAAAGGATTTAGTAAGATCATTCAGATTGTCACCTAATATTTTGTAAGACAAGACTTTTTCCTTGACAGTAACATTTTTCTTCTTATGATTAACATTGGATATGACAGATATTTCTTCCTCATCAGAGACATGTGTGTACAAGTTTTTAATATCATCCACGAAATGTATACCTGAGTCCCTGTCCGGAGTCCATCTTTCCACCACAGCTTGTTTATCTTCCCCGTAAATAACACCACCACAGCGGAACACCCACAATAGACTTTCCAATAAATGTTTGTAAACAAATATTGGCACACATAAACATATCCGGTCGTAGTTGCCCCACGAACTAAAGTCAAAGGCACCTAGAAAGACCCATGTCTTCCAGAATTCAGTGTCTCCGCCATCCTCACTCAGAACACTGACCTCTTTAGCAATGACTTCGGCCAACTGAGTTGCAGTATGGCAGTTTGTAATAGTGCCAGCAACTCTGTCTGCTGTGGATTTGTATTTGGAAAAAATTGACAGTTTGTCACAATATTTCAGCACTAGTAATAAGTATGAAATGCGTGATCCTACCGTAGCCAATGTCTCTGGCAACAGATCCTTGATGGCTCTATCACCTCCCCGGTAAATACTCCTTCCAAAAACACCAATTTTCACAATGGAAGCTTTCTCCTTCAATACTTTCATCATTTCCCCAGAAATGTATTTCGCATGGCTGTCATTTTGCAAAGCCAAATTCTTCAAGATGTTATAATCATCTCTGGTAAATTTGAATTCTTGAACTTTAACAATACTGGTGAAAACAGTGTTGTCCTCAGTCTGGGTCTTGACAGGGACCTCAAACAAGCTGGATTCTAGCTGAGTGACTTCGTTCGGAACTGCCGGGCACAGATAACATTTGTTTCTGGCAACTAAAGCAACAGGATGGCAATTTAACGTAAACTCATTGATAACGGATTTTTTGTTCTTTTTATGTGCCTTGCTATATTTTGTGACAATTCTTCCAGGCATTGTCACAAACTCAACATTCTCAGTTTTGATATAGTGAAACAGTTCTAGAGAACTACTATTGACAATTACTGTACTGCTTGTGTCAATGTCATTGAACACTCTCAAATTGTCAATTTCAGCTAGTTTTCTCTTTTCATCTGCTGTGAATAAATCCCTAATAAACTTTTGTGAAACCACTTCCTTCTGTTCTAGGTCAACAATCCATCCATCGATAACACAAAATCTCTTGTTGATTGTAAGCATATTTGCTATTGTCAAACTGTGGGTACAAATGGGACTGTCAAAAACCTTTTATTCACAATAAAGAAGCAAAAACAAGCTTTCACCTGCCTTGATCTGCAACACCTTCTTTATTCTATCTATATATATGTGTGTGTTTCTTGCTTACTCTACAAGATTTAAATAATATTGTGAATTTAAAAAAAAAAATTAAAGCATTAATTAAAAAGATTCTCACACTGCTTATATATTTTTTTCTTTCGCAATCAAAGTAACTGTGCATTGTCAGGTTGTAGTGCAATATACTGTCCAATACAAAACAAATATTCATCCCACCACCTACCGACTGATGACTGAGGATATTAATAGAATCAGACAAGTGGTAACTGATTGACTCACCGGTATTTAAAGACGGTAGTATTATTCTTTCCATAAGAAGAGGTATAGTTTCTTGATATATTTTCCATCAATGAATAATATTAGTGAAGCATCTATATCAACATTGACATCGTGTAACACAAGAGAGAATAGAAACAATTACATAAAGTAGTAGGATTTCAACATTTCATCTTTTTTATTTACTTTAAAAGTGTGATGTTGTATAACGCCTGCCGTGATTTTCGAGAAGAATAGAAATTCACTATAGACATTACGGTTTGTCAATTGTACACTCTTCTCATACATTGTTTAGTAGTGTTGAGTTCCTTCTTTTTTAGAGTGTTATTGGATCAGTGTTGAATCTATCGATTCCCTACCCGATACACTAGTTAATTATCAAAAGATTAATACTTATATTCAAAATGATGCATTGGTATATTGTTATCAAAAATTCACTGATGATCCGTATTCGCGTGCAGGAGTGCCATGTAAGTTTGAAAATAAAATAACTTACTATTATCCCATCTTTGAAAGATGCCAAACTTTTATAAAATCGACAATTATAATACTGTGTTTATTGTTACAGCTGATATAACTAATGGTACAGTATACGTTTAACATCACCAAACTGTCAATGCGTAAATTTGCCTACACTGGTTGGAGAGTAACAAGCTGAATTTTAATATATAAACCGTTTGCTACGTTAAATCACTTTTGAAAAGGTAATGATGGAATACTTCAAAATAAATTTTGCAGGAACCTAACTAAATTGTGTAGAACAGTATCAACAATAATTAATTAATTCAATCATATGAAGCTATATTATACAAAGTTTGTCGTTTATACCTTATATAATTACTTCAGAACCTGCATCCATAACATTTAACACAATGATCCCGAAAAAGTTGAAAACGCTGTAATTAGTGCACCTTTGATAATGTATCACACTGATTTGTGTAGCAACATATTTAAGTCAAGTCAAACACATTCATAAATTTAACAGATCAACAATCAAATACTTAGTATGTATATTCATTAACTATGTATATATATAGAAACTATAGCTGTGATTCAGTGTTCTAGAACATTAGTTATCATTAGAATATCTCACAAGAGCTCTTATTACTCACCTATTGAATTTTCAGTTTCGATGGGGAGCCATTCGTTATTGAAATTTCTTTCTTCGTTTTCTTTTCTTAATCTTTTATTTTCGTTCTCTTTTTCCTTTAACAATTCCCTTAGGAGAGCATTATCTTCTTGTAGTAATTTATAATATGACCCATCTTGTTCCAACATTTGATTTTTAGGATTGCTTGTGGCTTCCATTTTCTCAGTTTGTAATTCATCATTTGTACTAAGTAAATCATTGCTCTGAAATTTGAGTCCCTTATCAGTACTATCTTTTACCAGCTTAATTTCGGGTTCATCGTAAAGAGGACCAAGGTATGAGAACACATATATAGACTCAATTATCATCAAAATATCCAAGCCAAAGTAAATCAAGAATACTTCAATATTTTCATCCAGAGTTTTCGCAACATCTCTCAAATGCATATACGATACACATTTCCAAATTACTACATTGGTTATAAAAGAAAGCAAAATTCTCAGGTAGCACCAATACAGATCCTTTTTAGAATGACGAAACGCTGGTTGATTGGCAGTTTGCTCTTCAATTTCATCACTGATAATATACCGCTCATCAATTAGTGGTGGGAGAAGCTGATAATGAATAATAGATATAGCTAAAAAGAATAGAGAATGGGAAACTAACCAAAAGGGATAGAATGGCCAACCGAATATATTATCAGGTACCCATAAGAAAAGTATGGAGGTAAAACTAATGTTATAGATAAACGCTGTCATAATGTTTATCATAGATTCCATGAAATCAATCCTTCTGTTTAAGCCTTCCAATTTTTTCCAGTTCTCTTTCATTAATGGAGGTGCAGATGACTGGTCGATGATTGTTTCATCATTATCTTTCTGAACGTGGGATTTATTATCACTAGCGGCTTCCGGCACACAATAGGGAAAAGGTGATTGATCTTTTTTTGTTGTTTCTTCTGATAAGGTTGGGCTTATGGTGCGGTCTTCGTTATGGGACATGTCTTCAGGAATCCTTTACTTACGAATAAATATTATTGAGATAAAATATTATATCTTATTGGAAATAAAGCTAGACAGAGATAACAACAACCCTGATATAAAAATGGTAAACTAGAGATAATTTTTGAAATTTTAAGTATTCTACTTCAGGGTCCCTTTATATATGAAATTTTCTGTCCTACTTTCTCACCTTCTTAATCTAAGTATATTATTTTTGAGTTTATTTAGCAAAGAATTAATTAAGCCGTCCTTCAGGAAAAAAGGTTTCGGAGTTTTCTGACACATTTTCCCATTTTACTGATTCCTACAATAATGAGAGTGAAACAGTGGAGACTTGACTTCATCTTGGATGAGGATTCAGTTCTTGAACACTTATAGAAGGAGAGGTTTTTGCATATTTCCAAATATATATCGAATTCTGAATTCTTCACAGTGTTATTAATTGTTGCCGAGAAGGTTTCCTTATGGTTTAAAAGGAACAAAAAAACCTAATTTAGAAAAGCAACAGAAAATTTATAAAGAAAAATGCCCTGCCTTTGTTAATATTCGTGTTTTTATATATTCCCTTACTACTAATACATATTTTTAATGTTATTCCATATAGTCGATCTTTACATTCCAAGTGTCTAACTAAAGAAAAGTCTTGTATATAATTTATATTATAATAAAAAAATGGAAATAAACAAATGTACTGTAGACACAAATCTACAGTATTATACACTCTAGCTAGCCCTGTAACATAATGTTACCTATAGTGGAAGATAAACATATTAGAAGTGGTCATATGATGATCCAATCGTTGAGGCATTCTGCAGTGGTAAAAGAATGACCTGGGTGTCACGATCCGTATTTTGAGTAAAGGTGAATTCTAAGACCTATATAAAGAAGTTAAAACAACTATAAAAGGTTAAAGGTATCCGGTTCTTTATTTTACTAGTCATAAAATAGCAAAAAAAAAGGGCAAACCACCATTGTCGAAATTGTGTACTTACCAGTGTTTTGATCTGTACAGCTTGTTTAATATCTTTTTTAATATGGTGATACATGTATACTTATACATGAATACGAGTTTGTGTGCTTTTAAAGGGCAATTCATAGAAAAATAAAGACTATACTCTGTCAGTTAACATATATTCCATATTTTTTTGTCTGTTTGTCTTGCATTTCGGAATATCGACGTTATTACCAGAATCTCCTTCATTCAAAGAATGTTATATGTTTGACTCAATTGCTAATTATTATACCGTTCATCCTTTGCAATAAATATAACAACAAATTTAAATAATGCAGTTGTTACGCATCATCATATTGTCAATAGTTAAATATGCCTAAACAATATCAATAATAGCAAACAGCATGAACCACTTAAAAAATGGACAAGAGGTAGTAATTTATAAGAGAGTGGCTGGTTTGAGTCGCTTAAGAGACGATGATGACGGCGTTGTACAAAATCATTGTTATAAGAACTGGAAAACTTTAAAAATGGTGATAACTGACTGAGTATGATACATATATGACAACTTAACTTGAAACTAAAGTGGCTTTCCGATAGGCCTTAGCTAATCTAATATTATAAAAAAGGATATTTATACTATTTTATTTAGTTATCTTTTCCGCTAGTATTAAAAATATATTCAATACTACATACAGTCAATATACCTTGAAAAAGCACCATATGGTCAACGACATAGAACTTGGCACTGTATCTATTCGAACTCTTTTTGCAATTAAACGTTTATAGTAGTGAATAAAATGATTATATTCTACTTTAAAGTCCATATACATAGTTCAATAAAAGGCAATGTATGATCTCTTACATAATGCATTGGAATAGGATATATAAAAGATGTGGCACTGAAGCAAAGCTCCGATTAGTTAAAAGTGGCCACAAATTTTTCACCAGAGTTTTTACCATTTTCCAAATCATTTATGATTTGAATGGTAGATTCTAACCCATTTTTGTACACTTTAATGGGGATATGGTTCAATGAACCATTGGTCAATTTATCATTAATTAATTCCACATATTTAATGATAACCTGTCTGTATCTTGGATCAGCTTTGACTGTGTATTCCCCTAAAATTACATCAAAACCTAAACAAGTGTAAAGAGCAGTGTCCTCGAAGGAGACATCTTTCTGTTGTCTTAATTCTGGTTTAATAGCATCTAGAGTAAACCCCATATAATTGATGACAGTTGATTTACGATCAGTGGGAGCGCATTGGTACACTTGGTTGAAAGTGTCTAGAGTGGAGACACAGTCTAATAACCAAACAAAATCAGTGTACTTGGTCTTGATTTGATCAATTACATCAACATCATGATAATCAAACACTTCGGTGGCACCGAGTTTCATTAATTTAGCTTCATGTTTCTTGGAGGCAACAACAACGACTTTCTCGGCGACGTTAAACTTTTGTAATAATTGCAAAAGGGCTAGAGATAAAGCAGTAGCACCACCCCAAAGCAGGATTGTGCCTTTAATTTGAACATCCTTTGGTTCCCATTCCATCTTAATATCCATATTGTAGAATAGAGTACCACCGGCTGTTATCCAAGATCCTGGGATAGAAGCACCGGCTTCAAGTGAGTCTACAGGGCCTTCTGGGATAAAATCTTCACCAGAAAGACCCTTATTAACGGAGAAGGCGATCTTGGAATCTAGAGCAACGTATTCTGCAAAGGCGCCATTATCTGGACGTCTTTGAGAGGAACCATGAACAAACCCATAAACATAGTCACCTAGATGGAATTTGTTGGTATCAACTTTGGAACCTAATTTGACAATTTCACCAGCAGCATCGATACCAATGACGGAACCGTTAGGAGCCAGAGAGTACTTGAGATGTTTCCAGTCAGTTGGGTTACCGGCAACAGCTTTAGTCTTGATTAAGACGTATTCGTCGTCCAATTGTGGCAATGGAACGGTCTTGATAACAGCTTTACCGTTGTCAGTGACGGTAGCTTTCATAGAGGCTGGTAAAGACATAATTGTGTTTATTTGAGTTTGTTTGTTTGTGCTTGTTATTATTGCTTAACTGTAATCTTTTCTCTAATACAATCTCCCATTCTGATGTTGGATACAATCTTTATATATGTTGTAACTTTGTGGATATATTGCACTTATTATTATATTAAAAGGGACCTCCGATCTTGAACAATTTGATCTCGGAAAAAAATAAAAACTTATATTGTCTTCTCGTTCCACGGAACCGCCTTCTTAGTCAGCGGTGATTTTCTTTCTGTGCAAAGGGCACTGATAGCTTCCACGGAAGCCTTGCTTTAGCAAGTTAGAACCAAGATATCTCATCAAAGTAGCGTAAATCTACACTTGTTTAGTAGACATAGAGTTTACTGAACGACTGGAATGTTCAGGGAGTTGCGTGCGATTGAATATTGGTGTTTTTCTGGTTATTCTACAAGCAAACTGCCTTCTTTTTTCATACCGAGTATCAACGAAGTATGTCAAGGAGGATTCAACCACCGATTGAGCAATATTTTGTTCAGTTGCCGTAGTGCAACACAACAATTATATATCTGAGATTTCTTTAGTAAACTTTATTTCAGGAATCGGGAAGCAGATGTCTATTTGTATAGTTGAATATCCATTATTAGGGCTAACTATTTGCAAGTAGAAGCAAATACGAATTCATTGAGTTTCCTCTGCTACAACCTTTTCAAATATGGATGCAAATTTGTGGATTATACTAATAGAATGATGGAAAGTGGATTTTCAACCAATCTATACATTTAATAGGTGGAATTGATCTGTTTTTTTGGATTTAATAACTAGAGGCTCGATGTCCATGTAAAGTTTTTGTAGTTCTCTTACCTATGAGTTGTGGTGATTTAATTTCTTATTGATTGTGAAACATGATTACACTAGAGAAGAATAGTAAACAGAGTAACCTGAATTTAGTAAAAATTAAGTTTGAATGAGTGAACTGAAACAGTTTAAATGTAATGAATGATAAAACAAGTAACAAAATTGACAGTATGTAGATATGTAGTGTTGACCAATTATAATAAAATTCTAGTCATAGTACCCTTGATAGATCTGAATTTGAGAGATTATATACATCATTGGTTAAATCAATTTATTGATTGTATTAAAGAATATAACTTAGTGTATTGAATGCCATGATGCTAATTGCAGCGATAAAATTTTAAAGTTAAATCCCCCTAACGTGAACGATACGATAGCTTTAGATTAGTGATCATAACTCTATTCCGCTCATCGAGTACGTTGCAACCCCTTTTGCTTTTATGTCCTTGACTTCTTGGTTTTCTTATCCATTTCAGATGGGAACTTAGACTTTGTCTATGACATATAGTTGAGTAATTGTTGAAACCAGCTCAAAAGAACTCACAATATTTTGAGGTACGTTGTAAGAAACAGACCGCTTGGTGGTTGAATCGACTGTTCAATCATATGTATATATTCGTGTAGACTGTAGATGTGGTTGAATCGACTGTTCAATCATATGTATATATTCGTGTAGATGTGGTTGAGAAGCTGATTATCATATCAACCCTTGCACTGTAGATGTGGTTGAGAGTCTGATTATCATATCGATGTGGTTGAGAATCTGATCAAATAAACAAGCCAATCATTAGAGTACGGTTCACCAATTTGACAGAGATACATTTCTACGTTAGAGTAGAAACCTGGTTACATTTTGATAGCAAATACATACAAGTAATATTATTATTCTGATAATACACTACCCTTATCGTAATGGTCATTCGGCTGTTACTGTAAATACTATGGGTATTTTTTCCCTAATAAAAAGCGATTTTAGAGAGTTCTTAATATTGTTAGCGAGATTGTTTCTATGTGATGGCAAGATTGTTTCACTGTGATGGACAGTGTATGTTTCTCACTTCGATATCGCCCGTGTTCCTATTTTAAATCACATTTGAAATTTCAACTATTGTATAAAGACAGCATAACAAGTTGATAGGACCGTATGTCAATAAGAGGCAACGCTTTGTTACCTTTGTTGAGTGGTTTTCAACCACTATTCCAAGACCGTGGCTATTGCTGTGTAATAGTGTGCTTACCAAGCAAGCTAAGGATATATACCCGCCTCCGCAAGCCAGAGCGACCTTATAGCACCTGCAACCACTTTGATGCGATCGAGCCTGGTGCGACCATAGCTCCGCAACGCTCCGCAGGGCTTCCGCCACCTTCCGCCACTTTCCGCAACCTCCGCCGCTTCCCCCATTTTGCTTCCGCGACAAAAAAATCGAAGCAAAATATCGTTTCTTTTCCGCTGCGTTTTCAAGCGGGCGGCCTTCACAGCGCAGTGAGGGGCACGCGGATCTTGATCTCGCGCAGTGCTGTTGTGCATTGTTCCGCTCGAGGAAGTTTCTTTTTCTGCGCAACAATGGTGATGTAATGGCCATCGCCATATTGAAATATATCCACAGCGAGAGTATTCCACGAATTGTTATCTATAAAAGGAGGGCATGTGTTTCTTTGAAAGTGGACATCAATTTGTCTTCCCATCAAACAACCAACCAACCACTCACAAACTCACAACGCAAAATGTCCTATCCAGAAAAATTCCAAGGTATTGCCGTCTTAGACCACGCCGACTACACCCATCCAAAGAAGGTTGCCTTCGATCCAAAACCAGTCCACCCTTCAGACATCGACATTGCCATCGAGGCCTGGGTGTCTGTGGTAGTGATTGCCACGCTGCCAACGGTGGCTGGGGTGACAAGCCTAAGCCTCTTGTGGTCGGCCACGAAGTCATTGGCCGTGTCGTCAAGATCGGACCAAACTGTTCCTCCGGTTTGAAACTTGGTGACCGTGTCGGTGTCGGTGCCCAAGTGCTAAGTTGTTTGGAATGTAACCGTTGTAAAGAAGACAACGAACCATACTGTCCTAAGTTCGTCACCACCTACGGTCAAGACTACGAAGACGGCTACAACTCCAAAGGTGGGTATGCCTCTCACATTAGAGTTCACGAACATTTCGTCGTTCCAATCCCAGAAAATATCCCAAGTGAATTAGCCGCCCCATTGTTATGTGGTGGGTTAACCGTCTTCTCCCCATTGGTCAGAAACGGCTGTGGTCCAGGTAAGAAAGTCGGTATCCTAGGTATTGGTGGTATCGGTCACATGGGTGTCATCTTCGCCAAGGCTCTTGGTGCTGAAGTCTACGCCATCTCCAGATCCTCTGCCAAGAAGGAAGACGCTATGAAATTGGGCGCTGACCATTTCATCGCCACTAAAGAAGAACCAACTTGGGCCGAAGACTATTTCGACACTCTAGATCTAGTCGTCATCTGTGCCGGTTCTCTAACCGATGTCGATTTCACAAAATTACCAAAGATCATGAAGGTCGGTGGTGCCATTAGATCCATTTCTATCCCAGAAGCTTCCCAAAAATTAACTTTACAACCATTCGGTTTAGTCGGTGTCTCCATCGGTAACAGTGCTTTAGGTTCCATCAAAGAAACTAAACAATTATTGAAATTGGTCTCCGAAAAGGATTTGAAGATCTGGGTCGAAACTATCCCAATCAGCGAAAAGGGGGTCCAAGAAGCATTCGAAAGAATGGATAAAGGTGACGTTAGATATAGATTCTCTTTAACCGACTTCGACAAGGAATTCGGTAACTAAGCGGTTTATTCATCACTATAATATATATACATCATCATAAATATATAAATATACAAAAATATAAATTCATAAACTCATCAATTCATAAGCTCATTTACTCATTGCCTTATATGTTTATATGTTTATATGTTTATATGTTTGTTTCTCCGTGGAACGTAAACAAATAATTTAGAAGCAACGCTTTACGTGGAATACAACAATCGTGTAATGATTATTGGAACAGTGGATTATACAGTTGACACATCGACAATCAAGCGAACGAAGCTTTAGAACCTTTTGCCATTCAAATTTCAAAACATTTCGTCAGTCTTTTGCAACCGTGTTGCAGCATCTCCTCTGCGGGGAAGTCAGCTGTTATTCAATAAGTTATCAACCCCCACAATATTGCAATTAGACCTTCATGAAAATTTAGATATATATAAGTAGACCATCAATGTTCGAGATTTAATTGAGATTGTTGACATTAAAAGTCGAAAAAGAGACAACACAACACAACCAAATTACTACAATAACATATGTCCGTTTTCGTTTCCGGTGCTACAGGTTTCATCGCCCAACATATCGTGGGCCAATTATTAGACCAAAATTATAAGGTCATTGGTACTGCTAGAACTCAAGCCAAGGCTGACACTTTAAAGAGTCAATTCGGTGACAACCCAGATTTAACTTGAAATTGTAAAGATATCTCCAAACCAAAGGCTTTCGATGAAGCTATTAAGAAACATTCTAAAGATATCAAATATGTCTTGCACACCGCTTCACCATTACATTTTGATATTGAAGATATTGTCAAGGATATTATCAACCCCGCCATTGCTGGTACAAAAGACATTCTTGAATCAATCAAAAGACATGCTGCCGATTCTGTCGAACGTGTTGTTATCACTTCAAGTTATGGCGCTGTTTTAAATTACGATAGAGAAGCAGACAAGACGTATACTGTCACCGAAGCCACTTGGAATCCAGACGATGTAGAAGCTGCCAAGACTGATCCAATGAGAGGTTATTGTGCCTCAAAGAAATTTGCTGAAGAAGCTGCTTGGGAATTCTTAAAGGAAAACAAAGATGTTGTCAAATTCAAGTTATCTGTTATCAACCCTACTTATTCCATGGGTCCACAAAGATTTGATTCAAGTGTTGGTGCTAAACTTAACGCTTCATGTGAAATCGTGAATGCTTTAATTCATTCAGGTCCAGATGCTCCGTTTGATCCATATGGACTTTATGATGGTATCATCGATGTTCGTGATGTTGCGAGGGCTCATTTATTAGCTTTCCAAAAGGAGGAAACCATTGGTCAGAGATTGATCTTATTTAATGGTAAATTAGCATTACAAGATATTGCTGATATCATAAATGAAGATTTCCCACAATTGAATGGTAAGATTCCAGTTGGTAACCCCAAGACTGGTGTCTTAGGGGTTGGTGATAATGGTGTCGTAATTGATAATTCAAGGACCAAAGAGATTCTTGGGTTTGAATTTATTGATGTTAGACAATCTATTCATGACACAGTTGCTCAAATCTTAAAACATGAAGGTAAAATATAATGACAAAGAATTGCATTCTTGTGACAAGTAAAGAATCTATGTGGTTGTTTTTCTTATTTATATTCATTTAAATATTCTTTTACATAATAACTGAACTATATTCTTCCGTTAAAAAAATATAATAACCTTGTTACTTATAATTAAATGTGTATTATTTGACTTCATGTAGTTATAAAGATTGAATATTATATATAATGTTATGTATGTATGCATTGAAGAAAAAAAAGTGCATTCTTAAAGACTTTCAATTTCTAATTTTTTGGATTCAATAGTTTTCCTTCTATTTTTGATGCATAGTTGATAAAAGACACCAAATGCAGCGACTAGAACACCAACGCCACTAAACCCCATGGCTAAATATAGGGCGATATGAACAGTTTGGTGTAGCTGGGGCCTACTCTAGTTAAACATTCGTTACAACGATATCTTATAACTGTGGTAGCCATTGGTGGGCCTAACGCAGTGGCATAGTTTAATATAGTAGCTACTGCACCTGCCGATATACCTTTCAGTTCATCTGGAACCCCATTACTGAATAATAATGTTGCTGTTGGAAAAATAATGTCTAAAGCAAATGAAATGAATAAGATAGAAACGAAATTTTCGGACCAAAATGTTTGATGACTTGTTATAGTACCAACTAAAATTGTTGCCACACAGATACACACCAATGCAATTAGCAATTCCAATTGTGGTAAAATTCCATAATGCATTACTATTGCATTACAGACAGAAGCAACAATGGCTGTTACAGCCATTGGTGCGATTCTTGCCGACGCATTCAATAGTGTATCTCCTCTTCCAATGGTAGCGTATTGGAACGAATAAAATAACCAAACAGTGAATGATGTATATGCTAAAAACACACAGAGTAACACTCCAATATTTTCTGGACTCATACTTCTCCATGGAAGTAACGGATCTTTCACTTTTGAATCGATGTATAAATTTGCAATCAATAATAGTACACTGATGATCAATAGGATATAGGTGTATGGAGCATGGAATGTATCTGGTGGAACTTGGCCCCAAACAACGGAGAATAGGATTAACCCTGATATCCCACAAAATGCGCCTAGATAATCGAAATCACGATATGTTAGACCTTTATTACATTCAGCAACTGTATCGCTTGGTATCACAATTATTGCCATTGCTGTTATCAATGTACAAACGATCCCCATGGACCAATACGCCCAGGACCAATGTGATAATTGTGTGAAAAGAGAGGAGAATGTTATCCCACAAACGATCCCCCATGGAGCACAAGCCCCAAAGAATGCAAAGATGTAATTTTTCTTCTTAGAATCAGGATATGTTTTACCTAATAGAGCGATAGAGGTTGGAGTTAATAAACCGGCCCCGATGCCTTGAAAACCTCTACAGAAGAAATAGAAGATTGGACTGCTTTCGGAATAACGACTGAACCCAGTTATTAGTGACCATAATGCCAGCCAACCGTATCCAATACAAAAGATCAATTTATGTCCCAGGACATCCCCCAGTTTACCTGCCAAGATGACAAATGATCCTACAGTGGTAGCAAATGCACCATTGGCCCACCCTAATATCAAAAACCGATCTGCTGGAACATTAAATGAGACACCGATGGCTGCAATTTGTGGCATACCTTGGACAGCACCAAGTAATGTAGAAAATTGACTTGAACAGATGATAAGTATAAATAAAATTTCACGTACACGGGATTTTTTCAGTACATCTAAAGATTTCACACATTGATTACCTTTATAACTGTTATTATCATTTGAACTTGAATCATTGGAAGGAACAGGTTGTTGTATGTATTCTCCATTTTTGGATAACGTTGAATCCTCACATGAATGGGATATTTCATCAGACATGACAAAAATTAGGGATTCTGTTCGTTATATGTGTTCGTCAAACTGTGAGTATATTATTGGAACGTATCACAAAGTTGTTTGAATGTACACATGTATATATATATAAATATATATATATGTGATCTACAAATATATAAGTGGTTGATCTTTAAATAAGATGTTCTTAATGTTTCTTTGTCTTCGTTAGTTCCTCTATGAATGGGATCGTTGTGCATTGAAGAAAAAATAAAAATAAAAATGAAAAAAAAAAAAGAGAGAGATTAGTCAAAAATTTGTAATTGTTCACTTCTTTGTTGATCGGGGACAAAACACAATTGGGACATGCTGCAATAAAGAATAGCCTTTCTCCTTAATGGTTGCGAGTGTAACCGAGCCATTTTGATGGGGGGACCCTGGCCACTTTGTGAAGGGGATTTAAACGGACAACTTATCAAAGTTCTGCCGTTACAATGGTTTAATGTAAGAAGGTGGGCATAAAATTATTACTCATGAGAAAAGCACACTCGTAATATCAGGCTAATGCTATTGTGACAATAATAAAATTAAGACGGGGTAGATGTGCTTTTCCATACAGAAATGATTGCTGGCCTCTCGATAGCCACCTCTACCTCATTCCAAAGCGATGGTGCCTTTAATTTATCAAATGGCGCTTGCAACATTCGTGAGGATATATTGTATGTTCATTTTGTTGATCACTTCGTATAGTTGCTGGGGTCTTACTGATGAGAAATATTTAGTATAGTTGTTTGGGTTGCACTGATGATAATATTGTACTTTCTCAGGTCTCGCTGATAAGAAGTAGTTAGCATGGTTTCTAAGGTTTTACTGATGAGAATTAGTTAGTGTATATAAATTTTGTTGTTGGCTTCACTAGTGTGTATCCCTTTGTATGCCGTGCCTTTCTGAATAGTCAGGTGGAGTGTCGAGACACATGTATGACGAGGCATCTTGCATTATATATACTTTTTAAGTATTCTTGTGTTCTTGAACAGTGTTTAACGTTTAGTTCACAGTAACGTGAAAATATATTCAGTTAATGAAGTTTTCACTGCAAACACGAATTATTGCGTCTAAAATATAATTCCATCTCGACATGTCTCCTCAAATACTCAATGAATAATTCCAATATATATTGTACTTAAAATATGTATAATACAGTCAAGTATGTACAGGCTTAAATTTCTTGAAGCTATATATATTTTCTATGCATACACTACATGGTTATTCAACTGTAAATTCCCCTTACTTTTACATCTAAACAACATAGCACTACATAACCACCATCACCTCGACAAGTACCACCACCTTAATACGTAATCGCAGTATTTCTTGTCCTTGTCTCACCCTCTTCTTAATAAAGCTCTGTTTCACTCATTATGTTCCAGTACTGAAAAATTTTTATAGTGCAAAAAAAACTACAAATCGTAACGAAATTTAATAAATGAACATCGCATCTCATGTCATCTCATCTCTTCACCAACAACATATCCAGTACACAGCAACAACTGCACAATGAGTAAGAGTGATCTTGAAGAAGTCAATGATTTTGATTCATCTGACGATGAAGGCCAATCAAACGTTTTAATTACTTCCAAGAAGACAAAGACAACTTTAAAGAGTGATCCATTCAATAAACATGTTGAGAGTGATAGTGAAGTAGAGAGTGAAGATGAAATTGAATCTGTGAAAAAGGAAACCAAAGAAGAATCAAAGGAAGAAACCAAGGAAGAATCAAAGGAAGAAGCAAAGGAAGAGATAAAGGAAGAAAGTGTAGAAGATAAAACTGCGAAATTAAAGAAAAGATTAGAATTGGTAAATGCATTAAAAAAATCCAGTCATAAGACCGGGGTTGTATACTTATCAAGTATACCACCATACATGAAGCCTGCCAAATTAAGACAGATTTTGTCTAAATTTGGTCAAATCGATCGTCTATTTATGAAAAAGGAAGATGATGCTAAACATAGAACAAGAGTGAAAGGTGGTGGTAATAAGAAAGCCATGTATGAAGAAGGTTGGGCTGAGTTTATAAGGAAAAGAGATGCCAAATTGTGTGCTACTACGTTGAATGGTAATATTATTGGTGGTAAGAAAGGTAATTTCTATTACGATGATATCTTAAATGTTAAATATTTACCTGGTTTCAAATGGGCAGATTTAACTGAACAAATTGCTCGTGAAAACGATATTAGAATGGCCAAATTGGAAATGGAAATGTCTCAAGCTAACAAATTAAATGCTGAGTATATTAGAAATATTGAGAAGAGTAAGATGTTCCAAAATATGCAAAACTCAAAGAAAAGAAAGCAACAATCTTCCAACGATGCGGATATTAAGGAATCAGACGCTAAGGAGACTAAGATTGAAGACAGCCACTCAAATTTCAAACAAAGACGTGTCAACACCAATAGAGCAGACGCTCCATCTCACATCAAACAAAATAATTCATCCAAGACTTTGGGTAATGTCTTAAACAACTTATTGTAATATATATATATATATCTTATAGACTGATATAATAAACCATTCAAAGTCATTGCTAATTCACACCACGACACGTTACCTCATACATACCACTTCTCACTATCTCATAGACACTACTTCGAATTATTCACTCCTATTAGTGTCGTTATTCACGTGAGCTCTTACTTTTCAACCAAAAAAAAAATATTAAAAAATTCGATGCTCATCGCTAAAGAAAAAATTTTCGAAACTTCATATTACACTGTTAAGAGAAGTTTTGATTCGATAAGTGATACTTTGATTCGTAAGACATATATCCCCAAACTAGTATATATTATATATTCACACACTTAAGAAATGGGTACCGCTAAGAAAGAAAAATCCAGAAGAACTCGTGAAGGGAATACCAAGGATGGTAATCTTCGTGTTAAAGGTGAAAATTTCTACCGTGATGGTAAGAGAGTTAAGTTTTTGAATATGTACACCAAAGGTGGTGCTATCAAGAACAAGAAGGGTGATTTAGTCAGAGCTGCCCCATTACAAGATACTGCTACCCCAGATGCTCGTGTTCAACCAGACCGTCGTTGGTTTGGTAATTCCAGAGTTATCTCTCAAGATGCCTTAACTCATTTCAGAGATGCTTTAGGTGAAACCAAGAAGGACACTTACCAAGTTCTTCTAAGAAGAAATAAATTACCAATGTCTTTATTAGATGAAAAGGACACTACTGAATCTCCAAAGGCTAGAATCTTGGAAACCGAAACATATGCTCATGCTTTTGGTCCAAAGGCTCAAAGAAAGAAACCTCGTGTTGCTGCTTCCAGTTTAGACGATTTAGTTAAATCTACTGTTGATGATCATAAGACTTTCGAAGAAAAACAAGAATTAAGCACCACTTTAGGTTTAATGGGTAATGCCTCAGATGAACAAGATGGTTGGACTCAAGTTGCTAAAGAACATATCTTCAGTAAGGGTCAATCCAAGCGTATTTGGAATGAATTGTACAAAGTTATCGACTCTTCTGATGTTGTCATCCATGTTCTTGATGCCAGAGATCCATTAGGTACTCGTTGTAAATCCGTGGAAGAATATATGAAAAATGAAACCCCTCACAAACATTTAATCTATGTGTTAAATAAGTGTGATTTGGTTCCAACTTGGGTTGCTGTATGTTAACAAATTATTATTTTTTTTTTTTTTTGAATCAATCCATTAGTATGAAAGTATTAAAATAGTATTATTAAGGTGAAATACCAAAACTCTTTGTCAGGATGTCTCTACTGAACATGATTAATTATGTTCACTCTATCATAGAGAGGTCTGTTAAAGTTTTGGAATATCAATTTGTTCGGATTGTTTATAATTTCGATTATGAACAGTTTTGGCAGTACCGTCTCCGTTTTGGAGATACTCCTGCAATATCGAACATTCAATATCCTTTTTGAGTTGAATTCTATCATTTCTTTTTATGAAAGTCAGTGATTTTATTCTTAGTAAGGAAATTGACATTTTTACACAGTCGTGTCCTTTAATATTATTATTATTTTGTGCTTTAACTTTGGATAAAATACTCTAACACTAGAACAATGTTTTTACTAACAATTTTTTTTATGTTTAATGATATCATCATTTGAACGATACTATTACGATTAGGCTGCTTGGGTTAAACATTTATCCAAAGAACGTCCAACCTTAGCTTTCCATGCTTCTATTACCAATTCTTTTGGTAAAGGTTCTTTAATTCAATTACTACGTCAATTTTCTCAATTACACAGCGATAGAAAACAAATCTCAGTTGGGTTTATCGGTTATCCAAACACTGGTAAATCTTCCATCATTAACACTTTAAGAAAGAAGAAAGTTTGTCAAGTGGCTCCAATTCCAGGTGAAACTAAGGTCTGGCAATATATTACTTTAATGAAAAGAATTTTCTTGATTGATTGTCCAGGTATTGTGCCACCTTCCAGTAAAGATACCGAAGAAGATATCTTATTTAGAGGTGTTGTTAGAGTGGAACATGTTTCTAACCCAGAACAATTTATCCCAGGTGTCTTGAAACGTTGTCAAGTTAAACATTTAGAAAGAACTTATGAAATCTCTGGTTGGAAAGATGCCACTGAATTCATAGAGTTGCTAGCCAGAAAGGGGGGTAGACTTCTTAAGGGTGGTGAACCAGATGAATCTGGTGTTGCCAAACAAATCTTAAACGATTTCAACAGAGGTAAAATTCCATGGTTTACCTTCCCACCTGACAGAGAAGAAGGCCCAAAGAAGGGCGAAGAAGCTTCTGGGGAAACTACTTCCAACAAGAGAAAGGCTGATGATGAAGCCACCGAAGAAGTTGCTAAAGAAACTGCTGAACCAAAAAAAGTAAAAGTTTAGATTTCTTTCTTAAAACCTTCAACAATTAATAAAACCACTATATTCCGATCTTCGATAAAATATATAAACTTTCATATAGATAACCCTTTCTCATCCTAATGTATACTAGTATCCACCGACTCTGGCTCTCTTTTTCTCTCTCTCTGTCTCAATGAATGATTCTTTTATTATGGCCGGGTGTTTTGGAATTAGTTTTGCAGTTTCCAAAAAAAACAAGAAAAAGAACATTGAATATCAAACTTTTCAAAGAAAACAAGATGGGAAATATTTCAATCTTGGAGCTGCCTCTTTAAAGTATAGTGCATCAAAGCTGATATCAAGTCGAAATTTCATTCTAGTAAGCATACTTTTAACCAGGAATACTTTCAGTGACATTGAATTTCATCTATTTATTGATACTGATCGAGAAATTTATTTATTTTAACCTGAATAAGTATCTAGGACATCAGTAAGCAAACACACGGACAGTTAACACATACCATCATGCAAGCTTCCAATATACAACCACATGTAGTGCCCATGGGCTCAGAGCAATTTTTCAATCAGAATCAACCTAACGACCAAACAAATATGGGTATGGGGATGCTGCAAATGTTTTCACCACAAGTAAATAGAACGGGTATCCTACCACAACAGCCTGGTATGCTACCAAACATGCAGTCCATTGGTAACAACCAAGATCCGAACAATCAATACGTATTAAACAAGAAAATAGATCCTTTAGTAGCACAACAACTTTTGAATCAGGTGGCAGGGCAAGGAAATCAAAATCAAGGACAACAACCACAACCACAGGGACAACAGAACTTCAATATGCCAGTGGGTGGTATTGCGCCTAGATTGAATGCATACCAACAACAGCAATTGCGTCAACAAGGGCAGATCCCATTACAACCACAACCCCAAACACAACAGGGTCAAGGACAAGGTCAACCCGGTATAACTCTGGGACAACCAATGGGGAACCCACAAATGCCAAGACAAATGAATATACCCAATTCCATGGGACCTATGCCACCAATGTTATTACCCCCACCAACCCATTTGTTTATAAGAGAAGTTTGGAAGAACAATCTTTATAGTGAATTCAATTCAATTAGAAGGTTACTATCTCAATATAAATACGTCTCAATTAGTACAGAATTTGTGGGTACTTTGGCCAGACCTATTGGTAATTTCAGGTCCCGTGAAGATTATCATTATCAAACCATGAGAGCAAATGTCGATTTATTAAATCCTGTGCAATTAGGTATTTCTTTAAGTGATGTATATGGTAATAAACCCGAAAATGAACCATCTACATGGCAATTTAATCTAGAATTTGATGTGAACAAAGAGATGATATCCGGTGAATCCTTGGAATTGTTAAGAAAATCAGGTATTAATTATGAAATGCATAAAAACATTGGTGTCAATAAGTTTGAATTTGCACAATTAATGATCGATTCAGGTTTATTAATGGACGAAAATGTCACCTGGATCACATACCACGCAGCATACGATTTAGGGTTTCTAATAAATATCTTAATGAACGATATTATGCCAAATAATAGAAAAGATTTTGAATGGTGGATCCACAAGTACATGCCAAGCTTATTTGACTTGAATTTAATCTATAAAGTGGTTCGCGGGTTCAAATATCCGCCAGCTCAAGGTAAATTACAACAACAGGTGCAGCAGCCTCCGATGGAATTCACATTAACCAATCTAGCTGATGACGTTGGCTTACCAAGATTCCCCATCTTCACCACTACTGGAGGTCAAAGTTTACTGATGCTACTCTCGTTCTGCCAATTAAACAAGATTTCTGCCCACACTTTCCCAGACGGTACAGATTTCGATAACGTTAAAAACGTCATTTACGGTATTGAAGATTGAGTCTCCTTTACCCGGTTGAACTAACATAACCAAGTACCTTCATATATCCACACCAACCAATATATATATATACATATATATGTGTAACAACACCATTTTCTCACTGTAAATGAACACTCTTCCTGCTACGCTTGGACCCATACTAGCGGTGTGGACGGGTAACGGGCCTTGTGATTATTTTTCTTTATTTTTTTTTTTCATTTTCGAATTCGAAGATTTCTCGACGATGAAAAACTCAACTAAAAAAACACAGAAAAGGATCTTTAGAAAGAAAAGCTTGCTTAGCAAAGAGTCTTAAGTAAAGGAAACCACCCATCCTACGAACACACGCTAACACACACAACTGTGCTATAATCCGCTCATTTAACCATCACACTAATTTTGTCCATCAGCTGCTTTTTTATTTCAAAGAACCAATTACTGTACATATATAATATTTTCTTTTTAAAAGCTCACACATTGAAGTCGATTCCATTTATTTTTTCAATCGTCTTTTTAAATTAGTAATAATCATTCCAATTGCATAATATTTTCAAACGTCATATAGCTGATTAAGTATCTTCTTTTCCAAAGTCTTAATAACTATAATCATAACACTATTTTACTTCAAGGTTCCATATATATATATTAATATCCCCTGTCGCTGAAATACACTTTAATCAAAGAAGTACTACAAAAAAAATTAAATTCATTTTTTTTTAATTGCTTCACATTATAATTTACAGTTCCCTCAATCAAATAAAATTCATCTCTAGTAATCATCATGGTCTCTGCTTCCATTCAAGAAATTGTTCATGCATTTCTACAAACTTACTATCAAAGAATGAAGACCAATCCGTCCAAATTATCGAACTTATATTCAAATACCGCAGAGTTAACTCACATCAACTATAATCTAATATCCCCTTCCACCGATAGTACTCATTCTAGCATTATACCCTCAATTAAACTAACCGGTAAGGATAATATTAATAAATTTTTCTCTCGACATGAAAATGAAGTCACTAAATTGAAAGTTAAATTAGATACTTGTGATTTCCAAACTATGGGTGTATCACATAGAAATGTCTTAATTGTAGTTACTGGTGAATTGTTTTGGGATGATACTCCAGCAAACCAATTTTGTCAAACTTTTATCTTGATACCAATTGGTAAGAATAGTGATATCTATGATATTTCTAATGATATCATACGCTTTATTCCAGATTCATTCAAGACGGTTCAATTTGCCAATGGTGGTGAATCGCTTATTTCAAAGAAAGAAGAGGCAGGAATAAGGCATTCTAAAGCAGAAATCAAAGAAGAACACAAATCACCACAATCTGTTTCCGTTGTAGGTATTGATGACACAGTCGTTAATGGTAAAAAAGATGTTGACAAACAACTCCATGCAAAATCTGAGAAAGCAAGTAAGAAGTTCGAACATCATCACCATCATACCAAAAGCGTAGAATCCGGTAAAGAAGTTAAAAGTGAAGTAGAACCTGTCAAGAATGGTTCAAAAGTTGAATCACCAGAAGACCAGATAGTAAAAGAAGCAAATGTAAAAGTTCCCATTGAAAAGGAAAATTCGAAAGTCATGGAAAATAAGGTAGAAACTTCTGTTGAAGCTGTTGATATTGTTGAATCTGTCACACCAGTTGAAGAATCCAAGCCGGAAGTTGCTACCACTGTTGATGAACCCGAAATTGAAAATACTGATGCCACCATTGCCACTGCCGGTGAAGAATCCACCATTGACTTAACTACCACTACCCCAAACACTACCACGGAAGAATCTACTACTACCTCTTCTCCAGTTCATGTGACCACCACACCACCGGCTAAATTATCTTGGGCATCCAAATTGGCATCCACTGATGCAACGAAGGAGGCCAAGAAAATCTTAGTTGCCAAACCCACTGCTCCAACTACTGTTGTTACTCCAGAACCACAACATAACAATCAACATAAGAATTCCAAAAAAAACACTGGTGACAAGAAAGTTGACATGACATCTCGTAAAGAAAATGCTAGTAATAGAAGAAAGAAACTACAAAATGGTGGTAATGTTGCTAATAAAGATGGATTTTATTCAGTATTTATTAGTGGTTCATATGGATTAAGTGATGAAATTTTGAAGAATACATTAAGTAAAGAATTTGGTCCAGTGATGAAAGTTAATAGTAATGAAAACTATACTGTTATTGATTTCCAAACCCATGCCAGTCAAATTGCTATGTTAGAAATGAAGAAAATGAAGATTCAAGGTTGCGAAATTACCATTGAAAGAAAGGCTAATAAAAAGAGTAATTTACAAACAAATTCATCTCAAGGCAAGACCACTACTAATGATGGATTCATCAGTTCTTCAAAGAGTCATAGAAAATACCAAAATAATAATGCGAATAAGAAAAGAGAAACGAGTAGTGTTTAGTCAATTCGATTAGTCTAAGATCAGATGAAAATGAGGATAAAAAAAAAAAAATAAAGGAAGAGAAAAATAAAATAAAATAAAGTAAAAGTGATAGAAATGAAACATGAAGAAAAAAAAGTAGAAGTAGAAGTAGAAGTAGAATATAAATATGTAGCTTAAGAACAAAACAAAAAATAATAAATAGAAAAAAAAATGCGTAAAATAAAACAAAAAAAAATTGAGTATTTTAGTCAACTTAATCTTCCACAACAAGACATTAACATGAGTAGCTTCTTATTATCAATTAAATGAAAAGAATTACAGTAGTAGAAGAATGTAACGAGGATTCAAAATGGAAACATTGTAAAAAAAGTGATTTTTTCGAGCCATAAATGAATATAGCTTGAATAAATCTCAACGTATCCACTCTGTTCGACACATAACAAAGGAGAGTTTCAACCAATACAGACCAAAGAGAAACGCTAATCTCCCTCTGGACCCATAGAAAAAGAAACCCTCCCTCATTACATGTCTTCCAGGTCTGGAATTGGATCTCTGGGATTCGTTTACCACAACTACCTAGATAATGTCATAGATGTGGAGATATAGGCCCATGATCCTTTCAAATGAAAGAGAAAAGAATAATAAATAGCTAAATATAAAAGTGAAGTAAAGAGTATTTTGCAAATGAGCCGATTTCTAGCCGCTTTTATAGTTTTTTTTTTCTTCTTCGATTTTTTTTTTCTTTCCAAAGAGGTAAAGATTTCATAATTGGAGGGTAATCAACAGCGGTTAATCAAGTTTTAAATAGGATTCGCAGCGTCAGCGGTTAGGGCTAGTTGCTATTAATGAGTAGTTACGGATGGTGTGAGTGAGTGTGTGTAAACGATATGTGATATCAATGATGTGTTAGAGGAGTGTGCTGGTGCTCTCCCCCCTCCCCCTTCTCATACTTTAGAGCAGAACAAGATTTTACAGTTTTCTTAAGTGGTCGAGTCTTCTCATCTCAGGAGACTGTCTCATGCGCGTGTTTGCAGAAATCGATGATGTAGTGAATATACTACACGTCTGGCTGGACTTTTAGTGGTAGAGGCAACATCCCCGCGAAAATACATATATGGTTCTCAAAAGGATGAGTCAGAGAAGAGTTGTTTACTCCTTGCAGCGAAGTAGTATGAAAATTGACTTTCCCAAGGAATACTGAAGTTACTGCCAAGATATTACAGTGGTTGTGGCCGTTTGGTTTTGTCATCCCTACTATTACAATGGCTCTTTATTCCAATTCAATAAGACATTTCCCACTTTGTAGCCCAAAGGCTTCAAAGTGAGGCAAAGATGGAAAAAAAAATAAAAACAATAAAAAACAAAAGTGCAACTCTAAATTCCATTGGAATTTTAAAGCCATCCCACCCAATTCCTCGAGAACCTTAGATTTTCAATAATCCTGTGGTATTAAATATGGCAATTGGATCATTTCCCAACGTGAATGGTTCAATCCGAGGTCTTTATGGCATCATCAAGCCTCAACCCAAAGATAATATAATAATACAAAACACACAAGATGAGTTCAATTTTCTTTTGTTTTGTTTTTCCATCTGTTATGAGATGACGCAAATCCATTGCTTTCATATATAAAGTTGATGTTAATTCTACATTCAGTCCAATTCTTTTCAACAAATCCTATTTCCTTTCTTACTCAAACATAAAATAGCAAATAACTTACCAACCCACACAAATATTATATACATAGACATGACCAAAAATGTTTTACTTTTAGGTTCCGGGTTCGTTGCCCAGCCAGCAGTCGACACTCTATCTGCTGATCCAAATATCAATGTCACTGTTGCTTGTAGAACTTTAGCCAACGCAGAAGCTTTAGCCAAGGCTTCGGGATCCAAAGCCGTGTCGTTAGATGTCACCAATGATAAAGAATTAGATTCTATCTTATCAGAAAACGATTTAGTCATCTCATTGATCCCATACATTTATCATCCAAATGTGGTGAGAAGTGCTATTAGAATGAAGAAAGATGTTGTTACTTCTTCGTACATCTCACCAGCTTTAAGAGAATTGGAATCCGAAATTAAAGATGCAGGCATCACAGTTATGAACGAAATCGGTTTGGATCCAGGTATCGATCATTTATATGCCGTCAAGACCATCGATGAAGTCCACAGAGCAGGTGGTAAGATTAAATCGTTCTTATCCTACTGTGGTGGGTTACCAGCTCCAGAAGATTCGGACAACCCATTGGGTTATAAATTCTCTTGGTCTTCTAGAGGTGTTTTGTTAGCTCTAAGAAATTCTGCTAAATATTGGAAAGATGGTAATATTGAAACGGTTGCCTCTGAAGATTTAATGGCTTCTGCTAAACCATATTTCATCTATCCAGGTTTTGCATTCGTTTGTTATCCAAATAGAGATTCTACTGTTTTCAAAGATTTATACCATATCCCTGAAGCTGATACCGTTATTAGAGGGACTTTAAGATTCCAAGGTTTCCCCCAATTTGTTAAAGCTCTTGTAGATATGGGTATGTTGAAAGAAGAAACATCTGATATCTGGACTCAACCAACTCCATGGAATGATGCATTACATCAATATTTAGGCTCAAAATCTAATTCAAAGGAAGATTTAATTAACAAGATTGATATTTTGACCAAATGGGAATCCCCAGAAGATAGAGAAAGAATTTTGAACGGTATTGCTTGGTTAGGATTATTCTCAAACACTCCAATTACTCCAAGAGGTAACCCATTAGATTCTTTATGTGCTCGTCTTGAAGAATTGATGCAATACGAGGAAGGTGAACGTGATCTAGTTGTATTACAACATAAATTCGGAATTGAATGGGCTGACGGTAAGACTGAAACTAGAACCTCTACTTTGGTTGATTATGGTAAAGTTGGAGGTTACAGCTCTATGGCTGCCACTGTTGGTTTACCAGTTTCTGTGGCCACTAAATTGGTTCTTAACGGTACCATAAAGGGTCCAGGCCTGGTGGCTCCCTACTCTCCAGAAATTAATGATCCAATCATGAAAGAATTAAAAGACAAATACGGTATTTATTTGGTTGAAAAGACTTTAGGTTAAAGTTTAACCTTATAATTAAATAAATGTTGCCATTCGGTTTTTCTGTTCACCTGTTAGTTAGAAAATCATGAACAAACCAGAACAAAAAATGACAAAACTCTTTCAATAAGTAAATTAGACATATCTACTATTTATTTAACAATTACAATTTTAACATTCGTGTATTTTAGACTCTATTCATTTTTGGCAGCACTTTTCACTTCAATAGTGGTAGTTTTTTTCTTCTTCCGTTTATTACTTCAACTTTTCATTTTCAGAATGTTAACAAGTAGAAATGCTTTGAAGTGAAACATTTTAGAGATATGATCAAACCAAATAAGTCATCTCAACTGGGCCAAACTCATATACAAAATGTCTTTAGCCTCTGAATGTGTACAAAAGAATGAATCAGACGACCTTTGGTCCAAATTTAAGAGTACAACCAAGCAGTTGTCTTCCAAAACAGAAAAGGATGGTGACTCCATAACGTCCACCGTAGTTCATGAAGCATTAGTTAGATATTATAAGAAACTAGAGCCATTCCAAGGCTTCCCAGGGTGGTTGGGACATAAGGAAGATTTGCCCGATGAGCAAAAGATTCTTAAAAAACAAAGTGAACAACTAGCCAAACAAGCTAACCCTTCCAAATTAAAATCCTTTAAAGAAGCCACATCTGATTATGTATCAATGCATTCACCATCAATTGGATCGCATCATCATAGTCATTCTCTAGAGAGTCAATCACGTCCACCAAACATCGAGCATACTCTGCCTCGAAGAAAGACCGCTGGGATGGGGTTCCGTTCAATCTATCAATCAAAGACTAATGAGGCTGCTAGCTTGCTACCACCAGATGTCTCCCCAGACCAACAGCAACAAGAAGGTCATCCCCAATCTGCTGCAGGTGCTAATCCATACTCTGATGTGTTTGCTGGATCTCACCTTCCTCGTCGATCACCTTCTTGGGCATCTCCTAGTTCACGAACTAATTCACAACAAGGACTTCCATTTACCTCACCCCAGAGTTCCTCTGATTTGATGAGTGCAAGATTAAAGAGAAGAACTGGTAGAAATCCGTTTTGATGATGCTACACTTCTTTTAATATCTAAAAAGGTTGGATATTAACTATTAGAAATATCGTTTTTAAGGTATGTAAGTGTACTTAACAATTATATAATGAATGATAATTATAAACCTTTGTTATGAGTTGAACTTCTCTAAAAGAACATCACAGGATCTCTCTGAGTTGAAAGTCATCTGTGTGCATTGAACTACTCTCATTCAATCTAGTGATGCTCGGTTCATTTCCAACATTACGTGGCTTATTATAAGGAATATATGAATCCTCAGCATATAACGATTTCTTTGGTTTCAATAATATGGTAGCAAGGAATATAATAGCAAACAAACCTGCTAGTCCTGCAATGGCAAGATATATTATGCCCAAGGTAGTGTTACGAGCACCCATAATATGGCTTGTGGTCAGTACAAACGATTTGGTACCATTAAATGAGAGAACCGGATAATTCAAATCAATATTTATTGAATAAATTCCCTTATGCAATTTTAATCCATGAGACACATTGTGTAATGATAATTTATAGAAATTTGGTAGTGCTGCATTTCTCATCCAGATTTGGAATCCTTGCCAAGTCTGTAAATCTGGTATATTATCCTCTGTGTAGCCGTTAGGAAACATATGGACCCAATTGGGGGGAGGTACAATCTGTGATGCATTATATTTAGTAGGTTTATATCTGTGTCTATCTGTGTGCCATGCTGTACCTTCTGTAGTCAATTGGATGCTCAAAGAATTATCCTTTACATTGGTTAGCTCGTGTGAGAAAGTATCATTAAACAAAGTATTGGCAACGACGCCACATGGATATATGGCCTTACCGTCAATTTCTTTAAATGGCTTACAATTTTTATCTAATTGGTGTGGGAGTAATGCTTTACCTTTTAATTGATCAAGATCAAACGATTCAATATATTTTCTATGGTTTTGATAATAATTAGTTAACTTGTAATAGACATATAACGAGGATTTAATATCATTCGGTATTTCAAATTGAATGTGACATGTCAAGTTATTTATATTATTTGCGTCGTTCTCTATCAGTTGCCATTGTGGTCTGACTGCGGTTGTCTTATGAAAGTTTGACTGTACATACTCACTCGGTATGGTCTGAAGATCACTGGGACTGGCTTGTAAATGACATTGTTCGTATTTTATTTCTAGAGTTTGAGTTCTCAATGCACTCACCAATAAACCAACACCAAGAGGTGCAAACACACACGCTATTATAATTAGCAGCGGGAGTATACCATGTGGTGAAAGGTTTGGCTGCCATGCTCTCAGTCTTTGCTGTCTAAAGGATGTATTTAAAGGTTTCCTACTGTTTCTTTGGATCTTTTCTTGCTTCCAGAATTTCAAATTCAACTGCATGCTATTAAACTATAAGTCCTTAGGTTTTAATTCCCAACGACTATGCCACTGCCATACAGAGGTTTTTAATCTGTCACTTTTGGCTATATTTTAACTCAACAAACACTTACTGTTACTTTAGATCTAATGTGAATTTTTCTCGAGATCAATTAATTTCAGTTAACGAAATTATCAACAGACAATATCAATTAACAAATGAATCATTCAAAGTATCTATGCAAGATAAATATATATATATATGTATGTGTGAATATGGAAAATATAGATTAAATCTGGTTCTCGTCGATGAAATACTTTATCTCATAGTGAAGAATCCTCTATGACTATTGCTTCTGGAACGATTTGAATTAGGTGTATATGAGATTTTACCATAAGAATTGGATTCACCATATATCAACGAATTATTATCTTGTTTCATTAAACTCATTGAATTAAAATCATGGAATGGATCATCCTCAGTCAATGCATCATCAGTTTCCACTAATTCATGAAACATGCTCTCTTCCTGTTCATGTAATGTTTGCTCTTTGGCTTCATCTTTTTTCTTATTAGATGACTTGGCAAAATCAAATCCATTATCCGTCAACACTGGAATTAATGGTGGTTCTTGATTTCTTAAAAATGACCACTGTACCTTCTTAAAAAATGGATGTCTCTTAATATCGGCCGCGCCCATCTTAGATCCCAGACGTTTACCCTCATTTTTACATAAGAGTTTCTTGACCAAGTCTTTACAGTGTCTCGAAATGTCAATATTACTACTACTAAAAGAGGGTTCATTCTTTAAAATATTGCTGAATGTTTCATTCGTATTGGCACCTTTAAATGGTGTCTTACCATATAACATTTCATAAATCAATATCCCTAAAGTCCACCAATCTACAGCAGCAGTATGGCCATTACCACGAATAACCTCTGGTGCAATATATTCTTCGGTACCGACAAATGAATTCGTTCTAAACCCATCTGAAAATACTTTTGTGTCAACCATGGCGTTTTGCGTCATAACAATACGTTTTGATGGATTATTTGTTGAATCATTGGCTTGCACAGATAAATCAAAATCAGATAACATAATGTGACCTGATTTGTGCAATAAGATATTTTCAGGTTTCAAATCTCTATAAATGAATCCCAATAAATGTAAATATTCTAAAGCTGCTGTAACTTCACTAGCATAGAATCTGGCATCATCTTCTGATATACATTTAGATTTTCTTGTTTGTAAAGCTCTGAAAAACTCACCACCCATACAATATTCCATACAAAGATAAAGATAATCTTCTGATTGGAATGAATGATATAAAGTAACAATGAATGGATGATCACTTGTGGCCAAA
Source organism: Monosporozyma servazzii (assembly GCA_033807795.1). Taxonomy (NCBI): domain Eukaryota; kingdom Fungi; phylum Ascomycota; class Saccharomycetes; order Saccharomycetales; family Saccharomycetaceae; genus Monosporozyma; species Monosporozyma servazzii. The sequence continues at coordinate 596,189 of CP138596.1, read as the reverse complement.
ATTTCTTGTTCTGTCAAAACACGTTTAATCTTATTTCTTTTGATCATTTCTTTTTTACTGAAAATTTTTAACACATATAATCTACTTGTCTCCTTTTCTTTGACCAGGTATACTTTCCCCACATCACCTTGACCTAAAATTCTAATCTTTTCAAAAGATTTCGGACACACTTTAATATCTTCAAACTTGTTACTAAATGATTTATTTCGTAATCTCTTCGATCTCTTTGGCTCACCTAATGAATTAATCATTTGCTGTGTCATATAATTGGACGTTGGAGCTGATAATTTACCCTTTGTAAAGTTCAATGGTGAATCATCAATGGCACTTTCAGGGAAAAATGGTTCTGGCTCTGAAGCTCCACGCCTTAGTTTTGTATGGCTTGTTCTGTATGGTGATAATGGTGGAGGTGTCTGTTTATTTCTAGATTCGTCAACATAAGAGATATTATTATTATTATTTTCCATGGTAGCAAAACTTTGGGTACTTTGACTAGGTGGAGAATCTTCTTGAACCACTGAATCATCATTATTTTCATCAGTATCAAACCCTATAATAATTGATGGGAAAGCTTGTTGTGGTATATCTTCTTGAGAATCAAATGGGGTATTCGTATCACTATATAGGGTTGATGGTGGATTGTATGATTTGTTAGTTTTAATATTATTATAGTTATTTCCCCTTGGAGGATGGCGTTTATCTTTTTCTTCAACTTCTTTAATTTTGTTTAGTGATATATTACTTAATTGTCTTTGTGCGGACTCAGATGATATGTTTTGATCATCCATGATGTTACTGTTTATTGATAAATATTCTAAATTTGATGCCGTGAGTCCTACAGAAGTATTATTATCATGTATTATATCATTCGTCTTAGAAGCACTACGTCTATTTTTGGCAAAATTAAGTAAAGAATGATTACTTGTACTTGAATATGATCTAGACTTCTTATCGTAGTCTCCACTGTTTGTATGAGAATTATTACTATTGAAAAAGTGGGTATTATTTGATGGGTTTAAAGGAGGTTGTAATATATGATTTGTAGTTTGTGGTTCATTATTGTTTGCATTGACTTCGTATGGATGATAATGCTCTTCTAGATGTGCATGGATAGGGGCGCTTGGTAAATAATTTTTAGCAGTTGAGTCTCCACTCTTTTGTGATTCCCTATCACTGTGACTATGTTGACGGTGATGATGATGATGATGATAATGTTTTTGTTTATTTGCATCCACAGGTGTCATGGGATTAATATACCTAGTCCTATTATTAGATGTTATATTACTTGAGTGATTTTCTGTATCAAAATTAGTACTACCAACACTATTGTGGAGCATTTGTCTAATTTTGGAGAATTTTTTATTATTGTTCGTATTAGTGTTTGGATTGGTTACAGTTGAGCTATTTTCATGATTATCCATGTAAGATGCATGAGGTGGGGTATTAAATCTTGTAGAAGATGCAGAAGGTGAATTTTCCCTTGTATTTTCCTCACTTGTATCTGAGGACATACCAGATCCACCAGATTTCTTCCACGATCTGGACAATAACTTTGAGAAAGAAACTGTTCTTTTCTTTTCCCCCAGGGGAATTGGTTTCGGTAGCGTATTATTTGGATATGTGTCAGAGACCATTGTAATGTTAATATTGATATATATTTATTAGTTGAATATGAACGGATTAGTTTGATGGTAATGTTACAGTAATATTATTGATAATGATACACAATGTGGTCTTGTATTTAACCGACGTAATTATTTATTTATTTCTTTAATAATATTATCTATTTATTTTCTGTCGGTACCAATAATATAGGTAAAACTTTGCTGGGTGTTTTTTTTTTTCCTCTTTGCCAACAGTCAATGTATTTACAAAAGTTCAGCAAATGTCTTAACGATCCTTTTCCTTGATTGTCACCACCCAAATAAAGTTTGTTGATGGCATTCTACAGGATCTGATCACAGGAAGCTTTAATTTAATTTTGAATCTTTTGGCAAAATAAATTTGAATCTTCAACCCCAGATTTTTTCGGAACAATTCGTCATTTTTTTCAAAAATTTAACAAAAAACATCGCAACGTAAAGTGTCACAAAATAAGTCGTGAATAAGATATTTGATGATTCATTTAACAGTTTGGGAAATAGTTCGGTTGAAGCTCTATAAATAGTTCAGTTACAAATTGATTGATAATTAACTTATCAGGCTGCTTTCAAAAAAACGAAAAAGAAAAAAAGAGAGAATACGAAGACGAGGTTGATTTCTTTTATGATATCTGAATTATATTTCACGCTTCATTATGTCAAATTATGGAATATCTCATGGTCATGATAATATTCACACAGCGTTATAGGCTCGAGTGCAGATAATAAGCTGTTATATTCTGGAAAAGTATATACACAAATAGAGTCAACAACGACTCGATATCAAAATTATAGATACAAATAAAATGATAACGAGAGTTTTCTACGCTAAGTAGTGATTGTTGTTCTTTGGATTGTTTTTGTTTCTACATACATGTATATTTATTTATATAGCACATGGGTTTGTAGCTAAGCTAGATGAGGTGGTAGTAATAGGTTTGGAATGCTGTTCTTGATGTAATAAATATGACCGCAATTCTTGCATTTCATTTCACCTTCAGAAATAGAAGTTTGTAACAATAAGGTGTGTAGATCTCTCAAGATTATTTGTTCTTCTTCAGTTAGCTCGTCAATATTAGTGTTTAATTCAGGTTTATTTGGTGGCAAAGTAGTGTTACCCAAATCAGCGGCAACTTGCAAAATGGCAGACCATTCAATTCTATCCAGAATGTTCAGGAGAAATTCAGGTCTAAACTCAATATCATCGTTTTGAACCAATTTACATTTGGAACCATCGTATTGCAATGGGAAGTTGTCGTTATTTATATCACAGGCTTGGACTGAACACTTCAAAAAGTTGGTAGTTAAAAATTTCATTATTATTTAATATTCTAGATTCTGGTATCTGATGGCTGTCTACTCGTCTCAACTGGAACACATCTTCAAATGAGATGAGATGATTCAAATCGTCTTCAAATATTTCTATTCAATTTTTTTCAATATTTTTTTTTTTCATATAGTAGCAAGGTAGTCATTAAAGACGAACATATACAAATAGTTATCATAAAGATCATCATTATATTTATATTTATATGTATAGACATGGGTCGATTGAACTAGTGGGACGAGGGTAATTGCCGTTGGGACACCTCGTAAAGAAGTTTTGTCAGAACCTTGTTGTTCGAAAGGCTCTCGAAATATTGGTTTCTCTCTTCTGGCGGAAACGATTTATGGTCTTCTCGAAGTAATATCTGGGCAGTTCCATTCTTATCTAGATAACCATTGTTTTTGATCAATTGAACAATTCTTAGTACTTCATCATCATAGTGCGTATTGCCCTTATGACTGCAGTGCTCAAGACGGATATAACCTTGTAAAACTGTCAACAATGTGTCTAAATGGATTTGATGACTATTATATTGTGGCTGTACTGCGAAAAAAATCCCATTTCTCTTATTGCCAGCAGGATTCAGTACCAATGAAGAATATCTTTTAAAGGACAGGTGGTCTTTACTTTGGAAACTATCTTCCACCAATTTGTTATAGAATATTTCATTCATACCATATTCGTTGGTTCTTCCTAACAATTTAGAATGATCAAAAAACCACAATCTGCAAAGACCCTTCATATTAACGTTTTGAATAGAATCATAAAGAGTTTCAAAATCTTTCACCGTTTTAATATTACTATCGTGTAATTGTTTACATATTTCAGATAATGAATGAGGATAAATCCTCCAACTAGGAAATTTAAATTTAAACATTTTATCAACTTGTTCTATTTGTCTTCTATCATCCTCGTTCCAAACTCGATAGAATGTGACCAAAGAAGTATGTTTCTTTTCCAAATTATTCAATATTGGTGAACTTAAATTACTTACTCTTTCCACCTCCTGTCTCCATTCACCGTTCTTATTCTTTTTGTTCCCACTATTCGACATTCCACTTTTAAACTTTTCCCAATCTTCTCTAATAATACTTTCATATATGTGATAGGAATAAAATAAACTAAATAAAGAAGCATTTGCAGTCAATGAGTTGATATTTTTAACAGGAATCTCCTTTTCTAGTTTGATGGAGTTAGGCGAATATATGGTCAAAGGTGATTCGCTGGTTGTAGCCGATTCATTGACTAAGATCAGTTCCTTTGGTGAAGGCACTTTCTCCCTTAAATGTTTTAATACATTATTCTTTAATTGAATAAGAATATTATCATGTTTTGGTTCTACAGATACACTGTTATATTGAGGAATATTATTAGTAGTAGTAGTATTATGAATAGTTCCGCGATTATTAACAAATTGTTCATCAATGGTGGGTATCAATTGTTCTGAAGAGGATGTAGTTAGCAATTGTGCGGCTAGCATTTCTTGTTGTAATATTTGATCATGTCGTATCGTGGCCATTGTATTATATGTAACCAAAGCAGTAAATGAGAAAATATTGGTAGTAACAAACATCACATTGCCTGGATAGTTGAAATATCCCCATAAGGTACTGCCAATTCCGTTGGGTCTCTTTTGTCCCATTATAAGGTCATTTTTCACAAAGGATGGTTTTCTTGATAAAGTGGAATACAGTCGCCTCCAAACCTGTTTAAATGTTCTCCCTTTAAAACTCATATTTATGTGTGGTTTAACAAAGCAAAAAAGTGGTAGAGTGGATTTAATATGTTGTTATCTATATTAGAATAGTAGTTGTGCTCTTATATCCTTTTTTTTTCTGTTATTTCTTCTATCTTTCGTTTATTCTTCTGGTTTAAGATATATTGTAACAAAAATAAAACATGTATTTGTGAAGATGGTTATATTTGCATAAAGAGCTGTCTTTTGGTAGCTATGTGTGCTTGTTTTGTTTACTTCATACACATCTATATATCATCAATTCCCTCTATATATGCGGTTGAATTTATTCAATATCGATTTTCTCCTCGAGAAATTTGAAGAATATCAAAATCTTTAGAACTCCAGCAACCAATGGAAAGTTTCTAAAGAGAGAACAGTTGTTAAAGAAGATAAGGAGGTTGTTTTATTCTATACAGAAGTAGATATACACAGATACATAAAACAGGTGTTTTTTATATATATTACGAACAAAAATGGTAAAAGGAATTTTATTGTGTGGTTTAATCAACTTAACATATTTGAATTGAATTAAAATAATAAAGTCATCATGAAAGCAAAAATCACATTTTGAACACCATAGATTTTGTTGGCAGCACCTTCAAAAGTATTAATATTGATTGATGGGCCAGTTGGGGTGGTTGTAGTTTTTGGTTTGAATTGAATTGGTGTGCTAGAAATTAGTGGATTTGGAGGTAAAATATTTGTAGATGTGACATGACTAGTCGTTAAAGATGGATTAGTTTCAGTAGACTTGACAATTGTAGATGGAATAGTAGTAATGACCTCAGTGACCTCAGAAGTGATCGATTTGGTCACAGTTGTTGGCTTAACTGATGTAGGGACAATTTGAGTTGAAGTTTCAGTGGTTGCTACTTCAATTGAAGAACTTGGCTTACCGACTGAAGAAGAGACTGTTGTAATAACCTTAGTACCGATAGAAACATGACAAATATCAGAAGAGCATTCTGTAATTGTAGTTAAAATGGTGGTCAAATGAGAACTAGTGGTGGTAGTAGTAGAAACTCTGTAAGGGTAAGAAGCAGATGGGTAAGTAATGTTATTATATGGTGCAGTGGAAGATGATGGTTTAAAGGTGGTACTTTCAGTAAAAACAGTTGATGAAGTAGGAGCAGTGGAAGTCGATGGGACACTAGAGGTGGATGGGGTTTCAACATGAATAACAATTTCTGGAGTGGTAGAGCCAGCTGAATTAGTAGTGACGGTAGTTTCGGTCAAGTAAGTTGTTGTGAAGGAGCCGGTCCAGCCAGTAGTGGTGGTGGTGGTAATGATTACAGCAGAATTACTAGATGTTGGAGCAGCGCTGGAGGTGGATGGGGTTTCAACGTGAATGACAATCTCTGGAGTGGTAGAGCCGGCAGAATTGGTAGTGACGGTAGTTTCGGTCAAGTATGTTGTTGTGAAGGAGCCGGTCCAGCCAGTAGTGGTGGTGGTGGTAATGATTACAGCAGGATTACTAGATGTTGGAGCAGCGCTGGAGGTGGATGGGTTGTTGCTAGAGCTCATAATTTCTGAAGTAGAAAAGTCAGGGGTAGTAGTTTCTGCAGTAAACTCAGTTGAAAAGCTACCTGTACTAGATTCACTCAAGTCAGTAGTACTGGTGGTAATAACAGATTCAATAGAAGTGTTTGGTGTGCTTGAAGTAGATTTCTTATCAACGATTTCTAGTGTAGTAGATTCATGGCTGGTTGTAGGCACAACAGATTCAATAGTGTCAGTTGTGATGGAACTGCTAGCAGGTGCTGTGGAAGAAACGGTTGACGTACTAGCAGTAGAAGGTGCTGTGGAAGAAACGGTTGACGTACTAGCAGTAGAAGGTGCTTTGGAAGAAACGGTTGACGTACTAGCAGTAGAAGGTGCTGTGGAAGAAACGGTTGACGTACTAACAGTAGAAGGTGTTTCTACGTGAATAACAATTTCTGGGGTAGTAGAACCAGCTGAATTAGTAGTGACAGTAGTTTCAGTGAAATATGTTGTTGTGAAAGAGCCAGTCCAGCCAGTAGTGGTGGTGGTGGTGATTGTGGTAGCAGGGGTTGGTGTACTTGAAGTTGATGGTGTTTCAGTAATTGTTGTACACTTTTGGCAGTATGATGATGTTACTGTGTCTGTCATAGAAATTGTGGTTGTTGAAAGAGTAATCTCTTGAGAAAGGACACTTTTGACTAAGCCAGTTAAAGCTAAACCAGAGATAATTGGGAAACGCATTCTGAATTTATTTGACCTTTTTTGTTACAGTTATTTCTGTCTTTCGATTCGAAAAGTATCAATGAAACGAATTATTGATTCAAAAGATCCATCCTTTTATAATACCAATTAGTTGTGTGAGAATTTCACTGCTTTTTCAAAGACAGTTTGTTTTATGATCATACACTAGCAAAAATTTTCCTTGAGTATTGATAGGAATAATATTGGGAAGTTGTTATTCACTTATTATTTTAACCTCAAACATTAGTACCTTTTTATTATGAATCGGGTCTCAGAATCGTGTAAATATCCCAATTAGGAAATTTACACGTTTTTTCATTTCAGATCTTTTGTTGTGAATATCCCCAAAACTTCAAAAGAGTATGCCATAGTGCCACTCAACAATAGATGCAAGTTTCATGCTATTGGCACTAGGTTTCTTTAAGTACGTTAGAAAGAGACATGGCTTTTCCTAGTTGGGTTGACTGTATTATTACCAGTCCTCAGGTAAAGACGCTTTGGGATAGGACATAATAAAAATATTTGAAAACAGAAGCCATGAAATAAACTTTCAATAAGAATCTTTGTTTGAGCATGAAAAGGTTTGAATGGAACCACTGCTATGTCGAGTTTGCTAGTATTATTGTGTGATTGCACTTTTCAAAGTTGAAGAAGAGTAATGAATGTCATTAAAAAGAAAAAATAGGTGAAAAAATAATTAGAGGCCTGAATTAAAAAACAAAAGTAAGTAAAACTATAGAGAACGTAAACAATTAACATAAGATACTATATGAGAATAATACAAGTGAAACTTTTTAAATTTGATTCTGAAAAGCTTATGACACCTAATTCAGATTAAATTTTGGTACGAAATAAAACTAGTGAAAGGTAATGGGAGAAATGCAAAAACATGACAACTGACAAGATTGTCTTTTTATTATTCTTTTGTTACTTTATAAGTAGAATTGAATTGACATATGTTTAAACCAATAATGCCATGGCAGCTGCAGCCAAAATTCCATTTGCTGTTAATTTCATAGCAGAGCCTTCAAACACAACAACAGAATGGCTTGAAGTTGCAACTTGAGTTGCAGGCGTATGCGTGGTGATTTCTGCATGTGGAGGTGTGACTGGAGTAGTAGTAACAGCTCCTGGTGGTGGAGCAACCGCAGTGCTAACAATGACTTCTGGTGGTGGAGCAGCAGGAGTACTAACAATGACTTCTGGTGGTGGAGCAGCAGGAGTACTAACAATGACTTCTGGTGGTGGAGCAGCAGGAGTGCTAACAATGACTTCTGGTGGTGGAGCAACCGCAGTGCTAGTAATGACTTCTGGTGGTGGAGCAACCGCAGTGCTAGTAATGACTTCTGGTGGTGGGACAATTTCAGTTTTACTAGTGACTTCAATTGTGGATGGAAGCGTGTGAGTTGTTGTAATTTCACCTGGTGGTGGTACAAAAGTTGTTGTTTCTGGTGGTGGACATGGTGTTACAATAGTCGAGCAAGTATTTTGGTGGCATTCAGTCACGGTAGTGTACTTGGTAACTTCATTGGTGTGGGTCACTGGTTGAATTATAGTTATTGGATGGGTGATAGTTGTTAGATGGGTTGAGCATTTGCCAGAGACACATTTGGTAGTGGTGGTAGTAAGATGTGAAGTCACAGTAGTATTTGGATAGACTGAAGCACTCTTACGGTGAGAAGTAGTCAGAGTAGTTCTGGTGGTTGGTTTTAAGGATGATGAATGATGTGTATTCGATTCACAATGAGATTTAGATCTACACTGTGAAGTATGGTGATTAGACGAGTGATGGGTAGAAGTTGGATGTAAAGTTGAGGAGTGATGGGTGGATGAGGAATGATGACTAGATGAGGAGTGGTGAGTAGATGAAGAGTGATGAGGCGATGTTGAATGTGGTTTAGAAGAGTGATGAGACGACGTTGGATGTGTATTAGAAGAGTGATGAGTTGAGTGATCTTTTTCCTTCCAATGGTCCTTGTTGTGGTCTTTGTCTTTCCAGTGATCCTTGCCGTGGTCCTTGTCATGGTCCTTGTTGTGATTGTGATTTGAGTGTCCTTGTCATGGTCCTTGTCATGGTCCTTGTTGTGGTCTTTGTCTTTCCAGTGGTCCTTGTCATGGTCCTTGTCATGGTCCTTGTTGTGGTCTTTGTCTTTCCAGTGATCCTTGTCATGGTCCTTGTCATGGTCCTTGTTGTGGTCTTTGTCTTTCCAGTGATCCTTGTCATGGTCCTTGTCATGGTCCTTGTTGTGGTCTTTGTCATGGTCCTTGTCATGATCTTTGCCATGGTCCTTGTCATGATCTTTGTCATGATCTTTGCCATGGTCCTTGTCATGATCTTTGTCATGATCCTTATTGTGATCTTTATTGTGATCTTTATCGTGGTCCTTTCCATGATCTTTATTGTGATCTTTATCGTGGTCCTTTCCATGATCCTTGTTGTGGTCCTTGTCATGATCCTTGTTGTGGTCCTTGTCATGATCCTTATTGTGGTCCTTGTCGTGATCCGTATTGTGGTCCTTGTGGTGATCCTTATTGTGGTCCTTGTCATGATCCTTATTGTGGTCCCTGTCATGGTCCTTGTCCTTACCATGCTCCTTCTCGTGATCATTATTTTTCCAATGATCATCATTCTTATCCCAATAATGATCATTGTTTTTTCCATCTGGGAAACCAACTAAATCACCTTTATGTTCATCTTTGTGATTGTTGTCGTTGTTATTGTCATGATCACCGGCTAAGACTTCTGAAGTGACAGCTAAGACACCTAAAGTTAATAATTGTAAACGCATTTTACTATTGAATTTGCACTTGCTATAATTAAACTATAATTAATAAAATTCTTACTTAATAACCTATACAGAAACCCAATTAAATACACTAGACTTGTCATTCTTAATTGAAACATAACCTTTTCTTATATATTCATGATGGATGAAAAAATTACAGTGTATATTCTTGCAGAATTAATCATGATACTTGATTGAAAGAAGGGATTTAATTTTAATTCTAACTCCAATGTTAAATTGAAAGGGTGTTAAGGAAGTGGGAAAGGTTTAAATCACCTAATTCATTTTATCGAGTCTATAACCTGTAAAAATGACTTGTACCTTCAAAAAATATATACATTTTTAGGTGAATAATTTTTGTGAAAAGCATTTAAGGAATTCTTCGAACAAATTTTCCTTGAAATGATTAACTTCAAGGGAAACTGATGATTGTATAATCAGGATTCATTGAAAAGGCAAATTGGTCATAATATCATCCTCGGAGGGAATACCTTTTTCGTATAAAATTAAATTTAACCATTTGTTTTCCTTTGTCCCCTTTGATATTAACAACAATTCTTTAATTGGAAGGGGAAAAAAGCAAAGGCCATACTTCACTTATTAATTAACTGTTGAACGGCCAGAATGATAGAATCAATAGATCAATGTGTGCAAGACTCAATGAATCAATCGATACAATTCTTTTGCTTCGAACTAGTTGCCTCTGGAGTTGTATTACTAAGGCCGCTGAGTAATAAAAACAAATTGCCGCCGAGCTGTCTCCGTGTCACTCGCCACGGCCGCCGAGACGACAGTTTTTTTAGAAAGTCAATTTTCCAAGAAAATAATTAATTCGAATCAATCGTGAATAAAACAAACAAGACTCCATAAACTCACCAAAGGTTACTAGAGTCCTTCTTAACCACCCTTTTATTTTGTGTACCTTAATATACTCTTTATACAAGTCCAAATTCAAATCGGATTGACTGTATTCTATCGAAAAAAAAAATTTGTCGAGCAATATTTTACGAAATTTTGGTTTTGTTAGTAGAAAGTAATATTTTTTTCACAATAAACTAAAATAAGGAACACCAAAATAATTTTAGTAGTTGAATTGTATTTTTCATTTGTATTCCACTAATATTCAAATTACTGTTCAAGAAAATATTCTCTAGACTAATTTGCTATTGTTTCATACTTCTTCTTTTTATCAACTAGAATAACTTCAATAACATCAACAACATGCCATCTACTACAGCTGTTTCTCATTCTAGACTAGACGAGCTTCTTGATGGGATCAAGCAAGAATTTGCTGCATTCTCTAAAGAAGCTACTAGTTCAAAATTACAGAATCAAAAGGATTATGATTACAAGATTAATTTACATCTTGCAGAAATGCAACAAATAAGAAACACAGTTTATGAATTAGAATTATCTCATCGTAAGATGAAAGATAGTTATCAAGAAGAAGCCAATAAGTTGAAATTAGAAATTACTCAAAAGGACCATCAAATTGCTACTCTGACTCAACAATTACAACAACAATCTCCATCTATGACCCAAGCTCAATTGCAACAACAACAGTTTCAATTATCTCCTTCAATTCAACCACAACAACAAGCTCCTTCACTTCAAACTCAAATACAGCGACCAGACACTAATGGCGTCCCAGAACAAGCGCTAGCTCAACAACAATTGAATGGGGCCCCATCTCAACAAAATGGCCCAGCTTTAGCCCCTTTAATTAATGCACTAGGGTCTCAATTAAAGACTCCAACCATCCCAGCGGCCACTTCGGAAACAACTGAAGGTACTCCAACACAATTACCACAAATTCAACAACAACAAGATGTCACTCCTGGTCAAGAAGCTGATCACACTCAATTACAACCATTGATTCAAGCTAGTGATTCTGTCGCAAAACCACAACATACACAACCAGTGGCTGAAGCAACTGCCGTTGAAGCTACCAAGACTTCCCCTGTTATGGGCAATGCTACTCCGGCCACTTCGATCTCTTCTAATAAGAAGAAAAGTACTTCCAAACAAGTTGCCAAAACTGATGCTCCTGCTGTTTCGACTGAAGTGGTCAAGACAGAAGATTCTAATTATTTGGTCAATCCAGAAGAAAAAGCCAGCCAAACTAAAACCATCCCACCATTTTTATTAGATTTAGACTATAGTCAAGTTCCAGATAATTTGAAAAAGAGAGATAATGATTACTATGTATTATACAACCCAGCATTGCCACGCAATATTGAGATTGATCTACAAGCGTCGCTAGAACATTCTTCTGTTGTTTGTTGTGTTAACTTCTCCAAAGATGGTCAATTCTTAGCTACAGGTTGTAACAAGACTACACAAGTGTATCGTGTTTCTGATGGTTCTTTAGTGGCTAAATTATCTGACGATAACGCTCCATCTTTACAAAATGGTAACGGCTCCGGTGCTAATGGTGCTAATGGTAAAGACAATGATAATAATGCTACCTCTACCGACCTTTATATTAGATCTGTTTGTTTCTCTCCAGATGGTAAATTCTTAGCCACTGGTGCTGAAGATAGATTAATTAGAATTTGGGATATCGAAAAGAAGGAGATTGTTATGTTCTTACAAGGTCATGATCAAGATGTTTATTCATTAGATTATTTCCCATCTGGTGATAAATTAGTTTCTGGTTCTGGTGATCGAACTGTGAGAATTTGGGATTTAAAAACTGGCCAATGTTCTCTAACTTTATCTATTGAAGATGGCGTTACTACAGTGGCTGTTTCTCCAGGTGACGGTAAATACATTGCTGCTGGTTCACTGGATAGAGCTGTCCGTGTTTGGGATTCTGAAACTGGGTTCCTTGTCGAAAGATTAGATTCTGAAAATGAATTGGGCACAGGCCATAGAGATTCTGTTTACAGTGTCGTCTTCACTAAAGATGGTAACAAAGTTGTTTCTGGTTCTTTAGATAGATCTGTCAAATTATGGAATTTACGTAATGCCAAAGAAAATGGTAAATCAAATTCTGCTGTTTGTGACGTAACGTATATTGGTCATAAAGATTTTGTTCTTTCCGTTACCACAACAAATAATGATGAATTTGTATTATCTGGTTCCAAAGATCGTGGTGTCTTATTCTGGGATACTGAATCTGGTAATCCATTATTAATGTTACAAGGTCATAGAAATTCTGTTATTTCTGTTGCTGTAGCTAATGGATATCCATTAGGTCCAGATTATCAAGTGTTTGCCACTGGTAGTGGTGATTGTAGAGCTAGAATTTGGAAATTTAGTAAGACTAAGAATGGAGGGAAAGTTGAAGAAATAAAAAGTTAAATAATGACAATAAAGAATTTTTAATATTCTCATAATATCAGATATTCATGTTGTATCATATACCAAAGAAAAATAGCCAAAAAAAAAAAAAAAAGATGAAAGGAAGATACATTTTAGACACAGTTATGGAGGAATCATATTTTTATTATAATATTATTATTGTCAGTATAAGAATAAAAAAACAATGACAGAGGATTTTGATAATGTTATACAAACAAAACTTACCCCCCCCAAACAACTCAATTTCCATAAATTGTATATATATTTGACTTACAACACCGAGATATCTTAAATTTGTAAGCTTTATTTCCAATTATTGATTGATCTACAATATGTATATTACGATAACTACTATATTACACATAACTTACATTTAAATAATGAATTTGTATAATTAACGAAATGAAATAGTAACAAATTAAATATAAATATATGCGATATTATAATTAGTTTTATTATTAGTTTTATTATTTAGGTAACCCAGTTTCTTTATTGATTAAAGATTCTTTGACAGATTGTGGACCTGGGCCGACTTGAGTAGAAATAATTCTTGCTATCTTTTCATTAATATCGTTACGATAATTAATTAAAATTGGTTCAAACACTTGCTTTAAATGGGATGTATAGTGAGAATTCCAATTTTGAATCTGGTCAGTGGAAAATTTGTCATTCCAGCCATTGATATCTTGACAAAATTCATTTAATATAGATAATAATTTATGTTCATTTTCCTTTAAATAGTATAAGACAGCATTTGGACCAGCATCAAAAGTGTAAGCGACGATATTTGTTGAATAGAATGAATTAATCTTATGACATAAATTAATCAATCTCTTTGAAGTATCGTTAATGTAAAAGATGGGTGGGAATGAATCCAAACAAGTGGCATGGAAAGAATTTGAATCCCTCATTGTCAATTCAGCGAATTTATTGAAATCTTTATTTTTAATTGCATCCTTCATAGTTTCGTATCTTTCTGGTACGACCGACGAGACTCTATGTTTAAACAAATCGGATGTAGCCACAGTCAATTGCATCCCTTGTGTAGAGGAAACGTCTTTTTTCACATCACTAACAACCAGGATCAATGCCTTCATTTCTGGCCATTGGTCCCTATCTAGGACTTGTATAGCTTTGGAGTCCGAGCCATCTTCCAATTGGCCCATTTCCCATGCCACATAGCCACCAAATAAGGATCTACAAGCAGAACCAGAACCCTTTCTAGCAATCTTAGACAATTCAGACATAGATTGAGGCAACTGATATAATTGAGCAATGGCGACTACCATGGCAGCAAACCCAGCTGCAGACGATGCCAATCCAGCAGCAGTTGGGAAATTATTTTCAGAGACTAGATGTAATTTCCATTGAGATAAAGCGGGCAAGCTTTCGTCTTGTTGTTCCAATTCAGATCTCAATTGACGTAAATCGCGAAGACAATCCTGCGTTCTCTTATTTTGTAAGGATTCCAAATGACCATTCAACCATAGTTGATCTTCAGAGAAGGATTCACTCGTGGCAGCAGTGGTCAACGTTCTTAAATCGTCCTGCGACAAGGTGATCGAAATGGACGAGTTTGTGGGCAAGTTTAGAGACACATCTCTTTTACCCCAGTACTTTAGCGTAGCAATGTTCACAGGAGCAGTGGCAGATGCAGTGTAGATGGCCATGTTTGTCGGTGGTACTACTGGCACTCTTGTTTGTTTCCAACCTGGCTCTACCTTCTGCCCTGTTTATATATCTTTGCGATCTTCCCAGAGGCCCTCTCTATACGGTTCGTTTTTCGAATTTCACTTTGGTCCTTGGAGGTATCGGAGTCCTCGCTTTGGTTGTTGACCAGTTCTTGTTCTGAGCCAGTGGTTCCCTGTGCAGTTGATGCAGTTGATGCAGCTGTTGCAGTCATCGATGCCGTTGGGAACGGTATCTGCTCTTTCTTGGTTGTTTGTTTGCTTGGTTTTGTGCTAGATCATCTTCTGGAGTTGTTGATTTATCTACACAAACACACCAGGACAACCACACAGCGAGTAGAGATGTCCGTCGTATACAGGGGACTGCCAATAGGTAGTGTCTTTGCCAAGAATGTCTTTGCCAAGAGAGGATCTGTCAATGCCTCAACACTTTTATTCCATTCTACTAGTTTATTTTTACGATCCAATAGCACTTTGACAAACCATTCAGAGAAACCAATCAAGACGCCATTCACTGAAGAGCAGTTGGTCCAGGCTAGGAAAGAAAGATTGAATGGGCTGGGTCCCTTTGTCTCCAAATTACCCAAGAAATGGATTCCCTACGCTGAATTGATGCGATTAGAAAAACCAGTGGGCACATGGCTATTATATATCCCATGCAGTTGGTCAATCTTGATGGGTGGGATGTTGACGGGGGCCACCATCCCACATACATTGGGGATGCTTGGCTTATTTGGTGTCGGGGCATTAATCATGAGAGGTGCAGGATGCACAATCAATGATTTATTTGATCGTGATTTGGATGATAAAGTCATTAGGTCTGTCGAAAGACCAATTGCTTCAGGAAGAGTGACCCCGAAACAAGCATCATTGTTTCTCGCTGGACAAACTGCCGTTGGGTGTGGTATTCTTTCCATGTTGCCCGCTCAGTGCTGGTGGTTAGGGTTGGCATCTTTACCAATTGTTTTCACGTATCCACTATTTAAAAGATTCACTTACTACCCACAAGCAGCATTGAGTGCATGTTTCACTTGGGGCGCATTGCTAGGGTTCCCCGCCATGGGCGTTATGGATTGGGCAACTATGCTACCATTATATTTTGGTAGTTATTTATGGTGCATGACTTATGACACTATTTATGCTCATCAAGATAAGAAGTTTGACATTAAAGCAGGTATTAAATCCACTGCTCTAGCATGGGGGTCTAAGACTAAGAAAATTTGCTATACATTAACTGCAGGTCAATTTGCACTATATACATTAGCTGGTATTAATAGCGGTCTCCTATTGGGACCAGGTTTTATTGGTGGATTAACTATTTTTGCTTATAGAATATTTACAATGATTAAGAAAGTAGACTTAGACGATCCAAAGAGTTGTTGGAAGGCATTTATTGGGAATATTAATAGTGGATTATATTTCACAGTGGCTCTATGTGTTGATTTTGTTTTGAGATCAATTGGCATCTTATAATAAAAAAAAATGCGATTCTAACTCTATCAGTTGATCACCTCTTTTGTGTATTTAATATAATGTCTTTAATCGTTTGTGTTGTTGAATTGGAATGGAAGGATTGTTTATCCTTGTTTAATTCTATCATCTCATTTAATAATGATTTCTTTTCAGTCTTACTGCTAGCATTAAACAACGCCTCGAGGATCCTTCCGTCAGATTTCCAAACGTCACCAGATCTGGACACTATATATTGCTTATTCCAAAATGAAACATCCTTGCTTTTATTAGTTAAATAGAAACAATATGTCCCTTTATCTACAATCCCTTGTTCACCTTCACCGGTATATATACGTGCATTCTTTGCCTTCACTAGATCATTTACACCAATTAAAGCTTCTTTGGGTCTACCTAATATTGCAGATTGCCTTACCACTTTGAACATTGGCTTTGAAACACCATGAGACACAGGAACCAATTCAATCTTTGTAACAGCTCTGGAAAATGTCCATAATGTCCCCAGGGATAATGTGAAGGGTAAAATCGTTAAACCCAAGGGTCCATAAACTTTAAGCAAATACTTCCAGTCCTTTGTCTCCTCTTCAGTGGCCAATTCACGCCCTTTCAAGACTGAAAACCAAGCCATATCACTAAATGTAATCCCATAAACCACTAACACAGCAGACAACCCCAGAGATCCTGCTTTCAATAAAGGTTTCATCTTGTATTTGTAAAGCCATTGATTCGTCTTTTTAGAAGCCAATTCTTCCAAGTGACTAAAAAGACCAGCAGTTCTAGACATCTGTAATATCTTCTATGAATCTTTTCCAATAAATTATAATAAACTATACCTTCTTCTCTAATAATTCAATCTCTTCTTTAGTCATTAGGCTTTAAGATCCTTTACAGTACTTTTCAAAAAAAAAATGAACATCAGAATTTCAAAAATATTTCCAGAATATAAAGTTGATACAACGTTTAATCTAATAAGGAAAACACTGCTGGACTATAAATAGTTTACAATTGCCACCGCTGAATTTTACGTTCACAATCGAATAATATCCATCCATTGGAACTGTTTTCTGCCTTCAAATTCTGTCCCTTCCTTTCTCCAATTCATAGATATTTTATTTAATCTACTGTTTCTCAATCTTTAATCCAAAGAATGGACAACAGAGACGAGCAACAAGCCAATTATAAATCAGTGCTCCATTCAGCATCTGGTACACCAGTAATGAATTCTATCCAAGAGGAGGATTCGCCGACCCCGCCAACATTTGCGTTTGAAACACCATATTTGGACACTAATAGAAATATATCTAGTACAAATTTAGAAGTACCGAATAATAACGACACTAATAATAACACTAGCAATATAGGTATCAATAGACCCTTCTTTACGTCACCACAATTATCAAGACCAAATTCTGGATTCTACTCCATGCAAGAGGCCAATAATTCAAGTTCAAGTATTATATATAATCCAACTTTCAGTTTTGGTGCAAGTGACGATAATATTAACACTATTAATCCAGCTACTACTAATAATACAAATCTAAACAACAATGTATTTGGGAAATTAGTATCTCCTTATGCAAACAGTGTGAATAATTCTAGTATAACCAATTTAAGTGGAGCCCTAAATATTCCAACAAGAGAGAAGAGACGTAGTTCTTACAAATATCTTCCATCAAATGCAAACTTTGGTCCACCGGGTGCCCCGCCACCTCCACCACCTCAAACTAGGACAAGATCACCAGTGAGATCATCATCACCAGAAACAACAAAGAGACATTCTGCATTATTGGACTCACCATTCAATTTCAATACCTCGACATTACAGCCACCTTTGAATTCGAATCCCAATGCACATACATCACATTCAAATACTCCACCATCATCTGCATCAAGGGCATCCTTCCGTAAAGGGCATCGTTATAAACATTCTTCTGTGTCTATGAATTTCTTTCAAGAACCTGAAGTGAAGATTCCATTAAACATTGCTAAAGCATTACCAATTCCAGACTTCCATGATTTGAAGGAAAATTTGATTTGGCCTCGTGCATATGCTCAATTATCTATTGTAGCTTTAGAAATCATCGTATGCTTAATAACTTATCAATTAGGTCACATAAAGAATTGGAATAATTTTTTAACTTTAGCTCATTTTATCACTTATGACATTATTGGATCTTTGATAATCATTTTTATCGAGAACATATCTCAGTTTGAAGTTTGGTCAACAGGGACTTTAACCTTCCCATTTGGCTTAAATCGTATCGATGTGTTATTGAGTTTTGCCTCCGCGGTATCGTTATGTTTTGTTGGATTAGATTTAGTGTTCCATGTCTTAGAAGAAACAATTGTCTTCTTTGTAGAGCAATCATCCACAAATGAACATGCTTTACTGGATAAAGGCGAGCCAAAGACACAACACGAAGAAATTGTATCCCAAATCCCACATTCTCACCATGGTAAAGAGACACACTTACTATTTAGTGACTCATCAAACAGCAGTAATGTACAGATTTGGTTCTTCATTATTGCATTGAATTTTTTCTTAGCTAACTTATCATTATACAAGACTTATGTGACCAGTATGAATAGTCAAATGAAGACTAAAAATCCATTAATTACTATAGCATATACAATTTATTTGGTTATTTACCCATTTGTCGAAGGTCAGGGTATGATTTCCATGATTTTGGATCATATTGCTACAATTTTAATTGCTATTTTCATATTAATGCATGGTTACACTATTGCTGAATGGACTTCTACGATATTATTAAATGGGTTCTGTACCACAACATTGACGGGATTTACTATAACTGATAGTAATGATACGGGAAACGACGATAAGGTAAAAGAAAAGGCTAAATCAACGAATTTGATACGACAAGCGTCTTTAACTAGTTTACCCATTGCATCAGGCTATCACAATAAATCATCAACAACGTATTCAAACAGGGGTAAATCAAATAATCATGGCTTAAAATGGAATGACACGATTACAGATCCACAAAGAATCAAATCCTTAATTATTGAAAAGATTGAACACTTGATTGAATTTAAATCAAGATGTAAATTGTCATATGAGAATTTGATTATAAGTAAGATCAATTTTAATTTATACATTGTTTTAATTAAAATTACGATGCAAGGTGGTTCTAATGATGATGAAATACATTTAATGAATGCCATTGAGAATTGCATCAAGAAATGTTTACCTCACGTGGAGACCACTATTGAGATTGATAGAGTATAAGTAAGTAATAGTAATATACAATTTTTGTGTTTCTCTGTATAGACGAAGTAAAAATAACACATTTAATATATATATGTATATGAGTCTATGAAGATCCTTGATGAAGTTGTTGTTGTTGTTGTTGATTCTGTTGTTGCTCTTGCTTGAAAACGTTCAAACATTCCATATATTTAGCTTCATTTTCAGTAGTTAATTGCTCAACGACTTCAAAAGAGATAGAACCATCCACAGAAGTGTCAACATTTCTTGATAAATCAATATCAATGTGATTTGACCAGAAATTTTGCTCACCTCTACCAATAAGTATATTATAGACGTTACCTGAATTGTTAGCTCTCGCAGTTCTCCCCACACGATGAACATATTGTTGTGATGAAATTGGTAGATCATAATTAATAACATCTGTTATGTTATTGATATCAATACCTCTAGACATTAAATCTGTGGTAATCAGGATTTTTTTGTTAATGTCGTCTGTTGATTGAGTGAAATTGGTTAAAATTTTTTTGTTTATTAACTTTGTATTATTTGAATTAATTGAATCAATAGAATATGTTGAATCGTTATCTGATATGAATGAATCTTTAATAATGGATAATAGAGATTGCAACCTAATAGCAGCCTCGTTTGATTTAATAAAGATCAATATTTTTCTGGTTGTATCATTACCGGATAATGAAGATTGAATTAGTTTGAAAAGTAATAATGGCTTGTAGATAGATTTAGCAGTACCAATATTTATATTGAATTCTTTCAAACCAGTTGGTAAATTGTATAATTTGATTGAATCCATCATGTAAAGTTTTGGATTATAAAGATTCAAATCGTGTAATTTAGCGGTATTTGTAGTTAAAGTAGCAGAGAAAACCATTTTGATGACATTACCAGGTAAAGAATCCACGGATGCTTTATCCTGCGATAAATGTGTTAATAATTCAGAACACCAATTTTGGAAAGATTGATTTAATAATCTATCAGCTTCATCTAATATTAAGAATTTCAAATTAGTCAATGAAATTGATTGCATATTTAAATGATCGACAAGTCTACCTGGAGTGATGATTAAGATATCAGGTTCATTAGATATCAATTTTTCATGTTCTTCTCTTAAAGATTTATCCAAATTTGCCATTGTGACCATAAGACTTGACTTATTACAAAGTTTCGAAAGGGTATCGCCGACTTGATTAATTAATAATCTTGTTGGTACCAAAATGATGGCACGTAATTTATTACATTTTCTATTAATCAAATACTGTACTAATGGCACTGAATAGGCTAAAGTCTTACCTGAACCAGTTGACGCATTAATTAATTGATCACCAATACGTCTTGTAAAATTTTTCTTTGAAATTTTTGACATATTATTAATCATTGGAAGGATATTTGACCATAAACTAGTTTGAATTGGGAATGATTCTTTAGAGAATTGGGAAGTAATGTTGTTTAAAAGTTTTGGATCCAAATCTTTCGAGAAACTTTCAAAAGGTTCAATCATTTCTTTATCATAAATGATTCTTTGAGTGGACATGAAAGCAGCATTAATCTTTGCGGCATTAGTAGCTGCAATACGATTTTCTTTATCCTCATGAGTGAATGGGGTTCTTTCCGGTTGTGGAATTTGTTCCAAATCGTGAACGTTCACACTGTCTTCTTGTTCTTGTTCTTCTTCGTGTTCATCAACATTCAATTTATCTTGTAGTGAGATTGTTTGTTGAAATCTGTTCAAGACAGAATTAAATTTCTCTGGCTTATCCATGTCAACATCTTGATCTTGATCTTGTTCTTCTTTCTCAGTTTCATGTTCCTTTGCACTTTCCACTTCACTTTCAACCTCACTGTCACTTGCAACTTCACTTTCAACTTCACTCTCACTTTCAACTTCACTTTCAACAGTGACTTCCTTTCTGGATCTCTTAGCAGGAACTAAAGGTTTAGGCTTGATGACAGGGAGTTTCTGCTCCACTACAGCATTGGGATCAAATCTTTGGGCAAACATAGTAGCTGTGGTGTCTCTTGACGTGGGTCCCTTCTGGAACATATCGAATACTCATCTCATCTCGAACTGAAAAATTATTTTAAATTTCAAATACTAAATAAAATTTTCTAGTTAAAAGCCATTAAGAACAGTCTTATAATAGCAACCCCCAGGCCATTAATTAGATATCTGTAGTGGTATCAACACGACAATTGCTCAATAATAATTATATCACAACTCAACACAAGAATGTTTTCATCTAGTCGAGTCTTGTTGGCTCGTTCTGCGTGGAAGGGTCCAAACGTGGTGTCAATGCCCCTTAGACAAGCGATTGCCAACGGTACCCCGATCAAGACCCAGGCTCGTTCTGCCACGGTCTTACCACAGTTCGTCGGAGTCACATTCGAGATCCACAACGGTAAGAACTATATCCCAGTGACCATCACGGAGGAGATGGTGGGACATAAATTGGGCGAGTTTGCCATGACGAGGAAGCCAGTGGTCCACAAATCGACGAAATAATCAGTTTCCTACCTTCCCACCACTACACAAACATATATATTCTCGCAAAATCGACACAATCCATCCTTGTATATATACATATCTATCTATTCTGTCATTTTATAATCAATAATGAATCAAATAAAATAATCAATTAAGAAATAAACGTTGAAATGTTTAAGGAGCAGTCTTAAGAAGAGTGAGCCAAGGCAAACCAAAGCAAACAGACCTACAATGTTCAGCCTGTGTCGCCAGAGTGTGTGGAGTGCGGTAACGAGAAGACCAGCGGTATCATTCAGCAACAACCGCCTCTTCTCGACGTCCTCCGTGTGGCAAGCCACCATCAATCAATTGAAAAGAACAAACATCTTCAAGAAATCGCAATTAAAAGTGAAGAGATCCAAGTCTCCAGACCTGGAAACGTGTCCACAGAGACGTGGGGTGGTCACCAAAGTGATGATCTTGAAACCAAAGAAACCAAACTCGGCACAACGTAAAGTTTGTAGAGTGAGACTGTCCAACGGTCAAAACGTCAGTGCATATATCCCAGGGGAGGGCCATAATGCTACAGAACATAGTATCGTGTATGTCAGAGGAGGCAGAGTGCAAGATTTACCTGGTGTGAAATACCATCTTATCAGAGGCCGTGGTGATCTGGCCGGTGTCTTGAATAGAGTCTCGTCAAGAAGTAAATACGGTGTCAAGCGAGCAAACCAAGACGCCGCAAAGTAAGAATTGTGACGATTTTACAAACAACTCACTCATCCTAACTAGAACTAACATCCCCCCATCCAACCTGTACATACCAATACCTCTCTCATATATACATATATATATATATATATATAGGAATATTCTCATAACTAAATAAAATAATTAAAATGAAATAATTTTTCATTTGAAAGCAAAGTTTGTTCCACAAACCCACTTTTACAAACTTTTGATTTGAAACATCTCAACCAACCTTCCACCCAACTCAATCCATTGAAAGCATATATTGACGATGTTACATTTATCTGCTAATAACACACTATTGGAAGCCACTTTAATTGAATTACAACAAGCTGTGCAATCCAATTCCCCCTTAGTCGTTGATAGAATTGTTTCTGATTTCGATCATACAAGTTTCCATTTAGTTACTCCAGATAACGATAACAGACAATTTATCCACTTATCCATTGTTACCAAGGCATGGCCATCATTAACTCAATGTGGTGACAACGAAAATCAATTCATTCAATTCATTAATTCTAAATTAGATAACAAAGCCACTCAATTTTTATCCAAAAACGAAACGACTCCAGGCTATGATATGACTGTTCGTGTCGACCTGTCACAGCTAACCAACGAATCGATCCATGATTTATCTCTTTTAAAGACTCATGTTATGAGTTTCCCATTCCAGTTAGCATTTGATGAATTCCAACAATTGTCTCAACAATTTGCTACTTTAGCCCCCGGTGAAGAAGAATCAAGTCTTTCTCAACCACATCGTGGTAAATCTCATAAAATTCAATATCGTGATGATGAGAATATCTTTGTCCAACCTTCAAGTGATAGAATTACTGTGATTTTTGAAACAATCTTTAAAGATGAAACTGATAAAATCTTTGGTAAAGTATTTTTACAAGAATTTGCAGATGCACGTAAGAGAAATAGATCAATTCAATCTGCTCCACAAGTATTATCATCAAACACCCCTCCAAGAGAAATCGCATCCACATTGATTGAAAACCCTGATTCAAGATTTATTACTTTTGTTCTTTTCCCACGTCACTTTAGTAATGCTGAAACACAATTCAAGACCATTGCACAAATCTTACAATTCAGAAACTATTTCCATTATCATATTAAATGTTCAAAGGCTTATATGCATTCTAGAATGAGATTTAGAGTTAACACTTTTATTAAAGTCTTGAATAGAGCTAAATTCGATTCCGAAGAAAATGAAGAAGGTGAAAAGGAACCACAACAAAGAAGAACTTTCACTGGTAGAAAAATGGTTTATTGATCATATACTCCTCAATCATTTTTCTATTTATATACACTTTTATGCCATCTATAACGCTATATATATATAATTTATATAACAATCTTTAATTGAAATGAAACTTTTTATTATTTAATTCCCACATATAAATGCAACTAACAATTGGAAGAAGACTAACTGATAAATAGTCATGGTACTGTTGGCATGGCTGGCGGGTCCTATTCTGGGGGCAATGTGTCTCTCATTATGGTTATTAAAACGATTTATTCCAATTGGTAGCAAGAACATGGAGATTTGGCTTGTGCCCTGGTTCAATTTATGCGTTTTGTTTCTTTCTGATTTCCTAGTACCAGGAGATATTTCCAGTCATGGTGCATACAGTTATAAATATATGTGGGTCGTTACATATATGATTCAATTCATATTATGTTGGTTTATTCTCCCCTGTATGATATCTTATCATGAATTAAATTATTCCATATATTCATTACAAGGTCCAATTCAACAAGTTTGGGGATCTTTAATACAAAACATCAAGTTTTATGCTATCTGTGCGATTGTATTGATGATTGGATTTGTCCTAGCGCTTTTAACTCTATCGATTGATTCAATTTGGCCAATTATCATTTCATTATGCCATATTTATTCATTATCATTTACTTTAACTCTTTTGGCAATGGGCCTTGTCATTGGTCCTCGTGATTTGTATCATCGTTTATTTATGAAGGAATCATCTGTAATAAACAGTTATTACATTGCTTTATCAAGACAAAATGATGAATTGAACGATTCTAAATTGTATCTATTAGATCATTCAATAAATATCTTACATTCCAAACAAGTAACCACTGGTGATATTGAATTTAATGAATTATTAACAAATTGTCAAGATGAAGTGAAACAAAAATTGGATCAATTAGATTGGGAAAATAGATATAATGATCATTTATTAAATGATACTGATGATATGTTTACACCAGTTAAAAATATTGATAGATTGAATAAAGAATGGAACCAATTCATTACTCATTTTTATACCATTCAATACCATCAATATCAGATTGATAAATATATCCATTTATTGGCAAAACAATCTGCTGTTAATATTTCGAGTAATACAAGTATAAACCTTACATATACTCAATCTTATGGACAAATGCTAAATAAATGGGGGTCTAACATATCTCTTTTCGTTATATTAATCATGTCCATTATTTTATCCTTTTGTGTAATACTATTTGAAATTTTACCAGCAAGATTGACTCAATGGATTATTTGGGAAAGAATGACAACTGAACTGGCTGCCATTTTACTTAATTTAATTTTAATTTACAACAAGTTGATATCATTTTATGCCATGACAGTTATTAAATTTCAAAACTTCCATTTAACTCCCAATGGTAATTCAAACCCGAGAAACTTATATTATTTTATTCTTTATGGTAATCGATTGTTGTTTCCATTATATTTCAATTTAATGACTATTATTCCACCAACATTGTACGAGGAGACACAATTTAATAAACTTTTATATCATCAAATTAAAGTAATCCCAATTGTAAATTGGTTAAACAAATGGTTACCACCAATCTTTATTATTGTGATTGGTATCTCTTATTATAACAATAAATTAAAATGGCAAATTTTAAACAAATTTATTAGTGAAGATACTTTATATCAAATATTTGGTTGGTTTGAACTTGAAGATTATAATGAGGAAAATGGTTTATCTTCAGGTTCCATATTCGGCAAAAACAATAATGATGGCTTAGGTGATATTGATAATGAGAGGTTTTCAATCTCAACTAATAATAACGGTGCAGCAAGTACAAATCTAAACAATAATAATGATATTGAGTACTCGTTACAGGATGGCAGATTCTTATTTGAGAGAGCTATTAATAGTACTAATTCGAATCGATACACGGACAATATCGATCATTCCAATATATATAATAATAATAATAATAATAACGTGGAATTGAATGAAACTGATAACAACACTGCCGCAAGCACAAACGCACCAACCTTAAATGATTATTTCAACAATTTATAGAACTAGATATATATATATATATATACATATCGTTAATTAATAATTCTTTTAATTATAGAAGTTAGTTAAAGAAATATATATATATATAAATGTATATATTGGATGATGATAGTAGAAATAATTTATTCAATGTTAAGGATAGATAGAGAAAGAAATGAAGAAAAAGTACAATATGTAAATATAAAGAGTTGCATGAATTAACATAGAAGGAGAAAGGAAAGGGAAATAAACGTTAAAAAAGTAGGAGGTATCATGGAAGAGATAATTATTCAAATGAGTTATTGAAGTTTAACTTTTGATGATATTTGTAATTTTTCTTTGTAACAAAGACATCGGTTAAAGCATCATCATCCACAAACCATGAAACACGACCAGCGGCACCTTCATTAACAATACTACTTGGCAAACCCTTTTCCGGTCTTTCCATAATCATTTTGATGATTGGAGCTTTTGTAGCCCCTTCCACAACAAAAATAACTCTATGAGAGTGACATATCACTGGGATAGTCAATGATATTCTTTCAGATGGACCACTTGGAGCCTTTTCGACTGGTACCACCCAAGCTAGTTTTTCACGTAAGTTTTCTTGGAAGTTTGGAAATAATGATGCAATATGACCATCTGGTGCACACCCCAATAGGAATAGATCAAACATCGGAAGTTTCACAGAATCTCTACCAGCAAAACCTCTAATTAAAATCTTCTCATAATTATCAGCACATTCTTGTGGATCATCAACCAAAGATTCATCAATATGGAAAACATTTGGAGTACCATATTTTTCAGTATCAATTAGATCAAAAATTTTCCGTTTAGCTTGACCATAATTACTTGAATCAGATTCAAATGGTACTAATCTTTCATCAGCAAAATATACATCCCATTTCCCCCATTGAACATCATTTCTTTTCAATAAACCTTCATGTAAGACTTGGATTAGAGACCCCCCAGAAAGGGCAATTTTGAATCTTAATTCCTTCTTAGGTCTGTCTTTCTTCTCTCTGGTGGAGGACAGACTCTTGTTCGATAGGACAGTATGCATGTCTGTAGTCGAGGAATTATTAGTATGGTTGTTATTATTGTTATTACTATTATTATTGTTAGTCACATTTAGGGTAACACTGCCCCCGTTTGTGGAGGTCATTCCGCTTAAAATACTACTATTTTCACTTAAATTAACGTTTGACAGTCTCCTGTCCTTGGGTAGAAGAGCCGCATTTTGGGCATATACTATATAATCAGCAACAGCTTCTGCGACCCCTGTGAATTCATGGAATGCAAATATTTTTGGAACAGTAGTGGTCATATTTAGTGTATTTTTAGTGGTGTATTCAATAAAAGATTAAAGATAATTGAGATTAATTGTAGTGGTCAATCGAATTTTTTTGATCTTATCAGGTAGGCTATAACTAATACTCTTGAGGATAGAAATAAAGGTTATAAGTTCTGTAAAAAATTTAGTAGCAATATCACTTAAATTATAAAAGAAAGAAAGCTATTGAAGGTATATATATTTTTTATGTGCAGTGTAGATAGCAAACGGTAATCGATATGGATATTTTATGGCTTGCCACTGTTTCCAATTGCAAATGTGTTTGCTTCTTGCTCAAAATCCCATTTGATTTTAAGTAACTTTTATCTTTAATTTCAAACAAATTTCAAAATTCGATGCAAAACCTCCTGTTAATAGGGAAGCGAGAGGGTAACCAAAAGCTATAGCCACAAGCAAATGAAGAGGTGAAGGTGAAGAGATGAAGATGATCGCAGGCCTGGTGCTCATTGGAAGACTTGCAATGCCGTTTCCAGTTTTGTGAACATTTCTTCTCGTTCGCCTTCCAAAGTGCTTAGTACAGTGATGGCACCACCGGCGCCTAGATGCCAGTTTTGTCCAGAGTTGTATGAATACATGCATCTGATATTCACAGACCAGTCCCCGCGACTGTTTAAGGACCAATACCCTGTGACACCACTGTACACACCACGACGGCCACCGCAGGTTACCTCATTGACCACTGGTTCGATTTCAGCTTGTAGTTTTTCCACAGTAATCTTCTTCGGAGCACCTGTCATGGACCCAGGTGGTAACGAGTGTTTCAAGATATCCATACCAGTGTAGCAACTTTGCGCCATACCTGTGGCTTTCACTACACTAACCAGCTGGTATACAGTCTTATATTCCTCGACACTCATAAACTCTTCTACTTCCACATCCGGTAATAGTTCGTAAAGATCATTTCTAATAAGATCTAGGATCATCAAATTTTCACCAAATTCCTTTGGAGTCTTTAAGATTTTAGTTGCCTTGTCTAAATTCATTTCAATAGTTTTCTTCACTGTCCCCTTGATTGGGCGTAATTCACAAACATCATGATCCCATTTCAAGAATCTTTCCGGAGATGAGCTAATAAGGCATAATTCTTCATCATATCTTTCAGCTAAATCATTAAATTCCAAGAAACTAGTAAATGGTGCTGGATTTCTTTGAACTAATGTTTGAAAGATACGCCATGCAGATAATGTTTCATTTGATGGCAATTTTGGAGTCACCGTAGTTTGCGTGGTTAAACATATCTCATAAGAATCACCTTTATGCATATAATCTTGGCACATATTAAATGCTTCAGTATATTTCTCGGGGCTTGGCATATTGATGTCGTATTCGATATTGGGTGGCAATGTGAGTTCCCACTTCAAAGAGTCACTTCTCCAATCATCACATCTTTCTACTACTTTAATAACATCTTCAGGAAAGCATTCACCTCTTGATATTAAATAAATTATCCCATCCACATGATTGATCAAGATACAGTTATTAATAAATACAAGTTTTGCATCTGGTTTCAACTCAGTGTTTGCCCTATCACTAGCGATATATGATCCCATTTCATAACCAAGGATCCCTACAATACCACCAATAAAGGGTAAACTATTCAATTCCTCATTAGAATCATCAATAAACTTTTCTGTCATGTCATTTGAGATATGCTTCCAAAATAATTCTTTATCTTCTTGTATGATTTGTAACGAGGAATCATGATTACTACTATTATCGAATTTAGTTTTCAATGCTAATGAAATTTGATCATATGTTAAATTTGGATCTTGCCATTTATGGACTGTGGTCTTTTCCAAGTTATCAAAATGAGTATAGACAACTGAACTTGTATCCGGTAGAGCAATTATAGACCATTCGCCACGGTTTGAAGATAAAGATGACGAGGCAAATATGAATTTATCTTGTTTAATTTGATCTACAAGTCTTAATGTAAATTGGGCATCATTAACAATATTGGGGAAATGATATTTCTTGGTAAATATTGATGTGTTGTCGTATTCCTTCTTGGAAGAACCGAATTTATTAAATAAAGGTGTTCTATCTACCACTCGTTGTAATGACTTTAATTTATCGACAGCATTTAACCTAGCTTGCATCTTCAAAGAATACCTGTCACTAATATTGTGGTTCCAATGTTGAGATAGTTTAATAAAATTTTGGATAAGTAGATCACCTTTGATAGAACAGCATGACTCCGGATGATATTGTACGGCAAACCATGGTCTATCTTCAATTTGTACACCCATTAACAATTCCCCATTTTCATCTGTGGTGGTAACTAATGGAATGACATTGGTAGATTTGTTGTTTTTGATTACATGTAACGAATGATATCTTGTGGATTTGAAAGTTGATGGACAATCTTCAAATAAGCGGCTAGTGTATCCCTCTTTTGAAACAACCATCTCGTAAACTTGACCATGCTTGATTAAGGCTAATTGTTCAATGTCGCATCCTTGTGCAAGACACATGGCTTGCATTCCAAGACATATACCTAAAATAGGCACATTGATCATATCTTTATCTTGAAATAGATCATTCAAGATCCCGACGTCTTTGAATCCATTCTTAGGGTTCCCAGGACCAGGACCAACAACAACAGCATCAAAGAAAGGTAGGACCAATTTCAAATCTTCAATACAGTCAAATGTATCGTTTCTTATAGATGTCACCTCAACGGCACCATTCAGTTGCTGTTCTAGTAATCGTTGGACATTAAAACAAAAGGAGTCATATGAGTCAATAAACAAAATGTGGAATGAAGACATTACCACTGCGATATTGTGAATATTTAATCGTTCAAATTTGACAGTAGAGTCACTAAAGTATGTCAATGGCTCTATTGAACTTGACACCGATATGGTTTTGTAACAATATGTGTAAATCCCCCATTTACAACTTGTTTTACAAGAAAGCTCATCGGTAATTCATTTATTAAAAATTGGATACAAAGTCAAGTTTTACACAGATATGGTATGTAAGTTATTCAAATAACTGAGACCACAAGCATACAGAAGATAAGCTGGATAGGATGATTGAAGTGCTCTGTAATGATCGTTTGGGTAAAAAGATCAAGGTGAAGTGTCTTGAAGAAGATTTGGTAGGAGATTTCAAGAAAATGTTGGCGTTGCAATTGGGTGTGATGGCCAATAAGATTGTACTACAAAAGGGTGGTACTGTGTTGAAAGACCATATTACTCTGGATGATTATGAAATCCACGATAATACAAACCTGGAACTATACTATTTATAGGAAATACTGATCGATTGAATAATAGTCAATGTATATAGATGGTAACAATGATTATTTTATGTATATGAATATGCAAATTTGATTTGAAAAGACAGTAAATATATATATATATATCACAAAAAGTATTCCACACGTCTATGTTGTGCAGATTTCGACTGATATTCATCCGAATATACGTTAACGCCCATGTTCATATCGTCAAACCCACTGGAGGACGAACTTTGATACAGGCTAGAGTTAGTGCTGCCTCTTGTGTGGTCCCTGCCATCATCTTCAAAATAATCTGCTATGATCTTACGTGTAGTGATGGAACTGGATTGCGGCGTTAACATTTCATCGTTATAATATTCTGTGTTGCTAACCCCAGTGGCAGTCTTGTTTTCTGGTGTTTCTTCAAACACATTGAAATAGAAACTATCTTTACTGTAAAGTTCCAAGATAGACGCCTTATTACCACACCTATAACAGTAGTTGGGAGCAGACCATACTGTAGTTACTAACCCATCGAAATATATTTGATAGCCTTCACTGCACAATTGATGAGCTCTGTATATTCTATCCATATCATTTAAATGTAAAAACTTCTCTACAACACTACGACCAAATGTGTAGCCTGCACCTCTCGGTGATACTTGGAAATGTTCAGAAGTGTCATTCAAAGATTCGTCTGCACCATCGTTCAATCCCGGTGACCTATCATTGATATTATTCTCTTCAGGATCGGACCATACCAAATCTGCCATAGCCCCATCGTGAGGGATTTCTCTAAATCTATCGATAATTCTGATTTGATCAATGGTTTGTACGTTTGGAGATAGCCCACCATGCACACAAAATATATCATCATCAATAATACAGGACAAGACTAAATAATCAAATAAATCTGTGATCACCCTCCAAACTTTTGTGCTCCCACCATACTTATTCAAACACTCTGTATAAAACCCGTAACTCTGTGTGATTTGTCTTGATTCGTGATTACCTCTTAGTAAATGTATTCTTTGTGGGTATCTTAATTTTAATGTAATCAACAACAGAATTGTCTCCACACTATACAACCCTCTATCCACATAGTCACCTAGAAATAAGTAGTTTGTGTCTGGAACACGGCCACCTATTCTGAACATCTCCAGCATGTCATGAAATTGGCCATGCATATCGCCAACCACTGTCACTGGGGTGCTGATATGGATCACATTCGATTCCTTAACCAGCATTTCCTTCAATTTGAAGCACAGTGCCTCGATGGTCACTTCGGGCAGCAACTTACCACAATATAGCAGCTCCAAACATCTATCTAATTCCATTTTGCATGCCCTTTTATCCTGTTGTAGGGTGTCTTTATTTATGATTCGATGTGTTTGATGTTAGCCTTTCGCGTTTGCTTTAAATTGTTTTAAATTAAATCGAATGCAGAATTTGACACACCTTCAAATAGGCAACCATCTTTTATGGCAAGGAAGTAAGACAAGCAACCAAGAGTTTCATCCTCCACTTGATAGATATTCTGTATCGACATTAACAAATAGATTATTTATTAAAGCCGGGGAAAGAAGCAAGCAAAAAGAATAGGAAGCATTGCAAAATGGTAGATTATTT
Organism: Monosporozyma servazzii; assembly: GCA_033807795.1. Classification (NCBI taxonomy): domain Eukaryota; kingdom Fungi; phylum Ascomycota; class Saccharomycetes; order Saccharomycetales; family Saccharomycetaceae; genus Monosporozyma; species Monosporozyma servazzii. The sequence continues at coordinate 564,048 of CP138596.1, read as the reverse complement.
TGGACTCAATTTTAATGGTGAATCCCAAACCGAGGAGAAGAATAAAGCAAGTTTGACTCCACCATTACAACAATCATTAATGCAGTCTCCCGTAGAAGATATTAAAAAGGGCAGATCAAGAGCTTCAACAATTTCACAACCTCAAGTCACTGATAGTTATGCTCTGGCGGATACTAATACAGATAATTTTTCGAGCACCAAGAATGTATTACCATCAGTACAGCGGTTTAGATCTAATAGTAGCTCTACACATCCAAAAACATTTTTGACATCTGTTGAGCATGCTACTGAAGACACTTTAAATGCAGGGACAACCACTACTAATGTGAACCTTCAAAAGACGCCATCTTCAAATATTTTACGATCTCCATCACAATCTAATGGTGGTTCGCTATCAAATGGAAGTTCTGGCATGAATAACAATAATGATTCTTTTTTACATAGAAATGGCGGCTCTACATCGATATCGAATCAATTCAATAACTTTCAATTACAGCCCTTAACTAATATTACTACAACCATTGCGTCGCATCCATTACAGTCACAATCTATATATAATTCAAGTTCTGCTAGCTCTTCTGTTAGATCTAGTCGCAGACCTTCTACAATAAGCTCTAACGTTTCCAAATTGATTGGTAGTAGTTCCTTCCAAAATGCACACACTCACCAATTACCACCAATCAAGACATCTTTAAGTAGTGGAAGTGGTATTCCAACTTTGTCCCCACATAGCAAAGATAAGAAGAATCCTAATGAACGTATTGCAGCCAAAACGGTTACGATCTCACCTCCTGTTAATAATGGTAGTTTCCCAACTGAAACACAATTTCATAATTCTTCCTCTACTCTAAATCAAAATACCCCGTTAGAATCCACACACGCAAGCAATCCTTCTGTAATAAATAGTCTACCTAGGTCCACAAACAGTGGTAGTAGTATTAGTTTAAGATCATTCAAAAAACAGTATGTCTTAAATGAGCAGTTATACTTAGAAAGAATGAGGAACAAATTACATGATGATGAATATTACACCAGAGGGATTGCCCCATCTTTATCTAGCATGGATAGTAAAGATGAATTTGAAGTAGAGACAGATGATTTATTTGATTTAAAAGGAACCACCCCTGGCAAAGTTACCGATAGAGATAGCTTTGGCCTCAATTTCTTTACCACATCCATGTTCCCAAATAGACTATTGACAGCATCTTACGAGAATTTATTGAGTATTAATCCAAGCTTTTTGTTAAATAAAATGGATTGGTTAAGCATGGATGACCCAGAGAGAAAACAATTACTGTATCAACTTCAATCTGCTGAACAAAATAATGATAATTTGGAAGGTGGTTTAAAAATGGCATCTATGCTTGAGAAACTGTTCAGTGATAACAGTGTCCTAGAACGATTGGAATGGCAAACTATGCTATTTAATGTACTGAAAGGTGATATTGTTAGAAGTGAAAAGACCAAGATCGCAGAAGAAAGACCCGTCGGGATTGATAACGATCGTAATGATGAATTATGGTTAGAATTGAGATCGTGGATGAATGGTAGAACAGTTGAAGATCAAAAAAGATCGATTCAAGCTCTAAGAGATTCGGTGGACTTAGTAATTGAGGAAATTGTGAATTTTAAAGTTGCTGAAGATGCTTCGAGTGATGAAACTGATATTCTAATCACAACATTATTGAACAAATATTTCAAAGTTATAAATTTATGGCCAACTGTAAGGAAAATGCACCAAGACAAGCCAAAAACAAATACTGCAGACTTCAATAACAAAGTTGATGTGATGTTGAGTTGGATTAATACCAAACAAAATTTGAATAGCTTGTCAAATAAGCTATCCACTTGGATTGGTGTAGAGACCTTAGCTTGCGATGGTGATGAAGAGGTTGAAAAGGATATTCAAGAAAAGAGAAAGCAATTTGCTGAACAGGTTATGAAGGAAAAGGATATTGAAGCTATTTTCCAAAAGAAAATATTTTACCCTCTTGCCCCATGGATACTTAAGTCTAAATTATTTTACGTTCAAAATGCTAATGCCATTACAGAAATGAATCTTAAGGTGTCAGATAAAGTATTGGTTGAGCTATTGTTGTTCCCACTTAAATTATTAAAGGATATTATTTGTGTTAGAATTGCATACGCTAAAAAATTGAAAAATCCAACTATGATGATGACTGATCAAATGATTGACGACTTCTCTTCCTATATTAGGTTATCTGTGCAGCTGAAATACACATTGGTGACATATTGCAAGGGCTTGTCCTTACACATTACTTCAGATGATGAATTTGAGAAGGTGATTATTGAAGCCATCAAATATTTATTTATTTTATTACAACTAAAAATTTTAGACGGTACCAACGCAGCATTTAGAGGTTCCAAGGAACCAGAGATGCTACTTAAATATTGGGATGATTTGAAGAATGTAGGTTATTATTTTAAAGGTGCAGGTGCTGTTATATCAGCTGGTTTCAGTAAATTGACTTTACGACTATTGCACCGCTTGCACAGCTATTTGACTCTACAACAGAATAACCCACCTCCATTAACCTCTTCTTTGGATGCAGAAAAGTGGGTCACTCAAATATTTGAAAATCTTGGTTCAACTAAGAGAAAATTAAATAGATTCACCAATGTCTTAACCAAGGCTTTCCAAAACTCAGTGTATTACCACATCCAAGATTATGATGTTTTATTGCACGGCCTGAAAGCTTCGGGTCATTTCCTTTTATATACTGGTGGTGATTTGGAAGATAATGGGATTTATCTTGTCTGCAGTCGTGAATTACTAGGCTGTACTGATGATGAGATCATGAAGATACTAGAAAGCACTAACATCGGATGTGATTTGCTACCGAAGTTAGATATCAAAAACAGTTTAAATCTTTACAATGGGTTGCCGGATGATGGCGATCTTGATTCTGCTATTGTCCACAATTATATTATCGAAAATGTGCCATATCATAGTCTACAGACAGACTTCGATGCAAGAAGAAGAACCAACCCAAACGATGCACAAAGATTAAATGAATTCAACGTTATAAATCCGCCTGGAAACCAATATTCTATGAACAGTAATGGTTACAATGAAGATGCAACAACCGAGGCTGAAAAAGAAATTATAGAATTAGAGGCCAAATTACAATCGCTTGGCTATATTTTAGTTTTGCATCCAAGCAAACCCATTGTATGGGAAGGAAATATGTATAATCTAAGCGAAGAATCAACACTTAATTTCGAGAAGTTTAGCATTAAGAGTGATCTCGATACTGTCACTTTAGTGAGTCAGGGTTCCAGTTACGCCTTAGAATATCAGTGTGACAGGTTTCAACAAATTGTTGGTTCTTCTGTGTCTTTCTTGGAAAGAAGATGTTTAGTTGAGGATGTCGAGACCTCATTGCATCGTATCAATAAGGCATATTTTGGTTGCACTTACAGTATGTTAAATGATTATGTTAAGATTATTGATAAATTTCAAAAAGTTTCCCCATCTACTGAAATATTGAATGGTATATTCTTATTTGCGAGAGACTTCGGCCGTAACTTCTTGAAGAATAATATTGCAAACAGTGAAAAGAAGTCAATAATCATATTACTGATGGTAAAGGTTAGTGTTTCTTGGTTAACCTTCTTAACAGAAGAGTGTGATCCTACAGATCAGAAGACATTTAGATGGTGTGTCACTGCTATGGAATTTGCCATGCAAATGATTAGCGGTTGGAATATTTTAGCGTTAGATTCTGACCAATTCAAACTTCTAAAACAAAAAATATCAGCATGTATGTCGTTGCTGATTTCTCATTTTGATGTAATGGGTGCTAGAGCATCTAAATTTGATATCAACAGTCAACAACCATACAGATCGAATGCAGAACTAATTGATGATTTTGATGTGGATTCTATGCTATATGTTAACTCGCAGTTAAGACTACAGAGTCTTGAAAGTCTTGAAAAGACGTTCAAAGTTAATCCACGTCATGTTGGTAAGGTATTAGATGATAAGGTGGGTGATAATAAATATATTACTTCATTGGCTTCGTCCATGTCCAATGTCTCTATCAGATGGCAAAAGAGAAAATTTGTTGGTGGTGGTACATTTGGTACTGTTTATTCTGCTGTTAATTTAGATAATGGTGATATATTAGCTGTTAAGGAAATTAAGATTCAAGATAGTAAAGCAATGCAAAAGATTTTTCCATCGATTAAAGAAGAGATGACTGTTATGGAAATGTTAAACCATCCAAATATTATCCAATATTTTGGTGTTGAAGTACATAGAGACAAGGTCAATATCTTTATGGAATACTGTAAAGGTGGGTCATTGTCTAATTTACTGGAGCATGGTAGAATTGAGGATGAGATGGTCACACAAGTATATACTCTAGAACTGTTAGAAGGGTTGGCCTATTTGCACGAATCTGGTATTGTTCACAGAGATATCAAACCAGAAAATATTTTGTTGGATTTCAATGGTATTATTAAGTATGTTGATTTTGGTGCCGCCAGAAAGATTGCTAGAAATGGTACAGTTATTCAAAAAAGTAAGGCCATCAAAGAAGAGAGCAGCGAGACAGTAAATACTCCAACAACAGTAACTACTACTTCATCAACGTTAACATCGGTGAACTCAAATGCTACAGGTACAAAGACAAACAGCATAAAGGCTGATACGAATGCAAGTAATGTGCAAGGTATGATTGGTACGCCCATGTACATGGCTCCTGAGTCCATTACGGGATCTAAGCACAAGGGTTCATTTGGTGCCGATGATGTTTGGTCCTTAGGTTGTGTGGTGTTAGAGATGATTACAGGGAGAAGGCCTTGGGCAAATTTAGACAATGAATGGGCTATTATGTATCAAGTTGCTGCTGGTCAGACACCACAATTACCTAATAAAGATGAAATTTCTAAAGCTGGTAGACAGTTTTTACAAAGATGTTTAGTCCATGATCCTAATAAGAGAGCCACTGCTGTGGAACTTTTGATGGATCCGTGGATTGTAGAAATTAGAGAATTAGCATTTGGTTCATCTGATGATCAAACCACTGAATATAATCAACCTGTTGCAGAAAAGGGTTAAGAAATGATTAAAAAAAAATGTAATAATAATATATATTCAATTGATTATAAAATTAGGATTTATACAACTTTATATAATTGGAAAAAAATAAATAACGATACAATTTTGACTTATTATTGAGGGAATGAAATAATTTATCTAGTTGGACACCTTCTTATAAGTGTAGAAAATATCACTTTTAGAAAAAGTGTTTTCAAAGATTTCATTAAAGGTATTCTGCAAGTAATTTGTAGAAATAACTTTGTTGACAAAAGCTGGAATATTTTCCATGTTATCAAACAAAATTTGGCCAAATTCTTTCTTTTCATTAGCCTTAACAAATTCACTAACAGAATCACGAATGAAGGTAAAATTCATGTTAGTAAACATCTTTGTGGTTTGAATTAATTCCCATTTGCCATTGTTAGTTTCGAAAGGGAATTGTTTTGGATCAGTGATATGAGTAATTAAATAGTTAAAGTCATTCCATTTATTTTCTAAAGCAGTAATATTCTCAGTTTTATCATAAGTTATATTGTATATTGGAGAATCGATTTGACCAAATAGAGTGACACCGGTCATGCAAGGTGGGACTGATATATGGACAAAGGCATCAGTAACATTATTGTTGACAATATATTGGTTAAAAGAAGATAATGCTTCACCACCTGGGTAGTTCATGGCAGAAATTTTAGAAAATAATAATGAAAAGACACCAGAAATGACGACAGATAATGGTAATAAACATAAAAGTAGAATACTCTTCAAATTATCAATTTTAACGTTTTCCCATAGATAAGCGGCGGCTGTACAACCTAACATAACAATTGGTGGGATGGAATAAACAATAAATCTCCATTCTTTGTGTGGTTGGAATGACATAATGAAAATATGGATATAACTGGCTAACGCAACAATCTTCAAGTTGTCCGGTGCGAATTTAAAACCTAAATAGTTTAATAACAAGATGGTTGGTGGGATGAATAGCATTCTTAAATAATGAGTGAAGTAAGCAGAAATTGGTTCCGTACCCCAGTTAGATGAGTTACCTGAAATAACATTATAGACAAAGGCGTCTAATTCTGGTAGAGTATACTCGCCCCAGAAGTGGGAGTCTATGGCAATACTTAAGAAAGCACCAAATGAAGCACCCATTATACCAAATCTAATGATTTGGAACCCTTTAGTCTTCTTCAAATAGTAAGCAGAAACTACAACACCAAAGGCAACCGCGGCGACTTCCAATCTAAAGATGGTAGCAATTAAGGATAATAGAGCAACACCATAATTTAATTTGTCATTCAAGATCAAACCAAATGCAACATTTACTAGAGGTAAAGTCATGACAAAATTTGGAAGTGGTCTAGAAGCGTAAAACATTAAATGGAAACTAGACATGATAAATAATAGAAACCAGTTACCAACCCATGAAAAGGTTTGAGTCAAATCAGAATCTTTACCATGTTCCTTTTGTTGAGCTTCCATATATCTATCGAACATAGATTGTAAAGAATTCTTCAAATATAATAGTCCGAAGGCATTAGTCAACCCAATGACGGATCTAACCAACAATTTAGTTTCGAATCCAATGGCCACATCACTAGAGGCTTTACTTAAAAGCTTAGAAATGGAAACAAATGGATTAGTTAAAAATGCAATACAAAGAGAACCAATAAAAGTTCTTGGCACCACGCCTGGAAATTGGACATGATCATATTTTGAGACATCCCACACACCATATTTCAAAATATCGTGAATGGCTTGAATGTTAAAACTTTCTTCCACTTTTGTGTAAGGAGCATTGATTAAATGGTAGGAAATAACCACTAAAAGGGCTGTATCCATGTAAGACCACTGCATATTTGATCTTTGTTAGTTTCGATTGTGGTGTTGATACAGTATTTGAAATAGCAACGACTGAAAAACTGGCAATGGGAAGGGTGTTTGAGATGAGCTTTGACACCCCATCTTCATTCTTTATATACCGTAATGTCAAAAGTGAAAAACTTTCAAAAATGTTAAGAACCGACTTTTATTTCATTGAAAAGAGCGATGAATAATCCATCTTAAGACGGAAAGTAGGATCAGTTAATGATGGAAGCCAACAAGTAATGTCTGCTCTCAAGAACTACAAATACAACGAGGATGAGGATGGTGATTTGCCACCGTTAGTGACGGGTTCTGAAACGAATTTGAGCGATATATTGAAGAAATCGCATAGTGATGGTGGGAATTTAGTATCAACCGCTAAAGTGGATAGAGTCAATAAGCAAAATGATATGATTGCTGAGTCAATGAAACAGGATAATGATTCTGATCAGCAGACTGATAAGAAGAAGAAGAAGAAGAAGATCCCAGTTACTATCATCACTGGTTATTTGGGGTCAGGGAAGTCTACATTGTTGGAAAAGATTGCTCTAAAGGGTAGTGATAAGAAGATTGCCATTATTATGAATGAATTTGGTGATTCGAGTGAGATTGAAAAGGCGATGACTATTCGTAATGGGGATGCTTCGTATCAAGATTGGTTGGATCTAGGGAACGGGTGTCTTTGTTGTTCTTTGAAAAATGTTGGTGTCAAAGCCATTGAAGATATGGTGGATAGATCACCAGGGATGATCGACTATATCTTACTGGAAACGTCTGGGATTGCTGATCCAGCTCCAGTGGCAAGAATGTTTTGGCAAGATGAAGGATTGAATAGTAGTGTCTACATCGATGGTGTCATCACTGTTTTGGATTCAGAACACATTATTCAATGTTTGGATGACATTTCACCAGATGCTCATTGGCATGGTGAGAAAGTAGCCGTACCACATCAAAATTCAATAACTCCCGATGATTCTACCGAATCTCATAACGAAAATAACATGACCATTGCACATTTTCAAGTCGCTATGGCTGATAGAATCATCTTGAACAAATTTGATAAGATTCATAATGATCCAAATGAAGTAGCCAATATTGAATCACGTATTCATGAGATTAATATGGCAGCTCCAATTTACAAGGCTCAGTATGGTGACGTATCGATTGAACATTTATTAGATTTACATGCATATGATTCATTCGATACTGTGGACAAATATTTAACACATCAAACAAAGACATTGCATGATCCACGGATGAGTACTATTGTATTATCGTTTAGACAGTTGAATGGGGAAGAGGAATTTAATGCATTTATAAAGCAATTCTTACAAGTGATCTTATGGAAAAATTTTGGTGTTGATGATTTTAAGTCTAAACAGTGGGAAATTCAGAGAACTAAAGGTCTTATCACGTATAAAGACGGTGACAAGATAACAAGTCATATTATACAAGGTGTGAGAGATACATTTGATATTATTGCTGGCGAGCCAACCACCAGTGATTGTAAATTGGTTCTTATTGGTAAGTATTTAGATCAAGAAGTTATTGAAGATTTGTTGAAAAAGATCATCAAGCCTTGAGATGTTGTATTGAATATTTGCAAGAAAGGATCATTAAGCGTTGAGAAAAGGTATTGAAGATACAAAATATTCTGTTGATAAAAGTATATATAGAGTTGAAAATATAAAAGACATATATAGCGTAGAAAAGGGTATCAATATAAATATATATATATATATAATAGTGCAAAAGAGTTAATCACTTCTGGAAGATGTATCTTGGTTTGTTAATGGTAAATAATCCATAATTTGATCTTTCTTCTTCATTCCAAGGTAAAAGGCACCAAGAATAGCAAATAAGATGATAACTTTCAATAATGGATGGTTGAATTCCGCATATGCGGCGTCAGATAATTCTTGATCGCTTCTTGCCTTGTAAGATTTACCTTTAAATTGGAATCCCTTAGATCTATCACCCTCTTCAAAGGCTTTAGCGTCTTGTTCCCATTGAGAATGTTGAACGTCTAAATCGGCGATTTTCAATTGATCGACAACAGTATACGAGATAATCATATTTTTCTTTGGATTGCCAGTTTCTGGATCAACTTCGACACGGTTCATAGCATCGATTAAATCTTCAATGCCGGAGACGACTTGACCAAAGACAACGTTGACATTATCCTTTTCTGGAGAGCCATCGGCAGCTAGATCAATGATGAATTTGGACTCGTTGGTGTCTGGACCCGTGGAGACTAAACTCACTCTACCTGGTCTGTCATGTTTAAGGGCAAAACTTTCATCTTCGAATTTTTGACCGTAAAGACAGAATGGGATACCAGGGAACAATTCACCAGCTTCCACTTGAACACCAGGAAGAACTTTGAGGACACGAGTCTTGGTAAAAGCTAGATCGTGAACTCTTTCCGGATGTTTTGGGTCGGTGATGACTTTAAACCCAGAGGATAACATTTGGAAATTCTTGGTAGCCTTGGGGGTCAAAGTATCGAATAAAGCAATGGTGAAATCGACAACACGTTCTTCCCCAGTGTATTTGTCGATATACTTGTACCCCATAAAGACATTCAAGGAGGAAGGTGGATCAGGAGGGTACACCTTGTTTGTATCCAATTTGAATGGGGCCGTTTGTTCTTGTCCATCGGTAGGTGCAGACACTACGATCGAGACCAGCCACGAAAGACTACATAAAACCGCAATTATACCACGAAATGTGAACATTATAGCTGTGTGTGGGTGTGGGTGAGTGTGTGATTATACTCAGTATTGGTTCAACGGTATATCAAGCTCTAATAGTTCTTGGCAAACGCTGTCAATAATTCTTGTTTGTTCAGCTGCTTTTAACGAAATTCGCCTCGAGACTTTCTCGTAAAGATTTTTCATCGAAATTTTGGTGCTGAAACTGAGATTAAGTGGCTGCATGGCCTGATCTGGATGAGATCGCTGCGATTCGGTTATGTAGTACTTGCATGTAGTGCTTGTATGTATGTATGTATGTATGTATGTATGTATGCTTCAGCACACCACGAGCTCGTGCCGTTGGCTCACGCTGGGAATCTGGTTCCATTCTTTGGCCCAGAGATCTTTGCACTGGATCAAATGTAGGTCTTTGATCACTGTGGGTTTGGGATCTGGCTGGGCCTCGTACGTACGTTTGAGTGCCTGCATCACCAGCCATAGTGATTTACCCACGGCTTCGTTCATGTCGTCGTATTCTTGGATAGAGTCCATCAATAAAGCAGTGAATAAATCGCCTGAACCGAAGAACTGTGCTGGAATCCGGGACACTGAATAATAATATGGCGGGGTACCTTGTTTGGTCATGTCCCAATATGCAGATATGTATTTGTCCTGATGGTTCGGAAGGATAATACTAGTCACTACCACACGTCTAATTGTTGGGTATATCCTGTGGAACTCTTGGAAGGACAATTTAAGACTAGTCAAATCAGTGATTTTGATATCGGTCAGCAATTCCATTTCAAATTGGTTTGGAGTCGTCAACGAGATTTGATTATCTGGATTCCTTAATATATCCTTCACCACTTGGACAGTAGATGTCTCCACGTATAATCTACCATTATCACCTAGTACAGGATCAAGGATCCATTTAGTTTTGTCAGGATGTTTGCCTACCAATCCCCCAACGAGTCTACCCATTTCACGTAGCATATCGCCATGAGGGAGATATCCAGTCAAGATCACATCATATTCTATTTCCATCGCATCAATTAGACCATCAGAGACAATAGATGCAAGCTCTTTGTGTGGCGCTTGAAACCCACTGAAAAACCCATATCCTGGATGGTTCGAATACTGAACAGAGTTCAATGCGTCTATATCCCACCCCCTGTATTGCAATGGGAACGTAGCGGCTTTATTCCCCACGTAACCATGAACTACATGGGATTGAATCAAAAGGGCTTTCTTGAAACTTTGTCCACTGCTGTCGCTTCGTGTCATGCTGGAGGTGCGTATCTACTTCTATTATTTTTGGCTAAAACCACTTGGTTACACTGCTAATCCATCAACTTCTCTCCCCTTCCACCTACTTCACACGCAACAGATGAATCCTTCTCTGTTTCTTTATATGGTGTAACCTTCCCAGAATCTCTTTATAAAAATTCACAGGAAGAAAAAAAAAAAACAGCCTAACATGAAATATTTTAAAGTGGGAAAGTTATCAGTTTATTTCATGGACATATATATAATCAGATCAAAACCAACACAACAAGTCGATTGAAATCATGAGATTTGTTAACAGTAAATTTACTGCTGATTACCCATTATATGGTGCCAATTTCATCCAAAGTAATGCCCAAAGGGCCACGTTATTAGTCGCTGGTGGTGGCGGTGAAGGTAAAAATGGTATTCCTAACATGATCACCTCATATCGTTTCGTTGCACAGACTGGTGAGTTTGATAAATTGCAAGAAATCGAATTGCCAAACGATGACGACTCCCCAACTGCCATGGATGCATCAATCCAAACTGGTGTTGTGTTAGTTGGGTGTAATGAAAATAGTGATAAAATCAAATCTGGTAAAGGGAACAAGCATTTACGTAAATATAATATGGATTTGAAACTTCAATTGGAACCTACTAAAACTACCGATTTGTTCCATTCTTCTAACCCAGATGAATACACTAAAGTTATTGAATTCTCTTCAGATGGGAAATTGGCTGGGGTATGTTCCTCTAAAGAATCTGAAGTCATTATTAAAATTATTGATGGTGAAACATTAGAAGAAAAATTTGAAATTAATGACGTGGGTAAAGAAGTTAAAGACATAAGTTTTGCTTCCAATGGTAAATATCTTGCCTACATTACACCAAGCTCGTTGGAAATCATCTCCACTGTTACTGGTAAGTCCATTACTAGATTGAATCAAGAATTTGATACTAATAAATGGAACTTATCTAAGATTAAATTTATTAATAACGACTCACTATTGATTGTAGCCACCAAGCATGATCATGAAAATAAAAGACATTCAGGTATTGTTTTAATTAAAGTCTCAGTCAGAAATGGTAAAGCTACAATTTTAAAATCTCAATTATTAACAAGCAAATTTAAAGGTATTACTGCCATGGATTTACATGAAGAAAATGATATTTTAACTTTAGCGACAAGTGAAAACTCTGTCTTGATTGTTAAGTTATCTAATTTTGATATCAAAGGTACTTTCAGTCAAATTCATTCATTTGCAGTTACTAAGATCATTATTTCTCCAAATGGTAAATATGTGGCCAGTATCTCTGCTGCTAATACTATTCACATGATTCAAGTTCCAGAAAACTTCAAACATGCTATGTCAAATAAAAAGGAAGCATTCCAATTATGGATCAGTATCTTATTATTATTGTTGGCAGCTATCTTTTACAAGATACCTACTGAAAACAAAGAATATGTTAAAGACTATTTCAAGGCTAAAATAGCTGAGAAGAACATTCAATTACCTGATGTCGTCAATAATATTATTACAGGTTATATGAGAATGACAAATATGAATCGAGAACAGGAATTCACAGAAGAAATTAACACCCAAGAATTGTTTAACCAAACCACTTTGGTGGGACATTCCTCCACTCAGTAATTTGAAGATTTTATATTAGATTAGCAGGTTCTTCTTTAAAAAACAAAATACATATATGTATATATATACACATTAAACTGTTTATATATATATGTGTGTTTTGTTTTCTTTATCTTTAAAGGTCTAATGTGTATGTGTAATGATATAAGTTTTTATTATTACTTATTAAATATTATGATATGTGAAATGCTTATATAGAAGAGTCATCTACTAGTAAAAAATTGTTGGTGAATGATTAAATGCAAAAAGATATATGATTATAAATGAAAGACAAAATTTCGATCATCAAATGTATTAAGAATAGAATGAATTGGTAAATGTGAAGGTGATCCAAGGTTCAAATGATCTGGTGAGAAAATATTAGTATTGAGTCTATTTACTTGGAAATGGTCATTAATATTACCTTCCAATTTAGTGTCAATATTATTAAGGAAATACTTTCTTATTGGTGATGTATCAAATTTTGGTGTCTTTAATAGATCCAATTTAGCATCAATATCATAAATAATTTCAGAATCTTCTTTAACTTTGGGATCAATTATTGGTGGTGAGTTCGATATGATTATACTTGGTGCCATAAGTGTATTATGATTCATTGCTGATAAATCAGTTGATGTACTGGACATACTGGAAGTAGTGGCAGGATTATTGGACATAATCGATAATGGAGAAGATGAATTGGAACCATCCTTGATATCATGCGGTGATTGATTTTGAAATTGATGCTGTTGTTGTTGTTGTTGTTGATTGACTGATGAATTATTATTTTTTGTGTATTGTTCATGTGGGAACATTGGAATAAATGTTAATTCATTCATATCTGGTAAAAATTGATTAATTTGTTTCACAGAGGTTTTGAATGATTCGAATCCATCATCCTCATAATCAAAAAATGTTAATACACCTGTAGGTATAACCCCCCATCTACTTGATTTTCTGAAATTTTTAGTATTCTTATTGGGACTTGATTTATCTTTATTAATGAATACAAATTTTGTCTTATTATCAACAATTTTAGAAATCTTAATACTTTCTAATTTAATAAAGCTTGGATTAATTGATAATGTATGTCTGATACAATTTTGCCAATCCATATCTGTCAATTGGAAAAATGGGAAACTTGTTGAGATCCATTCACAAATTTGTGATAAGATCAATTTTTCTTCAGGTGATTGTAAGATGGCAAGACAAATCATTTGACCATATGAAAGATCTGGTTTGATCAAATGCGAAAATGTGTCCTTTCTTTGTTTTAAATGTTGTAATAATGTTTTGTGATTATATTTTCTAACTTTGCATAATCTACCATTACTTGAAACGACTTTTTTGTTGTAAGTAGTTTTCAACTTCAATTTATTAAACATATCTGGATTCTTTGTCATTGGATCAATTGAAAGTGGTTTGTTCATTTGAGTTGAGGAAATGTTTATAGAAGCATGCGATTCAATGGCCGGTTTCACAACATTTGATCCTGACATGTTGATATTATTCAGATTATCAATCGATCCTGACGTGTTGATATTATTCAGATTATCAATCGATCCTGACGTGTTGATATTATTCAGATTATCAGTCGATCCTGAAGTGTTTGTATTATTCAGATTGCTTGACAATATTTCATTTGATCTTGATCTATTGATAATATTAAGGTTATCTGATGATATTTCATTTGTCATGTTCAAATCATTTGTGTGTAATGGAGAAGAGATCATTCTTTTCAAATGATCTCTGATCCTGTTGATCTGATCCTTTGACCTTTTCTTACTCTTCATCATGATATGTGTCGTGTATATTTTGAGTTATTCTCGTTGCTGTTCTTGAAATCGTTGCAGATCAAAGCATGAATAACTTTTATATCTTGAATCAAAACTGGATCGAACTTGTAATGCAATATAATATAACTTCTGGCAAATCCTGAATTGGTGGTATCTGCAATGGCTCGCTTAATAATTTCCCCAGTGGTGGATCAAGCAACCATTATTATTATCATTATCCGTACTATTATTATTATTATTTGATCTGCAAATATTATTTTTCAATTTTTAAGCAGCGACAGACGCGAAAAAATAAAATAATTAAAGCAAAAACGAGACGCGTCGCAAATAAATAGTGATATTTCGTGAAAGACGTCTGGCAGTCCAGTGTCATTGGCAATCTGTGTTGGTACTGATGTGTTGGTTGGGTTGTAATGGTACGGGTTACAAAGCTTGTTCGGTTTAATTGCTTTGCAAAAAACCTCAAAAAGTAATAAAGTAATAAAGTAATAAAGTAATAAAGTAATAAAGTAATAAAGTAATAAAATAATAAAATAATAAAGCATTAAAGTAATAAAGTAAATCTATATAGATGTATCTTGTTGTAAATACATTGGCAAAGAGTTGGAACCTTGTATCTTATTTTTAAAGTATCGTATCTTTTTATGCTGTTTTTTAAGCTTTTATTTTTAAGTTTTGTCCTTTTAACGCCACTTTCAATGAAATAAAATATAAAATTGATTAATAATTGGAATAGCGACACAAGAGCAGCATGCAAACCTTGATTCTTTACACTCTCATAATATCTCATCTCGGAAAGAATAATTATATCTTAGGAAGTTAAAAGTTAAATTTAAAATATATATAGAGATCTGTAAATTCCAGCTGGATGAGAATAACTCTCGAATCAGTTAATATTGAATTATATAATTAATATCTTATTTTATTCTTCTAGTGTTGGAAGAAACCTACATCAAGACATTGTCATAATTCCTCCAGTGCAAACTCGATTGAACCTGTCGCTAGAACCATTCTATCAATTAATGTACTCGAAGGGAACGATTATACGATACATGCATTGAAGAAAGACATCTCCTATATGCATAAAAAAAATTTAGATATACTTTATCAACCGTTTCAATTCTTTCTTTGCTTCTTTGACTTCTTATTCTTCTTTGACTTTTTATTTTCAGGTTGGCCATTAGTATCAGACTTTCTCTTCATCGTATCTTTGAAAATTTTGTCCAAATCATACCCGTCATCATTACTAGACTCCTTAGCATTCGTTTCATCATCCTCATCGTCTTCTAATGTTCTCTTTTTCAAATTTGGTTCTTCCGTAGCAGGAACCACCGGTTTCCCACCAAACAATGTTTTCCCTCTCACAGATACTTGTCCCCGTTGTAACATAGTAACACCAAGTGTGGAAGAGTTTACTTGTCTAGCCACAATGGGACTCTTTCTCTTGATATTCAACCTTATAGTCTTGACATTTTTTTTCACTTCCGCATTATTATTATTATTATTATTATCATTCAAACTCCATTCAGAATTGTCATGGAATGAAGTGGTACTATCCACGGTGCTCTCTTTACTCGATGCAGCAGTACTGGTATTGTTATCGCTGCCGTCTTTATCCCCAGAGAATCTCATGAATTTCATATTCATGACTCTACTGGATAATGACCCACTAACTTGTTTCCCACTCATCTTGTTACAAAGTGTTGTTTTTTTAAGTAATTAATCTAATGCAATTATGCCTGCTGCTACCAACGGTTCAATTTGAAATTTCACAACTGGTTATAGTCCTTCTCTGATCACCAATAGATATCTCATCGCTCATAATAAATGATTGAAAATTTTCTTAAAATTCACTGTTTTTAATATTTTTTTGGTTATGAAATTATATCTACAAGTATTTATATGTATATTGGGGGGAAGAAGTGGACGATTAAACGTTCAAACCTGGGATCTTGATGTCCTTGGTGGTGATGTCTGTCCCCAAGAAGGTGATCTTCTTCTTTTGATCCGGGGCTTCTCCTGCTTCGTCACCGGTCTTTGCCTCCTTCTTCTTATCACGGCTGGCAGATTCGTTCTTCTCAACAGCCAATTCGGCTTGTTTCTTTAATTCCACTTGTCGTATCTCGTATTGCTTGATCAACCCACTTTGAACATCGTCAGGTTTCATAATGTACTTGGCACCATTGAACGGGTATAGATAGTTCATCATTAGTGATGGCTTCACTTGAGTGACTTGGCCTTTATACAGATTGAAACGAGGGAAATCCCTCAGTAGTTGCACTTTCACTCGCTTGGTACGTTTGGACAATGCACTGTAATTGATTCTTGTTGGCTTGAACATGATTGTATAGCAATACTTCTTTGTGGGTTGGATGTTTTTATAGTTTGTTGTAATAAGAGTCCCTTGTTCTTTTAACTGAATTTGATAAATTTAAAGAAAATTTATATGAAATTATTCAATCATTGGGAAGCTTTTGATGTGAAATGCAAAGATGAAGACCCAAGGAATGCCAAGTGATAATGTCAAATGGTAAGGATCAGAACAGTTTTGAATGGTGGAGAAGATCATTGCAGTATAAGACAGGATTGGGGCTTAGTCCCGAGGAGAAACTACGATACGAAGAGGACTATAAAGGCATTCTAGCCAAGAAACAATGTCAAGATTGTTATGATAATAGAGATTGGATGCTAAAATACAGTCCTACTGTTACTTTTATGATTCAACAAATCAACAAGTTACAAACTAGATTACCTAGAGTGATGGATGGGCCCAATGCACCATTGAAATTTGATGAAAGTAAAATTATTTGTGATGTATGTGATGAATTTAAAAGTGGTGGGTTCAATACAGAGATTGGTATCTTGTTGTGTCAAAATAGATTGAAGGATAAATGGCATTTGGAAGATACATTATCTCATGAATTGGTTCATTGGTATGACAATGTGAAATGGGATGTCGATTGGTTGAATTTGCGACATCATGCTTGCTCTGAGATTAGAGCCTCTTCATTAAGTGGGGAATGTAGATTTTGGCAAGAATATAAAAGACGTGGGTTTGGAAATGGCTTCAATGTGAATCGTGGCCACCAGGAATGTGTGAAAAGACGTGCCATCATCAGTGTTACGGGGAATCCATCTTGTAAATCTAAAGAAGAAGCAACTAAAGTGGTCAACGAAGTATGGGAGTCTTGTTTCAATGATACAAGACCATTCGATGAGATCTATCGTTAGAAATATTCAAATACTCAATTAAGCATGTAAATAATAAAAACATATATTATCAAATAAGAATAAATAATAATATATATAAATATATTATATATATATATATGAAACATCGTCCCGTGAAAATATTAGATGGTTAAATATAAACTACACATCACACTTGGCCCAATACAAATACCAACCCAAAAGATTACATTCCCAATGACTGGTTTATCTTTCAATAGTTTGGAATTACTCAATGACACTAAGGGTAATTGTAACATTTGGAAGAAAAATAAATAGAATCTGAATCTATTGAAAATGACATACATTGATAGTTCGTGGAAGATTGCACTCAAGAAAAATGTCATAAATGTTGCTTGTCCTCTTGAAAGTTGGAATGCTGAAATAGAACTATGATAGACATGTCTTAACAAAAATTTATGAACTGGAATATTCCAAATTCTAGAGAATTCCCCCCAATTAACACAATTCCACCAGTCTCCATAGAAATAACGATCACCAAATCTGGTTAATTCTGCAATACAGTTTAATATCGCATCCCAAATCAAGTAGAAAGTTAGTAGATACATGCAAATGAAACTTGGTGCAATATCAATCATAATCCTAGCCCATTCCGTTAACCTATCAGACCACGAGGTCCATGGGGAGTCTCTAATGGTCATGGCACTAATGGCAATTGGATACATAAACACTTGAGCATTGACAATCATAATGAAAATAGTACCAAAGATAGCAAAAACCTTTTCCACCACATAATTCCATCTAATCTTAGCAGTTCTTGGATATCTACTTTGATATACTAAGACAGGAAACATTGTATACATGAAGTAATTTGTGAAAGTAATAGTATCTGGGAACTTGATTTGTTCATTTTTATCTTGGCATGTTTGTGATTGAAGATTAAATTCAAATTCACAGAAATCAATAGATTTGTTTAAGATTTCAATAGTTTCTGGATCCACATTATCTTTATCCTTTAATTCGGTTAATTTCATTTTGGAATAATGTAATTCCTTCCATAAGTCCCATAAATAACCATGATAGAAGGTATACGAATGTGTTTTCATCAAAAGAACCAATGAGTGTAAGAAAAGGTAGATTTTAGCAATCCAATGTAAACGTAAGACACGTTCAGGAATGATAACACCACAAAGGAAAAACAGAAACTCAAAGACAATCATGATAGGTCTTCCAACAGAATGCCATTCAATGAGATGTCTTTTACATAACCATTGAATACAAAAACTAATGTATGTGGTTGAATATAGGATAAAATCTAAGAAAGCCACCACATATAAATCAGTAGTCATGAATTGAACAATTGGCAAATCCATAATAGAATTATTATGAGTCCAATAAAAATTGAATAAGATTCTTAAGATACCGAATGCAATAGACATCCATAATGCAACATACAAACCAGCAAAGCTTGGATGGATATTAGAAAAATCGTTAATTTCAAAGGCTTCACTTGGAGTTAAGTCATCCTTTGAAGAATTAACGGCAGCTCTAAGTTTCTTACTTCTCTGTTTTTCCTTTTCTTTAATTAACTTTTCCAAAGTAGGACCATTAAACCTCAATTGGAATGGTTGTGAAATGGCTCCGTCTAGAATAGATGGTCGTTGATCGAACTCAACGTCATCAAAATATGAGATAAAATTGTTATCGTTGCGATGATACCTTAATTTCAATTTTTGTCTTAACAACTTGATATGACGTGGTAAAGCAGTTTCTTTGGAGATCAAATGACCACCTTCATTCACAGGAATATCATCATCATTAATCGACTTTCTTCTTCTATGGTTAATGGTCCCTGTGGCGTCGTCGGGAACACGCCCTTCTTTATTCAATCTTTTAATTTCTTGAAACTGTTTATCTTCTTCCAAGGACATTTTTGTATTTGGTTCAAACCTACAGTTGTGCTTGCTAGAATGAGTCTTAATTACTGCTTTGGATATTATAATGTGGCTTGATTGTCGACTATTTCATTTGTAAATCATCACCATCTCCCTCTCTCATATTTATATATATATAATTTTCTTTTCCAAAGAGACTGAAAAATTATTGATTGCTAAGCGAAAAACACTGGTATAAGGATTGAATTAAAATTAATGGGTAACGTTACTGTATAAAGGAATATATATATATATATATGAAAGTTTCAATGTTTGAAGATCTTGGCGTTTAGTCTGTCTTCGTTGGATTGGAACCCGGCTCTGTCGATTTCACCATTGGTTAGTTTCGTTTCTTCACGTTCAGCCACTTCCAAAGCATGTCTCCATCTCTGGTCTTCTTGTCTTTGTCTCTTGGACCCTGAACTATCCCCGTTCAAAGAGGCTTCCCAGGTGGTCAACCCAATGGTCCCCAGCAATAAGATGACAGTGATGAATTGCGCATACATTCTTGCCTGGACGATCTTTTGTGGTTTGGTCATGATTGGATCACGATTGATTAGATGCCACGACCCCCAAAGAGACCCAGCCCATGCAGAGGTGATGATCTTGTACTTATTATTAGATAAGGACTCAATAACTTTCTGGCCTGTAGACAATTTCTCCCATTGTCTTTCCGTTTCTTGTTCAGCTTCCCTTTTGAATTCACCACTGTATCTTAATGCATCGAACTTATTCGAGGCTTCTTCAGCACAGATGACAGATAATATAGTTGGTGGGACAATGAACATGGCAGTACGAACAGACCAAGGCAATGAGCCGAACTTCATATGTGGGAATCTACGTGGTAAGACTCTCATCCCAATAAGAGAGATGGCCAGCCCTGCAGCAGTACCAATGGCCCCACCTTTGATGGTGTAAGCTCTGTGATCTTTAATTTCCTCCGAGGTTAGAATCTTCATCTCTTTTACTGATATATTATTGCTTACTTGGTTTAGTTGCAATGATTTTATGTTGGGATATCTGTCTAAGGATCTGTCTCCCTTTTATATTGAAACAAATTCAAGTAAATTGCTCTAAAACTGAGCTGAAAAATTATTGAAATGACAAATACCTAAGCTATGATTCGTATATATTGCTTCTTGATCAAAGCGACTGGTGGTGGAAACAGTCATTATGGTTATATTTATTGTTATTATTATTATCATCATTATATACATGGTTGTTTAAATATATTATTATTATTATTATTATGAATTATGATTACTGGCTGATGGATTACTCGAGTAAAGTTTTCTTGACACCACACCAGATGGCACAAGCCCCGGCCATCAGTCCCGAAGCATACCCCATTGGTTTAAGTCCTTTACTTGATTTGAATACTGCCCCAGTCAAAGCACCTGCCATGATGGAACCAGCTGTATCATGTTTCCCACGTACTGCGTCGATGGTCGAGTTGACAATATTATAACTTAATGCGAGGATCCCTGCGGAATTACCAAAGAAGGGACCTCTCTTGGTGATATTGTTTAGGATTGTGTTTAGTTGTAGTTTCCCTGTAGCATTTGGTGGGATCGCTTTGATACCTTGTACCATCCCGGAGAACCCACCAAACCCTAGCCCCATTAGGTACACGGCACCAGTACCGTAACATAGATCGTCGGACCACCCACGCGATGGGATCAGCCCCTGCGACCCCTCCATGGTGGACAGTTGTTCTTCTTCCAAGTCCATGTACTCGACCCCCTTGTCCAACCCTGCCAAGGGATGTAATCTTGATGTATCAAACGCCATCGGATTAGTCAACAAAGTCGTGACGTCTGTCAATCTCGAGGTGTCGGCGACACCGGTGGTTTTGTCATCACTCATTAATGACATTATTGCTTCTCGTAACTGCTTATATATATGCTTATCTCCTTGGATACCTGCCTGGGATAGCTGTTAATGTCACTGTTCTATGTGTTTAACATAAAATAAATCGAATCAATCGTTAATTTATCAGATATCGTGTCGTATTGTACGGGCATATACAAACATACACAAACATATATAATGATATATAATGGTAGATGCGTCTATGGTTTCAGCTTCTTGGGTTGGGTGCCATCGTCCTCATCCTTCTTATTCTTATTAGTTGTGGTATCGTCCAAAGGTCTCTTCTTCTTCTTTTGTTTGGAGTTGTTTTTATTCGAGTTTTGTGCAAGAAATGGTGATGGATCTTCCAAGACAGTCCCATCTTCTTTGTTGATACATTTTTGAACGTATTTCAGTTGATCATAGTCCTTACAGCGTGCCACGTATTGGAACATTGGGGATTTACCTGGGATGATTCGGGATAACATGTATTTTGTATTACCGAAATTATTATCATATGTCATCGCGATATCGATATATTGATTCATCACATCCCACCACTGCTTGATGGGTTCCCTTTGGTGGAACACTGTTGGGTTAGTTTCTGCTGCCTCGGCAATCATGGCCCCAACATCACTGGGCAAGGATAACGTGTCACGCAGAGTGTTGAAATGCGATCTATCCTTGATCATACCGTTGATAATCAATGAAACGTCATTTTGATGACAAATGTCATAGATGTCTAACAAATAGTCTCTAATCGGATGTTCTCTATTTCTCATTTCACGAGTACGACAATGAACAGTGATGTTTTTCACCCCCGTGGTACATAATCGTCTTACTAACGATAATGTGTCAGTACGTTCAGGCAACAGTCTAATCTTAACCGAGATAGGCTTATCATGTGGGGTCCCTACTTTCTCTACTAGTTGTGTGAGGATGGAACAGAGCAAGTCAGGGGTAGATAGTAATGCTGCACCCATGCCTGAGTGGATCGAGAAATGTTTGGGGCATCCTGCGTTCAAATCAATACCATCAACATCTTGAACCACTTTCAACGCGGCTTGAACAGCCAACTGTGGGTCTGCAGACCCCATTTGGAAGACCAGTTTCCCTTGTTCCAGCGTAGGCACAGTACGAAACACAACAGTGCCGTTCTCAAGAGTATAGTCAACGGATTTCAACTGTGTATTGATGGATCTTTCTGTCTTGATCAATTTCTTGTCAATGATCTCCGGCGACCAAACCAAATCACACCCATGTTTCAGCGCTAAAAGTCTTGTTGGCAGTTCTCCTGCCCTCACCATTGGAGCCAAACACAGTTTCCCAGCGTACATATCGTTGTCTGGTGGTCTGTCTGTCTGTTTCTGTTTGAATTCGAGGTGCTCATCGATGAAATATTTATTTTGTATTTGATTTCATGAAAAGTCGAAAAGTGCTTTGTGCCAGTGCTGTAATATTAGAGCATAGAGCAATACAGCATAGGCCAACGGAGTGTGATGTCTATATATATCAACGTGGCAAGAACACTATACAGATCGTAATGCAAATATATAAGACTTGTTTAAAAGAATTAAAACAAACTGTCTCATCCAAATTTGGGTCACTGAATGATAGTTGAGTATTTACAACATTGCAAATTGCCAACGGAACTTCCCAGTCATATATCCATCACATCCACCACCACAACGTGTTATACTCATACAAGCATCAGATCTATAGGGCAAAGAGGCAAAGAGGCAAAGAGGCAAAGAGGACAATATGACAATATGACAAATATGGCAATTCTACAATCGCGTGTTCGAGTCTGCTCTGCCGCCACTATATCTCCAAATTCAATATTTGAAATTTCAGCTGGCCCCCTTCAGAATCTTCTTCTTTGCAGTGAAATATACACGATTTGATACATTATTGCAAAAGATGCTCGAGACACCAGTTCGAGAAACCAAGTCGGGAACACAAGCATGAAGTTCTCACATTCATTGCAATTCAATGCTGTGCCAGAATGGTCGTCAAAATACATAGCCTATTCACATCTGAAAAAGACTATTTACACTCTGCAACGAGAGAAACTGTATAACAACAGCACAAAGGATAATAACAGTGCAACCGCCGAAACTACCCCGCTATTGCCGCCACAAACTGAATCAAATGATCAATACACAAACGAGTTTATCAATGCTTTAAACCATGAATTGTTCAAAATCGAGAAATTCTTTAATTCACAAGAAACTGGTTTGATTGCCAATTATAACGAATTAAGAGATGATATACTGGAATTTAAAAGCAATTATACTCACAATAGAATACCTTCCTTTGCTGACATTTTGCCAACAACCACTTCTACTTCACAACAACAACAAATACAAAATAATAATAATAATAATAATGATTTGGAAAGTTTAAATTCTCAAGGATCTTTGTCACAAGAACTATCAAGAAACTCATGGGGGTTTAACGTATTCCATCCATCAAATAATTCCACAGATTTTGATCTATCTCCATTAGATAAATATAAATTATCTTTAAAGAAAAGAATAATCGCCATCTTCACCCAATTATCCGAATTAAAAGATTACATTGAATTGAATCATACAGGGTTTTCAAAGATTTGTAAGAAATTTGATAAATCATTAGATACAAATATTAAATCAATATATTTGAATCATATCGAAACAAGCTCTCATGTCTTTGACCCCAAAACTGCAGAATCAATAAATAATATCATTCACGAAACTGTTATGGAATATGCTAAACTATCACAAAATATCAATACTTTCAATGATGATATGATCAATTATGATCAAGCTTTAAACGAGTTATCAACACAACTAAGAGATCATATTGCTTGGGAAAGAAATACTGTTTGGAAGGATATGATGAATATTGAAAGGTTGGCAAACAACGCAAAGAGACAGGATTTGATTGAAACACAAAATGATTCCCTAGAAAAACCGTTACAACAAGTAGGTCATTGGGATACTTTACCAAATGGGTTATGGTTACTTATCAAATCTCCCACTATAATCAAATTCATTTCAATTTCAGTAGTATTCTTTCTTTTACTTAAAAAAATTTTAATATTCGATGATCCATTACAACAAAATTGTTTTGCCATCTTAATTTATTCTTCTTTACTTTGGGCCACTGAAACTTTACCCTTATTTGTTACTGCTTTATTTATTCCATTTTTAATCGTGATCATCCCAGTGTTAAAGGATCCCATCGATGGTATTACTCCAATGGACCCAGTATTATCATCACAATTCATCTTATCCACAATGTGGTCAAGTGTCATCATGTTATTACTTGGTGGGTTCACTTTAGCCGCTGCTTTATCAAAATATAATATTGCAAAAGTTTTATCTACATACATCCTAGCTTCAGCAGGAACAAACCCAACAATAATTCTGTTAACAAACATGTTTGTTGCTTTGTTTGTCTCCATGTGGGTATCAAACGTCGCATCCCCAGTATTGTGCTATTCAATCATTCAACCACTTTTAAGAACTTTACCATCATCAAGTGCATATACTAAATCGTTGATCCTTGGTATTGCCCTTGCATCAAATGTTGGTGGTATGTCTTCTCCGATTGCATCACCACAAAATATTTTTGCCTTTGGATTAATGGAGCCAACACCATCATGGGGGGAATGGTTCATTGTTTCAATCCCAGTATCAATCCTTTGTATCCTTTCCATTTGGATATTATTAATCATCACATTCCCACCTGATTCAAAGATCAAAATATTAAGATTACATGTATCGAAGGATCCATTCACTGCGACTCAATGGTTCGTTACGTTCACATCAATTGGAACAATATTACTTTGGTGTCTATCTAATCAATTATCTGGTATATTTGGTGAAATGGGGATCATATCAATTATCCCAATCTTATTATTTTTTGGTACAGGTGTCCTAAGTACCGAAGATTTTAATAATTTTATGTGGACCATTGTCATTCTTGCCATGGGTGGTTCTACTTTAGGGAAAGCTGTTTCCAACTGTGGTTTGTTATTCACAATAGCGGAACATGTCAAAATTATGATCATGGGTAAATCATTGTTTGCCATTGTATTAATCTTTGGTGCCGGAATCATTGTTATGGCTACATTCGTTTCACATACAGTGGCAGCAATGATCTTAGTACCATTAATGGGTGAAATTGGTCAACATTTACCACAAGATCATTCTCGTCTTTTAATTATGATCACTGCATTATTAAGTTCTGCAGCCATGGGATTACCAACGAGTGGGTTTCCAAACGTTACTGCCATTTCAATGACTGATGAAGTTGGGGTAAGATATTTAAATGTGGGTAATTTTATCACTCGCGGTGTACCATCGAGTTTATTTTGTTATTTCATTGTCGTTACCGTTGGGTATCTAATATTAAGAATGATTCAATTTTAGAAGCTCTTTATCCGTATACATATATGTATTGTATGTACGGAGAAAGAGAGGTACCAATGGTTACCTGTTAAAAGATTAAACCCTTCAAGATTTTACTATAAAAAAAGACATACTGGCCATTGCTTATGAAAACATTACTAAAGAAATGGCAAGAAATACTGTACAGACGATATTAACAGTGATAGTAATATTAAGTTGATCTGAAAGCAAATATATTCAAAAAGATAGAAGGAAAATGAAGGGATGATCCAGAAAATGAACCAGCGAAGGATTACTCAAAAGCATATTTTCGAAAAACCCTTGTTGGTTAGAAACGATATATAAAGCTTGAGTTATTGAGATGGTTACTTTATGATTGAGATTTCAGTTTGTTCAGATATAATTAGAGAACCAGTGTTAACTAGAAAACAATGTATAATGCATCGATGATAGCAACCAGAGTGTGCCCACACAAACACGGTTTAGATCAATACTCAAGGATATACTAGGTGGATTAGCTGAATGCATCCAAACAGCTGAAAAGAACCATCGGTTGAAATGAGAGACACATCATTGAAGGATAAACTTGAAGCTCTCGTAGCAAAGAATAAACATGATTATGAAGATATAACGAGGAAGCGGTGTGAAATTGAAGAATTAGAAGAAAAGCTTCATGTTGCTAAGAACACAATTCGGATGTTAAAAATAAAGACATCCTTAAGATGAACTTACCACAGTTGAATGATAATCCTGTGCAATTAGCTATGAATAGCGATATCTTATATCTTTTTGTCTAACTTTGATAATCTAACTACTGCTTCTTACAGTACATGTAAATAAAATACTTTATCTTTAATTTGTACAGTATTTATTGGATGCTCCCACCATCTTAACTGATTCATATTTAAAATTGATGCTGGAAATATTGTTGAAGAAACCTGCAATGTGTCAATAATTTATAACAGCAATTTGTATTAAGTGAATAAGAATAAGACACATATCAATACAGTACACCACACTAATATATAGCCAGTGAAGCCACCAAGACAGGATTTAACTAAAAAAGTAACTGATTGAAAGAGAGCATGCTAATGTTGAAGTGGATTGCAATGATGAATCTCGCTTACAAGAGGACCAGACAAATTCTGCCCATCCAACAAGTGAAGGGAGTGAAAATAAAGGGTGATAAGGAACCACATCTATAAACTATATTTAGATCAAACCAATATTATATAATAGCCGGCTCTTTTTTTCTCGTTATACAATAGTGACAGCTAAAAGTATATTGCGTAAAGTGATACTTAATGGATTTAAACTGGTTTACACGTTTAAAGGCTGAAGCAGAAAATAAAGTGGACAGTGATATATATACAACGCATAAAAGCTCTTGAATCTTTGACAAGCTTTCTGCAGACTTTAATTCACAGCCAAGAAGGTAGTATCGAATTACTTACAAGCGGTTTCGATTTAGGAGCTGAAATAAGGAAAGAGTCAATCAAAGTCCTGCATGAACAAGTAGCCAGTCTATATGAAGAAGCACGCAAAACGAAGGAAGAGAAAGAGAAACTAGATGTAGAAGTAAGAAGGGTGGTAGACGCAAAATATGAAGAAGTTCGAAAGGTGAAGGAAGCCAACGATGAAGAAATTGAAAGGGTTAATGAAGCCAAAGATGAAGATATTGAAAAGGTGGGAAGAAAACCGTAAACTAGATGAAGAAGTTAAAGGGTCAAAGATGCCCTATATGAAGAAGTTAAAAGGTGAAGGTAGCCAAAGATGAAGAAATTAAAAAGATGAAGGAAGCCAAAGATGAAGAAGTAGAAAAAATAAATAGAGAACGATACAATGCCCTACAAATTATGAGAAATGATTACCTTGAAGAACTTGAGAAATGATGAAAGACATAATGAACAAATCAAAAGACTAGAAATGAAGGTCGAAAAACTAAAGGATAAGAGTTATGAACTCGAAAATAAGCTTCAAGCTTCTGAGCTAGAAAATGTCGATATTGATTCAGATAGAAACAGGCTAAAACATGAACTTGACAAATTAAGAAACACTATTGAAGATTGGAAGAGAAGGTGAAGATGAAAATACACCGGTTGAATGATATACTGTGTGTTAGCATTGAAGTCGTTATTTTCCGGCTCCATTTAATTAATTGATAATTGAACTACTGTATGTTTCCTTATATATGAGAGAATACTCTATAATTTGTACAGTTCAAAATACATAACGACAATTAAGCGATTATAATTTGCACCTTCTCTTCCCTCTTTCAACTGATAAGACGATCTTATCCTATTGACCGATCCGTGTATAATACTTATAATGTAATTGATATGTCTACATTGCGTTCTTGTCTAGTCTTTTAATTGCAATCAAAGAACATATTTTGTCCTAATTGTTTGCAATCTGCAACAATAACACTACGATAAATCCATGGTGTCCATTTTCTCCTGTCAATGTGTTGAGTCATCCATTTAAGCAACTTGAATATTATTGTAATGTACATATTTGCCTTTCATATTAATATCTCAGGTTTAACTGATTTCAATTATACAACTGCATAAAAGCTGCATATGCAACTCATTCCAAACATTCCTAAACTATTTAAAATCAGCAGTAAATATTAGTCTGGTTTGCGTTTATGGGGATTAGTAAGAAATCTTATTTGCAAATGATGAAATAAGTTTAAACAGTAGTAATCTGCCCTTAAACCAATTATTTGATACAGGGGTCTACTTAACAATGAAACATTGAAACATAATGATATCCTTATTTAAATTGACCACTCTCCACTTGTTAAAGTAGAGTTGCATTATTTTATTCTAGTTTACACTGTATTAGAAAGAGGGTTCTTCCCTTTTCAATTGTGCAAATATTAACAACTTACACTTTAAACTCAACACTCTTATGAATTACCCAATGGAGATGATTAAGGAAGCAAGATTCTTAACCACACCCTTGATACCGGGAATGGACTAATTAATGATATTGTGTTGCCTCATACTTCGGGAATATCTTTAATTAATAATATTGTGTGAGAATAGGAAGTATTGTCTATTTATTTTACTTTATATCAACACACATCAATGCATGTTTCCTATATGATTATAACGGAGGTATACAATAGCTGTCGTACTACTCTTATACTAGTCACCGAAATGATGTCCAATGAAGTCAGGCTCTTTTTATCTATTGAGAATGCTGTTGCAGATATAGTAAGAGAACTAATTGGAGAAGCAGTTCCGGGATCAAGCAGGACATATTACAAGGGAAACTGTTAAGTATAATGTTGGAGAAGCAGTTCCGGGATTCAGTTAAAGATAGTGCCCGAAGTGATATTGGAGAAGCTATAATGTCTTAAATAATATTATAAAAGGAAGCTATATGAAGTGAATGAGGATAAAATGAATCTGACTCAACTCAACTCATCTCAACTCAACAGACTACAACAACCAGTAATGCCAGCAAAAAATAAATCAAGTAAAAAATCGAAGCATACAAAGATTGCTCCTCAACCTGAAACAGGACGCTCTAATGACGACGATGGTAGGGATGAATCCCTTTCGCAAATGGTCCAGACAAATTCAGCCAACACTTCAAATGAAGGGAGTGAAACTAAAAAGGGGGCGCACGAAGACAGTTGGAAAGGCTACATTGCAAGTGGAATAAAGAAGATGCCATCATATATAATGCAGATAAATATCGATAAGGTTGAGATTATCTTGGAGAATTCCGCTGATTCGTTAGCAATAGCTACTGGAGGACCAGCATTAGGTAGAGGTGGACTAGCAATGAGAAAACAAGAAATAATTGATAAACTATTAGAAGCTGAAAAGGCCTTAAACATCTCCAACCAAGCATATCACAAAAGAGAAGAGCTATTGAATGCTGATATGGCCACTCTGCAAGGATATGCTGCGGATATGAGAGGGAGCCTTATGGAAATGATGAAAGAGACTTTAACCTTAGAGAGAGAAATAATAACAGCAGGTAAGGACAGAGATATCGCTTTCGCAGAGGTTGAAGTAGGAGAAGCCAAAGCTGGATATGAAAAAGATATTGCTGAAATTAAAGTCAAGAGAGACAAAGACAAAGAAATCACAAATGTTGAAAAAAAATTAGCTAAGGTTGAAGTAAAAGAATCTGGTATGGAAGAAAAAATGAAAATGCAAAAGGATGATATTAAAGAATTAGAAGAGAAACGAAAGGATGATATGAAAAAATTAGAAGAGAAGCAAAAGCGTATTGAAGAATCGGAAGAGAAGCGAAAGCGAGATCTTCAAGAATCAGAGGAGAAGCGAAAGCGAGATCTTCAAGAATCAGAGGAGAAGCGAAAGCGAGATCTTCAAGAATCAGAAGAGAAGCGAAAGCGAGATCTTCAAGAATCAGAAGAGAAGCGAAAGCGAGATCTTCAAGAATCAGAAGAGAAGCGAAAGCGAGATCTTCAAGAATCAGAGGAGAAGCGAAAACGAGATCTTGAAGAATTAGAAGAAAAGCTTCATGTCGCCAAGAATACAATTAGGAAGTTAAAAGAAAGACATCCCGAAGATGATAATCAAGTTGAATGATAATACTATGAATATAGCCATTGATGACGGTATTTCATTTCTTTTTATTTAACTTTAATAATTGAATTACTACTTCTTTCCCTATATATGGAAAAATAATATGTCTATAATTCGTATAGTTCAGAAATAATTAAGCAATAAAAATTGCACCTTCTCTTTCAATCTATTTGAGGATCCCACCATTTTAACTAATTCGAATGTAAATCTTGTAGGCCAATTTGGTGTATTCATAGTACGATTCTTCGGTCTCTTTTAATATATACAACTACAAGTGACACAAAAAATTTCAAGAAAGTGTCTTCTTTCAAAAAGCAGCATTACATAAGTTATCACTTGAAATAATACCCTGTATAGGAGCTTGTAAATTATCCAATAAAGATGATTATGGAAAGCAAGACTATTTTGACACTGTGTTGACGTGCGGATGTTGTTGTGTGATTATAATGTGTGAAAGTAGGAAGATATAATTCTTGTATAACTACATGTTTGGATTGTCAATACTATTTAATCCAAATGTTGTCTTTAGCACACAGCAGTGCATATTCCCCACCAAGAGTAATAGCGGGGTATATAGTTGTATTAATTTATGTACACATATATGTGCATACTTATTTAGAGCCAAAATATTTGGAATCTACAAACCGTTTAAGACACCATGAATCATGTCCCAATCTTAGTCTTTTCTCAGAAACAATTATACCCACATATATATTAACGTCATCATGAAATGCGTTCAACACTCTGCGTAACCCAGTTTCTGTAGCACTATATACCACAGCATTTATATTCTTTAATTTTGCACCATGATCTAATAATACTTGTATAGACATAATAATCGAAGCACCATTAATGATTTGCGCCTCCATTAATAGAATTTTCTTAAATCGATCTATATGTGGTGGTAGAAATTTACAATGTAATTGTGGTTCACCAGTCATTGAATCTGATTGAATTAATAATTTACCAATTGTGACATTAGGTAATGTCATCTTTAATGAATGAATAAAACAATCACCAGATCGTATCATATTTATTGCAGTGATATTATCAAAATTTACATGAGGTAGATTGCGGATTGTGATTTCTAATGGAGTAGTGATTGAACTATAGTTCTCTATACAGATATCATCTAATGCCAGAGATAATAATAACATGGCCATTCTATCAAAATAAAAGATATAATCATCTATAGCGGTGGTTTTATCTAACAAAATTGTATTAATGGCAATGACCTGATTGGTTTCGGGTAAGACATGGACATTGGGATGATTCTCTAAATATTGCATATCATGATTTTTCCCCAATTGAATTAATTCTTTGACATGTTCCAATGATTTCTTCTCCAATTTGGAATTAATATGATCCACTAATAATTTGATAGAAATTCCATTATCACTCATCGATGGTATGATGACATCAGCATTTTCCATGGTTGGAATTACATATTTTACAGCATTAGGTTTCACAAATCTTTCCCATTGATTAATACAACCATTCAAATCTCTACCTCGAGACACAATATCTCTTGATAATCTTCTTGCTAAACAAACATCCAAATCAGCATCCACATAAATCTTCAAATCCATTAAATCAAATAATTTAGGATCATATAACGTATAGATCCCTTCGATAATAATCACACTAGCACCATAAATGGTGACATCTTTGTTTGGTACTCTATTATGATTTACAAAACTATAAACAGGGATTTGACATTTCTTACCATTCTTTAATTTCAATATTGTTTCATGAAATAAATCCATATCAATAGCTTTTGGTTCATCAAAATCAAATTCATTATGAAATGCCCTTTCCCTTTCTTCTTCACTTAATGGATTGTAAAAATTATCCATGGAGATCAATACAGTCCAAGGAACATTTATCGATGCCACGATCTTTGAGGCAACACTCGTCTTTCCTGAACCGGACGGTCCACCAATACCAATAATATACGGGGTAGTCCAAGGAGGTGAATATCTTGTTTCTATATGCTTGTTTACAGCCCCATCATTTATATCATTATGTAGGGTTTGTGACGCTATTTCTGTCATACGTCAATGGATCTTTAATCACTTTCTTGTAGTTGTTGTTTTTTGGATATGTACACTTGAATCAACTAGGTTGATATGCTCCTTTTCACTCTTTTGTAATCCGTTCGAGATCAGACTTTAAGATTAAAAGATCTTTAAATTTGCGATGCCCTTATTGAAAAATTATTATTTACAAGAAATGAATACAATTAAGCCAGTGGTACCAACAGATCGAACGAGGCAAGACACGCTATACACCCCAGATCTTTGCATTCTATAGAGATGGAAACTAACAGCCAGTTAAGTGGCTCTGGTAAGAGACGTGTCAAAAGAACATACGAGATTGGTGAGCAAAATGAGCAAGAAATGGGCATTTCACCACAACAAGATGATATAGACGATACACCATCCATATCGTCGACATTTACAGAAACACATCAAAATCCTTTACCACAAAGTAGATACGAAAGTTTAGGAGATAACACTAATCAACCACAACGAAAAAGCAGATTTAATGATGAACCTGTAGAAGTACAAAAATACAAACGATTGAAACACGAACTAGGTAGGTTAGATAGAAAGATCAAAAGAGTTGGTTGGGATCAATTAAGTCATAAAGATAAAGATGAATATCATCTGAAGATGGAACTGTTGAAACTCATGGAATCAAAAAAGGATATTATTGAGCATGTTAATGGTTTCTCTTTGTCTGGAGATATTGCTCCTGTAGTTAATAATGTCAATTCAATTAAAAATCGTTCAAAAGATGATAAAAGATCAAGACAACAGTTATGGGAAGAGCGAGTATTGAAGACTGCTGTGTCAAATAAAGATGTGGATGAAATTTACGTCCCTAACTCTGAAAAATATGATTATGTCTTTGATAGTGATTCTTTAGTAGCATTCACTGAAGATAATGAGAATATTATTTCCGGTGATGATGGGGAGGAGGAGGAAGAGGAACACAATGCTGAAGAACTAGCAAAGCAAGCTGAATTAGAAAAACTATCCGTCATTGATAAAGCTAGAAAGAGTTTACCTGTATATCGTCATCGAGCCAGATTAATGCAAGCTATTAAAGATAATCAAGTGTTAATTATTGTTGGTGAAACTGGTTCCGGTAAGACCACCCAGCTACCCCAATATTTGGTGGAGGATGGATATACTCAAGGTGGCAAGTTTCAAATTGGTGTCACGCAGCCAAGACGAGTGGCTGCCACATCTGTAGCTACTCGTGTCGCAGAAGAAATGAATGTTAAATTGGGGCAAGAAGTTGGGTACTCTATTCGTTTTGATGACAAGACTACCCCTCGGAAGACAGTTTTAAAATATGCTACAGATGGTATGCTGTTACGAGAATGTTTAACAGACAAGACTCTTTCCAAATATTCCTGTATTATGATTGATGAAGCACATGAACGTACTTTAGCGACTGATATATTATTAGGTTTATTGAAAGGTATATTGGAAAAAAGATCTGATATGAAGATACTAATTTCTTCTGCCACCATGAATGCTGAAAAATTCTCGAAATTCTTCAATGACTGTCCCATTTTAAATGTTCCTGGGAGACGATTCCCAGTTGATATTCATTATACATTACAACCTGAAGGAAATTACATCAATGCTGCTATAACAACTGTTTTCCAAATTCATACTACTCAACCTTTGAAAGGTGATATCTTGTTATTTTTAACAGGTCAAGAAGAAATTGAAAATACTAGAGATAAAATTGAGGAAATTGCCAGTAAATTGGGATCTAGAATACCTCAATTATTAATTACACCAATATATGCAAATCTACCGCAAGATCAACAGTCATTAATTTTTCAACCTACACCTGAAAATTGTAGAAAATTGGTGTTAGCTACTAACATTGCTGAAACTTCTTTGACCATTGATGGTATCAAATATGTTATTGATCCTGGTTTTGTAAAAGAGAATTCATATGTTCCTACGACAGGAATGACCCAGTTGTTAACTGTTACATGTTCAAAGGCTTCTGTGGATCAAAGAGCTGGTAGAGCTGGTCGTGTAGGGCCAGGTAAATGTTTTAGAATTTTCACTAAATGGTCATATGAAAATGAATTAGAAATGATGCCGAAACCTGAAATCCTAAGAACTAATCTTTCCAGTACAGTTTTGTTATTATTATCGTTGGGAGTTAAAGATTTATTAAATTTTCCCTTCCTTGATAAACCTAGTATTCCAGCCTTGTCTAAATCATTGGAAAGTTTGTATTTGTTAGGTGCATTGAACAGTAAAGGGCAAATTACAGAGTTAGGTAAGATAATGTGTGAATTTCCATGTGAACCAGAATTTGCTAAAATAATTCATACTGCTGCAACGCATCCATTGTGCCAAGGTGTTTTAAATGAATGTTTGACAATTGTCTCCATGCTTCACGAAACCACCTCTATCTTTGTGGGTAACAAGAAAGAAGCTACTTCAAGAATTGTAAGTACCATTGAAAGTGATCATTTATTATATTTAGAAGTCTACGATCAATGGAGAGACTCTGGATACTCTAGAGCGTGGTGTCAAGATCATAAGATTCAATTCAAGACTATGACTCGTGTCAGAAACATTAGAAATCAATTATCAAAGTGTTGTAATAAGTTAAAATTGGATAAACTAGATACAATGGCTTCTTCCAAACATACTAGCAATATTGAAAAGATCGCCAGATGTTTCATTTCCGGGTTTCCTAACAACGTTATTCAATTGGGTACATCAGGATACCATACTATGGGTAAGAAAACAGGTGGGGTAAGTGTTCTCATCCATCCATCCAGTGTTGTGTTTCAGAATTATAAAGAGCTGGGTTCCAAACCGGAAAGGTTCATATTGTATCAGCAATTGATGTTAACTTCCAAAGAATATGTCAGAGACTGTATGCTGATCCCCAGTGACAAGTGGCTTCTAGAAATGGTCCCACAGTTATTCCAACACTTGCTACCAAACAGCAACGCCAAGAAATACAGCGGTTGATTCTTTTATCGCTGGTAGTGATCGTTATAACGTCAGCTGTATTCTTATCACACCGTCTACTAGGTAGCAATGAAAGGGAAAATACTCCGATTTTAAGGTGACAAAAATTTATTATATAAAAAGATGAAAGATTTGAATATTTCAGCAAGGGTAGTCAGGGATAGGGAAGCACACGTTGACTGGATTAAAGTGTTGAATAATAAGAGCAACAGTGTTTGTAATGTCTTATGAGGTGAAGCCAATGTTGCCGATTGTGAATGGTACTGCTTATTGTACTATAAATGTGTTTGCTAAGGAGAAATTTGAAAGTGTAGTTCAATTTTATTGTAAGATTTTAGATTTAGGGAGAGTCTCTACGGAAGGTGATATTACCCAGAGTGTGTTACTATCCAACGAATGCCTGTCGTTGAAAATTAAGTTGCGTATTGATGATGTTAAGGACAAAGAATTTCAAGAACATTGTCAAAGGTTTTTAGATAATCAGCAGGTTGCTGACTGGAGAAGTATGATGGGTGAATATGTTACTTATATTGTTGAGGACTTCTTGGTTTTGAAGGAGCTATTAATCGAATTCGGTGTCCCTTACCAATGTCAACCAAATGATATTTCACCTTCTCAAATTTATTCATTTGATCCTCAAGGTAATTTAGTGGGTTTCGTTGCTACTAAAAATAGTGTCAGCACCGTCTTACCAGCATCGACTGCTATACCATCGGCACTTTCATCCAAGACCATATCAAGAGTTCATTCATCTACTGACCTTAGTTATGCCGTGGATACTGGGTTAAATTACCCATCATTACCTACTATAAATTCGTCTCGTACTGAAAGGAAAAGATCGATTGCAATCATGACCTCAGGTGGTGATGCTCAAGGTATGAATTCTGTAGTCCGTGCCGTAGTAAGAACTGCAATCTTTAAAAATTGTCAGCCCTTTGCTATTATGGAAGGTTATGAAGGTCTTGTCAGAGGTGGTCCAGAATATATCACGCCTTTAAAGTGGGAAGATGTCAGTGGTTGGAATGCTGTTGGTGGTACCAATATTGGTACTGCCAGATGTATGAAATTTAAAGAGAGAGAAGGTAGGTTGCTAGGATGTCTTCATCTTATTCAAGCTGGGATCAATGCACTTATTGTTTGTGGTGGTGATGGTTCATTGACTGGTGCAGATCTTTTCAGAGCCGAATGGCCATCTTTAGTAGCTGAATTGTTGGATACTAAAAAAATTACCCAAGAGCAATCAGAAACTTATGAATTTTTAAACATTTGTGGTGTTGTCGGGTCAATTGATAATGACATGTGCTCTACTGATGCCACGATTGGTGCATATTCTGCTTTAGCTAGAATTTGCGAAGCTGTCGATTTTGTTGAATCTACTGCTGCGTCACATTCCAGGGCTTTTGTTATTGAAGTTATGGGTCGTCATTGTGGTTGGTTAGCTTTAATGGCTGGTATTTCCACATCCGCTGATTTCATCTTCCTTCCGGAAGAGCCGGTTGATCCAGATACATGGAGAAACGAGATGTGTGAAACCATCTCACGTCATAGAAAACGGAATAAGAGAACCACGATCGTCATTGTTGCTGAAGGGGCTCTTGATAAAGCTTTGAATCCAGTTACTACCAACGATATCTTTAAGACATTGGTGGATAGACTACACTTAGATACAAGAATCACAACTTTGGGCCATGTGCAAAGAGGTGGGTCTGCTGTCGCTTATGATCGTGTTTTGGCTACGTTACAGGGTGTTGAAGCCGTTAATGCTGTTTTGGATAGTACTCCAGGTTCGATATCGCCAATTATTACCGTTAGTGAAAATAAGATCATGAGAAAATCATTGGTTGGTTCTGTCGACCTGACTAAATCTGTAGCAAGGGCCATCGCCGCTAAAGATTTTAGTAAAGTGTTATCCTTAAGAGATCCAGAGTTTATTGAGCACTATCAAAATTATTTAGCCATTAATGCAGCTGACCACTACTCTCCACAATTGAGTGCAGATAAAAGATTAAAAATTGCCATTGTTAATGTTGGTGCTCCTGCTGGTGGTATCAATTCTGCTGTTTATTCTATGGCTAGTTATTGTCTTTCTCAAGGTCATAAGCCGTACGCAATTTTCAATGGTTGGAGTGGATTAGTTCGTCATGAAAGTGTTCGCTCATTAAATTGGGATATGATTTTAGGCTGGCAAACTCGTGGTGGTTCTGAAATAGGTACCAATCGTGACACACCATGTTCAACTGATATTGGTATGATCGCTTACTATTTCCAAAAATATCAATTTGATGGATTAATTATTGTTGGTGGATTTGAAGGTTTGATTTCTTTACATGAATTAGAAACATCAAGAGATATATATCCAGCTTTTAGAATTCCAATGGTCTTGATTCCAGCCACATTGTCGAATAATGTTCCAGGTACGGAGTATTCATTAGGTTCAGACACTTCATTAAACTCTTTAACAAGTTACTGTGATATTTTAAAATGGTCTGCCTCTTCTACTAGAGGTCGTATCTTTGTTGTTGATTGCCAAGGTGGTAATTGTGGCTACTTGGCCACTGTAGCTGCGTTAGCAGTAGGTGCTCATGCTTCATACGTTCCTGAAGAAGGTATCTCTATTGATCAATTGATGCAAGATATTAGTAACATCGCAGAGGCCTATGAAAGAATGGATGCATGTGGTCCTGACACCAAAGAAACAGGAAAGCTAGTGTTGAAGACCACCAATGCATCTAAAGCCATAGATGTGGATAAACTAAGTCAAATAATGAGTTCAGAAGCAGGTGGTAAATTTGATGCAAAACCTGCTGTTCCAGGTCATATTCAGCAAGGGGGTAAACCATCACCCATTGATAGAACTAGAGCTACCAGGTTTGCTATTAGAGCTGTTCAATTTATTGAAAATAAACAAATGGTAGTCAGCAAGTTCCGTCATGCCAATGAAGTATATAATGATGCGCTTGCTAAATCTTTGTCTTCTACAGCAGCAGTTCTTGGTGTGAAAGGTTCGGGTATTGTGTTTTCACCAGTTAGAAAAGTCTACAATGATGAAACCGATGTTAAGAATAGAATGCCAAAGGTGGTCCATTGGCAAGCTCTACGTTCGGTTGCTGATCATTTAGCAGGCAGGAAACGTCTTGTCGAAGCTTAGTCTTTTCCAAGTCTCAACTGATTCTCTGTTATAATCCATTTATGATTCACTTTTCTTTTTAAATAAAGCTTTATATAAGATATTCGTTAATAAATATATAGTAAACTAATTGATACTGGTTTCATATTTGAATATTAACATACTTTAAATGTTCTTATGAGGTAGTTGTTTCTTCAAGGGTGCCTATTCTGTCACTCAATTTCTGTAATACGTTTCTTTTCATATTTAATTCATTTTCTCTTAATTGAATAAATTGCTTCCAATTAGGCACTGATTTGTTTAATAATATCTTTGTATCATCATTTTCCATTAAAACTTGTTTTGACGATCTTAGTTTATGTCTTATTACACCAGTAGCGGTTTCTAATTGATTTGAAGAATTATTTGGATCCTTCATTATATTATTTATGCTGTAGAAGATATGCGGTATGAATTCAGTACTGGATGTAGAGACTGTTGTATTGGTGCTATTTTCGATATGGTTGGTAGTGGGTGTACTTATTTCATTGGTTTGTGTACTATCTTTTCTATCATCCCTCATCTGTTCATTTTCTTCATTTCCAACATTATTTGTTGACTTGGTAGATACGGGACAAAGAAGCTCCCGTATTGTTTCCAGACCGTTATTAGTTAATGGCATATCTAAGTCTTGTTATATACTTGATATTGTGGCTATATAACAATTATTGTATGCTCCTCTTTCTTCGATTGAAATTGGTAGTTTGCTTTCTTCAAAGTCTACGATTTGAGATTAAAACTTCACTTAGAATTCGAAAAATCAATGCTTAATTAAAGAATGAGATTATTTATTAGATGTTATCTATACTAAAGAAAACTATATAATATACAACAAAAGTGGGTGAATAATTATGCGAAACATGCAATTACAACCATTAGAGTGGACATAAGGGTATGTACAGTCCTGGTGTAGATTCTTTAGTGTGATATGTAAATTTTTAAACAAAAGCCAGTTTGGGTTGTGAATGTAAATGATGATGGCTGATGTTGTTTTTATCCTGAATGAAATCATTTAAAGGAACACTATCTTTTTAGAGACAAATTATTGTTTTATTCTCAGTGAAATCATTTTGAAGGGAATAATTACTATCTTTTAAGGATAAATTAGTGTTTTTAACTCTTGATGAAATCATTTTGAAGGGAATAGTTATTATGCTTTGAAGAAAACTTAAGTATTGATACTTGAAAATAACTGTATCAATGACTTAGCAGCCTTCACACTCATTGGTGTTTCTTGGGCAGTAGTCACGTTAATAGCTGGAGCTTGGCCATTTTGAGATGCATTAGATAGTCTTTTCAATGGGTTGCGAACTGGAGTCATGCTACAGTTCAATAAAGTGGAGTTATTATGTTGTGTTAAAGTTTCATTAGCATCATCTTCCTTTTCATCATCATTTTGATTGGTAATCGTAAAATTTGGCATAATAATACCATTTTGGTTAGTGTTCATTGATATGTGATGAGAAGTTGTGTTGTTTGTAGTATCAACCATGGTGGATGGGGTGGACATTCTTGAGTCTGTGGAGATAACTTCATCGATAGCAATCTTTGGATGATGTTTAGCTGGGGTTCTATAATTACCTTGTGAAACAACAAGTTTTCTTCTCTTGACTCTCGAATGGGTGGATATTTTGTTGGCTTTACTGATTCTGTTTGAATTTGTATTATTAGATAATTTAACGTTATGAGAAAGCATTTTATTCTTTAAATCAGCAAATTTTAAATTCATTTGTTTAGTTTGTAATTTATAGTATGCAAATTGTAATCTAACTTGTAATCTTTTTGATAATTCAGAATAATCCTTATTAGTGGTATCACTGAATTGCAAAATGTTACTATTAGTATTTTTTGGGGTGGTAATAGAAGAAGATTTATAGGTATTTTCAAATCTTTTCCTACTGATGATTGTGTTTAGTATTCTGTTTGTTGGGGATTCATTTAATAGCATATCTTTATCATTAGTCATGCCATTGCTGCCAATTGATGGGAATACAGAGGAATGAAATAGATTTGGTTTTAAAGCATTCTTCAAATTGAAAGTAGCCATATTTTCATCATGACCATTTACTACAGTTGCCAGACTATTCTTCTTATTAGCAATAGTAGTTGTTGTGGCCGTTGTCGTCGTCGTCGTGGTGGTATGTGTAGCAGTGGAAATATTCCCACTAGATAATAGTGACATTTTGTTCAATCTTGAGTTGGTGAATTCACCCAATGGTAATCTTTGGTCTTGTACCGACATGTTGTTATGAATATGTTCTATTATTTGCTTCGATATAATTATTAGAGAATGGTACTAGCACTTTAAATAGGGAGAACGAAAATAAACAAAACACACAAGAGGGAAGCCTTATAAATAACCTACAATGGGATCTGGCAAAACGTTAATATAACTTTTAGGCCCAAAAGTAGTGTTGTTATTTGTTATAATTTTATTTTATTTATTTACCTTTGCCTATTCTCCATATGGAAGTGACATTAGACAGCATCATCGCCATGCACCAAAACCAGGAATATCTAAACATCAATGTACCAAACTACTCTCACCACTGGCCACTACAAACAACCAAACAAACAACACCACACAGTGCAAACGACAATCTGACGTGGTCGTCCACTATGGATTTGTTGTCGTGTCTGTCCCAAACAGGAAGGACTGTCAATAACAAAGTGAAAAATTTCGAGTGAAAAATTATTTTTTATTTTTTTTGTGTGCGAAACGCGTAAATAAATCGTAATAAGCAGTAGTGGGATCCACGTATTGTTATTGTAGATATCATTATTCTTGTAATTATTATGGGAGAGCGTCTCATGTCTCGTTGATCACCATCCGGTATGCCTGATTGTTCTTACATCCCGGAGGGCCACGGCATTTCCTCGACCCAGTGCGTCAAATTCGTTATCTTTCTTTCCTTCACTAGATGGCCATTACCACTTACGATCTTAAGAATGTATTCGTTCAGTTCCGTGCTGCCTAGGATGTCAACATGGTCAGCACTGATACCACCGCCACGAATATCCCATGCGTCTGCTCTGTGCTTGATCTCTACCACGGTCACTTCACTACCACCTGGGTTGTAAGCTGATTTACCT
The DNA here is from genome assembly GCA_033807795.1 of Monosporozyma servazzii. Lineage (NCBI taxonomy): Eukaryota > Fungi > Ascomycota > Saccharomycetes > Saccharomycetales > Saccharomycetaceae > Monosporozyma > Monosporozyma servazzii. The sequence goes on along the minus strand of CP138596.1, from coordinate 522,500 downwards.
TGGGCCCATTTATAGCACATTGAATGACTTAGCAATGGCACAGTACCATCACCATCTGTCAATAACACTGGTTGTTCTGCATCGTAATCGATGATTAAATTCAACGAATGGTTACTCTTTTGTGCCTCTTCTTGATACGTGTATGCTCTTTCGGTTGGATTATTAACACCATAAATACAATATATTTTCATGTTTGGAGCGTTCGGTAAAGGTACTTCTAATGGGTTAGACCAATATGAATGGTGTTTTTTATTCTCTTGTAATTCCTCTGATGTGCGAGCATATCCAAATGAATATTGATCTTTAATTCTCTTTTGTAACCAATCAGGAGACAATTCCATGACAAGATTCAATGAATCATCCATTGTCAATGCATCCTTAGTCATCTTAGCTGTAGTATTCCCATCATCTTGATTAGTTTCAGAAAATTTAATAAAACTACCATATGTGTTATTACCATTTAATTGTCTATCCTCTGGAGAGTATGTTAAATTACCCCAAATTAAATCACCACCTTTGGGTAGCATTGATGCTATTCCACCCCAAGTTTGAATCATTTCCAATCTTTCTTTACGACTGAAAAATTTCTCCAACCCATACATGGCAGCAGAGTTTAAATCGATAGTATCCTTCATTTCACCACTAATAAGTGCAGGGACAGCTTTGGGAGCACCAAGCAATGTACCTGCCACGTTAACAAATGAACCAATATGTTTATCAACCCAACCTGGACCACCATTGCCATAGTGTGGACCCTCAGCTTCCACCCATTGTAAGAAATAAAATACCACTTGTGAACCCATTGAATGACCAATAAGTACAGTTTTCTCACCTGTTAAATCATGGAATGTTTCAATTTGTAACTTCAATTTAGAGAAATATTTGTCTCTCTTTTCCAAGTCCAAATATGCCAATCTCCAATCGTAAGCAGCAGTCATCATCTTATTTGGATTGTATCCAATGGCTCCCAGATTTTCAATCACTTTATTCCAAATCCAATATCCGGCAACAAAAAAATCTGATGATTCAAATCCTTGAGCAGCTCTTAATGTGAAGTTTGGTGGATCTAATCCTGTAATAGGATCCAACTTAATATGTTTCAACCAACAAGCTTTGTCTAAAAACATAGTTCTTAACATATAAAACGACCCCCATAATCTTTTCCTGAAATGAGCTGTGCTATCACATTCTTCATCACCGTTAACACCCCAACTTTCAATACCAGTAGAAATGGTACCAGGTATCATTAATACAGGATGTTTAGCACTGATACCATCAATTTCTTTGATCATTTGCTTCCCGACTGCAAAACTATATTTCAGATTCTTTTCCATCGAATCTTCAGGAGTAAATTTCTTTTGTACATCAGATAAGAAAGTTTGAAACCCTGGTGGGATTGAATCAGTCCATTCATCCAAATAATCTTTCACATTATCTAAGGTTAAATACTTATCCAACAATTCTTTATTATTATTATGCAAATGAGAAACTCCAAAATAGCCAGGAATAAATAAACCAAATAGGATACCTAATAAGAAAATAAATCTCTTCGAATCTCTCCATCTTTTCTTTTGAGGATGGTATTCATGATCTAATCTATTGGATAAACCAGAATCAATACTACCAACACTACCTCTCCTGGAACGATGTGATGAATTTTTTCTACTTAAACTTGACTTATAGCTTACCTCAGATCTGAAATCATCTTCACTGTCATCCCCTTCATCATCAATAATATCATTATCACTCCCATTAGAATGCAAAGAGTGATATCTCGCTAAATGGTGAGGATCTTCTTGCAGATTGATAGGTTCCCCAGATATCTTCAAACTTTCTCTTCTCCTCCGTCTCATCTCTTGGACAGAACTGCTACTGTTACTACCAGTAGCCATCTTTTACACGTAATTTTTCTTGGTAATTAAAACGAAAGTCGATGGTCGTTAAAGAATGGCCTTCTGATTCCAAATAGAATAGTTATGGTTGTGGTTTGTTCAAGGATTAGTTCTGTCATGTTTTTTCGATAAAGTTCTTAAAATTATTTCAATTTCAATTTTGATATTTAAAGCAATTCCAAATTAATTTAAATTAATGCTTTATAGGTCATTTATTAGTCACTTCCCTCAACGAACAAACAAACAAACAAACACAAAGCCTAACATAATAATAACGATGCTAAGATCTACATTAAGTAACTGGAGAGAGTATCTAACTCCCATATCGCATAAATCCACTTTTTTCTCCACGGGACAGATCACGCCAGAAGAATTCGTACAAGCCGGAGATTATTTAACACATATGTTTCCCACATGGAAATGGAATGGTGTTGAAGATATCGATAATATTAGCATGCGTGATTTCTTACCTGCTGAGAAACAATTTTTAGTAAGTAGGAAAGTACCATGTTATGTAAGAGCAGATGACTTCTTTAATGTACAGGATGACTTTGATTATAATTTTGATGAAGAATATCTTGGATCCCTTAAAAATGATGACTCAAAATCAAAACAAGTTGACATAGCTACGCCGTCTAGAAAATATGCTAGTATGAATGTTGCAGTTGATGATATTGATGATTTGATTGATGGTATGGAAATCAAAGATTCAGAAAATGCTAATGATGATGATGGTGGCATAATTCAAGATGATGACGATGACGAAATCATCATGAAATCTGATCCAAATAAGAGATTTTATGACCTTTATATTACATATTCCACATCATATAGGGTGCCCAAGATGTTCATTGTAGGGTTTAATGCTGAGGGAACACCACTATCTGCTAACGAGATGTTCGATGATATTACAACCGAATATAGAGCTAAGACTGCCACAATAGAGAAGTTACCTTTTTACAAGAGCTCCATCCTCTCGATATCCATACATCCATGCAAACATGCTAATGTCATGAGGATTTTATTAGAGAAAGTACGTTTAGTGAAAAGACGTAGACGTGAAGAGTTGAAAAGACAACAAATTGAATTTTCTTCACCTTCTGTGAGGGCGAATGAAAAGAATACTGATAACGATAACGATTGGGAAGATTTGCAAGATGATGTGACAGATACATTACAAGTTGACCAATATTTAGTAGTGTTTTTGAAGTTTATAACAAGTATTACACCAAGTATTGAGCATGATTATACAATGGAAGGGTGGTAGTATGATCACAAAAAAGTTGCCAAAAAAGTTCAGTTAATATATTAGTGAACCATCCATGTTGTGATTCTTTAATCATATAGTTATTCATTATAATATATATTCATTTACATATTTTATGCATCTATACATCTTTGATTAAGAAAATATTCATCTTAATCAAATTGGCATATTACTTTTGTCTTTTCTTGGTCAAAGTTCTATTAGTAGAGGTTCTTCAGTTGGTTCTTCCTCTTTAGCAGTTTCTACTTCTTCGACTGATTGTCGTTGATCAGGAAGTTTTTGTACTGGTACAGTAGGGAAATTGAATTGTGTAATATTGGCTTTATTTGTAGGCTTTTGTGGGCTTGATGGAACACTACCGTTTTCAACCGGATATGGAGATGGAGCCTTTTGATGATCGGCAGCATATTCTTCCAGGTGTTGTGAATTTTGTTCTTCTTCTTCTTCATGTTTGGATTCCTCTTCTTCATTGGGATAAATCGGTTCAGACGGTTCAATCACTTCATCCAAAGATTGTTGTGATTCAGTTGGATATGGTAATTGAGTTGCCTCGGTGGTTTGTGGGGTTATTTCAACAGAACGTAACTGATCTAATGTTGAGGGCTGGGCTTGTTGCGCCACTGGAGGTGATTGAACTGGAGCATATTGAACAGGTTGTTGTCTTGGTTGCTGATAGTATGCATATGGAGTTTGTGTTTGACGTTGATCCATAACAGGTGGAGTTGGTATACTATATTGTGATGATATATTAATGTTATGCAATTGTTGTTCTAATAAATTGTCGTAAATATTCATAATCTCGGATATCTTGCCGTTCATTTCCATTAAAGAATTATATTTTTGGTTCTTTTCAACTAGGGCCTGATTTAATTTTGGTTTTGATGCAAGGACGTGTTCATATAATTTTTGGGCAGAACTATTTTGCAACACTTCACCAACAGTTTGTGTTTTCATTTTTTCAACCATGGAAGCAAATAAATAAATAGCATCTTCATCTTCTGGCGAAAATTCAAACGATGTATTTTCAAATTGTTGAATTGGTTGTTGATATTGTTGCTGTTGTTGTTGTTCTCTCTCTCGTATTTGCCTTTCTTCTTCTGCCTGTCTCAGACTAGCTTCAATCGCAGCTTTTAATTCAGAGTCTTCTTCAACTTCCACGTTATCATTTGTGGATGGTCTCTCAGTGTTTACAATAGGTACTACAGGTTCAATAGCATCACCTCTAGATTCTCTCAAAGAAAGTTCAATAGCTCTTCTTAATAGTTCATCTTCATCTTCATTATCAGTGCTTTTCTTGTGTTTTTTCTTATGTTTCTTCTTGGGACTAGAAGATTTCTTGGAATCATAGTCGTTGAAACAATTGTCACAGACTCTAACATTCTCATAAAGACCTAAATCAGGCAGTGGAATAAAATTAGAGCTATGTTCTTGACAGAAGATCCCCCCACATGAACGACAATGATGTCTTCTGTTTAAAAATGAAAATTTATTTGAACATATCATACATGCATCTGAATCAATCCAATCTGCTGGAACTTTGGAATCAAACATAGCTTTAGCATCAGCAACATTCCCCTTCAATTCGTCAGAAAATGTAACTTTTTTGCTATTCAATAACTTATCATAAACTTTACTAACATAATTTAGTTGTGAATCATTCTTGAAAGTAATGTATAATTCATAAAAGATTTTCTTGGTAGTAAATTCAATTTCGTTTCCCTCGTTATTATATTTCACGATAGTATTCTCTAAGAAATCCATAAATTCCCTAGAACAAATTTCAACAATAAATGGGATTCCACCATTCTTAATGCAAATATCGACTAATTTCCAACTTGCTAGATGTGTATTTGGATTTGAAGCAGTAGCAGTGATTCTCTTCTTTAAAGATCTCATACATTCACGAGGTGGGAGTTTCTTTGATCTAATTACATCAGAGGTTTCAAACGCCACAGGTAGATCGATTTCCCCGTTCGGTATAGTTTCGCTAGTAGCTTTCTTTATCAGCTCATCCAATTCAAGAATACTGCTAACAGACATTCTGGTTATCGTTGTTTCGGTGGTGACGGCTTGGAGAAAGGGATCCTTGTATGCTTCGACTCTACTCGATCAGTAACGTTGTCCTGCATTATATTATCACTCATTCACAGCCTTTAAAGATTTATGATTCAAACAATTTTGAAATTTGACGTCCTGGTAGTCACGTGGAGTAAAGTGACACAAACTAATATGCAGCAATAGTGTGAGTTGTATGCAGTTATTTGCATTAAGAGCCATATGATTCTGGATGGTAGCCATACTTAAGTTAAGAAGGGTCATATTATGGAGAAAAAAATAGTTCGAAAGAAGAACTGAGAGTGTTTTATGATGAAGACGATTTTCATTTGAATATAATAAGATCCTAAATAGTCATATTTGCAATTGAAAGATTAGTTACTCAAGTTATCATACTTTTTTGCCAATGTAGCAAACGAAACATACCACCGGCGTTTTTACTAGCATTGGAGTTATGCTATCCAATAAAAAAAATTAACAATGAGGTTAATGCTAACTGAAATTAGTAGTATCTGTTGATGGCTACAGTCATGATTGCAATGTCATTATTGTTCAGATTAAAACTGTATCAATTGAATATCAACAAAGAATTTTCCATATTCCTATTAATCTAAAGTTGAATATATATAATGGATGGTTGGTTTTATTGTTAAGATGAATTCAATAAAAGCAGTAACAGAGTCCATCAATTGCCCATTACGTAAAGACAAGATTGTTAATCAGTATTTAACTTTTCAAGTATAAGATAGATAAAGGAATCAAGGTCAAGTGTTTAATATTGTATTTGTTGAAAACTTGTTTGGATGGGTTGCAAGTATAGTTATTATTATTATTATATTTATATTCTTGGAGAGTTTTTTAATTAATATCACAATAGCATGAAAATTCAAAATAGTAGATGATCCATTCAAAGAGTATAATGGTTTAAAATGGCTGATCTTTGGTCAATGTCACTAGGAATCTTTTCAACTCTCATACTAGAATTTCAATGTTTAAATTTTAAAGATCATTGAAAAAAAAAATGTAAACAAAACACATAAATCAGATCAAAAAGCATCGAATTAGTATAAAACACAGTTCCCATACTCCATTGTACTGCTGATATCACCTAGATATTATCCGCAGATATATAAACTAGTCCAATCAACAATGTCTGGAAGAGTTCAAAAAATTGAATTGTTTAATGATATAACTAATAGTACACATCAAAATAATGTTAGAAAACTGAACAAGAGGAATAATAAGAGTAAGGATAGAGTCAAGAATAACAACGAACATAAAGGCAATGTCAAATATTTAAGTAAGCAAGTGGTCAATAAAATGGCCCAAGAGATTAGATTGAAGAAAGAGATATCAAGAGAAGTGGCCAGAATTAAAAAAGAAATATCAAAGACAGACTCCGAAACAGTTAGATATCAGACAAGATATGTCCCTGATATCAAGTATGAAATCTCCAAGAGACAAGTGATGTGTAAGAAGCTTCAAAATCAGCAGGATTCATTTGAAAAGAACCTTGAAGTCATTGATGGTCAAATTGTAACTGTTGAAGCTTACAAACAAACAGTTGAAGAAGAATTGGCAAGTAAATATGTATCTATTGAAGCAAATAAAACTAAAGAATGCGAAGAAACAACTGCTGATATAAAAGATAAATATGAAGATGAACTTAGAGAACTAGAAAATTTGGCGCCCAAGGATGAACTAGAAGTGGAAATTAATACACTTCGAGAAAGAATGCTGGATTATTTAGAGCAATGCGATGATCTCAAGATTTTTAATGAAAAGCAATTGAAGAACAAAGAGATCGAGATTAAAGAACAGTTTGAAGAATTTAAGACCACAAAGCAAAATGAAATGGACACCGTTCTTGCAAAGGGAAGAGAGATACTGGAGAATAAATCTAATCAAATCGATGAAAAAAATAAATTAAATGACCAAATTTTGGAATTAGATGCAAACTTAAAAGATATTCAATCCACATTAACAACCCTTCAGAATGAGCTAGATACAATTAATAAGGATTATGCTGATATTCAAAATAAATCTCAAAGCATTGATAGCGTTATAATACAAGCTACTAAGGATTTAGATAAAATTCAAGAAGAGGCTCGTCTACATGACACTAAATACAATGAATATTATAATACCATGGAAACAGAATTGACAAGAAGGAAGAAATTAGAAAATTCGATTGATGAAGTGAAAGGTTTAATTCGTTGTTTCTTATACACGGAAGATTCGAATCTGCCAGGATTCACAGTAGATTATTTTGATAACGTTGCATTATTCGAAACACCACAAAATGAAAATGAAGATTCAAGCAAAAATGAAGAAATTAATGATGACGACATATATCCATTCAGTAGAATTATTCCATCCAATGCATTATCTGTTCCACAGTTGATCTTTAGAGAATATAAGCCGTATCATGATATGTGCATTAACAATAACCAAAATTTTACCCTATTTTCTGTCTCACATAAACCTTGGTTAGAATTTCAGACACAGTTTGTTGAATTCTTACTTCATGAGTATTCTCAACAGTTCAATATTAATTTTCAAAATGTATATTTATCTGATGGGAAGCTTTCCAAAGATTTATTGGCCTCCAAGGAAAATGACATCAATACACCGGCTACTTCTGCCTGTATCAGTATCAAATTTGATAGTGAAAATAATTTGATGTTAGATAGTACCACCATAACATTAACGGAATATATTTCTAACAGAAGGAATGGCCAAAATATTTCAGATTATGATTCCACAAGTGGTATTAATTTGTTTAAATTTCAATTTATCAAAAAAGCATTATCCTCAAATGAACCAAGTACAAATGAAGTTATTAATTTTTATCTTGTTCAATTTGAAAGCTTACACTTTCTTACCAAATTGTCAAGCTATCTATCAGATGTGAAACCAACTGAACCAAACCATGTTGGGTACGTGATTAATAAATTAATGAATAACCTTAAGTCATGTTTCTTATTTAATTTAAGTGCCAACATACAAGAAAATGAGGACAACAGCACTGATATAGTTCAAAAAACATTGAAGATTGGTACCGATATTGGAAGAATCCCCAACTTGCAAAGAAGAAAATGAAACCCATAAATATATCAATGGCAAGAATATCCAGCCAAACTTTACGTAATGAAAAAAAATGCATAATTTATATAACCCATTATATAGAAATCATTCTTCAGTAAGAATATCTTTAATCAACCAGTTTAATTCTTCTCTTGTACCGACATTTCTATCGTCCAATGGTGTGGATAGAGGTCTTTCTTCATTAAATTGTGGTAGATCGTCTACCGAACTTTTCATTACCACTAATTCATCATCATTGTATAATCCAGCAGTAGTCAAGGTTTGAACTAAACCTGTAGTAGGTTCTACCAAATTAGGGAAAATAGTTAATGCATTTTGGATATCTTCATTGGTTAACGATAGTTTAGGCTGGCTTGATTGTGTTTGCTCTTCATTCTCATCTTCATTCGGTATGCTATCCATTGGTGTAAACTCTTCGCCTAGACCTGAAACAGGAACATAAACACCTTCGTCATTTAAATCATAGTATTCTGAGTATTTTTTTCTTCTATATCTCACAGAATCTATACCAATTTCAATCACACTTTTCAAATAATGATCTAATGCTACCGATAATATATCCACACATCTTGAATCCACAGTACCGACTAACCCATTTTCACGAGCAATCCCAGTCATTCTCAAAAATAAAGAATCATTGTCAGGTAACGAATGTGATTCGATGGCTAAAGGTGCGCTAAACCCATTAACAATATCCTGTGACCATTCTAAAGGTGTCTTTAAATTGTTTTTCTTTACACGTTTTAAAGTGTCTTGGTTAGTGACAATTGGAATTTTTGGTACATTGTGAAGTCTATTTTGTAAAACGGTACAGTAAATAAAGCCTCTTTTACCAGCTTCTCTAGTAATCATTTTTAATCTATTTCTATCGCCATTAGGTAGTGACATTACAATCTTTTTATACATTTCAATCTGAGAATTATGTTTGTTAACTTTTTTAACATTCTTACCCATAACGCTATTACCATTTTGAAACCCCCATGATCTATCTGATTTACCCATTGGAGAATCTCTCAATGAGTTGGCAAATATCCCTAACAATAATTGATTGTGTAATCTTGTCAACCTATGTCGTTGTTCATGAGAGTATCTTGAGTTGGAATTATTATGAGCTTCAACCGCACCTTCATTATTACTATTATTATTATTATTATTGTTAATGTTAATTGCAATATTTTCTTCAAATAATTGATCTAATTGTTTGACCAATTCCATTCGGGACAATTTACCTAAGATAAAGTGACTAATGACTTGTGCATATTTAACCCAATTTTCTTTCCCTAGCATAGAGGTCAATTCTTCGATTAACACACCTAAATCTAGTCTTTGATTAGTTAAATTCAGTTCCTTTTTAATTGATGGTGAAACTGTTACGTTTAAATTTGAATTGTTATGCGTATTGATGCTTGCCAAATGAGACAATGATGTAGTCGAAGAAATATGGTTTAAATGGTGTTTTGCGACATTGCTACCACTATATGTTCGATTCATTATAGAAGAGGGGCTTAATGCTGTCTGCGGTTTTCCTTGATGAAGCAAAGACATATCTGTTGTTATAGTTGCGTTGTTGTTGTTGTTATTTTTTGAAATTAGTTGAGGTCAAAACTCGTTTGCTCGTTGAAAGTATTAACTCTAATTTTTGATAAATAGCTACTGTCGCAATGATAAGATGCTATCAACCTTGTTCTTGGACTTTCTTTTCCCCTATATCTTACTTCAAATTCGATATATTCACTTTAAAACATCGAGTCAAATCATGAATATCGATTATTTCAATTTTTGAATCTGAAATTTCAAAGAAAAGGTAGTCACGTGGATGATGTGTCTGCGAATTCTGACATGTATTCAGGTCAGAACTGATTGATTAATTGACGGTTATATTGTTGTAGATTTGGTCAAATATATATGTTTTATGTAAGAATATTGATTATTGTCCATTAATGTGGATGTATGTTTGTCATGTGTTTTGTTGTTGTGAAGAGGGAAGAAGGGAAGAGGGAAGGAGAAGACGCTTCATACATATGTGGGATGTTGATTGATGATATTGATTTCATCCAAGTCATTCAACGAGTGGTTCAATTTGCTTATTTCCAATTCGTAGTAGTTTCTATCATCGATCAGTTGGTCTTTGATGGAGTTTAAATCGTTCTTCAAGAGGTTGATAGTGATATCCTTTTCGTCTAGTTTAATATTCAATTTATTGATTTGGATTTCCAACTGTCTAATTCTTTGATCCCTTTCGTTCAACGTCAATTTTTGATCATTTTGTATCTTGAGAAGTTGATTATTCATTTTGAATGTGTCACTGGAGATGATTTTCAATTCTTTGTGTCTCTTGGTGAGATCGGTGTACCTATCCATAATCTTTTGGCACTGTTTCATTTCGTGTATCAGTTCTAATTTCACTTGGTTGTAGTCTATTTGGAATTTGTTTTTCTCTTCGATCAGTTGGTTGACATATTCGTTAATCTGTAGTAGCAGAGATTTATTAATGGATAAATCGTTGTGAATCTGGTTCAACGATTCGACGTGATTTGCCACTTTGTGATTTGCCACTTTGTGATTTGGCAATGGGATGGATTGATCGTCTTTGTTGTTCTTGGGGAATTTACCTGGGATGGGGATTGTGCTGGTGCGAGTAATGATATCTTTGTGCGGCATCTGAGGCAAGGTCTCGTTAGGCAATTTTTCTTTGTTCAATAGTTTTGCCAGCAAAGATGTATCGGTGTTGTCCAATTGTGGATTCTCACTGGCTTTATCGTGTTGCCCTTTTTTGTTGAAGAAGGTGTCTGTGCATAGTCCACTTTCGTTATTTTGCAATTTAATTGGCGACATCAGTAGTTTGGAGCTGGTCTTGATGCCGGAGAACGAAGTAGCGGGTCTCACGTCGTTAATCAGTTCGTAGCGCTGGTAGAAGGCCGGGTCGAGTCCGTTCAAGGACATCGACCTGGTCCTGTTGCTTGCCTGCGGCGAGTCGATGAGGAAGTTGACGAAGTTGTCGGCGTCTTCTTCTATTTCTTCTTCGGTGTGTTCTGGTTGTTTGTATTTCTTGGATGGCGACTCTTCTTTCCTTCTGAGCAAGGCGTCGATGCTCCATTTGAACAGGCCAGTCGTGTTTTCGGACATGTGTGTTTGTACCGATTGCAATTGTGTGTTGTGTTTGTGGCCAGTGCAGTGGATTGTGTCTTTGTGTAGTTGCCATTGATATTTGATATTTGATATTTCAATATTTCAATATTTCAATATTTTCTTGAAAAGCAAAAGCAAAAGCAAAAGCAAAAACAAAAACAACTGATCCTCGTGGTATGTGAGTTATGCGTTTGAATGGATGATGATTGATGGCGATATACAATGCTACACTGTGGTATACAATAATATACAATTATACACAGCGGTTGATCGCAGTGCCCACAGTCATCTGATTAATAAATAAGTGAATAAATAAGTGAATAATATGCAAATAGACAACGCACAGTGTTATTGTTGTTTTGGTGTCAAAGCATTGCCCGCGAAACGGAGTTGTCTCCTGTGCGTTGGGCCTCGCGAATTGAGCGTTGAGAGTTGAACGTGTTGAGAGTTGAACGTAGAGAGCAGAGAGCAGAGAGCAGAGCGTAGATGTGGCACAAATAAACACACAGTGTTTGATCTGGTTCAGATCAGAAAAGCGCGATGCAAAGAGACAATGCAGTGGCGCATGCGAGATTGCGTGGCTGCATGGGCGGCTATTGTGGTGTGCTGCAGGCCATTGTCCGCCGCGAAAACACACACAATAGACCGCTTGCCGGCCCGACTTTTCCCGGCGCTCGCCCGGTTTCCTCTTTGGGGCAAAGGCCTTTTCGCGGCCCCCGCCTTTCTCTTTGTCTCTGTCTTTTCGCGTCTGTCGCAAACTGAAGTGACTGAAATAAACACTGCAATAAACACTGCAATATAGCAACATGGCAACAACTGCAATGTGACAAACAGCTTCATATGGCACTGTGTCTATTTTTACTGTGCGGGACCCGGTACCAAAACTGTCAATTGGCAGCGACTGCGACTGCTGCCAATTGGCGTTTCGCAACCTTGATACACTGATCAGGTTGGTATTTTGATATTTTGATATTTTGATCAGGTTGACCTCTTAGAACATTGATCTAAGCAATATATATATATTTCACTTGTGCTTGATTCATATTCAACTCTCTCTGGTTCGTATCAATTATCAATTATCAATTATCATCCCTCTTGCAAGTACCCAAGCAATAATAATACATATATCTACTACACAACAGTGATACATTTGCTTCCTTCAAATAGAATAATCGATAACAGTATAAGAACAATAGTATGACCTCCACAACCACGTCTTCTTCTACGTATTCCACCATCTCAATCAACTCCGCAAACAATAACTCAAATGAACTGTCCCATATAACAAAGAACAACAACATCAGAAACTGCAGTACCACAATGGCCAATATAACAAACCAAAACAACAACATCAATAACAACATACCCTCGGGCCTCGTGGTCACCGCCAAGCAAATATACTACCCGATCGAACTGTCGAACAGCGAATTGCTGTCCCATTACGAAATGATCCAAGAGTACCAATGCGACATCGCCTCGAATATCATCCAAAACAACTCCAATTGCAATCCATCGCTGAAACTGATCAACCAACAGCCGGAATTGAACCCACATTTCACACGCCCCATCATCATAGAGTTCCTATACAAACTATCAAAACTGACAAGAGTCACCAACGGCATCTTCTTCCAATCAATGAGACTCTTCGACAGATACTGCTCCAAAAGAATCGTCCTCAGAGACCAGATCCATTTGATCCTCGGCACATGTCTCTGGCTCTCCGCAAAGACGTACGGTGGCTGCAACCACATCATCAACAACATAGTCATCCCCACAGGTGGCAGATTCTACGGCCCAAACCCAAGAGCTAGAATCCCAAGACTGAACGAACTCGTCTATTTCTGCCAACAATCTGTGTCCTCAGATAATAACAATAACAAAATTGTACTGGACGAATCGATGTTTTTACAAATGGAAAGACACATCCTCGATACATTGAATTGGGAAGTCTCAGAACCAACGTTCAACGACTACATATTAACCGTCGACGAAAATTGTCTTATTCAATACGAATCGTACCAAAGACAATCACATCTACCACAAGACATCGAATTAAACGATAAGATTCAATTGATCCATTTGAAAAATTTCCTAATGGATTTGGTCACTTGGAAATTGGATTTCTTAAACTTCGAATTGTTCGAACTGACTAACGTCATCTTCCATCTAATCAACAGATTCACAAATGAATCGGATCAATCGTCTCTTTTAGATCTTCCAATCGCCACTCAAGACAAACAAGTCGCCATCTTTAATATATTCATCGAATCGATCAGTAATGTCCCAGAATTGCTACTAAACAACTACAAAGAACACCCTGGGATCGTTCAATTCATCAATAACGTAAAATTATTCTGTCTACAATCATCGTCAAATTCAAAACCATCCTCACTATCAAAATTATCAATCAACACCGCATCGGTAACATCCACTTTATCTCCACAATCAATTCCATCTCCAGTGTATTCAACGCATAATTCAACCCCATTGAGAAATATTAGTGGTAATTCAGAAAACTCCATTTTCAGTAGTATAATGGGTAACAATGGTAGCAATTCACCATTGACTCCCTCCATTTATGACAAATCAGCAGATTGGTCGTCATCAACAAACGATTCTTCATTATCTCTCGGGAAGAGATCATATCAAGATCGAAATTTCGATGGTAAAGAAAATATGATTATACCCCCAAGATCAAAATTTTTGAATACTGGGATCTCCACTAATGATTCGAATCATAGTAGTAAAACCTCTCTGATTTCACTCACGGTGGGGCAATAATAAATTAAATCATTACAAATTTTACTTCTCACTCATCGTGAGGCAATAATAATATCACTCGCCGTGGAATAATAATAACCATTAAATATAGCATATATTATGTACATATAGTGTCACGGAACATTATACTTATAGATAATTAAACAAAAAAATATTTATATACACACACTTCTCAAACCTAAATATTCAGTCATCTTCCTAATTGAAAACCTTGAACTCAGTCTCATTTAATGAATTATTGTTTAGTGTTAAAATCTTGGTATAATCTCGTGTAGTATAATAAAGTACTATAAACTAATTATGTATTTGACACATAGCATTTCAGTCAAACTTCTAAATACTTATTAGAGAGAATTCTAGAAAAGATTGATTGCTTAAGGCATTTAGATCGGTTTAATGAGAATGGGAAAGTAACATTTCTGATCTTCTTTATTATATACCAAAAGTCCGAATTTGATAACAGTATTTACAACATACAATTCCAAAATCGTCATTATATATATGCATATTTAGGCTACAAGCTGTACAGTATTTGGTATTCAGTAAAACCCATAACTACATTTTTTTTCATTAGACTTACTGATTGAGCGATACTCTCTAACCACTTTATATAATTTTGTCAAAAAATATTCAATCAAGTATTGGACTACAAATGACACAAATAGCTACTAATAGACTTATATCTAAACAAACCAAACTCTGCCGTCTGTGAAGAGTAGAAGATAGTTTAAATACAATTTCCTCATAAACACCTTAATATGGTATGGAACAAAAAAAAAAATAAAGATTCATAATTAAATGAAAAGCAATCAAGTGTTTGACAGTAATTCTTAATTAAAACTAGAGAAATATCCAACTGAATTCTACACTGTGATATGTAAATTAACCTCCAAAAACAATTTAAAAAGTGTGCTTCCCAAAATATGTGTATAGATATAATTAATCTTCAAACGCACTCTTTAAGATAATTGTGCTCGTAATTTCCTGTAAAGAGGAAGTTACACAAGACTAATATGCATTAGTGACCTATTTCTCCTATCTAATAATTTTTTATGTATGTATTCCATTTATTCCTGTATCTATTTAATCACAATAAGCAAACATTAAAACTTATATTAATAATCTTGAAGATAACATTCTACTTGAATATATTTATATATATATATATAGCTACTTGATAACGCCTCCAGAAACTCAGGGTAGAGTAAATAAATAAACAGATATATAATGAAGATATTTATGCCAGGAATTAACTATCTATTATAACTTATTTTCTAAATGGAGCAACTAATATATATATATATATATAATATACCAATGCATATAAGTTTACGACGAAATTCCATCAAATTTTATTTACAAAAGGGGAATTGTGATAAAACCTCACATTAATAGGAAATGATTCATAGCATTCATCTATTTGTCAAAATCGTTATTACTTACATTTCTAGTCATTTGTGGTAAAGCAACTCTAATACCATCAATATCTCTTGACATTTTAACTTGACATCCCAATCTACTTGTTTCTGTCAACCCGTAAGCTAAATCTAGCATGTCGTCTTCTTCTTCACTGGCTTCTGGAATAGCGTCATAATAGTCTGGATCCACTATCACATGGCAAGTAGAGCACGCACATGACCCACCGCATGCACCTTCCATATCCAGATTATGTCCTTGTGCAATATCCAATAGTGAATCGCCTTCAGCAACCTCGTATGTCTTTTGTTCACCATCTTTTAATACAAATGTGATGTTCAATTCTTCCCCTGGTTTTGGTTTATTTATATGACCATGTTGTAATGTGATATTAGTAGAGAAAGTACGCAGGGGAAGAAGAGTTCCGGATTGGATGATATTCCTTTTCAAGCCTGAAATAGATGTAAATGACCGTTGTGTGTTGTGTATGTGGTTCAGTGTACGATTTAACATCATAAAGTTAGTCGGTCTAGACATTGTTGATATATTTGTAGCCAACTTGAAATTTAGTTTTGTTTTAAACATTATTTCTGCCCTGATTCCTGAGTAAAGAGGTTTTATAAATGCCTGTAATTGGGTATATGCAACCTACATATAATTGTATCGTTAATAACACATATATATATATATATATATATTTATTTCAATCCTTCAATGACTGCTTATAAATGAATTAAATACAATTTCCAATTTTAACAAATATCCGAGATTTTCATATTTTGACTAAAATGGCAAAAACATGGGTGAATGAGTAGTAAGAGTTAGTATTATTAGTGACTACAAACTTAAGAATAGATTAATGGTATAATTGATTATAACTTTATTATAACTTTATTATAGAAATATATATATTTATATTTATATTTATTAGAAGAAGACAAAAAAAAAGCAAAAAAAAAAAAGAGAAGTAATGAATTAATAATTATGCGTATGTGAAATTGTTGTTGTTATTGTAAGAATATTTAAATGCAAATGGGGGTTGGAGTATTGATATGATTAAACTGAAGATAACCAAAGTCTATAGTTTTGTTGTGCCGCATTAGCAAAAATATCTTGTTGTGGTTGTTGTTTGGTGAATAGATTGTTTTCTGTATTAAGATTAGATTTTTGATTAGATGTGTTTGAGACAAATTCGTTATCTAATTCAAAGATAAGATCATCATCATCATTATTGTAATTGTAATTGTAATTGTTTGTCTTGTTGTTGTTGAATTGAATTGGGGTGATTGTTTGTTCGTACCCAGCAAAGTGATAATTCTTGTTAAAAGATAGGTCGTCTTGATACGACGATAGAGGAGATTCTTCCACGCTCGATTGTGAATGTGATAACATTGGAATATTTTGTTGTGTGAACGATAGTGAGAATAAATCGTCGTCTTGTGGAAGAGAACAGAATGAACTGTTGGAGGACATTACTGTTTTAGTATATATGTGTGTTTGTGTTTGGTTACTGTTCAAGATGGACAAGACTGAATATTACATGACTGGTTGATCCTTGGTTGGATACATGTTCGGTATATATATCATTCCAAAGCATCGTCTTCTTTCATATAACCCATGGGGTGCGATGCCATCAGTCATTAGTAACCTTTGCAGTGCAGAAGCTGCAAGAACACCACAGAATGAGTCAGAATCTGTGGATTTATTCTGTGGAGACTGCCACAATGACAAATCCCACAGAATTTTTCACTGAAAAAAATTTATTTTTGCAGTGGAAAATTGGAAGATCATGGAATATGACAAAGAATACAACGAACCACACAGAAAAAGATGAGGTGTCTGGTTCCATTTATGAGTAATCACAACATGATGATGATGATGTTGGTGTAATCACAATATGATCATAATGGTGGTGTATAAGGGACAAATTTAGTAATATCACATTACCAGACATTATAGATACGACAAATTAAATTAAAAGCTAAATAAATGAATCAAAATTTATATATGTAAAATTAAATATATATAATACTTTCAACCATAAATTGTTTAATGACGACGAGAAGCAGAGATGACTTCGTTCATTTCTTCAATCTTAGCCTTAGCTCTCTTGAAAGAACCTAATCTCTTCTTGGCGATCTTTCTAGCTCTCTTTTCACCAGAGTTTCTGATTAAATCGATTAATCTTCTTTCGTATGGAGCTAAACCAGCAATTTCTTTAACTAAAGATCTAACGAAGACGGTTCTTTGAGAAGAAGCACCCTTCTTGTAGGACATTCTAGCAACTGGGGCAATAGCAGTAACTTGCTTACCTTTGTTTAAACCAACAGCAATACCTGTTTCAAAAATAGTAGAAAAGATTTATTCCAATATAATATTATTACGATATTATATTAGAAGAAACTAAAATTTTGTTAGTAAAAACATGTCTTGTTTGTATTTCATTGAGTGGAGTGATAATTTTATCTATGCATGGATGGATGTATCCTTTCAGTATAACAGAACGTTTCTCAACATATCATTTCAATGTATATTTGTTTTGGTGGTTTTCAATATTAATAATAATAATAATATAGTTCTCATATAACTCTCTTGCATTTTCTAATAAAAGTAATAATCCACTATCAAATCGTCACAATTTCACATACCAGTCTTAGCGGCCATTTTGTATATATGTTTCTCGGTGTGTATACTGATTTTAAAGAAGTATACTACTAACACCTATAATCTTAATATACACATTTTAATAATAACTATAAATTTTCAATGTTGGTAAGATTCATTCAAAATCCATTCGATGAGGGTGGATTTCCATATCGTTGGCCCTAGTGGTTCTGTCCGCGAATAGTCGGGGGGGGAGCCAGGCTCGGCCAGGCTTGGCTAGGCTGAGGCGGGGATGGGCCCAGGTGCCAACTAGGCAGGCAGAACAAAGCACAGCACCCGCAATCCTTTCTTCCGTGTCCACTCCGGTCTAGGATATCCCCGTTAGTTGCAACTCTCTAGGCAGACACACCCATTTCCGCAATGCCGTCCTTCCCAGACGAAACCATTTGGCCTCCCCCCCCCTCGCGCTCCAGGCAGCATTTTCCCAAATTCATGAAAAAAATACCGACGCAAATTAAAATGAAACTTCGCAAATAATGTTCAAATTTCCATTTGGGGAAAGTGGGCAAAAGTAAGAGGCAAGCGTCCCAGAAAGGTATGGGTTTTACAACGGAAAACAGTCTTAACAACTTGTATATAAAGATATACATAAATATAAACTCCTATTTTTTAAGCACCTTCTTGAACCGGGACCAGCCACTACTAAATGATGATGGTCCAGCGCCGGAATCTTCACGTTCTGGTGAAACAGATTTTGTTGCAGGTGATGGTCCAGATGTGGTTTGACCATCAATGTCCCCTGGGACGTTTGCCACATTCAACGATGAATTCACTGTTTTCAATTCTTTAATAGTTTCTTCTAATTGACTAATTCGTTCTTGATAGACTTTATTTAATGCTGTCACTTCAGTGTTACGTTTCATGGTTCTCTCTAAATCTTGTTTCAAATCAACAGGTAAATCAGCATCCGGATTCGGAATAGAAGATTTGTTTATTTCCTCATTCAATTGTTCATTTAAACTATCTAGATTATCCTTTAAATCATTATTCTCATCAAGTAACGTTTCAATATCTAATCTGTATTGAATCAACTCCTTAGCAACAGTGATATGTTCCTCATTCAATTCATGGTAATCATGTTGCAATTTATTTCTTTCTCGATACAATTCTTCATTCTTGATTTTCATTGAATCATATTCAGTTTCACGTCGTTTCTCAATAGCATTTATACTATCATATTCAGCACTGTATCTATTTAATGAAATGGGTGTAATTATAATATCCTTTATCGCATCATAGACAAATAAATGAGCATTATAATCCATACCATGATGCGTATCATCATGAAGTTGTGTATTTGAAGAATTTAATGTCTTTTCTAATGAGTTACCTTCATCATCATCTTTCAAGTAAATATTGAACAATTCATTCTTTAGATATGATAATAATTGATCAAACTCTAAATTAATTAAAATATTTTCATTCTTAATCATTAAATTAACAGCAAATTTTAATAATGATTCAATACCTTCAAAAAATATAATATCAAATATTTTTAAAACAAATTCTAATGGAAATTTATATGCAAATATGGTTAAAAACCATTGTGTTGCATACATTGAAGAACGAATCCCTTCACGAGTTAAATGTGTAGCTAAATTTGGTGTGTTTTCTTCTAATAATCTATCAAATTGATACAGCATTAACATTAACCCTGGCATATCAGGCAAATATAATTGTCTAAGATGGTAATATTTCATTAATGATACAAGTAAACCAAATGTTTCTGCCTCCGAATTACAATTTAATAACAATGGAGTGGTAATGAATGCCATTCCTTGAGTATATCCAACATCTGGATCATATAAAGAATAAACTTTTAAAACAAGGAATAATTCTTCAAGTCTATCCTCTGGAATGAAATTTGTTCTCTTTAAATCCCTTCTAATATTTGACTCATGTGGACTTTCAATAGTTGATAAAGTTTCATAAATATCTTCCATTTCTTTGGATTTGGAATTAGCAATTAATTGCCATATAATGCCACGGATTTGTCTTGGAATACCCTTTGTAATTTCTCTCTCTAATTGTTCAGATTCCTTATTGGCCACACTAGCAAAATCATTGACCACCCGGGCCCAAAAGGTCCAATCGGCATCAGTTACTTCTTGTAATTCTCTAGCTTCTTCAGGATTCGATTTCTCAGTAGGGAGATCTTTATTTAATAAATTTTCTTTCAAATCTTCACCATGTGTCATTAATAAACCAAATGAGGATTTCAAAATGTCATGACCTACCTCGATATCTTCCCTGACAGAAGGTTGTACCTCATCGATTTGAACACTTGTTTCTATAAAACGATTCACAATTAAATTAATATCAGCAGCACTTGCTTGCCTAGCGAAAGTTTGAGCTAAATATGTGTTTGAAATAAGACGATTCTTCAACATTTTATGTTTGTGATCATGAGAAGTCTTTTCATTTATCAGTTCCAAATTCTTTCTAAATTCAGGTGATTTTAATTCTTCTGATAATGGTGGTGGAACAGCATTCTTTGGCGCTGGTGGTGGTGCTGATGCGCTATTTGGGGAATGATGATTTCTAGGTGGTAACTTTGGTAGTGGCATACTTTTTGATACATTACCAGTAGAAAAGCTTAATGGGATATCATCCATACTAGTATCAGAAAGTTGTTCTTCTTCACCTTCCGCATTTATGTTTCTAACTGGCAATGGTGGCGGAGCAGGAGATTGTTCATTAGCAGTGACAAATGTTTGATTTCTAGTTGCAGCTTCACTAGTAAAGGTTTGGTTTAAATCATCAAGGATTTGATCTTTAGGGTCAGAGACTTCATTTTCAACAATTTGTGAAGTATTATTATCTTCAAGGACACCAACTTCAGGAGTGACAAAGTTAAACTCATCATCAGAACCATTATCAGTACTTTCTGAAACAGTTTCGGTAGTAGGAACAGTTGATTTACTAGCTGGTTCATTTGGGTCAGTGACTGTGACTGATCTATCTTCTTCGGTGGATAAGACTGGCTCCTTTTCTTCCGTAGTTGTGGCTGGTTTATCATGTGTATTTTCGTCTCTGTTTTCTGTTAAACTAGGCATGTCTTGATCATCCACAAATTCTTCATCTTCATCATTCTCTAACTGATTTTCTAGATCATCAACAATAGAGTCAGAGTTATTAAGTGTTACAGGTAAATGTTCTTCAACAGACTTCGATTCATTAAAATCTAAAGGATCGTCTAATTGGTCCTCAACAGGTTTAGGTTCAATGTCAGCTGCTATTCCAGTTTCAATTGGGAGTTGAACATCTTCAATTGAAGTTCCGGTGGGTTTATCTTCTTGCCCCAACAAAATATCATCATCATCATGATCATTAGTTTCTAAATTATGTTGATCCACTTGTTTATTCAAGTCTAACTCTTCTTCTTCTTGATCGAGCTCAACCCTTTCAGTTTGGCCAGTTGCTTGAGGTGTATTCTCCTCATCATTTTGATACACAGATTCGTTTGGGATTTCATCTTTGTTATCTAAGGGACTAGCATTGAGATCATCTTCTTCTATGGCGGTCTCTTGTTGTGTTAATTCATCATCCTTCTCTTTTTCTTTGATAGAGGAACTAGTATCATCGGCATCCCCCTCTGAAATAGCATTATTACCAACAATCATTGAAGTTGTGGTGTCAGCAAGAGGGGTGTCTTCAATAACTGGATCTTCCAATGTGTTCACTCTGGAAGTAGCAGGTTGATTTTTATTATTGTTGTTCTTTCCCTTTCTATTCTTTTTTCTGGCCATAGTGTAATTTCTTTCTAGACTGCTTGCTTACAATAATTGACTAACGTCTGTGTCAATTATTCTGTGTTATCCTTATCTATTCTTTCTTCTGTCAAAAAACTGCTATTTTTGTCCTAGAATTTGTTTTCAATCGTTTTAAATTAAAATATCTTGAATTCTTAAAAATTCCAATTTCAAAATAATGAAAGTTTCTGGCGGTTAAATTGTTGAAAGAAAACTATCAAGATATCCATGTTGGGTAAAAATAATTAATAATAAAAAAAACGTTATAGTCATTGAAATTATATAATATTACATAATAAGAAGAATTCCCTATCTCCAGGTTGTTGATTATTGTTTACCGCCTCCCTTTCCTGCAGGTGGGGTTGGAGTTCTATTGACGGAATTCTGTAATGGGGATCGTTGATAAATGTGGGATGCTAATGCAGGAGTGGTACCTGAAGAATTACGAGGCACAGAGGTATGCATGCTTGAATGGGTTGTTGATGGAGTTGTGTTTATATTAGAGTTTTGTTTCGGTGAACCGTCAGTACTATTGATTGTGTCTACTTGTAGCATATCACCATTGCCATTATTTGGTGCGTTATTATACATTTTCACAGATTGTAATGATCCGTTGGCATCATTGCTGCCTGGTTGTATAGTTCCGGTCGAGTTATCATCAAATAGATAATTATAAACATCATCCATAGTGGTAGTATTGAATAACCCGCTAGTGAACCCTAATGCATTAAATGCACTACCATCGTGCCAATTGGGATTGGCAGTAGGATTGGTAGATGACGATGGTGGGACCATTAAATTTGTATTTAAATTGGAGATTTGACTCTCGTTGAGCATTGCTGAAAACGGTGAATTTCCATTGCCATTGATACCACCGTTTAGACCAATCATTGAATTATGATTACTATTAGCATTGCCTGGGGCCATGGACATTTGGTTATTTTCACCGGCATTTACCTGTGTGAATCCGCTATAGATAGCAGATGGGAATATGGGCGGTGTGTTATTCATATTAAACCCAGTAGGGACCACATTTGGGTTAGCACTAATGTTATTATTATTAGGCAAATATGGTACAGTTGGAGAATTACTTCCACCCTTGCTTGATAATAAATTCATTAGATCGCTATAACTCTTTGTGGATCTAAATTGTGGAGATCCTGCAGGCATTTGGCCTGGTGATGCACCCACTAATGTATTTGAAATTGGACTTGGAGGCGGGAATGGAACCATTTGCTGTTCTGGAGCAGTTGGAAATATATTTATATTATTGTTATTTCCATTGTTGCCAGACATTGAAGCAATGTTTGCAGCATTTTGGATTTCATTGCCATTTGAAACTTGGATGGTAGGTGTATTTGTCGCAGTGATTGCTTGATCAAAATGTAAGATCATATTCTCGAGTAAGTTCAAATGAATATCTAGCATTAAATGAGATAAAAATCGAAGATTCTTGAAAATATGTAAATATCTTGTTATACTTTTCAAGATATTAATCAAATTTATCCACTTAGATCTAACCTGTTCAGATGATGAAGTAATACAATAAAAGAACAAGTTAATTAAAGTGATTGAAAATTCAAAAAGATAGAACACTGTAAACCACGATACTAATGGAGTTAATTTCTCAAAATTATTTGTTATATGTGAATCAATGGATTCAAGTGATTTTGTAGTGATTTCATTGATCATATCTAGTAATTGACCAAAATTGGTTTCAACAATTAATGGGTTGATAGATTGGAATTTCCTGAAAACAAAGTTAACTAATGAAAATTTTTGTAATTGTAACAAGTAATATGATTCACAATTCTTAATATCGCCAATTATTGTTTCAAAATTTTGATAAATGGCATATAAGTGTTCATAGTTAAATTCTGATGTTTCGTAAATTCTAACCACAGTCATTTGTAACAATCGTGTTCTAGATATAAATTCTTTCACTATGTTATCTTGAGATGTAATTGCACCAATTACTAAATCCTTTTCATCGATGAAATACAAACTATTAAAAAGATTTGGTCTGTCAAATGAACAATTCAGTAAAATGTCTTGATTTACCAGAGAGAACCATATTAATTTTCTTTGTTGAAGTATTTTGGGGTTGATATCTGTGTTAGTAAGATTATCTGGTGTAATGTTTAGACCTAAGGATAAAGCCATTCTAACAGCCATACCATTGAATTGATATGCACTGTTCAGATTAATTAATAATGAGTTCTTTGCGGTTAAATATATGGATAGTAGATGCAATGCGACTATAAGATCAATGGAACTAGAGAATAGTAATATTTTGGAATCATTCAAATAATTCATTGTCTTTGTAAAATAATACTGGTCCGCATTTGATAGATTACCATCTTGAAACCAAGCACCGATGGTCAAAACAGCATGACATAAAACTTTCCAAACTGTGTCTCTATTTCCGTCATCTTGGAAAGAATCAACATTTGAGCTCTTGTCATTAAATCTTGACATATAATCTTCTTCAATTAAGACTGGACAATATGCATGAAACTTTTCAAAATAGCTCTTAATGAAAGTGGTCATCTTACTCTTACTATTTAATGTGTTTGCTTTAAATTTGATGCCTTCTTCATTCGAATCGGATTTTTTCAGTCCCTCTTTATTTGTAGAACCATTACTTGTTGTCAGTGAAGTCGTGGATATATTAGTGTTGTTAGATGGTATATCATTTGTTTGATCTTCGCCAATTAGTTGTGATAGTGAGGTAGAAGTTAGATATGATTGAATATTAGTCTTTAAAGATCTTAAAATAGATACACTTGACGCATCTCCATAGAAACCAGTATGTCCAGGGTTCAAAAAGACTTTTTTGATTCTATCTGTTAAAATTGAGTTATCCTTTTTGGTATTTGGAGTCACGGGACTATCAGTGACGATTGGTGTTATTGAATCCTTTTTCTTGGATTTACGTTTATCTCTTAAAGTGAATTTCTTGTTACCACCAGTTAATTCAGACATATCATACCAATCAAACCCATACAAAAAATCATTAGGAATAGATTTTTTCTCTAATTTAGGATGTAAAGATGTTTTAAAAACCATTTTTGCTGGTGTTCTTGAAGATGAGCTTAAGTGTGGATTTTGTGTAACATTTACATGTGGAGATGTCAAATGTGGGTGTGAGTTATCTGTTACTGAGGAAGTCACTGAATTACTTCGTAGAGTAGAATTTGGTGTATGACTCCCTTGAGAATTGGTACAATTTTCTAACATTTGTTGTACGGTTTGATTTGGATGTAGTCTCTCGAAAAGGGATTGTAAAGTGGATAATTTTTCTTCTACATCAGTAAGGTGTGCTCTTGTCAAAGGAGATCTTTTCACCTTGGGTGAATAAATACAATTCCACCCGTTTTTTATACATTTGGAACATGGTTTTGTCTTGGAACATTTCAGTTTTTTAATTCTACACAGATCACAGGCTTGATCCATTAGCCCATCTGGGAGGTCAAAAGGTTTCTTGGATGGCATATTTTATATTTGAAATATCAATAATAATGTATTTTGTGGCAGGGGGATCATAAGTTCTTTTATAAGTTTTGATCTTGAAAATATATTAGCATAGGAAGGGGAGATAAATTAGTCCCCAATGTTGCTGTTTTTTCTTGTCAAAGGGCCTTAGAAGGATAGATAATAATATTACAATTAATTGAACCTGCAATATTTAATGTTCCTCACGCAATTGATAAAATAAATGCAGAGAAAAAGGTTGTCGTCTATATGTCAGCGCTATATGAAATCGCTTGTACGTGGCTCAAAGTTGTGACGGGTTTTATAAAGCCTTGAGTGCACTTAATAGCCAGCCTGTGAGTTACTTGGTGTCAGAGTATACTTTTCTCGGTGACGTGACATGTATTTCTTTATATTTCTTGTGATTTACTGTCAATTAAGCACTTTAATGTTTTGATTTATTTGTTATATTTTGTTTTTGTCTTATGTGTTTTTCCAGAATCTTTGAAATCGAATCTTGCCATAATTTTCATTCTCAAAATAAAACTTTTAAATTCACGGGGAAATTTTACCCAAAGATTAATTTCTCCGGGGAAGAACAGGTCTTATTTTGCTATCAAGACCTGATACAAATTGATTAGGGTTTGCGTCTGGTTTAATGTAACCCTAACTTAGTTTTACAGAAAAGCCCTAATAATTTGAGATTTAATGTTAATAATAAAGAACATGAAATATTAATTTAGTGCAGCGATGAGTTACCAAGAGAGTCTACGTCTGAAGGCCCTATACCTGATCTAAAGCGGGTGGGTGTCGTGAAACAATGTCTAGTGGAAGCATGCAAGATCGAATACTGTCCAGCCAGTCAAGTTTGATTGACGAAATGAAGCAATACATTTGTAAAATGAATAATAAATGTGATCATGTTCAGTCTACATGTATCTCCAAGGATGAGAAAGTGACAATACTGGAGATGCAAATTAATCCCGAGTTGGAGATAGTTCAGAATAAAATTACAAAGTTGCAAAATGAAATATCTGAGTGTTTGAAAAAGCCAATGGTACAAGATGAGACTTATTTAACTCCGGGCAATGTTGCTGATAATGCTGCTACTGTTATATCGGATAGTGAAGATGATGTTACTATTATTTCCGATGGTGAAGATGTCTTAGATAAGGAATATGAGGATTTCTCAGATAAAGATTGTGAAGATGATCTAGAGACAGAGAAGAAAGGAATAAGGGAATTTATAAACAGTGATGATGGGGCTGAATCAGATAATGTTTTCCAATTTAATATGGCAGATAATATTAATGAAAGCTTACATTCAGAAGAAGATATAAATGATACTCTTGGATCAAGTGATATTGAAGTGGTAAAATCTAATCAAGTGGAACGCATTGATCTCTCTGACGACATTATTACTTCTGACCCAGATTCAATAGAAATATTAGGCGATGAATATGACAATAACAACGATATATTAAAAAAACCATTGCTTCCTACAATAACATGGAAACCCGTTACAAAAGATGTAGTAGAAATTGAATCGCTGTTTGAAGATCAACAAATGTTTCCACAACCTTCACCATTTGATATTCCTGAACCTATTAAAATATATCCTTGGACAGATGAATTATTTTATCGTCTTAATAATTATTTTCATATCCAAAATTTTAGGCCTAATCAATTAGATGCTATTAATTCAACTTTGCAAGGTAGAGATGTATTTGTCTTGATGCCTACTGGTGGTGGTAAATCTCTCTGTTACCAATTACCTGCTTTATTAAAATCAGGTAAAACACAGGGTACCACAGTTGTTATATCTCCATTGATTTCATTGATGCAGGATCAAGTTGAGAGTTTATTAGCTTTAAACATCAAAGCAAGTATGTTTAGTTCAAAGAATTCTGTTCAGCAAAGAAAAGTGACATTTGATTTGTTATTAAATGGTAAACTGGATCTTATTTATATTTCCCCCGAAATGATTAGTAGTTCTAAACAATGTCAAAAGGTTATCGAAACATTGTATCAAAGGGGTGAATTAGCCAGAGTAGTAATCGATGAAGCACATTGTGTTTCTAATTGGGGACATGATTTTAGACCTGATTATAAAAAATTAAACATATTTAAGCAAAACTATCCAGATGTGCCCGTTATAGCACTAACCGCCACAGCTAACGAATTTGTTCAAAATGACATTATCAAGAATCTAGGATTAAGTAATCCTACAACATTAAGGCAAAGTTTTAACAGAGACAACCTTTATTATCAAATTATTCCAAAGGATAAGACCGCTGTACCATTGATGGCTAAATTCATTAAAGAATTGTTTCCTAACCAAACTGGTATTATTTATTGTCATTCAAAATCATCATGTGAAAAGCTTGCTACTTTATTGCAAAAGGAAAATATACGTTGTCAATTTTATCATGCTGGTATGGATCAAAATGATAGAATTAATGTTCAAAGACAATGGCAAAATAATCAGATTCAAGTTATTATTGCCACAATAGCATTTGGGATGGGTATTGATAAAGCAGATGTTAGATTTGTCTTTCATTATACAGTACCAAGAACCCTAGAGAACTATTATCAAGAAACTGGTCGTGCTGGTAGAGACGGGAAATATTCTTACTGTATTACATTCTACTCATTAAGTGATGTGAGAACTTTACAAAAGATGATTCAAAGAGACAAAAACTTGGATAAAGAAAATAAATTGAGACATTTGAATAAATTGAATGAAGTAATGCAATATTGTGATGATAAAATTAATTGTAGAAGAAAATTAGTTTTATCATATTTCAGTGAGGAGTTTAACCCCAAAAATTGTCATTGTAATTGTGATAATTGCACAAAAAAAAATAATGTTCAGTCAACACTAGCTGGAGAAATCAATTCAGGTGAAGTTGAGGAAGAAGAAAAGGATATAACTATAATCACAAAAGATATTGTTGATTTAGTTTTATCAATTCACAATCAAAGAGTTACTGCCAGTTATTGTCAAGATATTATAAAAGGTTCTAAGATGTTTAAAATTGTTCAAGCTGGTCACGATACTTTAGCTCAACATGGCAGAGGGAAAGAATTTAGTAAGGCTGATATAGAAAGAATTTTTTTCCATTTAATCACATTACGAATTCTTCAAGAATATTCCATCGCCAATAATATGGGCTTTGTTTCAAATTACGTTAAGGTTGGGCCTAATGCAAAAGCTTTGGAAAATCCAGTATACACTATCCATTTAAAATTCTATAAAGAAAAAAGACAAAGGACAACATCGAAGACAAAATCACAAGAATCATCTTCACAGAAGAGTAAAGAATTTGGTTTTATCACAGCTTATAAGTTAAGAAACTCTAGGCAAATTTCAAGACCAGGAAATCATGGAAATATTCTTGGAAAAAGTAAAGAGCCTATCTATAAGTCCACATTTAGTGTTGATCCAAATGAAAGGATTGAAGCTGACAATATCATACAAGAGATCAGAAGTAACCATTTAACATCAGTTTCAGATCAAGATGGAGGAAGGAAGAGAAAATCAAGCAAGGGCAGAAAGCCCAAGAAGTCTCATAGAAGGAAGAGAAGAAGATACCAATCAAAACGTTTTAAACGAGAAGATTGAGAAATTACTATTAAATTAAATATTCTAATAAAGCATATATATTATTTCACTTGCATTTTATAAAAGTTACGCATGAATTATCGTAAGGCTTATTAATAGGAAACAGTGATAAAAAGGGCTTTTTGCAAATAAAATAAAAATTAGGGCAGTATATCTATATACAGAACCAATTCACACTACCTCGAATAAAAATGTCTTGAAAATAATAAAGAATGTGTTTAAATTTTGTTGATTCAAAAAGTAACAATGTTTAATTTTGTGTAGAAATCAATTTTACATTTTCAAATTATTTTTTAGATTTCAAAAAATTATAATAAAAGTAATACAATATTAAGTGTGTAAAGATAATAAAATCATTAAAAAAAATTACGAACTATATGTGATAATGAAATTAACATTAGGTTTATTACACTCATTAAATTTTATCTAATCTTCCAATCCCTCTATTCATGTCTTAACTAGGAATGCTTTCAATCAACTATAAAATTTTTATAAGAACAACATTTCTATTACATCGTATCTTGAAACCTAATGAGGAAAAACACGCGTGAATATATATATAAATATCAATAAATACTATATAGGTTTAGTTTTGTCAAAGTCTGACATTTTGGAATTTTTTGCCACTTACGTAACCAAACCAATCACCTCTTTGTGGCCTCCAAACAATGTTATTGATTTCTTGAGAACCACCAGAATAAAATTGATTTGGTGTGTCTAACACTCTATTAGTTTGGTCGTTTACCGTTTCATCATTACCCATCATGTTAGCATCGTTGGATGGCTTTGGTAGAACATTTGGCTTACCTAAAGAAGTATTCAAATCCCAATATAAAACTTGACAATCATCACCACAAGATATTAATATATTTCTCTTTGTTGGATGCCACTTAATTTGGTTGACAGATGATGCATGACCATCCAAAGTTAATACTGGGGACTCTGGATTTCTCATATCTAAGATTAAAATTTTGTTAGTATCACTAACAAAGGTGGCCAACACATTTGGATCAGTTGGTGAGGGTTCCAATCTTAACAAGGCATTTTTTTGTTGTGTCAAATCTGAAATATCTGAACTTGGAGATGGAGGTTCATAAATGATAGTACTATGAGCTAAAGATCTTAAATCAAAAACTCTAACAGACCCATCACCACCACAACTGGCAAATAAATGTGTAGATTTGGTTAAGAATCTAACATCATACACTTCACTATCATGAGCAATCAATTGGGTCTTGACATAGCTTGGACTCTGTAAGTCCCAAACAATACATGTAGTATCAATAGAACTAGAAACCAATAAGTTAGTGTCTACTGGATTCCAGTCAAATGATGTTACAGGCGGAAGCTCACCTAATATACTACTATCCCATGAGGCAGAATTATTATGAGGATTATCTCTTACTACAGAGATATTAATATGACGTTGTTTCTTATGTTTGTACAAAGATAAATTAATTTGTTCTTGTAAAGTACCAGTTTCATCATTTAATGACCATATTCTTAATGAGTCTGAACCCGTTGCCAGTTGTCTTGGATGCAGATGACCTGGTAACCATTGAATTTTACTAATTGGATATGTAATATCACTTTCAGCAACACCTTGCCATGAAATTAGGTCATTGGATTGAATGACTTGTAATTTATTTCTATTATCTTCTTTATATGAACTAACACAAACATAATCATCCATACTCCAATCTAGTCCGAACAGCGGAAAATGGAAATTACAGTTGCAAACTGAAGTATCATTATTAGAAGCAGCTGTATTGTAATTGTTAAATGTAGTAGGTGTACGTGCGTTTACGGCAGTGTTAGAGGATAAAACTTTGGGGTCATTACTTGACAAATGAGCACTGGTAGTATAATGGTTTTTATTGCTTTGTTGTGGATATCCATTTGCAATAGTGGTATTGTTGTTCACACCATTAGAAAAATTCAATGGAGAATACATAGGAGAACGATTCACATAAAGCTTACTATCATTTCCAATATCGTCTTCGGGACCACCAGCAAGAAAGTTATTTGTAAATGATTTTCTTTGGGAAGAGCCAAATGAAATAGAGCCACGTTTAGAACTACGATCTGAATCCATTGTGATTTGGGCTGGAATATGTTGTTGCTTTGAGGAAAAAAAATTGCTAGCAAAAAGGAGATAACTATTTCGATATATATTCCAAAGACAAACAAACAAGCAAAGTGTGTTCTTTCTTTAAAATGTAAAAATGGGAGTGCAATAACGCAGTGGCTATAGAACAGTTCAAAATAGGGGTATCAAACACTTTAATTGCTGGTCTATTGGGCCTTTCAATATAAAATTACATGTTTCTTTGAGAATGCTTTAAGGTTGAAATTTTAAAAATTGTATAATATTTATTTACTTGAAGTTATTGAAAGATACATAAGTAAGATATTTGAAAAGAAGAAGGGTTAGTGGATGAATATTCTGTTGACTTTTATAATACAAATGATGGAAACTGTCTATTTCTTATTCTTTGATTTAAGTTTTCCTTTGTTTTTGGTGGTTTTCTTAGTCTTTGGTAAACCGGACGATTCAGAAAAGATGGACTTGTACTTCTTTCCTTTCTTAACGTAGACTTCACGATAGTATCTAATGTGGAAATAAACGCCACCTTTATGGGCACCAAATAGTTTCTCTTCAATGAAATTGAATAATGAGGTTGGTGGTAAGAAGAAGTCAAGAATGCCCTTGATAATTGGTAATGAATAACCCATCAACAGAGAAAGAATCATTGGTGTCACCACAATACTAGTGCACCAACCGACGACTAGTAACAAGACCAAGGGAACCCAGGCAATCGGGATTCTCTTTGAAGTCTTGAATAATCTAAGAGTGGCACCTAACTTACTCTCTTGAGCAATGAAATAGCCCCAGATGATGAAATTCCAAAGACCAACACCATAAATGGCATCATCTGGACACCAGAACATACCGACAATGGCAAATATGACACCAACCACTGGTGTGACCAAACCCAAGAAGAAAAATCCATGTAATGTACCATATATTCTTTCGAATTGAGATAAACCTGGTAATAATAAGATCACATTAAACATAAAATCAAAAATGCTACTCTTTGTAGTATCCAATGGGTACCCTGTAATTTTGGGTAATATGTCAAAGATCTTGAACATCTTGATGTCTTCAAACAACACTGATGGAGAATATGCAGTGGAGATCGTCCATTTTTCAGTGTAACGACACCAAAGGAAGGCCACGGTGGCAGCAATCAAATAAGCACTGGAGAAGACACCAAAGGGCTTCCCATATAGCTTGAGAAACTGATTTACAAACATTGTCATAATAAGTTCCCTTCAATAGCTTATAGTCCTTGTGTGGGATACTTGTACTTGACAGAAGTAGAAGTAGAAGAACATCAACAAGTAGTGGCTTCAAATCTTTAACCTTTTCACTTTTTACTTTTTAAAGGAATGTTTACTCTTCTTGGTACTTTTTTTTCTTCGATTCCAGCCACAACAGGCCATAAGAAACAGATCAGGTAGATACAAGAAGTTAAAAAGCCAGTCCAATCACTTGCTTTTAGTTTTATCGAGCCATTATTGATTGAACTTGTAGCCATTAAAGAGAAGATACACACACTTGTTTCAAGCCCAGCCTTCCTTCAACACAAAATGACAGTTTCAGCACCAAGAAAGAATGATCGTTTCAAGAGATCTAAGATTTCCAATGATCAATCCCAGGAGTCTATTGCCATGGACAAGTTAGCTCACGTAACTCTTTCTGAGGAACAGTTACAATTAAAGACTAAAGTTATGAAATTCATTGAAAAACATTTGACTAATGAATATCAAAAGAAAACCAAGAGTGCCGAATGCGCTATGTTTGTCATTCAAGGTGATGCTGGTACAGGGAAATCCGTTGTCTTAAACTCTTTATTTGATGAGATTCAAAAGACTGCTAATACTGAAGCTGGATTTGAATCAATCTTACATGGTACATCTAATTATTTAGTGGTCAACCATCCCGAAATGTTGAAATTGTATCATAGAATTAGTAAACATTTCAAATATATCAATAAAGCTTCTTTAGAGAGACCAACATCATTAATTAATAGTCTTGCCAAACAAAATAAGACTGTTGATGTGGTTATTATTGACGAAGGCCATTTGTTAGCTACCTCTAAAGATGCCTTTAAAAGGTTTTATGGTCAAAATCAATTAGAAGAATTAATGTCATTGGCTAAAGTCATCATTATTGTGTATGATGATAAACAATCATTGAGAATGGGTTCATACTGGGAAGATAATGAAGATGGCCAAAATAATGGTGCCACATTAAAGTCATATTATGACTTGATCCCGGAAGATAAGAAAGAATGGTACAGATTGAAACAACAATTCAGAGTTGTTGCCCCAAGGGATGTACTCAACTGGATTGACACAATCAGTATAAAAGGGTTAATTCCTAAGTTTCCTACTACTGCTACAGAATTTGATTTCAAGATTTGGAATGACTGTGGTGAGATGTATGACGCATTAAAGGCTAAGAATGATAAATATGGCCAATGTAGAATGTTAGCCACGTATGATTTCCCATATAGATTAGATGGTAAAGATTATTTTGTAACTTGTGGTGATAACTTCAAATTAAGATGGGATCGTTACCAACCAAAGGCTGTTTTACCTTGGAGTGAACGTGCCGACAGTATTGATGAAGTTGGTAGTGTCTATACTGTACAAGGGTTTGACTTAAATTATTCTGGTGTTATTTTAGGAAGATCAATTGGTTATGATAAGTCAAATGACTGTTTGAAATTGAAACCTGAGTTATACGATGATCGTGCTGGTTTCACTAAGAAGCAAAATATTTCTAATGCTAATTATGTTAAACACAAGATCATCATGAACAGTTTAAACGTTCTTTTAACTAGAGGTACTAAGGGATTATACATTTACGCATATGATGATGAATTGAGAGAAAGACTTATGGAATCAACTTTACCAAAATGAATACATTTATCTATAAATTAATATACAAAACTTCAATAGACTTATACAAAAATTGTTTTGTTAATATCATATCTTATTTATCCTTCTTTGCCTTAGATGTAATAGCAGCCTTCTTATTTATAGCTTCCCAGATGATTCCACCAAATACAATCAAGATCCCAACCCATTGAGTTAGATTAACGCTTTTACCAAAGACAACAATACTTAATAACATTGAAATCAACTTTCGAGTTACGGTGATCATAATTAATACCAAAGAACCATATTGTTCTAAAGTGAAGAAAATAAAGCATTGTCCAACGGCACCACAAAGAGAATAAATGAATAAATAAAATAGTACTTGTGGGTCTAACTCAATCACATTAAGAGCATCTAAGATTTGGTTCTTGTGGAAGATACCTAGATAAGGTAAATTCCAGAGAATAATAAACATGTTTAGCGCAAACATTAAATGGGCACCCGTAATGGTCTTATCAGTCTTTTCTGTTTTGATATTCTTTTCAGTGAGTTCATTAGCTCTTGATTTTTTCAACATAGTATCTTGAGTAGCATTTGTCAACCCATCTAAGAACAAACTGATACCTAATAAACCAAACCCGACCCAAGTTGGAACATCACCAGAATCCAATCCGCCATGGCTGATATGTTTCTTACTTGGTTGACTACCACCCATGGTAAAGATAGTAACCCCAAGAGAGACTAACACGGCAACAATTTTCTTTTCTTTGCTAATTTGTGATCTGTAGATCAATAAATGAACCAATAATACAGGAATCATTTTGCATGATTTGGCTAACATATATGTCAAATAGTCAACATATTGTAAAGAATATGTGGCTAAAGGGGTGGACGTACTTTGGGTGAATGAGATCAACGCTAATTGTTTGGCATGATCTTTAATTAGGTTGATCGGGTCATATTTACTCTGTTTCCATTTCAAATAAAGAAAACCAATGATCATAGCCACCGTGGCTTGACATACAGCAATAACATTAGGATATTGGAATCTTTCATGCGAGTGTGGCCATACTTTTGTCGTTAATGGTTCTTGGACTAAAGCCCAAGTTAAGAAACTTGCGTAAATTCCAACAACACACAACGGCAGCACGAATATACTATTCCCTTGAGATAGTCTCTTGGTCTGAATCTCACTGCTCATCCTTCCAAATAGCCAAAAAGGGTTTCTTGAATACCTACGAGTAATATCTGATTCCACTCTTCTACTTTGATCAATGGATAATTCACCGTTCGAATTTAAATCAAATTTGTTATTTTTCAACTTTATTATGGCAATCTTTTGCTTAACATTTGAGGATAAATCGGATGTGAGGGCAACAATGGTTGGAGTTCCTTGTATACTGGCGTTTATATCACATAGAAATCATCTTAAAACAAAATATCTTGCAAAATATTGCTGGAATTCACTTCTATCAATATTTTTCTTACATACATCGTTATTTCACCATAATAACCTTGTTTTGAAATTGAAATTTCGTCGAACAAATTTTTTTCTTTCATTTAAAACAAGATTAAACAACAGGTTTACATAAAAAGTGATTGACATTGGAAATTGTTTGTACTCAAAGGACATCAAATAAGGCAACTCACACACAATTGAACTATGGCAAGACCAGCATATTCTCCGATTGCTACCACTTTTGGTGTTCGGATGGAACAATTCCTTGAATCAGATAGAGATTACATTAAATATCATCAGAAATTAAATAAGAAATTGCAAAAGTTGAGAAGTAATCTAAACATATCCACTAGAGACACTAAACGTTATTCTTCCAAAGAAAAGTTTTCCAAGATTACTACTGAAGATTACGATAGCAAGAACAAACTTTTTGGGACTCTGATGTTATTATACGTTGAAAGAGATGTGGCACTATGTGAAATGTATAAATTAAGATCAAGAGGCCGTGGTAAATTAAAGAAATCTGAAAGAAAAATTTTAACTGATCGTTTAAAGAAGTCTGCCAGAGGTGTTATCCGTCTATCTGACCTATCCAAGAATGAACCGGATTGGAATATTCGTGCCCAATATTTGATTTATGCTAAATTAATCACTGTGGAAAACTTATTATATGGGAAACAAGCAAAGAGAAAGGAAGCTGAGAACATCTCTCAAAGTTTAGCCATTGCACTTGCTGCTTTAAAGTTCTTAGTTTCTGAAGGGAAAATTAGTCAAGATTTATTTGACTCTATTCGTGCTAGATATGAATATACTTTAATGCAATATGCTGGTGGTTTATTGTCTCCAATTGATTTACACAATTTCATTACCAACACCGTTCTAGATATCAAACAAGTAGGGAATGATGAGTTAGTGAACATTATTTATGAGCATGGCTTCACTATTGAATTAAAGGATATTGAAATGGAAAAGAATGATGATACTATCAAACATATTGACTGGAGATCTTTCAACTGTACTATCAACGACAATCATTTAGCTCAATTGATTGAAGATGCTAGATCCATTACCACTGAAAATATTTCTGACTATAGTGCCAAAGTTGCTAAATGGGAAGAATGCCTAACCCACCAAGAACATCATATCAGTCACAATGCCGAAGATATTGAAGACGAAGAAAATGAACAAATTCTATTAGCTTATATCAAATACCAAACCATTTTTACCTCCGTGTCTCGTGAATATGATTTATTTAACCAATTATGGTCCCAATGGTTGCAAATGGGTAGTTTAGTAAATGATAAGATTTTGAAATTCAAAGAGCTAGATCGTATTGTTAAAAACCTACGAAAATATTTACAAGATCTAATGGAACTACCTGGTGTTTATTCTGACGATGAATTGCTATCCCAATTAGATTTAGCTAAATTATATTTCACTTTACACATCACTGCTGGTTGTTTAGGCCATCTATATCAATTAAAACATCAAAATGTCGAAGCTTTAGCTTTGTACACTGATGCTTTCAAAAAATTAACCGAATGTTATGAAAAAAGTCAAATAAATACAGAAGAAACCTTATTGGTCGATAATTTAATAACCAAGGATAAAGTTGAGAATTTTATTACCTCTTTAAAAGGTAATTTATCCAGTATTATTGCCTTAGCTGAATTTGAAACTGAATTCCGTAATGCTAAAAAATCCAAATATGACTTAAGTACTATTGATTACTTATCATTCAAAAAAGATGTTTCATTAAATGATGCTAAATTGGAAAACTTATTCCCATTAAGACCACAATTGATGCCAATTGGTGCCAAACCATCTCTATTTGATATGGCTTTTAACTATATCCAATATGACAATGGCGAAGGGAATAATATACCAAAAACCGAAGATATTTCAATGGAAAAAGAAAAAGCTTCAGCTCCATCTACTAGTGACGCCACTGTCATTGATGATAGTGAAAGTGTTTCATCTAAAAGAAGAGGTTTCCTTGGTTTATTTGGTCGTTAGATCACAAATCCGTTTACTAATTCCATTTATGAAAGATGTAGTTATATTAAAATATGTATGTTAATGAAATAATAACCCTAATCCTATAATAAAATAAAGCTTCCTGAATATATATATTATACAAGTGCTTGACCATAGACCTATTTAAAGAAAGTTTGAATGATTAGCTGTAACAATTTAGAGGTATCAACTGTTACCTTTGAATTTAATAATTGCCATTTCTTCTCTTGATCACCCACTTGAGTAGCAAGTAAGTTTTTGAAAGTAAACGAATCCACCGTATCAGAATGTTTCTTTTCGGGACCTTTACGCTTATCGATCAATTGAATTCCGAAGACAGAACCATCGGAGGTTGATATCTTGAATGTAATGTCCGGATATTTGGGTCCGCTTGAACCAAAAACTTTTACAGTTTGTTCTGCAAGTCTTTCACCAGCAATATTCTCAACCACACCCTTTTCATATAATTGCCTAGTTGTCCATCTATATTTCAAACCGCTCAATTCATGGATATCTTTATGCCCAACTTTTTTAACTGCACTTTTAAGATTCCCAAATGTGCTTTTACTTTGTGGAACAAAGTCTCTTGACCTTTGCAAACTTGTAATAGTGTGCTCGATTGATCTTTTAGTATCTTTTAAGTAAACTTCTAAACTTCTATTAAGCTTGGAAATTTTCTCTAAAGTGATTTGTGTAACTTCCAATTCTTGACCAACATAATCAATGGCATAATATGGGTTTTTTATGGTATTGGCTATATCATTTAAAATATTTTGCAGCTGGTTGTCACTAGAACATACAATATTGGCAGTTTCAAGTTCATGGACCTTTACGAGTGTAGCTTCTTTCAATGAAAAATAGGTAACGTTATCCAAAGATTTAATCACAGGATCTTCATTTACTCTTCCATTTTTGTTCAAAAACTTCCCAAAATTTACCTCATCTTCAGGATGGACATTACTGCTGATCAGATCCAATAGGTTGGTGTCAACATTTTCAATTTGTGTCATATAAATCAATGCTCTTTTGGTTTGATCATAAAGTTTTCTCATCTTATCATCTGAAACAAGGAAACGATACACTGAAGGGTCTAACTCTAATAGAAGACGACCATTATTAGAAATATTCAGACCTTCTGTACAACCAGCTAACAGCTCAGAGATTATATCCCTTTCTGAATATTGGGCCAAATTGTCCTTGAACTTTTTTAAGATCTCTTTAGCCTTTGCGGATAATATTTCCAGACTTGGTGGATCTGAAGACATATCATGGTAAATCATTTTATCACCGGCCTGTTCATATTCAGGTCCAATCAACATCGAGTAGACGATGTCTCTAATATGTGGTTTGATTTCATCACTATATTGATTCAATGGTTCGAAATATCCTTCAAAACGTTTTAATTCAAACAGTGAAAATAATGCTGAGAGTAATGTTTGAATTTTAGCTTTGACGTTACCTTCTTTGGATTTATCAAAACCAAAACTTTCACTTCCTGCAAAATAAGTTTCAACAAACGAACCAATTAATACTCTTGAGACGCATCTCAATGAGTCGACCTCATCAGCATTTTTGTCAGCGGCTAGTCCAAATATTTTAGTACAGATAAATCTTAACTCAATTGGTAAAGATTGCCCTTTTCTTGTAAATACTTCAGCAACCATCTCAATGGCATGCCATAAGTTTCTTAAATTAGCAACAAAAATTTCCTTTACACGGGAGTCTTCGATCGGGACTGTGCTGCTTGAAGGAACAGACCCGTAAACTTGTTGATATATCACACTTGGATTACTTTCAAATTCAATGGTATCGTTGGATAAGTATTCAAGTACAGGGATAAATAATGGAAACAAAGAAGCATATTCTCTTTCCAAAAAGGTTTTCAATAAATGCTCCCAGAATTGTTCTCCTTCATTCAAGACAAAAGATATCGAATCAGCGTGTGTCATTTGATCTTGTAACAATTCACCAACCAGTCTAATAAAATATACTTTTTCTCTTTCACCCATAAGCTGGTTAACAGTAGTGAATGTAAGATAAATATTATTTTCAACAAATTGTGGGTGATTTTCATACATCTGTTTCCAATACAAGGGATTGACTTGTAAGAGATAAAATAACTTCCTCAAGCTAGGATTCTTAGAATTTGGAACAATGAATTGTTGCTGGTTAGCATAATTAGTGTTATTACATATCCCATATTTCTCAAGAACTTTTAATATGTCCATTTCCTGTCTAATCAACTTTTGAAGTTTCTCTTTTTTCATGTTTTCAGCATCCAGTGATGCTTGGCAGCTTTCTAATTTGTTTTGAATTCCTTCAATGGAACCAATATCATTTAACAGATGGGTATACTTTCTAACACTCCACAATGATGGATTTGGGGATTCCATCAAGTCATTATAAGCCTTTCTTTGTAAGAACATTTTAATTTTATTTTGGATTGACACAACAGATCTTTCATTTCTTCGGTAAAAGTTTGCTTGCTCAGTTAACGATAAACGAACTATACTACTTCTCACTAAGGCTTGAAGATCAACCAAATTATTGCTTTCGACGATATCATCAACCAAATCCAGAGCATATCTTACCAAAAGACCTTTAACAAGACCTTGAAATTGATTTAACTCTTGCAAAGAGGAATAATTTTTGGCTTCTAAGCATTCAAAATACTTACGTACGCGATTTCCTTGAACTCTTGCAGATAATCGAGAAACTGGTTCAATGTATTTGTGTGAGGTTTTAATCCTATTTTGAATGTTGTTTCTGATAAGGGCTGATCTTATACTAGCTTGTAAATTGACAATGCAATGCTCAGTTTCTTTATCAAAAGTGTCTGTAATAAAAATGAAATGTTTCCTTATCAGGGAAGCTCTTATTCTATTTTGCAAGATTATAATGTCTTTCTTATATTTATCATTAACCAATATATTTCTGATGTTAACCCCTCTTATCACTGCCTGTAAGTTTTCCAACCGATTCTTAATTTGTTGGATCATGGTAAGTCTTCGTTCTGTCCTATGTCGAACCACCACAGATCTCGCAATACTTTGCAATCTAACATGTTCCCTTTCGTTTCTCAAAGATTTTATTCTAAGTTTGTCCATATGATTTCTAACATGGTCACCCAGAAGCAATGCTTGCAGTTTTTGTTGGGATTCAGATTCTTCCGGAGTTATCTTAAAAGTTTTGGGAATATTCATTTTTTTTCTCAACAGAAAGCCTTTTGATCTAGCTTGTAGTGTACCAATCTCAGTACAAAATAGACCTATAAGTCTATCTTGCATGTAAATGTTAAATCTAGTGTTTGAACCTCTACATTGGCTTTGTAGCTCAATAATATTATCTAAAAACTCATCTTCAGACATCTTTTTTCTACGAACTGGAGAATATCTAGACGGACTATAATTAAAACTTCTGTAATATTCAATATCTTCTCTCCTAGTCTGACTTCTTCTTTTATAGAATTCTGTATCATAGGATAAATGTTTGGATATTGAAGGAGAATAATAAGAAAGAGTGGTGCTCTTAGTTGGACTATAACTCAGTTGTGGAGTCTTTTCAAATGATTCTCTGTCTTTAAATGTAGGGGTTGGCAAATATATAGATGCTGGCCTGTTCAAGTTACTATCTGTTAATGGGGAGGCCACGCTCTTGCTGATAAAAACTGGGGACTTTAATCTAGGTTCACTTGCCACGACAGATTCATTTGGATGTCCCATATTCGATGTTAAGTAGTTATTGCTACCATAAGAACCATGATTATTAATTACATTTTTCTTTGGAGTTATAAAAGAATTATCCATTGAGTCCTTTGTTTGTGATAATGGCTTAGTAAATTTACCAAAGTCATTGATCAATCCTGATGGTTTTTCTTTAAAGGGGGATTGCACCGCTGAGCTATTAGGTAAAGACTTTCCTAATGATTTAAAATCACGGATTCTTGGCCAAGCTCTCTTACATTTTTTAATATCTTCCATATCAAATCCAATTTGTCCTGATAGATTAGATAAAGTTGGAGTCTTGCCTGGCCATTTTTTAGTAATAATAGTGATTAATATATGCAATGTCTCAAACACTTGGGGTAAATCTTTTTTGTTGTATAGATCTTGCGATTCAAATCTAAAAGAATCTGGAACACCAACATTTTCAACTAAAGAGAAGAAGGCATTAATATTTTGAGTATGTTTGAATTGTAATTTTTCACCAGCTGGGAAAATTGTTGGAACTAATTCTGGGTTTATAGCTTGAGTCATTTGTGCTAAAAATACACCATTTCTCAATGCATCACCAACACATAATTCGATTTCAGATGGTAGATCTTCATTTATTAATTGTTCAATCCATCTTTTTACTTCTGCAACACGGCATAAGAATTCATAATATTTCAAGTCCTCTTTAGAAAAATGGGACAGATCTATTTGTTCTCCAGAGGTGTTCAACTTATATTTTGAAAATGAAGCTGGTGATTTCACTTTTAAAGGACTTTTTGAGGTAAAACTCAATTTATTTTCTTTGTCATTGGCATTCATTCCATCAGATAAACACGATAAATTATTTGGTGATTTCAATGGGGTAAGATTAGATGCTTGGAAGTTTAATTTGTTTGTGGACATATGTTTTAATGGAGTTATTGTTTCCGAACCAGAAGAATCCAAATTTCCAACGTACCGATCAATAAATGGATTTATTTTAGTATTACTATTAGGAGAAATTCCCAAACCAGTCATAATTTGTTGGTGGTCAATTGAAGTCAATGGAGCCTTTATAAGTTCGCTGGTTAATCTATATCTCTTTTATTCAACTCTTATCAAGTGTTGTCTCGAGGTTTTAATTTGTTTGCAGATTCTATTTATTCTTCGATTATTTCATTTCTTTAAATTCTATTTACCAACTTCCTAAAGGGGAAATCCTATACAAAGCTGATCTAAGCTGGGGTAAATCGTTGTGAATATATCTACAAAGGTTATATATTGTTATTATTATTACTATTATTTAAACCAATACTAGCAAACGTGTAGTCTTTCTTATCATCGGAATCCCCATTTATATGGCTAAAATTTTGAATATCAATCACAGATTTGGATTTCGTATCGAAGATGCAATCTTTGATGTTTTCAATGATGACTGTTTGCTTTTCACTTTCTGTACCAGACAATGATAATGACGATTGTTTTACATAAATGCTAATGCTACAATTTGATAAGTTGTGTAATCTTACTTGAATCTTATCGTTCGGAGGCACTGCCATCTGTATACTTGTCTGTATACAGTCTGTGATAAAGATATTTCCGATATCAAAAGGTATATCAGTCAATTCAATACACGACTTTTCCACTTGTGAAATAGTAATAGAACCAGACATTTTTTTCAACTTGCTGTCACCGTTATTAGCATCGTTTTCAGGCAAGCTGGTAGACACTTGACAACTTTCTAAATTCTGTAAGATGGTAACATTATTCGATATTACAATATTTTCATCTATCGTCTTAGTAGTTAATGAATTTACAGCTGTCATTATAGATTTACCCTTCATATTAACATTTTTAACTTTCCTCTCGAATTGAAATTTCTTCTTATTCCCATCATCGAGTGCCTTCAAATTCTTTTCCTTCTCTTGAATCTGTTTCAATAACCCCATAATATCCTTATTATAATGTTCAAGGTCATAACTTGAGAATTCATTTGACCCATCAGCCATTGTTCTTTTCAACTGTATAATTTCATCTCGCAGTTTTGAAATATCATTTGCATTTATATTGTCAAATAGACTTATCAATTCATTTTGCAACCTTCTAATTTCTTTCCCAATTTGTCTACCACCCATCTAAAAACGCTCTAGATCGATAATATCACTCAGATATATAGCTATATAATCTAACGATACAGCAATACGGTCGAACAACCACCATTTACGAGGGAAACCTTCCCATCACATGACAAATTAATAACTGAAATTTTTCAAATATTATTTTTTGTAAGAATAGCGATGACTTTTCACTCAATTTCATATACAAAATCTACAAATGAGCCATACAAATAATACAACGGAGCCATACAATCAAGACACACACACACATATATTATATAATCAAACATGACTCTACACAAGGAACCACTAGATCAAGAAGATCAAGATGCTATTATTTTTGACGCTCGTGCCGGGGATTTGGAATCTTTAAAAGAAATCTTCACTACTTTGATTGATCCATGCATGTTATACACCTGTAGAGATTCTACCTCTCAATCATCTGCGTTGCACATGGCCTGTGGTAACGGTCACTTGGACACTGTCAAATATATACTATCTTTTGTTCCAAAGGATGAATTGAAAGCATTTGTCAATTTAGAAAACGAAACAGGTAACACTGCTTTACATTGGGCTTCTTTAAACGGTCATTTGGAAATTGTTCAATTATTATGTGATGAATATGATGCTGATCCATTCATTAGAAATAGTTTTGGTCATGATGCCATTTTTGAAGCAGAAAACAATGGTAAAGAAGATGTTGAA
Organism: Monosporozyma servazzii; assembly: GCA_033807795.1. Classification (NCBI taxonomy): domain Eukaryota; kingdom Fungi; phylum Ascomycota; class Saccharomycetes; order Saccharomycetales; family Saccharomycetaceae; genus Monosporozyma; species Monosporozyma servazzii. Next base: position 478,398 of record CP138596.1, on the reverse strand, counting down.
AATTATTTCTTAAAGAAGTACGATGTTGAACCGGAAAGTGATAACGAAGAAGAAGATTCTGAAGCCACTGTCGACAATGTCCAAGTATCAAGGGGTACTGAAATTGAAAATGTCACCAAGGAAGCCACTGATGTCCTAAGAGAGGCCACTGAAAAGTTAAATATTGAATAATTAAGAAAAAAAAGTTAAAGAAAGCACCATGTACAATAAGTAAAAATACAAAAGCAAATAATTAAGTACTCATATAATTATACAAGTTGCCATCATTCTAAGCATTGCGGGGAAACCCACTACTCCAATCTGTTTCTTGCCATAATTTGTGTCATTTTATCTTCGTATTATTATGATAAACAAGGGGGTTGCCCGGTTATTATCACTTGTAAAATCTAAACTGGAAAATTTTTCAAAAAATCGCCATAATGAAATTTGATGAAAAATTATTGAAAAGTAAATCGTTAGAGGAAATAAGTAGGACGCCATAAGTTAATTATTAAAGAAGGTATATATACTGTCTCATCCCCAATTCTCTGGACCCTAAAACAAGAATAACATAACCACAAACCACAATATGTCCGATTTACCTGCTGATTTGGGTTTTGACCCAACTTTAAAAAAGAAGAAGAAGTCTAAGAAGGTTGCTCCAGAAGATTTTGACGCTACCACCAAGAAAGCTGATTCACCATCTGCTGACGGTGAAGATGAACTATTTGCTGGATTAAAGAAGAAAAAGAAGAAGTCCAAGAGTAGTTCCTCCAAGGAAGCTTCCTCAAGTGCTGATTTAGACGAAGTCTCTGAAGCTCTTGGTGAACTTTCATTAAAGAAAAAAAAAAAGAAGTCTAAGGATGCTAGTCTGGACGATTTTGATAAAGAATTAGCTAAAGCTGGTGTCACCGAAGACATTACCACCCCAAGCAATGAACCTGCTGCCAATGAAGAAGTTGGCTTACCATATAACTCATTATTATCTCGTTTCTTTAATATCTTAAGAACCAATAATCCAGAATTAGCTGGTGATCGTTCTGGTCCAAAATTCAGAATTCCACCACCAGTTTGTTTACGTGATGGTAAGAAAACAATCTTCTCTAATATCCAAGATATTTCTGAAAAATTACAAAGATCTCCAGATCATTTAATCCAATATTTATTTGCCGAATTAGGTACTTCTGGTTCCGTTGATGGTCAAAAGAGATTAGTCATTAAAGGTAAGTTTCAATCTAAACAAATGGAAAACGTTTTAAGAAGATATATTTTAGAATACGTGACCTGTAAGACCTGTAAGAGTATTAACACTGAACTAAAGAAAGAACAATCCAATAGATTATTCTTTATGGTTTGTAAAAGTTGTGGTTCTACTAGATCTGTTTCTTCTATTAAGACTGGTTTCCAAGCCACTGTCGGTAAGAGAAGGAAGATGTAAGTAAACTTTTAATTAAAAAAAAACAACGACAACTCACAATGAATATAATTCACTCCACCTCATATATATATATCATCATCACCTTTCATTATTAAAGTAAAATATATTAATAATATAAACTCATTATTTTATAAAAGTAAAGTTTTCATCAAAACTTTCCATACCATCAAAAAATAAAGTGGCATGGGAAGAAAACATTTATAAGTTGTAGTTATCTAAACTCATGTTGAGATAAATATGCCATTTTGATATATAGTTCAATGAGAATCTCAATGATTACTTAATATATTCAAACTCTATCAAAATGGAATCATGTCTCTAAATAATTGATCAGAAAAAAAATATAAAGTGACACATAATAATAGTATATTGAATATTTAATTACCATTCTGCTTTGACATAAGCTAACCAGAAAAAAACAAATAATGTGATTTTTCCAGCTGACTGGGCTTGTCCTGTAGTTACGACCATATATAGGATTCAATTAGTCTCTTCCAACCACTTTTTCTTTTTAACATGACATATACTCCAATAAGGATATCATTATAACAAGCTTATTTTGGAATGCTTTGCAATTGTGTTAACAACTCACTTGCAGTAGGTCTCATTATAGAATCAACTTGTAAACACGACTTGATGATGTCGATCAATTTTGTTGAATATTCATTATCTGGTATACTGAAAATGCCTTTACAAATGTTGTGACGCAATGGCAATCCATTAATTTGCTCCTCTCTGTCAAATGGAGAGATACCAAACATTAGTGTATACAATAGACACCCGAGGGACCAAATATCAACAGAACAATCAATTGTAGTGAACTTTTTTATATTGATCAATTCAGGTGCCATATAAAATATGTTGCAATGAGTTGATACCCATTGCTTTAAATTAGTTGAATCTAGGTCTGTTTTGATCTGTCTTTCACCACGGATACAAGATTCCAAATTTGATATAATGGGCTCATTTTCTTCTGTCAAGAGGATGGTAGCAGGTTTAATATTCAAATGTATGAATGAATCCCATTTATTATTTTTGGAAGTCATTAGATCCATTTCGAGTGGAGTATTATCAAGCAACGATGCAACATCATCACTCATTTTGATCGATACAGAATCCATCCCATTAGATAAGTTACCCATATCCTCTCTTGTAGTAGGGTCATGTAAGCACAATAATCCTTTACAAATACCAACCATAAGCTGTATTATTTCCGTCTCTATCAATAGATTTGAACCATCTAATAAATTGTAGTTTATTTTATCCTGTAGCGAACCTCTTTGATAGTAGGGGAAAAGCATTAATACCATTTTGGATCCATCATCTTTCTGTACTACTTGCGAATCTATGCATTTAATGATATACTGTGAATTGAAAGATTTATAGTTCTCAATCTCTTTTAAAACGTTTGACACACTATTAATATTACCAAATGGACATAGCACTTGTTTTAACACTAATTTGTCTAAGTTTGAATCTTCATATAGACGTGATTGGGTTGTTGCATATCGACACTCTACTAAATGAACAAAAGACAATACGTTCTCATTTAACAGTCGTTCTAACTTGTATTTCCTGGCATTTATTGTGATATATGAAGATGAGTAGTCCCAAAATGGGTTATAACCACAACATGCATAGTTCAAGACACTTTTCAATAGTTCACTCATCTCAATGTTTTATTCCTTTTTGTGCCTATAAATAATCTTCTTTGATGTGTTTATTTCTCAAAACAATCTTGAAAATATAAAATAATTCTTTTCTAGTGTTCTGACTTCACCCTGTATCTAATAACCCCCTTTGCTACTTTCACTCCACTTGTCAAATCAACTTGAACTTTGCCTTCTCCCTTTATGTTTCGTTTGCTCATTGAAATATTTTGAAAATATCTAAAATTTCATTAAATGCTTCATTATAGATAGAGAAACAACCATATCTTTAACATGTGTCACAGTATAAGATTTATCTTTCTAGAGAAAATATATATGCTGGTAACAGCAGAAGTAATATCCGTATTTATTTATTTCGTTCGTACTCTGGCCATTTTTCTATCTTTGAGCTCGGCCCTGAAAGAGAAAGAGATGACATATCACCAAAATAAATAATTATATTGATATAATACCCTTTGTGAGATATAATGATAGATGTGTATTTACAATATCTTTTTTAGTATTTAAAACAATCTCCCAATGATATTACAAATAAAGAAACAAAAACAAATATCATGAGTGAAGCAAGAAAGTTGAAAATACTGTAAGTGTAGCTTTTAATCAATTGACCCTTCCGCACTATAAAATCTCTATTAACTCTCAATTCCTACAGTCATAACCTTAAAACAACAGGACTTGCTCTTAAAAAATCAGTAATTAGATTACTGAAAACTCTTACCTTTTAGGGAATGACTGTTTTTATACGGTACCTTCCAAATTAAAAACACTGTTTTTTTTGCAGATCAAGTAGCAAATAGTTATTCATAATAGTTTCTACCCTCCACCCATTGGGATTCCCACCTCAAGTGGTGATCAATTTGTGACACTTTTCAGTATGGAACACCCACACATTCAGCAGTGGATATTTGCTTGAAAAATTTAAATTTCACTAAAAATGAAAAATGTTACAGACTTCAATTTTTATTAGTGTGTGTTTAAGTAATAATGTAGTATATCAAAGACTTGTTTCCAATATTTGATCCCTACAAATTGTATTTATTAGGTGGTAAGAGTCATCACAAACTAATCGCATTGAAAGAATAAACTATACATCTATAAACATGTCCATTCAAACAAGTGATAATTCCGAAAATTCAGATTCATTGAAATCCCTTTCCTTGATCGCATCTCATTCTCATATCACTGGGTTAGGTTTAGATGATAACCTACAACCAAGACCATCCTCCGAAGGGATGGTTGGGCAACTACAAGCCAGACGTGCCGCCGGTATAATACTGAAGATGGTTCAAAATGGAACCATTGCTGGTAGAGCTGTGTTGGTTGCTGGCCCACCGTCCACTGGTAAGACTGCTTTAGCCATGGGTCTTTCTCAATCTTTGGGTAAAGACGTTCCATTCACTGCCATTGCAGGGTCTGAAATCTTTTCATTGGAATTAAGTAAGACTGAAGCGTTAACCCAAGCTTTCAGAAAATCTATTGGTATTAAGATAAAAGAAGAAACTGAATTAATTGAAGGTGAAGTTGTTGAAATTCAAATCGATAGATCCATTACTGGTGGTCATAAGCAAGGTAAATTGACCATTAAGACAACCGACATGGAAACTATTTATGAACTAGGTAATAAGATGATCGATGGGCTGACCAAAGAAAAAGTACTTGCTGGTGATGTTATTTCTATCGATAAAGCCAGTGGTAAGATCACTAAATTAGGTAGATCGTTTGCTAGATCAAGAGACTACGATGCCATGGGTGCTGACACTAGATTTGTTCAATGTCCAGAAGGTGAATTACAAAAGAGAAAATCTGTTGTTCATACTGTTTCATTACATGAGATTGATGTTATTAACTCTAGAACTCAAGGGTTTTTGGCTCTTTTCACTGGTGATACTGGTGAAATTAGATCAGAAGTAAGAGATCAAATCAACTCTAAAGTGGCAGAATGGAAAGAAGAAGGTAAAGCTGAAATTGTTCCAGGTGTTCTTTTCATTGATGAGGTTCATATGCTAGATATTGAATGTTTTTCATTCATCAATAGAGCATTAGAAGATGAGTTTGCTCCAATTATTATGATGGCCACCAATAGGGGTATTTCTAAGACTAGAGGAACAAATTATAAATCACCACATGGATTACCATTAGATTTACTTGATAGATCTATTATCATCACCACATCTAACTATAACGAACAAGAAATTAAGACCATCTTATCTATTAGAGCTCAAGAAGAGGAGGTTGAATTATCATCTGATGCATTAGATTTATTAACAAAGACTGGATCTGAAACTAGTTTACGTTATGCTAGTAACTTAATTTCTGTATCACATCAAATTGCTTTAAAGAGAAAACATAACATTGTCGAGGTTGAAGATGTAAAGAGATCCTATTTACTATTTTTAGATTGTGCTAGATCGGTGAAATATGTTCAAGAAAACCAATCTCAATATATTGATGATGAGGGGAAAGTTACTATCTCTACCAATGACAATGCTGCTGCTACTGCTGCTACTGCGACTTTGACTGCCACGTCCGAAGATGCCATGGATACTACTGAATAAGTATAAGGTATATACAAATATATATAATAATTACCAATCTTTTGTATAATAACTGTAACAGTGACAATATTTTTTCGTCACATTTTTTTTTACTATTATTCATTACTGATATGTTTGGCATTATGATATAGATATTTTTTTGAATGTATTATATGTATATACTATTAAATAGATATATAATAGAGGGGGAGAAAGAGATATATAAAGAGAATTGTGGTAGAATTACTGTGGAGAAGAACCTCTGGTGTTTAAAATCAATGCTACAATCATACCATATAACCCTAGAACTTCCGAGAAAATCAAAATCAAGACGATCCCAACAAATAATCTTGGTTGATGCATATATTTTCTGACACCAATATCACCCACAATACCGATAGCGTACCCACTACTTAGACAGGCAAACCCAACACAAAGACCACAACTTAGATGCATGAACCCGTTGAAAAGGGTATATTCTTCATGTGGATTAATATTACCAGCAATTAGAACAGCAACAACCAGCCCATAAATGGCCAAGATACCACTCATGACAACAGGAATCAGTGATTTCATGATCAGTTCTGGTTTGAAAGTACCAATACCAGAAATACCAATACCAGATTTAGCAGTCCCAATGGCCGCACCTAAATTCGATAGGATCATAGCAATGGCACAACCAGCAAACCCAAAGAAAGGGGCGTAGAATGGAGCGTATGGATTAGATATAATTTCGGAAGACATCTTGAATGCTTTTATATCTATTGAACAGTATTATTTACGATAGAATCCGACTACAAGACTAAGAAGCACCTGTCAGAATTGGTATGTCTTAATTGCAATTTATTTTTGTTTTATTATATTTTTTTTTTTAATTAATTTTTAAATTTTGTGAAATTTGCACAATAAAACAATTTATTGACAGTATAAATTATGATTAAATGAGAGTGGAATTGTAGATTTTGATATTGAACAAGGATGTTGTGAAGTTGTACTTGGCAAGTGGAGTTGAGTATCACAAATAGTGCAACAATATAAGGATAAATTCAACACAGGGATAAATCCAAAATAAAATATGAACTCATCGCAACGCTCAGAAAAGATATACGTTCCAATTGAACAGGTCCGATATATAAGTGATCAGTTGTTGGAACAATTAGAGGCGAAGATGCAAGCTACATTACCACACAATGAAAGTATAGAGGAGAGTGATCCCATTCGTCGTGAGATTTCGTTAAATTTACAAAATTACCTTAAATCGTTAGTAGATGAAGTTGCCTATTCTATGATAATAAGCAATATGGACACCACGGGTAGGAAACTGGGCGATATCATCGGCGAATCGCAGACCAAGTATCTGGAACCGTTCGACCTTACTTTGAATGAAACGGTGAGACAGAAGTACCAAGAATGGGAGGACTATAGCGTCCAAGTTTCGCAGATCAGACAGCGTGCCCCTGAGCTCATGAATGGTTTGTACCGCGCTGGCCAAGAGACTTATTTGAAACAACTGGATGAACGTATGGATCAATTGACCCATGCTGAATCCACAACGCACCAGGAACCGGAAGAACAACTACTTCTAAATGACGAAGACGAACTGCACTCCTCCATCGGCGAATCCATCCACCAACTGCACTCCTCCATCGACCAACTACCACGTCTAAGACAGGACATAACCACCCTAAACAAGTGGGCACAGTACCATCACCGTCGTCATAACAAGTCTTAAATCGCAGCAGGCCTTAACTATGTCGTGGACAGCGACCAACTACGGTTTGTTTACGTTTTCGTGCAAATGAAAAAAAACGCTGGCTGTTTTCAGTTTTTTTTTTATATTTTTCATTTTTTGTGGATATGAAATTTTTCAAACAAACAACAACAACAACAACAATTACTAACTAGTGTTATTATTATCATTCTATTATTACATCACAATCAATCGTTTTTGTTTCCAGTACTAATCTTAATTTTACGAATCTTTAAACCGTTCGATTTAACAAGAAGAATTTTCTTTTGATAAGACAGAGAATTTTATTTTAATATATATATTTTTCTCTCTCTTTGTGTATTTATTATATATTGAGCACATTCACGATTCAGCCTTCCACCCCTGCTCCTGCCCTTTTACACTAGTTTTCCTAACGTTTTAAAGTGTTTTGCCAAAAAATAAATTGAGCTAGTCCAACAGTCTATAACCAATCTCTTTCCAGTTTAAAAACCAATGAGTTATAATAATACTAATTCATATGGGAACACCAACCCATATGCAGAAGAAGAACAACAAGAATCTTTTGAAATGAACGATGATCTAAATAAAGCTCCTGCTACTGCCGGTACCTCCAGCAGTGGTGGTAACGATTTTGTTTCATTCATGAATAATATTAACAACGTTAATAGTAACTTGAACAATTACGAATATGTTATAAATCAAATCGATTCATTACACAAACAACTATTAACTGAGATCAATGAAGAAAATGAAATGAATTTAAGACATTCATTAGACAATTTGATATCACAAGCTTCTGATTTACAATATACTTTAAAAAATGATATCAAAGATGTTCAAAGATTAGCCATTAATGACAATAATAAACATGCTCAAGCTGAAAATTCAAGACAAAAGTTCTTAAAATTGATTCAAGATTATAGAATTGTTGATTCAAATTATAAAGATGAAAATAAACAACAAGCCAAGAGACAATATAAAATCATTCAACCAGATGCCACCGATGAAGAAGTTGATGCTGCCATTAATGATGTTGGTGGCCAACAAATCTTCTCTCAAGCTCTATTAAATGCTAATAGACGTGGTGAAGCCAAGACCGCTTTGGCTGAAGTTCAAGCTAGACATCAAGAATTATTAAAATTAGAAAAGACAATGGCTGAATTGAACCAATTGTTTAATGACATGGAAGAATTAGTCATTGAACAACAAGAAAACATCGAAGTCATTGATAAGAATGTCGAAGACGCCCAACAAGATGTCGAACAAGGTGTTGGCCATACAAACAAAGCTGTCAAGAGTGCCAAGAGAGCCAGAAAGAATAAGATCAGATGTTATATCATTTGTTTCTGTATCTTTGCCGTTGTCGTTGTTGTAGTTGTGGTTCCATCCGTCGTCAAGACACGTTAAACTCTATTTTATATCTTCCCCTCCTACCTTCTTTCTTTCTTCCTTCCACATTGCTTATTACAATCTGGTTTAATTTACATAATCATAATCAAACTATCTTTAATTATTCCACTATTAATTTCTATTATTATTTTAATACCGTTTCTTTCTTTTATATATATTTGTATTAAATTTAAAGACTATTCCTAAGAAAGCCATTAAAAACGCCCACATAAAATATAACAATCAAGTCAACCTTGTCACGTTTACGCTATCTACTAGGTATGTACAAATAAAAATCATTCTTCAAACAAAGTTTAAAAAATTACAAATGAACAAACAACGGTTTATTCTACTTTACAGAAAAGACAAACAAGACCAATATAGTATATAAAGAAAATGTATTCCCAATATTTTAGTCCCAATCTTGTAACGATTAATATGACGAATCATATTATACAAATCGGGGTGGAAGAAGGAAATAAGTACATTGATCTACCAAAAACTAGTTTTCATAATTTTTAGATAACTGTAGGGATATGAATCAATTGGTGTAGTCGCAACTACGGTAAAAGATCCTAAGGGTTATTACTGAAAAGACGCTTAAAAAAAAACGAGAATTTTGTAACGCAGTTAACTGAAAGGCTTTAGTGTTTTTGGAACTGTTGTAAAAAGAAGAAATAATCATCCATACTTGACAGTAATATATTTGGCAAGCAGAATTGCTTGCTTGCTTGTCCTTTTCAAATATATCTCCATAACAAACTAGTGTTTAATATTATTATTACTAACAATCTTTCTTTCTGCCTTTTTATATCAGTTGGAAATTTTGGAAAATTGGAAAACGGTGAAAAATTTGAAAAATTTCACCAAAAACTGAAAAGTTTCCTCGAGAAAACCAAACTTCACATGGGCGGCTTTTTCTGTTGAATTGAACGTGAAAAATTATGTTAATCGACACAGGTAGGGTTTAAAGTATATAAATAGACCTTGGATCGATATAATTCCATTTTGGAGAGAACACAAGGCATCTTTACTTCCAACAGAGACAACCAATAACCAACCACACCATCCAACCACAGTTCAATATGGTTATGAAACCTGAAGTTGAGCAAGAATTGGCTCATGTGCTATTAACAGAATTACTAGCGTATCAATTCGCCTCTCCAGTGAGATGGATTGAAACGCAAGATGTGTTTTTAAAGGATTTGAACACTGAAAGAGTCGTTGAAATCGGTCCTTCTCCAACCTTGGCTGGTATGGCCCAAAGAACTTTGAAGAACAAGTATGAATCTTATGACGCTGCTGTTTCTTTACAAAGACAAGTTCTTTGTTACTCAAAGGATGCTAAGGAGATCTATTACACTCCTGATCCAGCCGAATTAGCTGCTGAAGAAGCTGAAGCAGCTGAAGCAGCTCCAGTACCTGCTGCTGCTGCTGTTGCCACTCCTGCCGCTGTCGCTGCCCCTGTTGTCGCTGCAGCTCCAGTTGCCGCTGCTGCAGATGTTCCAGATGCCCCAACCACAGCTGGCTTAATCTTACACGTTCTTGTCGCTCAAAAATTAAAGAAATCTTTAGACTCTATCCCAATGTCCAAGACAATTAAAGATTTAGTTGGTGGTAAATCCACTGTTCAAAATGAAATTCTTGGTGATTTAGGTAAAGAATTCGGTACCACTCCAGAAAAACCAGAAGAAACCCCATTAGATGAATTAGCTGAAACTTTCCAAGATTCATTCAACGGTTCCTTAGGTAAACAATCCTCTTCATTAATCTCTAGATTAATGTCTTCCAAGATGCCTGGTGGGTTCACCATCACTGTGGCTAGAAAGTATTTGCAATCTCGTTGGGGGTTAGGTAATGGGAGACAAGATTCTGTCTTATTAATTGCTCTAACCAACGAACCTGCTTCTCGTCTTGGTTCTGAAACTGATGCTAAATCATTCTTAGATGAACAAGCCCAAAAATACGCCTCCATTTCCGGTATCAATTTGGCCTCTGCTGCCGCCGCCTCTGCTGGTGGTGCCGGTGCCGGTGCTGCTGGTGGTGGTGCCACCATTGATGCTGCTGCTCTAGAAGATTTAACCAAGGATAACAAAATCTTAGCTCGTCAACAATTAGAAGTCTTAGCTCGTTATTTGAAAATGGATTTAGATAATGGTGAAAGAAAATACTTGAAAGAAAAATCTACCGTTGGGGAATTGCAAGCTCAATTAGATCACATCACCGAAGAAATGGGTGAATTCTATATCTCTGCTTTGACCAACAATTTCTCTCGTAAGAAGGCTAGAGTCTTTGATTCTTCTTGGAATTGGGCCAAACAATCTTTATTACATTTATACTTTGAAATTATTCATGGTGTATTGAAAAATGTCGATAGAGAAGTCGTCTCTGAAGCTATTAACATCATGAACAGATCTAATGATGCTTTGATCAAGTTTATGGAATATCACGTTTCCCATACTGATGTCTCCAAGGGTGAAAACTATCAATTGGTTAAATCCTTAGGTGAACAATTAATTGAAAATTGTAAACAAGTGTTAAATGTCGATCCTGTTTACAGAGATATTGCTAAACCAACTGGTCCAAAAACTTCAATCGATAAAAATGGTAATATCAAATATGAAGAAGCTCCAAGAGAACAGGTTAGAAAATTCTCTCAATACGTTCAAGAAATGGCTGTTGGTGGTCCATTAACCAAAGAAGAACAACCAACCATCGAACAAGATTTGACTCGTGTTTACAAAGCAATTAACGCTCAAGCCTCTGAACATAGTATCTCCGATTCTACTAAATTAGAATTTGAAAAACTATATGGTGAATTAATCAAATTCTTATCTAACTCTAAAGAAATTGATCATACTCAAACCACTAGATTAGCTGGTGTTGTTAATGATGATGATTTAGACAAGGACTCCACCAAAGAAGTTGCCTCTTTATCCAACAAATCTCAAGCTACTGGTACAATCTCCTCCACCATTCCAAGAGAAACTGTTCCTTTCTTACATATTAAGACTAAGGTCGCTAACGGTGCTTGGAAATACGATAGAACTTCTTCTAAAGTTTTCATTGATGGGTTGGAAAATGCTGCTGTTAACGGTACTACTTTCAAGGACAAATATGTCTTGATAACTGGTGCTGGTAAAGGATCTATTGGTGGGGAAATTTTACAAGGTTTACTACAAGGTGGTGCTAAGGTTATTGCTACCACATATTCCTTCAATAAGGATAATTTAGATTATTTCCAATCTCAATACGCCAAATATGGTGCTAAGGGCTCTACTTTGATTGTTGCTCCATTTAACCAAGGTTCTAAGAATGACGTTGTAGCACTTGTAGATTACATTTATGACGATGAAAAGAATGGTGGTTTAGGCTGGGATTTAGATGCTATCATTCCATTTGCTGCCATTCCAGAAAATGGTATTGAATTAGAAGATATTGATTCCAAGTCCGAATTCGCTCACAGAATCATGTTAACTAACATCTACAGAATTATGGGTTGTGTTAAGAAACAAAAATCTGCTAAGGGTATTGAAACTAGACCAGCTCAAGTTATCTTGCCAATGTCTCCAAACCATGGTACTTTTGGTGGTGATGGTCTATACTCCGAATCCAAATTATCATTAGAGACTCTATTCAACAGATGGCATTCTGAATCCTGGGCCAATCAATTGACCGTTTGTGGTGCTATTATTGGTTGGACCAGAGGTACCGGTTTAATGAGTGGTAATAACATTATCGCTGAAGGTATCGAAAAGATGGGTGTCCGTACATTCTCTCAAAAGGAAATGGCTTTCAACTTATTAGGTCTATTAACTCCAGAAGTTACTCAATTATGCCAAAAGTCTCCTGTTATGGCTGATTTGAATGGTGGTTTACAATACTTGAAAGATTTGAAAAACTTCACTGCCAAATTACGTAGAGAATTGACTGAAACTTCTGAAATTAGAAAGGCTGTCTCCATCGAAACTGCTTTAGAACACAAGGCTGTTAATGGTGACAAGGCTGATGCAGCTTACGCGGAAGTCGAAGTTCAACCAAGAGCTAACATCCAATTAGATTTCCCAGAATTGAAACCATATAAGCAAGTTAAACAATTAGCTGCTCCAGAATTAGAGGGTATGCTTGATTTAGAAAGGGTTATTGTTGTTACTGGTTTCTCTGAAGTCGGTCCTTGGGGTTCCTCCAGAACCAGATGGCAAATGGAAGCCTTCGGTGAATTCTCTCTTGAAGGTTGTGTTGAAATGGCTTGGATGATGAATTTGATCAAGTACCATAACGGTAACTTGAAGGGTCGTCCATACACCGGTTGGGTTGATGCTAAGACCAATGAACCAGTTGAAGATAAGGACGTTAAGCCTATGTACGAAAAGTACATTTTAGATCACGCTGGTATAAGATTAATTGAACCTGAATTATTCAATGGTTACGATCCAAAGAAGAAACAAATGGTTCAAGAAATCATTGTTGAAGAAGACATGGAACCATTTGAAGCTTCCAAGGAAACTGCTGAACAATTTAAACATGAACATGGTGATAAAGTTGATATCTTTGAAATTCCAGAAACTGGTGAATTTTCTGTTAAATTATTGAAGGGTGCTACTTTATTTGTTCCAAAGGCCTTAAGATTTGACCGTTTAGTTGCTGGTCAAGTTCCAACTGGTTGGGATGCTAAGACTTATGGTATTTCTGAAGACACCATTTCCCAAGTTGATCCAATTACTTTATTTGTCTTAGTCTCTGTTGCTGAAGCATTTATTGCTGCTGGTATTACTGATCCATATGAAATGTACGAATACGTTCATGTATCTGAAGTTGGGAACTGTTCCGGTTCAGGTATGGGTGGTGTTTCTGCCTTACGTGGTATGTTCAAGGATCGTTACAAGGATTTACCAGTTCAAAACGATATTTTACAAGAATCTTTCATTAATACCATGTCTGCTTGGGTCAACATGTTGTTAATCTCATCTTCTGGTCCAATCAAGACCCCAGTCGGTGCTTGTGCTACTGCTGTCGAATCTGTTGATATTGGTGCTGAAACTATTTTATCTGGTAAGGCTAAAATCTGTATTGTGGGTGGTTACGATGATTTCCAAGAAGAAGGTTCTTATGAATTTGCTAACATGAAGGCTACTTCCAACACTTTAGAAGAATATGAACATGGTCGTACCCCAGCTGAGATGTCTAGACCAGCTACCACTACTCGTTCTGGTTTCATGGAAGCCCAAGGTTCTGGTATTCAAGTTATCATGACTGCTGATTTAGCTTTGAAGATGGGTGTTCCAATTTACGGTATTGTTGCTCTAACTGCCACTGCTACTGATAAGATTGGTAGATCTGTTCCAGCTCCAGGTAAGGGTATATTAACCACTGCCAGAGAACATCATGGTTCTTTGAAATATGCTTCTCCTTTATTAGATATTAAATACAGAAGAAGACAATTAAGCAACCGTGAGGTGCAAATCAAACAATGGGTTGAAGATGAGTTAGAATTATTACAAGTTGAAATTGAAGAAATTCCAGAAGTTGACCAAGCTGAATTTATTGCTGAACGTACCAAGGAAATTAAACTTGAAGGTGAAAAACAATTAAAAGCTGCTCAAGCTCAATGGGGTAACGAGTTCTACAAGAGATACCCACGTATTGCTCCATTAAGAGGTGCATTAGCCACTTATGGTTTAACCATCGATGATTTAGGTGTTGCTTCTTTCCACGGTACTTCTACGATGGCGAACGATAAGAACGAATCTGCCACTATCAACGAAATGATGAAACATTTGGGTAGATCTGAAGGTAACCCTGTATTTGGTGTTTTCCAAAAGTTCTTAACTGGTCATCCAAAGGGTGCTGCCGGTGCTTGGATGTTGAACGGTGCTTTACAAATCCTAAACAGTGGTATTGTTCCAGGTAACCGTAACGCTGATAACATTGATAAGCTTCTTGAACAATTTGAATATGTGTTATATCCATCTAAGACGTTGAAGACTAATGGTGTTAAGGCTGTTTCTGTTACCTCGTTTGGTTTTGGGCAAAAGGGTGGTCAAGCGATTGTCATCCATCCGGATTTCTTGTATGGTGCTATTGATGAATCGAGATACAACGAGTATGCCAAGAAGGTTGCTATTAGAGAGAAATCTGCTTACCAATTCTTCCATACTGGTATGACTCAAAACAAGATTTTCATCAGTAAAGAACATGCTCCATATAGTGATGAATTAGAAGAATCTGTTTATTTGGATCCCTTGGCTCGTGTTTCTGCTGAACCAAAATCTGGTAACGAGTTAGTTTTCCACAAGAAGGCGATTCAAAGCGAGAGTAGTTACGAAAAGAACGCGGCCACTGCCAATGTTGTGAAATCGTTAACAGCTGAGATTGCTGGTGGTGCTGATGATAATGGTGTTGGTGTTGATGTTGAGTTGATTCAAAGTATCAACGTGGACAATGAAACGTTTATTGAGCGTAATTTCACTGGCTCCGAGATTGAATATTGTCAAAGACAGCCATCTATTCAAAGTTCGTTTGCCGGTACATGGTCTGCGAAGGAGGCAGTATTCAAATCCTTGGGTGTGAAGTCTCAAGGAGCTGGTGCGTCGTTGAAGGATATTGAGATTACTAGAGTGAACGGTAATGGTCCAGAAGTTGTGTTAACGGGTAACGCCAAGAAGATAGCCAGTGAAGCTGGTGTTAAATCTGTCAAGGTTTCTATCTCTCATGATGATTTCCAATCTGTTGCAGTTGCCATTTCTTCCAAGAAATAAGTTACGTTGTTAGTTAGTTGATAGATTTTTGTATAGAAATATTTCTACACTATAAGTTTTTACTTTTACTTTTATTATTTTTTATTTATTATTTATTATTTATTATTTTTTATTTTTTACTCTTTCCAATTGTTAGGCGGCAAAGATGAAAGGAGTCAGCACGGTAGAGTGACTGAGAGGTATATTGAGGGATATGAAATCAACGGCAACTAAAAATAGTATTTCCAAATAGTGTATTGTATATACCATATAATAAGTAAATGAGTAACAATCAATCCTCCAGTCATTAGACAAAAGCGTCACTGAGAGAATATTACTTTGGAATGCAACTAAATAACGTATTGACAATACACGGGAGTGTACTATGGTGTGAAAAGAGAGGTGCACATACACATATATTGCGACAGAGAACATTAACGTTGCTCAGCGTAATGCATATTCACATTTATTTCTCTGTATCTGTATAGTTGTGTTACGAGATAGAGTGTGTGTGTGTGTGCATGGCATGGAGGGAATAAGGGAAGGGAAGAATTTACGTTAGTCGTCTCCCTTTTCTTAGCAAATCAATTGACCACAGTTAGTCATCCAAACTGTTTAGGGAAGGGTAGAAATACGCTTATAGAGAATACGAGTGCAAGACAGATGGTTGGGTTCAACAGATACAAGGGGGGGGGGTCACATGCTAATACTTAATTTCCTGTTGTATTGACACGACCTGTGCTGCTATTTCAACGTATAGAATCTTTCCTAAAGGGACCTCTGCTGAGCACTGCAGATATTCCACGTCTCAATGAGGCAAGGTTGGCCTGTCATCACCGTCTGTGCTGCTCGCTGCACGGTTCCTGGACGGCACTTTTGCAGTGCGCCCAGTGTGGAATATGCCTTGGAAGGTCACTCGCACATTCGGCAGCCTCGCGTTTCAGCAGACGGGCGGGCAGCAGGAATGCGGCCCGCTCTGTTGTTTGTTGCTGCCCGCTCACCCTGCCAGCCAAACCTTAAGTCCCAAACAGGCCGTGCCTCCGGGGACAATGGCAGCCCAATGCAGACATATTGTCTTCCCGCAGCGACGCTTACTAATACATCACCAGAACGGGCAGTCGCATTGTTCCGCAAGCCAGCCCCGACATCTCCTTTAGAAGCCTCTCCCCTCTCCCCTCTCCCCATTCCCGACGATCCGATGCGGAATATCTGCGCAAGTACATCAACACACCCACCAGCCCTGCCCGCTCTGCTTTGTTCCTCCTTGCCGAGCCAGGCGGCCGGCAGCTGCGTCGCCCGGCTCCGCGATCGTTCCGCCTGCCGTCGTGACGGTGGGGCGCGGGGGCATTGTTTGCGTCCTGATCTCGCATATGCACGGGCATTGTCCGCAATGCACCGCCCGCATGTGATAATCTGCTGCCTACTGAACCGAACAATGCAGTACCTGCAAGCCGTCCGTCGCCGACAATAAGTCGTGGATCGCCCGAGTTAGGCTTCCAGACAATAGATCTCGAATTCCCAGTAGCTGCGTATTCCTCCGCTATTGTTGTTTTCCCTCATTCGCCAGGATTGTTCACTAATCTGGTATTCTTACTAATTGACCCGAAAATAAACGATAACATTGGTAGCATGCAACGCACACACTATGTGGCATCTTTTACAGTGGTGAAAAAATAAATGCCTCTCTTTATTCCCCCTCTCTACCTGCCTCATGCTATCTATTATGACGATGTTTGCGCGCAAGACAATAGTATACGAGAGATAACTGTTTGCTTCATTTAATTATTACTGCCTTTTACTTTTTTTGCCTCAAAATAGAGCAGTCAATATTCTTTCACAATCGAAGCATTGCAACATAACATAAAACAATGTACCCTATCGGTGCAAAAGCACAAAAATGCTTCCAGTTTTATCGATTCCTCCTGAATTGCTTCTGTTTGGCTCGAAAAAAACTAAACTTTATTACATTGTTCTTGACTGCTGTTGTTTTGCCCTCCCATTCCGTCTCTATTTTTCATTTTCTATTTTCTATTTTCTATTTTCTATCTTCTTTTTATTTTTTTATTTTTTATTTTTATGTAGTATTGTCTCAAGCATGTATCCATTCCCTCCATATACTATTCTTTTTTTTTTTTTTTTTTTTTTAAACCCATTCCACTTCAATTCCCCATGTGTAATATCTTTTATGAAAGATATTTTGAAATCTCAATTTTTTGATATAAATATCTATCTGTCTTCTCTTTAGCTAATAGACCACCAACAAAGTACAACAATTATATTTAAGTGGTGATCCATTAGTTTTTTCTCTCTCTTTAATTTCTAGTTATTACAGTTTTTAACCCACAACTTCTTTTTTTCTTCTTGATGTATGATTTTGTGTCACAAGCACTCAACATTATTCTCTTTAATAGCTTACCTCCAACTTTATCAGTCCAGCAACTATTTTTTCTTTCTTTTTTTTTTTTCTTTCTTTTATTTATTTAAATTCACAATCCCTCATTCCAACAGTAGTTAAAGAATATTAATCATTCAACTTACAACTCGTTTAATTAATATCTTAACCAAGTCCATACTACCTTCCTTTCCCTTCTGTGTTTTATTTTTCTTTCGTTCTTTCTCTTCTTCTTTTTTTTTTATTTTTTTTTATTTTATTTTTTGCCTATTTGTGATTAACACTAGTGTCTATTTGTCTATCTGTACTACTTCAATCTCTCAACACAACAACTACTAACTAGTCTCAACCCAATTACCTTATCGAAACAACGCTAATAAAAAAAATATTAGATAGTCTTTTTCTCTTTCGTTATTTCAATAATACTATCATTGCTATTTTCAGTCAAAAACAAACAAACAAACAAGCAAAGAAAAAACAACATAGTCTGCTAATATTCCAAGCATCGCCAGTCTATTACTATTATTATCTCGTTGTTGGGAGGTTTTCCTGGTTTGCTACTGAAAAAAAACAAACAAAAAAATATTACTTACGACCAAATGAAAGCCTTAACAAATAAGAATAACCGTAATGATACACCGCTTGATAGTAATATACTAATAATCCCAGCCAATAACAACGATAAAAGGAAGAAATATAATGCAAAGAAAAGTGTCAAACGGAAATCGTTCGTTTGCACAGGCTATGGCAATTGTTCAATGGCATTCACTAGAGCAGAACATTTAGCCAGGCATATTAGAAAACATACAGGAGAAAAACCTTTCCAATGCGAAACTTGTCTAAAATATTTTAGTAGAATCGATAACTTAAAACAACACGGCGATTCAGTTCATTCTATAAATACAACCACCACTAACGGTACAGACGTGAGTGCACAATTGCTAAACCAAATTTAATATAAAAGCAACGGTCGCAAATTCAATAACCAAAAAATCAAATATTGCAGATTTATTAAATAGCACAGATTCAACAACGCCCATTAACTCCTCGCCCTCATCATTACTCCCGACAATTAATGATAATAGCATTAATAATATCATCAATCAGAACAGTCCTAATATAATTAATACCATTCACACATCACGCACATCCACAGATTCATCCACAGACTCATACACATCAATCACTGAGAAAATTGATTTGGTGGCCAGAAGATCAAACCAAGAACTGGCTTTCAACAAATTACAAGAACGCATACACCAACAACCTCTATCCATCATCGACTCCAAAGATGAGTTAATTAGCCGAATCAACAATATACCTTCACCAGCAGTATATATGACTGCATCTCATAATGATCACATTACAAACCATGGCCAATTCAACTCGTATTCAAATAGCAACACTACTAATTCTACTGGCTACTTCGATGATATCAGTCACTACCATCAACCAGTATTTCCATTTAAACAACAACACCAGCTAAGCTCGATAAGACAACAACATATTTCTGCTCTAACACAATCACAGCGTAAAGTCATTAAATCCAAGACAAACATCTTCAAAAAGGGACCTTCTATCGAGCTAGGAATTAAAAGTAAAGAAGCTAACTTTAATAATATGAATTCAAATGAAGGTGAGGTATATATAAATCCTTATTTTCAAAGTATGACATATCATTACCCACCTCATTATTTCCAGTATCAACAACAACAACAGCAGCAGCAGCAGCAGCAGCATCAGCAAATACCATCACAAATTGAAAAACTAGGCATGTCGTCAAACATAACAAGTCAACTAAACAAACTGTATCCTACAATAACAAACCAAAACAACACACTTGCACATATACCTTTTCAAAATAATGGTGGATCTCAAACTGGCTCAATTAACACACATCTGCAGCACCAACACCCAAGTAAAGAGAATCGAACTTCGCCCAATGGTCAATACAATCAATTACTTATTCCTCAGGAACCTCCTCCGCACCCAAAGACCACATAGATACCCTAAAGAAGTATATCTATCATACACTAATACAGCATATTCTCACCACATCAACTGAAACATTTGCTTAATTTGGTATAGTCGTTATCTTATTTACCAGGACGTTTTATAGCAGAGTACTTTCATAATCATTATAGAATGGATATTAATATGGTTCATTCTATCCCCATTCATATCTCACAGCAATATATCATTACGTTTCTCAACATCTCAAGTGGTATCCTCAGCTTTAAAGATGTGGTTCCAAACTTATATATAATCATTAAAACAACAATGATAGTATGTTGGAAAAAAGTTTTAATCTCTGCTATATCAACATTACCTGCTTTGAAAGTTAAATGAAGAGCCACACATTACTATAGAAGTTCATTACGCTAGTGTGGGGGTATGTATAACTCTACCATTACTGCATCTTGAGTCATTGATGTAGGTGTCTCTTTACTTTTCATTAAAATCGCTCGAGGAACAACGTCGAATGTTTACTATAACATATAAAATATAGATATAGAAGGCTTTAGCATAGTGCAACTTTTTTTGATGTCGTTTTGCATCATTCATTCGTTTTGCACCTTTTAATAAATCAAACTCTCAATAATATTTTAAACTTTCAATAATCTATTCCATGAACAAGTTTGCTTGAAAGGTTTTAATCTTATTGACCTTGTAGCTGTACTGGGTTGCATGTTAGTGAGTCTGTTACCCGGTCATAAACTGAATTTTTATAGATGACATTTGAAAAATTGGGAACCCAAGAACTGAAAAGTAATAGCAATCTAATGGGTAAAGTAAAGATTACAAGGGGACGAGACGAGCAATTGAAGCACAAAAAGCCCAGCAATAGAACTTTTAATTAACGGGAAAGTAAAAATGTCCAAACGTGCTTTATCCCTCGACGATTTGGTTAATCATGACGAGAATGACAAAAATAAATTACATAAAATGGGCGAAGAGGAAGAAGCTCAAAGGTTGGAAAACGATCTACCAACGCAAGCTCTGAAGCAACCCTCACAATCTCAGGCAGAAGCAGATTCACAGACACAACCCCCTGCCAATCCTCCAAAGAAGCTCTCAAATGTATCAGATATTTTAAATAATGATGACGATTACGACTATATTAATACCAGAACTACATCCAACGATGGTGCAAAATCTATCTCTTCTGATGATTTCAATATAGATAGTGATGAAACGGATACCGATGATGGTATGAGTGGAAATGGTGAAGTTAATTTCGATTCGGGGATGACTTTTGATTATGATAAACAAGATAAAAATTCACCACAAAAAGTATCTCCATCTCCAAATCATTTAGAGAAGAGTACTAATTTAACAATTCCAGAAGATGCTGAGAAAGAAGATAAAGAGGAACCTAAAGCTGATGTTGAGCAAGAACAAAAAATGCAACCTGACATGATCAAGGAAGGTGCCAAATTAGCACCGAACGCAGAAACAGAAGAACAGCATAAGGAAGAAGAGCTTAAAGCTGAAAATAAAGAATCTGTACAAGAAGATAAGAAGCAAATTGAAGAAAATCTTGCTCCAGAAAAGTCAAAGGATGAAAAGTCAATAGAAGATCCGAAAAAAAGTGTTACGGCTGAAAAGAAACCAGTTGAAAATGGCAAATCAAGTGCTGCAGTTTCTCATATTTTTGAGGAAAAGGCTTCGTTGGTTTCTAAAAGAAATAATATAAAGAAAGACTTGCAAGTATTACAAGAGATTGCATCTACATCAAAACCAAATAAATACAAGATTGTACCTACATGGGCTCAAAAATGGAAACCTACTCTAAACGCATTGCAACAGATTGATAGCAGTGATTATAAACTAGACCCATCATTCTTAAATATTATTCCGGATGATGATCTAACTAAATCTGTTCAAGATTGGATTTATGCTACGATATTTTCGATTGCGCCAGAAATGAGACAATTTATAGAATTGGAAATGAAATTTGGTATAATTAGAGATGGTGCAACTCCAGATCGTATTAACCCGCCTATATCATCTCAAGCAATCTACACCGAATTAGATGCACACATGACACCAAATATTGATGAGGTTTTATTCAAAGAATTAAACAAATATATTCGTGGTATTAGTGAATTGACTGAGAATAGTGGTAAGTTTAATGTTATTGAATCTGTTTCAAAGGATTCATTATATAGGGTAGGAATATCAACCCAAAGACCTAGATTCCTAAGAATGAGTACTGATGTGAAAACTGGTCGTATTGGTCAATTTATAGAGAAAAGAAATGTGGCTCAATTACTAATGTATTCTCCAAAAGATAGTTATGATGTTAAAATATCATTGAATCTGGAATTGCCTGTTCCTGAGAATGATCCACCAGAAAAATATCAATCGCAAACCCCGATTAGTATTAGAACTAAAGATAGAGTAAGTTACATTCATAATGACTCATGTACTAGAATTGATGTCACCCAAGTGGAAAAGCATAAAATAAAAGCTGCAAAAACTCACAAGGAAAATACATTTGAAGTGGAATTAGAAATAAATACTCCTGCATTATTATCCGCTTTTGATAATATTACTAAGGATAGTAAACAATACGCTGCATTGATTAGAACCTTTTTAAACAACGGTACGATTGTAAGAAGAAAATTAACTTCATTATCATCAGAAATTTTTGAAGGTACCAAAAAGTAATACTGTCACACTGTATGCACAAAGGCCCATCCATATATAAGTAAACTGACTAATGCAGTTTTTCGTATAGTTGTAGAATTATTTATTCAGATTCTTAATATGTTAATAGTAGTATATAATCATACCATTCATATATTGTATTTTTTTATTTTTATATATATTTATAAACATATATTTTTATGTCTGATAGAGTCTATGAGAATCTTCGATTTGGCTTATAGATACCCAACATATAAGCTAATCTAATAATCACCAAATCCTTAGCCATCATTAAACTGTCAATCTTTAGATCCATCTTAGATCCACCAACTTCATGCCATGAGATTGGGATTTCTTTGATTGGAATATGTTTCTTGATAGCCAGTATTAATATCTCAACGTCAAAGATCCAACCCTCGGTATGTAAGAATGGGAAAATTAAATCAATTGATTCTCTATTGAACAACTTAAACCCACACTGCGTATCATCAATTGATCTGATACCAAAAACGTAGACCAAAGCATGGAACCCATACATTAAGATATTTCTTAATAACGATCTTTTGATAACGGCTTCCGTATTGACCATATAAGCTCTAGAACCTAAGGCAACAGCAGGTTGCTTTTTCTTAGCATCTTTGTCATTTTTTTCCATTTCTTTAATGGTTGATATCAATTTACTTACATCACTAAATTTACTGGCACCATCAGCATCCGCAAAAAGACCATACTTACCACGAATGTGTAACATACCTTGTCTAACAGCACCCCCTTTACCTCTATTTTGTGTAAATTTTATGACACGTAATTGACCTGGTTGTAAATTGAACTCTTCACGAGATAATTTAAGACAGTATTCACTGGTTTCATCAGAGGAACCATCATCGACAATTATTATTTCCCATCTATTCTTCATGTTGGATTGTAAGTACTCAATGGCATCTTGTAACATGATTAAGATTCTAGAAGTCTCGTTGTAACTAGGGACTACAACAGATAATTCTATATCATCTTCTTCTGTGGTTGGTAATGGATGTCTTTTGGACCCCACTTTGGAATCAATAGTAGTGTATTCCAATTCTTCTGGAAACGGTTCTCTTGGTGTATTAGAGAAGAAATAGATCAGAAAATATACCAACACAACCTTAGCAATTAAGGTGGTTGATATAAATAGGTGGAAATGCGGATGTTGTATTATGGAGAGTAAAGACATTTTGTAATTCTATTATGAATATTCCTACAGTTAATTTAATATCAATTATATGTTTTCAGCTCAATTAAATGTGGTCTGATCTTTTTTAGTCTAGAATAGGGACCTAACCAATGTCTTCAAGTTTGCTCTATGCCAAACTTTGGAAGTTGGCACCTTTTCATTATTTGAATACCAATGTTTTTTTTTTGGCAAACACGACTTCTTTATTTTTCGAAGCGACGTAAAAAAAAATATAAAAGGCTCCAACCTGTCATGTCTCAAAAATGAATTAATAACAAAATAAATAAATATGTGGATATAATTCATAAAACTTGATGAAGAATATTGCAATCAGATTATTTAGAATCATGGCAATATGAAATGGTAATTGTGTGATAAGTTCAGTGTATTTTATGAAATGAAAATAAAAAAAATATTATATACTAGGGGACCTATACAAATGATATTTCTTCTTAGTAAAATTTTAATATGATTAATGCCTATGAGTATGCATATGATCCTTTTGACTCTCATTGATATGCTCATAATGATGATTTTCTGATTCTTTTTCTAGCATATCACCTTCTTGGACAAATTCAATATCTAGCTTCCCTATATTTGGAATATTTTGTGTTAGCATAGTCTTCACGTACGTAGTAACATTTTCCAACTCTTTAATGTCTAACACATTATCCCATTTTTGAATTGGAGCTTCCAAGATGGTATTGATTCTAATATTTCTGCCTGAAAGTAGCACTGTTAATTCTCGTATCGTGTATGGTTTATCAGCATTGTTGTTAGACACCAGTTTGGATAGACTTTCATTTATCACTGTTTGTATATGGATATATCTTTCATCAGTCGCAGGAACGGATTTATCAATCAATTCCTTCATGGATTCTATCATACCTTCACCACCAGCTTTAATGACTAATCCGGATACTAACAATCCACCAATAGCATCTAATGATTGAATACCGAAGAAATGACTCGATGAAATTGCTACCAATGCCACCAAAGACGTCAAGGAATCAACACGATGGTGCCATGCATTAGCCATAAGTACATTAGATTTTGTATCAGTGGCAATCTTCTTGGTAGCTTGAAAGATCCATTCTTTCATAACAATAGACCCACCAGCAATCCATGCAGCATTGATATTGGTGACATCTGGTGTAATACCATGAGTATGACCTGCATGTTCAACACTATGACCCATAAAGGAAGTGACTGTTTCTACAATGATATGTGGTATTATTGGGCCCACGATAGCACAGAGAGAACTCCAGCCTATGGACACACCAGCCATTGCCAAGATAGTGGACACACCCAGTGAACCCACCGTTTCAATCTTACCGTAACCATAAGGAAAATCTTTATTTGGTTTTTGCCCCGCCCAACTTACAGAGAATAGAGTTAGAATATCAGATACCAAATCACTTGCAGCATGAACAGAGTCGGCTAATAACGCTTGTGAGTGGAATACTATACCACCAATAAATTTACCTAGTGCAATCCCAACATTCATTGCTAACCCAATCCATGTGATTCTTACGCCTGGATTAGTTTTAATATCGTTCAGACTTAATACAAGCATAGGGTTAGGTTGCAAATGCGAATGTGAATGGGCGTGACTATGAGTTAAACCATCTTTTCTATTTAAGGATTCTTTAGATGCCATGATTTTGGCATGTTGTTTCCCATCGGGAGTAAATGAATCATTAAATTCGGTCTCTGATTCCTTTAAATGGATATGATCATGAGAAGTGAAATCATCTGCTAATTTTTGTAAACTTGGATGTTGTTCAAATAGTTGTTTAGTCTTCATTTCAAATTCACTTGATTTTTGTAAATCTTTGAGTCCCTGAGATAACTTCTCATCGTTAAGTAATGCTCTTGTTGTTGACAGTAATCTTTGTGAGGTTACAATATTGAAATGTTGTTTTGTATTGGCTCTTACGGAACAGATCCATATTTTTGTCGGTATACCCAGCATACTAGTTCTTATCATATCGACTTGTTAACGGGAATTCCTAATAAAATTGTTATGAGGGTCTTTAACACATGAACACCTCTTTGCTTTCAACTGCAACATCATCTTTTCAAAAGGTTCCATTTCTCCTTATAATGTTTGCTCGAGCTCAAAGTGACACCCCAGAAATTTGGGAAAGTGGAAAATTATTGATATCGCAGCGTTTGCAGTAATGATTAAAAACGGCAGCTGAGTGTGATTCTTTAAAACAAACCAATATTTATTCCAATAGATTATACGTAGTTATATATATTTAATCAAAGGTGTATTTAATTATATGACTATGTATTTAGAAAATAAACTAGTCATTCAAAAAGAAGGAAAGAAGGTGTCATAAAAATAAAAATGAATCATCACAGAAAGAAATTGATCAGTACTCTACCAGTCTTGTTGAGTAGAATTGCCTCCTTGGTTGTTTCTAGTTCTTCTATTACCACTGGCAAAAGTATTGCCTAAATTGGTATCACCGGCAGCGTCGTCATCATCGTTAAAGCCCAAGTCGTCATCATTATCATCGTAAGCATCGTTACTACCGGCATTACCAAAGCCCATACCCTGTTGGCCTTGTTGACCTTGTTGGCCCATGGTGTCCCTGGCGTAGCCTTGTTCTTGGCTCAAATTACTGTAGCCTTGTTCTTGGCCTTGATTGGTACCAAATGATGAAGTATTGAAGTTGTCATCGTCATTTAACCCACCTTGATTAGAGTTCCAAGATTCGGATTGATAACTTTCCCCCTTTTGTTGTTGGTGTTGTTGAGGTTGGCCTCTTTGTTGGCCTCTTTGTTGGCGAGTGTTTCTGTCTTGATTGTCGTCATCATCACCACCATGTAATTTTTCGGCCATTTTATTAAATAAGTTAGACATTGTTGTTGTTGTTGTTTCGCTGTTGCTGTTGTTGTTGCTATTCATCTAACAGAAACGATGTAACCTTGAAATAAAATGATAGCACAGCAACTTCTGCTATTTATATGCCTTGAAATGGGTATATCATCTTCTTAAGGGTATATTTGAATCAATTAATTATTATGAGAGAGAGATATACCCTTAAAAGCTCTTAAGATCTGGCGAAATTGGACCTTATTTCATATTTGATAGTTTAAGCCATAATGTTCATTTATTCCACGTTGTCATGTTAGATGTGGCAGTAGTAAGCAACAGCAGACCTTTTTGAAAAAACAGAGTTTTTAAGGTATATGTCTCTCTAATGATCACGATAACCATATGCATTTCTTTGTGAATAATTTTCATATTCAACAATTCCATCGATACACCTATTCAA
This sequence comes from Monosporozyma servazzii, assembly GCA_033807795.1. Lineage (NCBI taxonomy): Eukaryota > Fungi > Ascomycota > Saccharomycetes > Saccharomycetales > Saccharomycetaceae > Monosporozyma > Monosporozyma servazzii. The sequence continues at coordinate 451,371 of CP138596.1, read as the reverse complement.
CTTCATATCTACATGAATTGTAAATGAGAACTGGTGCCATGATTAGCATTGTTGTTATTACAGTTATTACTATTCTGTGGTGAAATGTGATTACGAACAGAAGGTTGAGTTGCCCCTACTTGTTGATTTTGATATGATATGTTGTTATGAGTTATTGCATCTAACCCTTTACCTTGATAGTGAGCTTCGCGATCATATCTAGGCCTTTTATTGCAGGTACTATTATTAGCAAACGATTGTTCTGGCTCTTCTACACATCTCTTATTCGGTCCCCTACGTGTAAATGGTTCCATAATGGTGCCGTCATTGAACACAATGTCTAGATCCATCTTAATAGTGGTTGCTTGATACATTGTGGTGTTATCGGCTGCGAATTGCATCATTATAAATCCTTCTATTTCCTGATCTGTACGTATTTGTTCCACTATCTTTCTGGTTCCCTTGTAAATGAATAACCCTTTTTCACCTTAGCGATCCTAGAAGGTGAGGCAACACTTTTTTTAAGGTAACAACGTGTCTTGTGTTGTAAAAATATACTATTAGAAGATGCTTCAACAATGGTGTTATCTAATCACATTCAACTCATCGCTTTGTCTGGTCTTCTTTCCCTGTTAACCTGTTTGCATGGTTTGCATGGGTTTTTCCAATTGCTTTGTTAAAAAATCAAACCATATGGAATCTTTTAGATTTTTGCGTTAGTGGGGTCAAATGACGTTATTCAAAGGCTTGTTGCAACCTCTCTGGGTTGATTTGATGATGTGAGTCTTGACTGGACCTACTTGGAAGATTACTGCGTATTCATCTTTTCTTATTTGATTAATAATAAGAATAATAAGAATAAAATATTAAAATTTAAATATTTGTACGTATTAACATCTTTTCTAATTCCATAAAGAAATACACATATATTCTTTTTGTATAACGACATAATAATTCATATCATTAGTTAATAGTGATGTGTGAACCACATAGTCTTATTCATGTGCTAAAAACACAAAGTACTTCTAAAATAATTCAAAAATTGACTCCAGATAAGACTATCTCCAATTTATCTCAAGCAATCAGTCTAGTAGAAAATTATTCACCCACTGATAAAACAAGATACGACTCATTTCATGTTCCAAGACAAGTGAATTCCGGTGCCCATTTTGCATACAATATGCCAATGAAAAGAGACCATTATAAACTGTTAATATTATCTAAATATGCCATGAACGATTTAAATCTTTCCATGGGAGAAGAATTCAAAGAGGATACAATCAAAATTCTATCTGGTAATAAAGTATTCTATTCAGAATCACAAAATGTATTTCCTTACAGTCTTGCATATGCAGGGTTCCAATTTGGTCAATTTGCGGGACAATTAGGTGATGGTAGACTTGTCAATTTATTCGATATCAAAGATAAGAGAAATAATTGGCAAACTTTACAAGTTAAAGGTAGTGGCCTAACAGCATTTTCAAGATTCGGTGATGGTAAAGCTGTATTGAGATCAAGTGTTAGAGAATTTATAATGAGTGAAGCTTTGTACCATATTGGTATTCCTTCAACAAGAGCAATTCAATTAACTCTGTTACCTGGTACCAAAGCAATGAGAAATGGTAAATTAGAACCATGTGCCGTTGTTTGTAGATTTTCCCCTAGCTGGATAAGATTGGGTAATTTTGATTTATTTAGAATGAGACCAAATTTACCGGGATTGATTCAATTGACAGATTTTTGTATCGATGAAGTATTTAATAAAGGGGGAAAGTTTCCAACCAACATTGATATAAATTTGTTTAATAAAGATTATTTCCCAGATTCTGACGTTAAAATATCTATATCACCAGAAAATGAAAAGATTAATGATATTAGTAAATATGATCTATTTTACAGACATGTTGTAAATCTAAATGCTAAAACTGTAGCATATTGGCAAAGCTATGGATTTTTGAATGGAGTTCTTAATACTGATAATACTTCGATTATGGGTCTATCAATAGATTTTGGACCATTTAATTTTTTAGATAGGTTTGAACCTGATTTCACTCCCAATCATGATGATTCAATGAAGAGATATAGTTTTCAAAATCAACCTGATGTAATTTGGTGGAATTTAGCTCAAATGGGTCAAGCTATATCTGTGTTAATAGGTTGTAATAAAAATCAATTGAATGATATTATAAGTAGTGGTTATGAAGGCATGACACAAGACGTTGAAACAAAACTTGTGAAGAGAGCAAATTCTGTTTTACAACATTGTTCCAATGAATATAAATACAGATTCACCTCACAATATGCTATTTTAATGTCTAAAAGATTAGGTATTGAATTAAATATTGATGTAGAAACAGCCACTACACAACATGAAATTAATCGGATCAGTGAAGTAGTACAAGAATTCTGTGATAGTATAATTGAACCATTATTGAAGATATTACAAAGAACAAAGATTGATTATAACAATTTCTTTCTTAATTTACAAAATCATTCTTCAGAAATTGTTATATTGGAAGATGGTTCTAATGATTTAAATAAGTTATCACAAGAATATCTTTCAATATTTTTAACACCAACTCAATTGAAGCATTTAAACAAAATGTACAAAGAAGGTATGAGGGGACATAACCAGAATGGTGAAAGTAGATTTTTAAAAGAAATTCTGGAAGATATCATTGAATGGACACATTCATTTTCTCGGTTGATAACGAATAATGAGGAGAGAATTAGTTTAGCGAAGAAACATAATCCATTATTTATTCCTAGAAGTTGGATTTTGGACGAAGTCATTGAGGATTTAACTGTCAGACAAAAGGATCAACTAGCGGACCCGAATGCTCAGTTGGACACTTCGTTGCTTGATAAGCTATTGACGATGAGCACTTTCCCATACGATTCAAGCAAATGGGACCATTCGTTACTACAAGAGAAGGAAATTGAATGGACAAATTTGTCGCACTCCCCAGAAATAATGGCTAAATCGATGAAACAATCCACCTGTTCCAGCTGAATAGCTGAATACTAACAGTATCAACAGTATCAATATCAACATCAACATCAACATCAATGTCAGTATTAACAGTATCAATCAGACCACCCACGTCATTATCGCTATCAGATCTGCTATTGTTTTCCCTCTTTAAAAATTGCCCCGCGGTGGTAATTTGTTAAAACCGGACTTTGTTCCTTTCAAGGAAAACCCTCTTATAAGCGAAACCAACATATATATAAAGAGACAAGAGTATATAGAAGTTCAGATCAAGACAAGTAGTATTTATTGCAATCACACATACAACAAATCAATTCAACAACAAATAACATAGAATTAAAGATATCAAAACAACAACATAAGGATGTTTTTCCAAAAAAAGAAACAAGAGAGATTGACAGAACGTATTTGTCCCTGTTTGACATTATCTAACGTTCCATCATTAGTAGTGCTCCCAGGGGTCAGGTACGATATCACTTTTGATAAACAAATGAGTGGAAAAATTATTGAATATTTTAAACAACATCGCCATTTGAATTTCGATACTATCAAAAAGATCGAACTAGAAATGCATCTAAATGAAGGTGTTGCAACTTCAAAATTGATTCCAAACAACAACAACAACAACAACAACAACAACAACAACAACAACACTAGTCACGATATAAAGACACAAGGGAATGCCACTGTGGTAACATATCCAAATTTTCTCTTATTAAATAAATACGTTTGTCTTATCCCTGGGAAAAGTGTAGACTATGCCACTGGTTGTATTTCCAAGATCGTCAACGTCACAAGAAATGGCCCAGATTCATACAAAATATCTTTTAAAGCCATAAGAAGAGGTGGGATTGTCACACCACTATATAATTCAGATGGTCAAATCTGGGGGTCTGATATTATCATGTTTGATGAATGGAATAAATTAAATGATATGCATTCAGAAAAGATCAAACAGGGGACATTAAAACTAATTGAGTGTGTAGATAAAGTTCAAAATCATATTTCAGAGTTTAATTCGAGGTATAGAAACGCATTGAAATCAAATTCAAAGGAACATATGCTACTGTTGACCCCATTGTCCAATACACTATATTTCCAATTAAACAAGACGCAATTTAAATCTTCTTGGAGTATGATCTTTAACCAATTCCAAAATTTGAAAAACGGTTATGTGATAAAGAAGGAATCAAATGAAATATCATATAAATTTCTGAAATTAATCGACTTTATTGTCAGTGTCTTGCCAACTTCAAGTTTACAAAAATTGGAATTTTTATCAACATTAGAATTAGATGCCAGAGTGGAAACTTTCATTAAGATTATGAATGATTTCAATCAAATCTTTGAACAATTATTTTTCTCCTTGGAATATATTAATAGATATTATGAGGGGGCCTCGACTCTGGAAAAGGCAAATTTAATTGCTAATCAATTAAGATCTTTGAAAGTTTTCATTGAAGATATCAAGGTGGCAAATAAACAAAAATTGTTGATGTCCACTTCACCTTCTGCAAATCCTTCCGTTATTAAAAGGTCTTTACCTAAACCGGATATGAAACATGAGGGAAATTATCAAAAGGGTAACAATACAAATACATTTGAAATGGAAGATGAAAGTGATGAAGATGATAGTAATGATGACATGTCACAAATCAAAAAATTTATCCATTCAATGAAACATTTAAAGATACATGAAGATGGTGCAAAATTGTTGAAGAAAGATTTTAAAAGATTAAATGGTATGAATCGAACCAGTGCAGAATATCAATTAATTAAAAATTATTTTGATATTATATTAGATTTACCGTTCAATAAATATACTCATCAAAAGGAGGAGATAAATATTTTACAATGTAAGAGGCAACTTGATAAAGATCATTTTGGTTTATATTCCGTAAAGAAAAGATTATTGGAATATTTATGTGTTTTGAAATTAAATGATCAATTAAATGGAGTGAAGAGTCACCCACCGATCTTATTATTAGTTGGGCCACCTGGTGTAGGGAAGACGTCAATTGCCAAATCCATATCTACAGTGTTGGATAGAAACTACCAACGAATTTCTCTTGGGGGTGTTCATGATGAATCAGATTTAAGAGGTCATAGAAGAACGTACGTCGGGTCAATGTGTGGTATGGTTATAAATTCATTACGAAGAAGTGGTACAATGAACCCGTTGATCTTGTTAGATGAAATTGATAAAGTGGCAAGTGGTGGTGGTGGTGGTACAAGACGTGGTGGCAGCGGTGGTGGTGGTGATGCAGCAGCTGCACTGTTAGAAATCTTGGATCCCGAACAAAACTGTTCGTTCACTGATCATTTTGTTGGGTTTCCTGTTGATCTTTCGCAAGTGTTGTTTATTTGTACAGCAAACGACACTAGTTTGATATCAAGACCGTTATTAGATCGTATGGAAGTTATTAATATACCTGGTTATACGATGGAAGATAAGATTCGTATTGGTAGTGACTTTCTTTTACCCAAACAGATTAAACTAAATGGATTGAATAAATGTGAAAATGGTGATTTTACACTTAGATCTGATACCTGGGAAATATTAGTCAATGAATATACAAGAGAATTTGGTGTTCGATCATTGCAACGTGAAATTTCCAAGATTGTGAGAGGTAAAATTTCTGAATATATTGAGAATGGTAATAAACTTAGTGATAATAATAGGGAAATCAAACCGAATCAATTAATAAAATATTTGGGGTTCCCATTACATGGAATGATGAAGGAATTATTTTATAATATCCCGCATTCCCCCAATTTCGGTATAGTGAATGGATTATCATATAATTCTAATGGTACTGGGAGTGTACTTATATTTGAAATAATTGAAATAGGTGGAGAAGAGAAACAAGGTACAATTGGAGATGGTCCATATGTTAAATCGACTGGTAATCTAGGTACAATTTTACAAGAATCTATTGATATTGGGATAAGTGTAGTGAAATCGATCTTACAACGAGATATCATATTAAATAATAATGGTAATGGTGATGATGGTAAGAAACAGTTGTATAGAAATTTTACTAGGAAACAGTTACATTTGCATGTTCCTATGGGCTCAATCTCCAAGGACGGACCTAGTGCCGGGATGGCGATCACGCTAGCGTTAATGTCCATCGCGTTACAACGCTCGATCGATCCACTATTGTGTATGACTGGAGAGATAACGTTACGTGGTAAGATTCTACCTATTGGAGGCTTGAAGGAGAAACTATTAGGGGCGAAGATGTATGGTATGAAAAGAGTGTTGATCCCCGCGGGGAATCGAAATGATACGATTGAGACGATGATCGAAATGAATGAGTTGCAGGCCCACAACGACAACGATATCGACGAGCTGTCGCTTGTTTATGACAAGATGGGGTTACAAGCCACCTATGTCAATGACATCTATGACGTATTGCCCTTGGTGTGGCCTGATATCAAGTTGAGGCCTGTTGCGTTGCCAACATTGGGTGGCTTAACAGTCCCTTCACCCTCTTCCTCCTCCTCGAATCCAAGCAACCACACAGCATTCAGACAACCGTTAGCCACTCCATCCACCTCATCAGGATCAAGCAACCCCCCAGCACCAAGACAACCAACACGCCCTTCTTCACCTTCTTCAATGCCATCGAGCAACCCCAGCAAGCTCTGATCAGAATTGCCGCCAACAACCACAAAACTAAATTTAGAACCCGGAAACGCGTCCGCGAAAAAACGAAAAAACGAAAAAGCCAAAAGCAGCCGGGACCCACACACCACAGCCAGCGCTGCGCCGACGACCCCACCACGCCCAATGCGGTAAACGAAACAATGCGAGATCACAAAATCCCAGAAAAGCTGAAAAAAACTGGAAAATATGTCGATCTCGAGTGGAAAAGCACCATGAAATATCAAAGATACATCAAATTTTAACTCAAATCAAATCATTTAATAATGAATGATTTGAAAGTGATTGTACTGGATAACTCTTCTCTTCCCTTAAGAACCGAATACTGCTGCTACCACATACTCTTCACCACTCTCACCCTCACTCTCACCACTCGCCGTCTCTGTTCATAAAAGTGAGTATTCAGCAGAATAAGAGATACAATAAAGGATACAACTTCTCTCTACTTTTTATTTTCTCTTTTTATTTTAATATCACTTTATTTTATACCCATTCAATATCATTTTATTAGTACCAATATTCCACCTTTGATCAAACATAACAAATCACCACAATATACATATATATATATTTTATTATTATTGAAAATATTATAAAATGAACTTTTTCAATAAATGGTGCGTCTTCTTCACCATCTTTCTGATAAATAATGTCAATATTGTTTGTGCTAAGAGAAATTTAGTCGCCACATCATTAGTCACATGTATGACCAACTCTCAAGTGTCTGCTAACACCATCAATGTCATTTTCAATCCAGATGATAGATCGCTACATTACACTCTGGATATCGTCACTACTGTAGACTCGTATGTCTTTGCAGACGTCGATGTCTACGCCTATGGGTTCAAGATCATTTCTAAAAACTTTGATCCATGTGAAAACGATTGGAAACAATTCTGTCCCGTCCATCCAGGGACCATTCAAATCGATTCTATCGAATATTTGGAAAAATCTACCACTGACATGATCCCAGGTATCGCTTATCAAGTGCCAGATATCGATGCATATGCAAGAATCATCGTCTATAACAATCAAAGTATAGTCCTAGCATGTCTAGAAATCTTCTTTTCAAACGGGAAATCTGTCGCGCAAACGGGTGTCAAATGGGCCACTGCGGTCGTTGCCGGTATTGGGTTGCTTCTATCCGCTGTCCTATCCACATTCGGTAACTCTACCGCTGCATCACATATTTCTGCTAACACCATGTCTCTTTTCCTTTATTTCCAATCCGTAGCCGTCATTGCCATGCAACATGTTCATTCTGTACCACCAATCGCTTCAGCTTGGTCAGAAAATTTGGTTTGGTCAATGGGTCTTATTAAGATTCATTTCATGCAAAAGATCTTTAGATGGTATATCGACTCCACAGGTGGTACCGCTTCACTATATTTAACATCTACTTCAATGAGTATATTGACTCAAAGATCACTGGAATACTTACAAAATAATGCATTGACTCAAAGATCACTTGAATACCTACAAAATAATGCATTGATTAAAAGAGCCTCAAATGTATTATATGGTAACCAAAGTACTCTTATCTTTAGAGGTATCAAAAGAGTGGCTTATAATATGGGTATCGAAAATACTGCTGTCGTTTGTACAGGTTTCACCTTTTTCGTTCTGTGTGGTTACGTTCTAGCTGGTTTCATCATGGTTACTAAATATAGTATCGAAGTAGCAATGAGGGCAGGTTGGATTAAAGATCAAAATAGATTCTTTGAATTTAGAAATAATTGGAGAATCATCTTGAAAGGGGCATTATTAAGATATATTTATATCGGTTTCACTCAGTTAACCATTTTAAGTTTCTGGGAATTCACTGAAAGAGATTCAGCCGCTGTTATTGTCATTGCATGTCTATTTTTAATCTTATCTGTCGGATTAATGGCTTGGGCCTCATATAGAACTTGGTTCTTTGCACAAAGGTCTATTCAAGTGTACAATAATCCTGCTGCTTTATTATATGGTGATGAGAAAGTCTTACATAAATATGGGTTCTTTTATACCATGTTTAATGCCTCCCATTATTGGTGGAACGGTGTCTTATTATCATACATTTTCGTTAAAGCTTTATTCATTGGGTTTGCACAAGGGTCTGGTAAGACCCAAGTCCTGGCTACATGGTTATTAGATATGGCCTATTTAGCCGCTGTGATTCACTATAAACCATATTTAGACCGTTTAACAAATATTTTGAACATTTGTATCAGTCTTGTCACTACAATCAACTCATTTTTATTTTTATTCTTTTCAGATTTATTTGGTCAACCATATGCTGTATCTGCCGTCATGGCTTGGGTATTTTTCATCATGAATGCAGCTTTTTCATTCTTATTATTAATGATGATTTTAGTATTCTGTTGGATTGCACTATTTTCAAAGAATCCAGATTTGAGATTTAAACCAGCTAAAGATGATAGAACCTCCTTCCAAAGACGTTCTCTAACCACTGCTAAAGATGGTGGAGACGTACCAGATTCAATCACTAATGAATTAAGAGCATTAGGTGATGTGGCCAAGGATCATGACAATGATTGGGAAAATCAAATACAAAGTAATAATAATGATAATACTCCCGATAATATTTTCTTAGGATCAGATGAAGAAGATGAAAAGAATGCATTTAATTTCAATAATATCAATGGTAATAGTAATGCCGATTCCACAGTTTCAAATTTAGCTAGAAAACCAACTTTAAAGGAAAGAATTTTGGGTAAATTTAAACACCATAATGGAAGTAAAGGCGATATTATATTGACTGGGGACAACAATGATGATGATGATACAGTAAATGCACCAACACAGAGAACTGGTGATATAACAGGCTTATCATATCGAATGTCATCATCATCATCGACATCATCCTTATCTAATGGAAACAGATCATACCCTGGCGGTCATAACAATAACACCCACGAAAGAATAAATTCAGTATCAAACAACGGGTTAATAGATTCATTTGAAGAAGATGAAGCATACAGATTAAACACACCACCACCAACCGATCCATTTAACGCAGAGGGCAACGAGCTGCCTCGTGATTTCAGTCTAGACAGTGTCAATCATCATGCGCCTGCTATGAGATCCACTGACATTTTGAACGAAAACTACTTATAAACATTATAAACCATTGTACTTTATAACCTAATATATATATATTACTATATACTTGTATACAATCCATAAATTGTGTCTCTTACTTATATGCTTCTTCCTATATCTTTAACATGCCAGTATGTTACAGTAAATTACGAGCTTTTGGGGGACTGTCTGGTTATTTCCAGCCACCCACACACCACCAATGCATTTGGGGGACGGACTATTGATCTGTGGCAGAATTACCGCATGCGGTAATAATTGCAGACCGACGCAAAAACCACCAGAAAAATTCAAATTTTTGAAAAAATTCACTTTGGAAATTCACTGGAAACTTTTTCATTGTGACAAACCCCCAACGACCAATAACGAATTTTTAAAGACTTCTGATGAGATGAGGTTTGGATAGTTTGTGTAACGTTCAGTATTCTCTCTGTTATATCAAGTTCTAAAGAAACCGTTAAAGTCGAAAGCCCCTCGGAATACCAAATCTTTTGGAAGACAATTTAAAAAAACCAATCACCCAAGATGTCTAAGATTTCTTCCTCTCAAGTTAGAGAGCATGTCAAGGAATTATTAAAGTATTCTACTGAAACTAAGAAGAGAAACTTCTTAGAAACCGTCGAATTACAAGTCGGTTTAAAGAACTATGATCCTCAAAGAGATAAGCGTTTCTCTGGTTCTTTAAAATTACCAACCTGTCCAAGACCAAACATGTCCATCTGTATCTTCGGTGATGCCTTCGATGTTGACAGAGCTAAGTCTGTTGGTGTTGATGCCATGTCTGTTGACGATTTAAAGAAGTTAAACAAGAACAAGAAGTTGATTAAGAAATTATCCAAGAAGTACAATGCTTTCATTGCTTCCGAAGTCTTAATTAAGCAAGTTCCAAGACTTTTAGGTCCTCAATTATCCAAGGCTGGTAAGTTCCCAACCCCAGTCTCTCATAATGATGACTTATACGGTAAGGTCACTGATGTTAGATCTACCATTAAGTTCCAATTGAAGAAGGTCTTATGTTTAGCTGTTGCCATCGGTAACGTCGAAATGGAAGAATCCGCTTTAGTTAACCAAATCTTAATGGCCGTTAACTTCTTAGTCTCTTTATTAAAGAAGCACTGGCAAAATGTTGGTTCCTTAGTTATCAAATCTACTATGGGTCCAGCTTTCAGATTATACTAATCGTATCGTTATCTTATATCTATAATATATATTTATATTTATCTTTTACAACTTTAGTATAAAAAGATGTTAATTACATTGCATTTTAAATTAGTATTCCTCTTCTTTCTTAATTAATCGCAAATTAAACCAATAAAAAATATCATTTGGTTTTTAAAAACTGATCAAAATCCTTAAATGATACAGCTATGTTTAGACAGACATTAACTACAGAACATACAAATATATACATATACATATATATTCAAGTAGTTAAATACTATAGTCCTTTTTAGTTTAACTGCCTGGCTTTCCCCCCTACCCAGCTATTATCATTTGTGAACGGCTTAGTGTCTTTTGCTGACCCTATTTCTGTATTATTATTATTATAATTATTATTATTATTATTATTATTTTGTGAATATTCATATTATCATAGTTGTTAAAGTGCAGGTTCACTAATGACAATAATTAATCAACCCAAAAATCCAATCTACAGTACTATTCTGACGGGATCATTATCAGAACTTGACGATGAAGATGATACAGGGTTTCAAAATGAAATTGATTTACCTTTAAAGACAAATTTCATTAATCATCCAACAAATTTCCCTGATTTAATGCTAAATGATGCTGCCTTGAACAATATTAACTGTCACGATATTTATGATGATCATATCCCCGACGACGCTACCATCATCGAAAATCCTCTGAATAATGATAAAAGAGTTAGATTTGAAACTCAAGGGAGTGACAATGCTAATAGTAAACAAGGGATTGAAGATCTTTTAGAAAATGCAAATCAAGTCAACAATTTTATAGGAGAGAATTTAGATAAGTTAAGCACATTTAACAGTGATAGTAATTCGAATATGAGGGATTCATTATTCAAAATTATGAGTGATACTGGGACAACAAGAACGGAATCATTATCAAATTTCAATCTCAGTGGAAATGAATCAGATACCGTAAACAGTCATAGTTTTGATAATATGGAGGCAAATATTGTTAACATTCTAAATAATGAGGATTTGGATGCGAATATCTATAATAGTAATGAACCTTTGAACGATTCAGAACATGGTGTCGAAGGTAATGTAACTCCAAATCAAGAGCTTCCCGTTCCAAACAGTGAACTAAAATCAACCTCCTCATTCGATTTTTCAGAACAGACCTGTATTAATGCAATACAGGATTATTTATCTTTGAAAGAACAAAACTTACCATCCGATACCAATATACCAGATTCTGAAGTGCACCAACTTTATGATCCACAATCAATTAAGATTGATAATTTAGAAATTCCAGTAGAAGATTCAATCAATAATTTTGAAGAAACAATTAATGTCATATATGAATTATCACATAGAGATGATATGCTTGTTGATCCAATGGATGCTAATCCAAATAGATTTCAAACTTTTTCCATGAAGAATGTTCCTTCAATTAGTTATCACGATCTTTTACAAAGAATTCAATCTAAATGTATGTTCGGCTCTATAATCTACCAGACTGCTACATATTTGTTTCAATTACTATTATTAAGTAGAACTAACAATAATGAAAAAATGAAATGCACACATATTTTACACCATGAAGAGATACACAGAATCGTTATTGCCACAATTAGAATTGGTGCCAAATTAACAGAGGATTTTGTTCATTCACACCAATATTTTTGTAAAGTTTGTGGTATTTCCAAGAAACTTCTCAGCAGGCTCGAAGCATCTTTATTGATATGCTTGAAACAAAATAAACTAATGATTACATGCGAAAAAATTGCTGCCTCTGCAGTCATCTTAGAAGAATTACGCACCTATAATTCTTCCTAACATCAAAAATAAAACATTTTATATCCTGTAACAATATTCTCTTATTTTCAAAGACTCTTAGCAAATATATATCATCACATCTAACCAACTCGAAGTGTCATTATTTATTTATTTATTTATATATTTATCGATTTGCCAATAATTCCACACAGCATCTATATGTCATCTTCAATTTTTTATTTATTTATTCATTTCATGGGTTACAATTAAATGGTGCCATTCGTCGCATTAAACTGTTCCAATTTAGTATTAATTGATGTTAATTCCGTATAGGTTCCCAGAGTTAGGTCACCCGGCTGGGCCCGTTCTTCTTTAATAATTATTATTTTTTTTTTTGTAAATTATCGTAAAAATTCCAGAAATAAATCATAAAAAGAACACATAGTTGATTACAACAGTTGTAGATTATTCACGATTTAAAGGTTAGAGAAAGGGGACTTCAATAGCATCGAGACAATTCAATACTATAATTATGTTTTCCTGGGAAGTTTTTGGTTGGTGTATGTAGCAAGACAGTTGCCTTTATAATACTCTATTTTGATATAAAATACAGAACTATTATGAGATCAATTTTGAATGTTCAATTTTACTAACTTTTAAATATATATATTCGAAATAAACAATCACGATAATGATTTTATATCTACTAATATCGTTCCCTTTGCTTTTCTGCTATTGTTTATTTTATATAATGTTCACATTTCAATACAGTTAGAGATATCTTAGCCTCTATGGGTTTATGGAACAAACATGGTAAACTTTTGTTCCTTGGGTTAGATAATGCAGGTAAGACCACTTTATTACATATGCTAAAAAATGACAGATTAGCCACTTTGCAACCAACTTGGCATCCAACTTCTGAAGAATTGGCCATTGGTAATATTAAATTTACTACTTTTGATTTAGGTGGTCATATTCAAGCTCGTCGTTTGTGGAAAGATTATTTCCCAGAAGTCAACGGTATCGTCTTCTTAGTTGATGCTGCTGATCCAGAAAGATTCAACGAAGCTCGTGTTGAATTAGATGCTCTATTCAACATTGCTGAATTAAAGGATGTCCCATTTGTTATTTTAGGTAACAAGATCGATGCTCCAAACGCTGTGTCTGAAGCTGAATTACGTTCTGCTTTGGGTTTATTAAACACTACTGGACCAAGCAGAATTGAAGGTCAAAGACCAGTGGAATTATTCATGTGTTCCGTCGTTATGAGAAATGGTTACCTTGAAGCCTTCCAATGGTTATCTCAATTCATTTAATCAATCTATTGTACTTTTGCAAGCTACAGAGTTTTTTGTCGAAATATACATATATATAACGTTACACTATATGATAATATCTAACTCTAAATAAAATCAATCTAAATTAGAAAACATAACAAATCAATACGTGAGTGATGTCTTTTTTCTTTATTTATATATAGATTAATAATGTACATTGACAAATATATATTTTCAGATGATTGCATATATATTTAAAAGCATCTATCTTCTCTTACGAGAACCACCTTCATCATTGTTATTAGATCTCTTCTTACCTTGTTTAGCAAAGAATTCTTTCTTCTTTTCCTTGTCCTTCTGTGTCTTTTCTTCTTCAGCCTTAGCCAATCTCTTTAATCTTTCTTTACGTTGATCAGTTTTCTTAGCCTTTTTCTTTTCATCCTTAGCTCTAGAGACAGTTAACACTTTTTGAATAAAAGAACGTGCCTTCTTTTCTTCACCACCCAACACAACAGCTCTCTTGGCCATGTATGTCTTATTCTTTTGTGGTTTCATTTGATGAATTTGAGATTTAAATGGAAGATTTCTTTGAATTGATTTTGGAACCTTTAACCCATTGAAATGTCTCTCGGTACGTTCAACCTTCTTATAAGCACTGTCTGGATTAGATGGAGTTGGGACATTCAAAGCAGCTCTAATTTGACCAGTTAATCTAACACCCTTCCATTCAGACTTCTTTTGCAATAATAACGAAGTGACAGGATTATAGAATCTCTTGATCTGAACTGGATACCATGATCTTAGGATAACAATATCACTCATTAAAATCTTATCTTCAAAAGAAGCTCTGTAATGACCCTCTGGCTTTGATAATGCTCTTTTGATTTCACCACGAATACCAGACACGGTCTTAATTTGGGCACCTTCAAATCTAGCCACTTCCATAGCACTAGTAAACATATCTTTGATGAATGCAGTGTTTTTGAAAATCTTGGTTGGATACCCAACTAATTTCAATTTCTTGACAATTTCAACGTCAACATCAATTTCTTCAACAATACCAGTAGCAGCAATTCTAAACCCACCTCTAGTGTCACTATTAGCAACGATTTGAACACCACAAAATGGAGTGTTTGGAGAACATAATGGAGCGTAGAAACTAGCATTACAGTAGGTATGCTCTGGAGTATATTTCAACATTCTGGTTCTAGTTCGTGAATCTGATGTAGTATAAATTGGCAATGTTTGGAATCTTCTCCAACCTAATGAAAGAACCAACGGATCATTGGTCTTTAAGATTTTTTTGTGCCATCTATGTCTTCTTAGTCTGGCTTTTACGATACCGAATTTTAATTCAGTTGGTAATAACCCACCCATAATGATTGGGAACCTTGGATCAAAGTTTTCCACAAATTCCATTGGCACATTGTCAAAGACAATACGAACATAGGAACCGGCTTTATAACCTTCGATCTTTTGACGCTGTTCTGGAGTCATATCATCTAATTCAGATTTATTGATTTCTAATTGCTTAGCCATCTTAGCCTTTTGAAGTTCATACCAGGTATCATATTCGTTATCTGGATCGTCTTCTTTGAAATTATCACCTTCTTCCATCTCGAATTGTAAACGCAATTTCTCTTTCTTTTCAGCATTCATTTGACGTTCTTCATCCATAGTCATATCTTTCTTTTCTTCTTCTTCAAAATCAGCGAAAGAATCATCACTGGCAATCTCTTCATCACCTTCTTGAGGTTGTTTGGATGCGTCCTCGATATCTTCTTCGCCTTCAGCTTCTAAATCTTCGAAATCACCAAAAACTTCTTCATTCTCATCATCGCCACCTTCAGAGTTACCCTTGGAAGATGATGATTTATCCTTAGAAGAAAATCTAGCAGAACCAATGAATCTAGTTTTGATTGGACTTAGATCAGACCATTTTTCAACTAATTTCTCAAAAGTGTCAAAGTATGGTACAAATCTTTCTAAATCAGCCTCTGAACTTTGTTTTTGTTTTTGTTGTTGTTGTAACGAAGAAACCCTGATGTCATCCTTTTTCTTAAAGAAATCTTGGTCTTCGTCTTCTTCGTCTTCTTTTTCAATGTCACTCTCATTTTCTTCATCTTCACCTCTCCAACGCTTCAAACAGTCATCTGGTGAGATATTATCCATATAAATTAATTTACTGATATCCCACTTTTTATTACGTTTAATTGTACCATTTAATTTATTGGCCATGGATCTTTCCCAACTTTCATCCTCGGCATCACTTAATTCAAATTCAGAATCAGTTTCGGCGGTGACCTTTTCGTCACCATTTTCATTGAAATCAACTTCAACTAATCTTGGTTCACCATTAGCATTACCTTCATCATCACTTGGTAAATTGTCAATATCAGCATCATCTTCTTGGACAGATTTACCATAAACCCTTGGTTTTCTTAGAGCAGATCTACCTTGATCCTTTTCGGTGTCAATTTCTTCATCATCTTCAATATCGTCGTCATCATTAACATCGTGTAATTCGGAACTGTTACTAAAAATTTGCAAACCAACATTCTCAAACTTTTCAGCAATACTCTTATCAACACCTTGTAAACCAGTTACTAACTTTTCACCTTCACCCTTTTCTTCACCAGGGATAAAACTTTCAGAATCGTTTTTTCTTGAACCTATCTCGATATAGACAGCGTCTTTATCCATAAGAACACCACCAACATCGGACATTGGAGCGTAGATTAATTTATCCTTGTCATCCAATCTTTTACGTCTTCTTGTTGTGGTGGCAGTAGCACCTTCTTCTTTCATTTTCAATCTTTCATATTCATCTAATTTTTGTTGATATGCTGGAGTTGGACATGGATCTGGTAGTTTTTCTACTTGAGAAATCGGGAAGTCACCTACACCAGCAATATGAACCTTGGTACCACTAGTAGATGGTAATGGAGTACCGTGTAAGAAACCATATAAAGCCACTTTCCTATCAATTTGGGCCCCCTGTGATTGAATCAGTTCTGGATGAGTTAAATCAGTCATACGATCAGCAAGTAAATATGGATGTTCATTTCTCCATTTCAATGGTCTAAATTTCATAACAGAGATAAATCTACTTAAATTTAAAATTTCTCTATCTGGATATCTACCATTAATAACACCTGATAGATAAAATAATTTAGCACCTTGATACACTTCAGTCCAAAATCTATGCTTTAATCTTTTCTTAGAGGCTCTTAATGTGGATTGAGACTTGAATAAATCTAAATGAGTGGAAACACCAAGAACTCTTGGCATACCGTGATGTTGTGCTAAATTTAAGAATTCCATAGTTTCCATTTCAAACCCAAAATTACCGTCAATCATTAAAAGGACTAAATCTGCAATCTTAGCGACATCGATCATAGAATTCAAATCGTCAGCAGGACATTCTAAGAAAGTCAATCTTCTAGTCTTACCAGAGACAACAGTGACAGGACCATTGATCTCAGTTAAAGTAGTCTTTGTCATTCTTCTCACTAGAGATTTGATTAATGTGGTCTTACCAGTACCTGGAGGGCCTACCACACAGACAATGATTGGAGGAGGGTCATCATCCGGAGTACGGTCGACCATTGGGACATGCAATTTCCCTTCATTCTTGTCACCAGTTCTTTGCATCTGTTTGGCCATTTTACCTGGAGCTGAAACAGCAAAGGCCTTAGCATTGTGCCCTTGTGTATGCAACTTCTTTTTGGCGGTGTTCTTGTCATTTGTCTTACGATGAGCCTTGTTTGACTGTTCCATCGCTACTGTGGTGTTGATCTGCCTTTGCTATATACCGAATATTCTAACAGATATATAACAATATATAGTGAACGTTAAGTGATGAGATGAGATGAGCTTCAACTTTTTTATTCTTCGAAAATTTTCAAAAAATTTGGCACTGTGAAAAATTACACTGTATATTGTTTACTATTAATTATATGAGCACTAAGTAAAGAAGTAGTTGGCAAGATCTATTGTAGGTGCAATTGAGTAGTTGCTAGTGGTTTTGATGTTTTTGAAGTGTTGGGCTATTTCATTTCTGTTTTGAGCAAACCAGGGCTTTTCTTCGAGTTGCGAAGTGTCATCTATCTTCACGTACATATTTATGGGTGATAGCCAAGTCTTCTTTGCTAGGCCATGATTAGTTTGTAGAATCGTATATTGTAGTTTATGCAATTGAAAAATCTCGACTGTTTTCAACAGTTTCACCTGTATTTGTTTGCTATTACTTTCTTTTAATTTCTTGTCGAGTTGACCTTAATTGTCAACTTTTATATAACAACAATTATGAATTTAAAACTATTTTGAAGCTGGACGTGTGAACGTTGGAAGAAAGCAGTGGGATAAAGTCAAGTTGAAAGAGCCATTAGACTTTAGATTCTGGTTTGAATCTGAACATAAATATATACTGAACATAACGCGGTAACATGGTTCTGTACAAAGGAGAGTCTATGGCGTCTCCCAAGGCAAAAGCATTGCCAAAATCATTGGATTTCCCAGTTTGGATCATAGAGGAGACTGGTGAATGGTTTACCGATTATAACACATACAGTTGGAGAATGTCGTTCTATAAGAGCGCAGAGTTTGCCAGTGAATTGACGGACAGATCAAATATGTCATATTTGGACGCCATGTTAGATGAAACTCAAGCTTTGAATAATATTTTAAACAATATGTCAAATGAACTACAAATACCACTCTGTAAATATCTACTGAATCTATCAAATAAATTGAAATCAGATCAATTGATTTCTAAATGTCAAGATCTATTGAAACAAGGATATTTTATCAATGAGACTGTCAAGTTTCACAATGAATTGACTAAACCTATAGAAGACAGATATGTGCATCCAGAAAGCAATGATACTGCACAACTTAAGAGTGATGTTGACTTTAAGAATTACATTGGAGTAGAATTTGTCATTAAGGAGAAAACCACTTTCGATGCTATTAAAGATGACTACAGCGGTGAAATTTTAGTTCCACCATATACACGATATCTATTGCATGTTAAGAATAAATCGGATAGTGATGGTGAAGCTAAAGTCGAGAAATTTATTGCAGATGGTACTCAAATTCAAAGGGTGAAGCAAATACCTAATAGAGATGTGTTAAAAAGTTTCATTAAATTAGTCTTTTGTCCTATAAACAATCATGCTATGACAAGGCTAAAGAACCAAAATGCTCCATTATATCTAGAACTAAAAAAATGGCATGAAAACAATAAAGAAAACGGTATTCCATTGAGGGAATCGACTATTATCAGTTCATCTGAAAATGATAAAAGTACAACTAATGAACAAATTAAAGAGTCAAATAAACGTTCATTAGAACACGAATCTGAAGCAGAAAATAGTATGGATTCATTTAAAAGATTCCAAAGAGAAGACCCTGTCGATGAAAACTCAACTGAATTATTAAACCACTTGGATCAAACTCCATCTGAAAATCTTCCACATCAAGAAGATCTAGACATCCCATTCCAAGGTTTTATGGACACATTTCAAGGGTTTTGTTACTTTAATGATGAATTAGATTCTTTACCATTAGATGATGTTACCAAAAGATATATTTTGAACAAAAATATTCCAATATTCAAATTATTGGAAGTGTATCAATTTGTATTAACTTTCAATAAAGTGTTACGTATCAATATGTTCAATATTGATGATTTAATTGCCTCGATTAAATGTACTGATCCATACGGACTTTCTGGTGAGATTGTTAATATTGAATTAAAACATCAACAAGAAAATATGGCAAATAATCATGATTCTCCCGAAGTTAATGTTGAAGGTTCATCATCAAATAAATTTATTAAGAAAGAAAGTTTATTGCAACGCAATCCCAAAATACGAAAACTTATTAAAGATAAAGACAATGATATTATTACATACAGAATATTGTCTAACGTTCCTGCATCTGATCAACAATTAGAGATTGCAGTCAACAACGGTATGCATCTATTTATTAGTGTTGTCATATCAATGTTATCGTTGATCATTAACGGTAATGGTGATTGGAGATGTGATATTGTTGAGGAATGGTTTGAAAATAATCATGTTGATGAGGATGCACTATCTATGGATTCCACCTTAGAAAATATTCTGAATTATAAAAATGTTAATTGGGCTGAAAGATTAACAAAAAGAGAATTTCATTATGGCTATTGGTTGATTATTTTACTTGGGGTGCTTCAAGATAGTATGCATATCTCTAAATATACCAAAATTGTCCTAAATTTCACAAAAAAGATTGTACCAGATTCAAACAGTGGTAATGCTCCAAAAAGTATGTTTTTGAATTTTTGTAGAAGGCTAACGATATTAGAGAAAGTTGATATTCTTTGGGTTCTTATGGATATTGTTGCAAACTATTCTGATGATATTAAGAAATGGGTTAACGGCACACCCAAACTAGCACATGAAATAAAGATTGAAAAATCAAGACTTACAAGATTAAAGTTCGCTGAATCAACTGTCTTGGCTCAATTGACCCATGATCTGGAAAGCGTTAAGAAGAATCCAACCTCAGAGAAGTCTTTGATAGAGAATCTGCAGCTAGGCATTGAAAAAGTAAGACAGAATATTGGAAAGCTGACAAAGGAGGAGCATTACTTGACTCTAAAGAGTAATGAATATGATGACCAAGATTCCTTGAATTTAGGAATGGATCGGTTTGGTAATAGGTTTTATTGGATTCACAAGCTAGATATTGAATCACCAGACAATGTGGCTCAAGGCTTAACAGAAACTGATAATTTATATTACTGTGGAAGATTATGCGTAAGAGGTCCAATTCCTGATATGGTTAAATTCTTGTTAGATATAACACCTTATCAATATGATAGATGGCATGATATTGCTCAGGTTGAAGGAAAGGCTACAGCTACAAAGGAAGTATTTGGTGTTTATCGTGACAAGTTAGGTTCATATTACCAATGTGAAGATGATATTGATATTAAAATTGTGTCTGAAAATGGGCAACTGGTTGGCGATTACAAACTTTCAAACATCCAGAAAAAAATTGTTAACGAAACACCAAGTAATCTGTTGTTGGATCCGAATGAATGCTATTTCATTGAAAATGCTTCTGCAGTCAGAAATTTTTTGTATAAATTAAACACATGGGGCGAAAGAGAATCAGAATTGTACTCAAACATTTTCAAAGCCTTACCTGAGATATTGAAATCATTTGAATCTAAACACAGGCATATTGGTGATGAAGTGTTTGATGTTATGGAAGAAAGACTGCTGACTGAACTGAAGAAATATGACTGCAGCGACGCAGAATTGAGAGAGTTGGCGCTTAAAAATGAAAAAGAACAGCAGGTTAATCCTTCAGATATAAATATAAAAGCTAATGAAAAACTGTTAACTCTAGCCGATAGTGTTGTTTCCTTATATGACACCAAGATGACCAGAAGAATATTACATCGTATCACAAAATTGGAATCTTTGAGAAGTTTGATACTTGAAGAACAGATGAATTTGTTAAATATTAAGTCTCTTGGTATTCGTACTATGGATTTCTTGGAGAAGGCCGAGATTACTGCCATCGCAAACAAGAAGTTAAGAAAGCAAATGGATATTTTGACTGATCTTTTAAACTACAGACATTTCAGAGCCATTAAGAACCTTTCCAAGTGGAAAGGTCTTCCAGGACTGAGGAGAGCAGCAAATAGTCAAAATCAGCAAGAGTCATTGGATGTAGATAAATTATTAAAAAAGATATTTGAAGAAATCGAGACTCGTATTACTCCTAACGATTGGGAAGGGTCAACTATAGAACAATATTATCCACTGGATGAAAAGACTACGGAGACACCTTCAAATCCTGAGCAACAGTTGAGTACAATACAACAGTCTAATTCAGTACACCAGACTATTACAGTTCAGCAAATACAGCCACCTTTACAAGAGAATGTGCCCTCCACAGGTACACGATTGGTGGAAGAACGGCCAATCGAACAAACAAACTCGCCAGCCACTGTGCAAGCAGCTGATCAAGAAAAAATGCCTACTAATATTGGTTCCCAAAATGCTCCAATACAACTTTTATGAATATAGTTACAAATATTCAACTTACTAATACATTGATGGATGCAACACTAGTATATCACCAACATCTGTAAAGATAAATAGTTTAATAACATATTATTTCTCAAAAAGTCGCTATTTCATAAAGATTCAAATTGCAATCAAAAATAAAAAAAAATTGAATATTAACGCTTTGAGAAAAAGAGTATTGGTATCAGAGAAAAGATGCTAAGTTTAACATCAACCATCATTTCTAAAGTTAATAATATATAACAGACCAGAGTTGATATAGTGTTCACAAATTAGTATTACTATAGATTGTAGGTTAACTTGTTGAATAAGAATTTATCTCTTTTATCCCTTCCCCCCTTACACCATTACAACGTTAGATTGCAGCAAGTCCGATGTTAAGATCAGCCATAAAGACAGGAGTTCACTCTTCCTATTTGAACCCAATGGCTCTATCCAGAAGTAACATAGCTATCAGCCTGATTGATGTGGGGCATTGTAGTAGGGTATTTAGTACCAGCATCGTTTCCAAGTCATCAGAAGTCAACCCAAAGAACAAGCCAAAGAGAGTCCTTCCTTTAGCACAATCAAAATATGAATCTAAGAGTTACAAATTACCCAAATGGAAAGAGTCGTTAGGTGAATTTGTCATCAGTACTCTTCACTTAGATATGGATAAAGTAAGAGCTGGTCCTATTGCAGGTTCGTATTATTACGATATTTGCAGAAAGCAAGGCCTTCAAGTGGAAGGAGAAGAATTATCTCCCTCTGCTCATTATTTTTACGACACTTTGAAGCTTCCTAGAACATTTTCTCAATGGTTTCAAATTACTGCATTACATGAATGGATGTTATTCACTAGAATGAGAGCTATGCCATTTAAATATGGTAGAAACTATCAGCAAAAACTGGTTGACAGAACCTTTTCTGATATTGAATTAAGACTGTTTGATGAGATGAATATTCATTCCGGAAGAATTGTGGATCAATATTTGAAAGATTTTGATACTCAATTGAAAGGTGCTGTACTGGCCTATGATGAAGGATTTTATAGTGATGATTCTACATTAGCCACAGCCATATGGAGAAATTTATTTGCTGGTAGGAAAAACATTGACATCAGTCTTTTAGAAGATGTGGTAAAATATGTTAGATCTCAAATTTATATCATGAGTAGACTATCTGATAGAGAGTTTGCTACAGGGAAATTCAATTTTGTGTTACCACCAGAAACCGTGAAGAAGTTATCACCAGAAGAAGAACTGCAAAGAAAGAAGAATGTCATTGAAAAATATGAACAATTAGAAAAGAGTGGTTTAATGTTACCAAGCGAAAGAAGTGGTCTCTCCTACAGTAATTGATCCGGTTGTTCAATTTGTATTTTAGTCTGTTCTTCTTTAACATTCTATTACATTTACATTTGATCACATTTTCATTCATGTTAATACTCTTGGAAAAAAAATAACACCTAATATTATTCTTGAACTTTCAATTTGTTTATAATTTATTTATTGTATTTTACATCTGTCTATATTAAAGTTAATACCTTATTTCATTTCTCGGCTATCTTATATTCCCAGTGACTGCCTTTCTCTTTTATATATATAAAGTGTCATTATTAGTGTTATTACTATTTACTTAATTTATTCTAAAGCCTAAATGTTCATTCTATTCTTTACAAACGATTCACTTTAGCGGTCCATTCTTCCGGTTTGTTTTCGTTGAATAATTGGTATAGAGCGTCAATTAATTCAACATGGAAACTACCATTTCCACGGGCACGAGTGGAAGCTAATTTACCAGCAGATTTATATAATTGAACAGCACCAACAACAGCTTCAATGGCAATGCCATCTTCTTTTAACCCGCCAAGTAGACATGCAATAGTAGAGCCTAAAGAGCACCCACTGGCAGTGATATCACCCATAATTGGAATTGGGCCATTTTCAATAGTATAGCATGGAACATCATTAGCTGTCACACCTTCGGTACCCTCGGACAATTGAATTTTACCAGCAAAAGTACCATCAGCTATAAAGTCGGTTTCACCAGTACAGACAGCGATAGTTTTGTATTTGTAAGCAACGGTTTGAGTAGCTAAGGCTAAATATTCTTTAGTGATAAGGTCGGTACCAGCAGCATCAACACCCTTCATCTTACCTTCAGTCATTCTAGCAAGAGATAAAATTTCACTTGAATTACCTTTGATACAAATAAATTGGCCAAAAGTTAATAAAGTATCATTTAGAATAAGTCTAGTTTGAGTGGCAGAATAACCAACTGGGTCGAAGACAATTGGTCTCTTGAATTCGTTATAAGCTCTGATAGCAGTTTTTATGGTAGCAGCTGGAGCGACGGAACCTGTATTTAATAATAGAGAAGCTTGAGGGATTTGAGCTAAATCTCTAGCTTCAGATTCAACTTCAGACATGATTGGAGAGGAACCCAAAGCTAAAGTTACATTTGCACCAAAATTTTGATGGACCTTGTTGGTCATGTGGTGAACTAATGGACGAGAGTTCTTCACCTGTGATATAACATCCCTTACATTAGAAGCATTAACATCAGATGGCGTTAATTGGAAGTTCACATATTTAAAGTTAGTTCCTCTGATCAATTCACGTAAAACTGCAGTAGAACTAGAAGCATTTGGAGATGCCATAATATCTGAGACCAAAGCAATACCGTCGATAGATCTTCTACCGTTAGAAGAATTACATTGATAGATCACTCTCTCTATACAGTCCGGATGTAGCCCACCAATACCAACAGTCTTACACCAAGAAGCCTGATTGGTCTCCAAAGCAGTTAGGATATCTGAAGCACCCTGTGGGCCCATTGGGCTCTTTTTTTGGTTCTTTTTGGTTAAAGTGGGGAATAAGGTACCAATTCCAATATAATCAATCATATCTGGACCCCAGTTAGCTAATTCTTCCACTTCAGAGACCAAACCAACACTCCAACCTAAGATCTTATCTGGCCCTAGCAATTTTCTGACCATTGGAATTGGCATATCATCTTGACCGACATGAACCCCATCGGCATCAATAGCCAGGGCAACATCAACACGATCGTTAATTATTAAAGGGACCTTAAATTGGTGACATAATTCTCGAACTTGTAAACCCTCTTCAATGAAACTCTTTGTGTCAGTATCCTTTTCACGGATTTGAACTAAGGTTACACCATTTTCTAAACCAGCTTTTACTTGATCATATAATGTCTTACCAGGTGGAAGCATACTAGAATCGGTGACTAAATAAAGAGAGTAATCAACTTGTTGTTTTGGAATTATCATCTTTGCTCTACGCGTTTACTTGTTAGATGGTTTGGAAATGTTTGGTCAAGTTCTTAGTCTTGCACACCTTGACATTCCAAACAAATGAAGGTTTCTTAACTTTTATATCGAGTCACTTTTATATGACCTCTCTCGAGCTCTAACAGTTTCCAAATCTATAAATTTTTCAGCTCATCGCTTTTTTAAAAATAATTAATGAAATTGATAGATAGATGTATTGTTTCAATGATGTTTATTCCAATGCAGACTTTAAGAGATTATCGAAGTACTTGACCAAAAGAGCTGCTTGTATTATATTTGGTGATAATCACACTGTAAAAGTTTGATCAGACACTTTTGAGTACCGTTGAGTTGTTTTGAAGAGAAGAAAGAAAGAAAGAAATATAAAGGCTAATTATCAGAAATGAAGTTTACCCCCAGCGTAGTCATTGATGCTCCCGGTTATTATGTGGATCATTTTCTCGTAAAGAATAGAGCTGTTGATAAGTGTGTGGTGTTAAGAGATAAAAAGTTGGAAAGCGATTCAGACTCCATGCCTGCAAGCTTAAGGCACCTGCCCAAGCCAATCCATATTTTGGATTTAACGAATAATGAATTAAGAGAACTACCGAACCTTAGAGATAGAAGAGATATTCATACTTTACTACTTGCTAGAAACACAATTACAACTATCAATGGGAAGAGACTACCAAGACATTTAAACAACCTAGTGTTGGCATCGAATGGTATATCCTCATTTTCCCAATTGAAAGGATTGCATCATGCTCCTAAGACATTAACAAATTTATCAGTACGTGGTAATCCAATCTGTCATTTAAAGGACTACAGATTATACATACTAAAGCTAATACCCAAGTTGCAAGTTCTTGATTTCCAAAACGTTACCAAAGAGGAGAGGAGAGCAGCATGTTTACCTATTGCTAAGAATAAAGCATCTACCATAGAAACAGAGAAAGTCGAGATTGTTGAGGGAAAAAATAAGAAGACAGATAAAAATGTGGAATTGATGAATTTTGTTGTTGGTAAGATGTCAGATGAGAAGAAAAAAGAGTTAAAACAACGATTGGCTAATGCTACATCATTAGACGAAATAATGGAATTAGAAAAATTACTCTCTGGTGCTTCAACCTGATTATCAGATGACAATCAATATTTTACATAAGTCGGTTGCTTTTGGGAGGGTACGACTATGATTTCAATTGTAGCCCCTTATTAAGAATTCATATAAGTGTAACTATTAACTCGTCGATTGGGAGTTTCATCATTTCATAAATTAGTAAAGTTTTATGAAACGCATGAACTATGAAATATAGCCTGATCGAATGTGAGAGAGTAGAAGTATGCTAGTCTTAATTGATTTATATATTCGATATATGTGCTATTATTGCTTTATAAGAATTCTTTATAGGTGCTTCCCTCTAAATAACTTCTAAAATTTAGAATATACATTATATAGTATTGTTAGTATCATTACTATTACTTCTTTTTAACTGTATACCAGCATGAATAAAAATATTTAGAGATTTTGTAATCATCTCAGGAATTTTAATCATTTCTCAACTATATTACAAGAAATAAGATTGAATTGATGTTTTTTCAACAAAATCATAAAAATCTAAAAATTAAAGAAGAAAGGCTAAGAAGCCACCCAGGTCACCAGCAGTTATAACTATTCAAATATTAGTTCACCTATATGGGTGTATGATTTTAAAGTTATAAATTTTTAGTGTACAAGATTTATAAATATTTATTTATGCTTTAACAGTTTCAGTCTTAGAATCTTCCTTCTTATCTTCAGCAATTGGCTTACCATCTTTATCCACACCAGCAATACCTCTAGCAGTTAAAAATTCAAATATACTTCTTTGCACTTTGTCACCCTTTTTGGTTTCAGTTTCTTCACCTTGAGCACCAGTGACTCTACTGAAAGAATCAATATAAGCAAAGAATGCATTGAAAACATTTTCATCAACTTCTTCTTTGTAGATCTTATCATAGATATGCTTCATTTTGAAAGCATCCATTTCTTCTTGATATTTACTGAAATCAATTGGATCATAACCAAATGTTTCCAAACGAGAATTATAACCATCATAAACTGGAGACTCTAACAATAAACCTAAAGCTGGAGCCTTTGGAATATTAATCTTTTGTGGACCATAAGCTTGAGAAATACGTTCCACTGGAGTACCACAACGAGTGACCAAAGTAGCCATGGAAATCATTTTACGAATTTGATGTAACATGAAAGATTGACCATGAATCTTAACGGAAACCCATTCAGTCTTAGCATCTCCAATGACAAATGGTTCAGAGACAGAAATGGCTTTCATAAATCTAATAGCACTATGATCTTTAAAATCTTTCCCTTGAGTGAAATTATGGAAATTATGAGCATTAAGATATTGTTGCATGGCAGCACGGAATTTAGTTAGTTTTTCTTTAGATAGACGATATTCTCTACGCAAAGAGTTTTCTAATTGCTTGTATTGTTTAACCTTAAGGTAAACGTCATTGTTTTCAGTGAATTCACCCTTTGGTGGTGGAACATAAGCTCTAATTTGTTCCATTTCTTCATCAGAGAAAGTTTCTTTACATTTAGCGTCTACTTTTTTCCAAAATTCAACAGATTCTAAATCATCATCTAAGACACCTGGGAAATCTTTCTTACTTTCTTCTAAATCATTGTATAGGATAGAATTTGGTTTTGGACCAATTAACGAATAAGTTGGTAGTAAGTATTCGTACCAACGAGAACTACACATCTTTCTACAATCGAATGCCTTGTTGACTCTACTAATACCCCAAACTCTAATACCTTCTGGTAAATTTTCGTTGATCTTATCCTTAATGTCTGGATCTTCAATAATCAATTTAACAGAGATTAAGTTACCACCAGCATGAACACCTTTATCGGTTCTAGCAGCTCTCATAAACCCATTTTTCTTTAAATCTTTAGCATTATCTTGAGAAATGGCACCAGCATCACCAAAGGCCTTGAATAGAGTACCTTCAATGGTTGGGTTTGGTGGATTAAATTGCATACCATGATAACCAGTACCACAGTAACCAAGCATGACAGCAACCTTACGTTTTGGTAATCTTGGAGCTTTAGGAATTGGGTTACCATCAGCATCCAATTCAGGTGGTCTAGCTACTCTTTGCTTTTTCTTTTCTGGTTCATCATCAGCACCTTCTTCATTGTTGTTCTGCTTCTTATTCTCATCTTTATCTTCATCAAAATCAGCCTTTCTAGCTTTGGTTACTTTGTTAATGTCAGAATTTTCATTTTGTTTATCATCGTTAGATGGTTTCAAATCCAAATTATCAGAAGACATGATTAATCGATAGACTTCTCGTTGATATTTTTATCTACAAATACCAGTCAAGATGAGATGAGATGAGCATCAAAGATTAAATTTTTCGATGTTTTTATGTTCATTAAATTTTTCAAATCTTTAAGATTTTTTGTTAATGAAGTGAAGCAAAACAATAGCAGGCTTCCCATCAAACAGCAATAAACAGCAAGTAGCGCCATATATCAGCTCTTTTAATCATATCTAAAAAATGGTCAATAACAAGCTGAGTCAAACTTCTCGAACAAAACCTTGATTTAACCCTCTATCTGAGCCATTTAAGCTCAATTAGAGATATAATGAAGTGTCACATCATCGGGGACGATCCCATATTCTGCGATGAGATTGAAATTTTTCATTGCCAAAATTTGCGATGAGTTCAAAAATAAGATTTAAAGCTGATATATATTTGTATGTGGTTATAAGTAAGTTTGCACTGGACTATTAGTAC
Source organism: Monosporozyma servazzii (assembly GCA_033807795.1). Lineage (NCBI taxonomy): Eukaryota > Fungi > Ascomycota > Saccharomycetes > Saccharomycetales > Saccharomycetaceae > Monosporozyma > Monosporozyma servazzii. The sequence goes on along the minus strand of CP138596.1, from coordinate 422,247 downwards.
TGTTACTTCTGTTAGAAGCCCCCCATAACAAGCCCCCCTTACCAGCAATACCATGAGACAACTTACAGAAGAAGAAACTAGAGTCGTTTTTGAAAAACTGGCCGGTTACATTGGTAGAAATATTGCCAATTTGGTCGACGATAAAGAACATCCACATGTGTTTAGATTACAAAAGGATAGAGTTTATTTTGTTCCAGAGAATGTTGCTAAATTAGCCACCAGTGTAGCAAGAACAAACTTGATGTCTGTGGGTATTTGTCTTGGGAAATTCACCAAGACTGGTAAATTTAGATTACATATAACTGCTTTATCTGTGTTAGCTCAACATGCTAAGTACAAGATTTGGATCAAACCAAATGGTGAAATGCCATTTCTTTATGGTAACCATGTGTTAAAGGCCCATGTCGGTAAGATGTCTGACGATATCCCAGAACATGCTGGTGTCATTGTATTCTCTATGCGTGATATTCCATTAGGTTTTGGTGTTTCCGCTAAGAGTACTTCTGAATCAAGAAACTTACAACCAACTGCCATTGTCGCCTTTAGACAAGCTGATATTGGTGAATACTTAAGAGACGAAGATACTCTTTTCACCTAATGTTATTTCTAGTGTCTTTCTTTTGCTTACAAAAGACATTCAAGTTTGTATATTAATATCCTATAACCACTCGCCATTCAAAAAGACATAAAGTGTATAATAATATTACCAAAAACACATATATCACGTACATACAATGATATATATTATATATTTCATATAGTATCATTATCTTTACTATTAAAATTATTTTAATTCATTAATATATTATATTATTCAATATAAAAAAAATAGACATATGTAAGTACGATTTATATTACAATTTATTTACGACCTTTACCCTTACCTTTCCCCTTCCCCTTCTTCTTACTAATATTACTATTGGTACTCTTCTTGGTAATATCAAGAGATTGCTCAGCCTTCTTATTCATCGCACCACCTTGTGTTTGCTTAGCAAGTTGCTTCTTCTTTGGTCTATAAGTAGATCTATCTCTCAATGGTAACCATCTTTCCGGATCAGGTTTGTTTTGTAAATTAATGGTATCACCATGCTTTTCTAAAAATTTCTTTAATTTGTGGGCTTTTCTCTTTTCTTTCTTAGCCTTTAATTTATGCTTAATAATCTTATTTTGTTTGTTGATGTTACTTTTATTTTTATGTAAAATGGATTCAAATGGTTTAATATTTAATTCAATTAATTCATCAACATCAATGTTTGATACCAAATCTGAAGCCTTGTCAACATTAAATTGTTCTTCGTTTAACACAGATTGTATCAACACATCATTTTGAATCATATCAGCACTAATCTTTTCTTGGAATACTTTCTTTGCATTGTCAATCTGGCCCAAGTTTAAGAATTGGAACCCAACATATTTCCATAAGTGGTAATCATTTAATTTGGAATTAGCTAATAATTTCTTTAATAAATTTTCTTTCAAATTATCTTTACCTGTAATATCAAATAATTGACAAGCAATATAGTAAATAAATATAGATAAACGGTTATTAGCAGAGAATTTATCTTGTGATAAATAAATATCACATAATTTAATAGCATTGTTGTATTGTTGTTCTTTGTAAAGGATCTGGATTGTTAATATTAAAAGGCCAAAAACTAATGAATTGGTGTAAAATTCTTCTCTCTTTTCTAAACATTTATGGAATAATCTTTTAGCTTGAGTTCTAAATGGTTCTAACACAATATCATCAATCAACGTACCATACAATTTGGAAATGTTAACATAGTTAAGGGATTTATTATTTGGTTTACTGGTGGATTTACTGTATAATGATAACATTTGGAAATTTCTGTTTAATAATACATTTTGTGGATAAGTGAAGAATTTTGTGCTTAATGAATTAATCTTTTCAAAATTTAATTCTCTTAAGATTAAATTAAAATTATCTTCATATTTAGATAAATCACGTAAAGCCATATAATTATTTTGGGCAATAAGATGTAAAGGATTTTCATTTGGAATTCTTAATAATAAAGGCTTTAAAATCTCTTTACACTTGACGTTTTCACCCATTAATTGATACACATAAGATAATTGTAGTTGAATGGCAAAGATATCATTTTCATAACCTTCTTCAGTGGCTAATTTTAAACTCTTGTTCAATAATTCAATTGCTTGTGGATAATCGCCTCTACCTGATAAAATCATAGATTCATTTAATAGGAGATCGTATGATTCTGTATTCGAGTCAGAAACCAAGGCAGCCTTTTCTTGTAACACTGGATTAGTAGTTAATGGGACTCTCTCATTACAAGACAATTCTAATGGATTATCAATATCATCTGGATTCTCAGAGGCTAAATCTCTGTATAATTCATAAGCCTTGGAATTGGTATTTGAGTTCTTTAAAGCATATTGGGCATACAGATGAGTCAACCCTCTGGTCAATTCATCATCTTTGTTGGCATCTTTAACCTTTTGATATATCTCTAATTTTTCAAAATCATCGAATCTGTTAATTTTATAATAAATGTAACCAATTTCCAAGATCATTTCATTCAAATCAACTTTCCCATCTTGGTAATTCTTTAACTGGTTGAAAGCTTTTTGATATTTATCTTGTTTAATCAAGGACACTAATAAATTCTTCAGCACTTGAGTGGGATTAGCACAACCACCATCTAATAAGGCCATACAGGTAGTTTCGACATCAGCATGCTCGTTTTGAGCTGATTGGACGTCCAATTGCTTCAAAAGAGACGTTAAGGTGGAACGAGCCATTATATATCGATCTCACAGGTTGAATGTCTTCACTCTCTCGAAAGTTTGGTTGACACTATCAAATTCGCTTTGAATTAAAGATTTCTTTAAAGACAACAACAAATATATATATATTTTTTCAAACAAAAATTCTGAGGGAATCACGCACGTGACTATATGTATTTTCTCTCTTAAGTGTCACAATTCCAATCCAATCTCAACCCATGGATGGACAAATGGGTCATGTCTAGTTGATTTGAAGTCATACTGTTTTTCATGTATGAAATATATGTATATATTATCATAGAAGAAACAACAAGTGGGAGCAATCTGTATATATTTGAATATTTAATAAGGGTATCTTTTGTTAGCCAAATGAGTCAAATGCTTTCTACCAGAACTCTTTGTTTCGTAGTATAAAAGGATGTCTCTTTATATCTCTCAATGAAAGTCTACTTCTTGGATCAGTGGAAAGTATGCGTTTGATCAAATTTTGTGCATCCAAGGACATTGTTTGTGGGAATTCAATATCCACTTTCATGATACGTTTATATGTCATTTCCTTTGTTGATTCTTCAAATGGCGGCGACCCGACCAAAAGTTCATACATCAGCACACCCAATGCCCAAACATCTACAGTTTGGTCGTATTCTTTTGAAGTGATCAATTCAGGGGAAAGATAATCAATAGTACCACATAGAGTCTTACGTCTCGTACCAAATGGATTAATAATACTCCATCCAAAATCTGTCAATTTCACCTGATTGTTGGGACCAATTAATATGTTTTCTGGTTTAATATCACGATGTATGATCCTTCTTTGGTGTAAATAATCCAATGCGTCCGCAATTTGACACACGAATGAGGATGCAATAATATCATTGAATGGACCGTGTGTTTCGAGCAATTTGTATAGTTCACCATGTGGCATAAATTCCATCAACATGTAAACTCTTTTTGAATCGTAAAAGTAACCATACAACTTGGCAATATTCGGATGGTTTAAAGAAGATTGGATCTCGACTTCTCTAATAAATTGTCTTTCCAGTCTATAATGCTCAATATCTTTTTTATTCATAGCTTTCAAAGCACAAATAAACCCACTCTTCTTTTCTCTCACACAATAAACTTTACCAAACTTACCTTTACCCAATTTCAAACCAAATTCGAAATCATCTTTATTCATTGATTTTATTTTCAAAGTGGTAGAAGTTAAACTGTGACTATTTTTAGTGTCCATTAGATTGTTAGTAGTATGCTTTTCATGTTGAGCTAATTCTGTAGTATTAGTACTTGGGATTTGATGTGATGGTTTGATGGGCGAGTTCTCTCTAGACGGTATTTTATAATTATTGTAAATATTATTAATCAAATCTTTCCTTACTGGTGACAAAGATCCTGAAGGTGATGATGATACAATATTAAATTTGTTAGGAGATGCCGATATTTTAGAATACCGCCTTGAATTTAACGTGTTCTTCAAGTTTCTTCTCTTCGAGGGACTAATTCTTGAATTTGAGGTTGATATTATAGATAGTACCGCTTTGTGCTGATCCAAAGTTTCTTTTTTGTTCAACTGATAACTGGAGTTCGTTCTATGTGGCAATGACATTGGTGACTTTGTAATGATTGATGGGGGAAATGATCGGTGCCCTATATTCTTATTTTGAATACTGCTCTAACTAGTTTTATATTTTTATTTCAGATCGAATTTTAAATGATAACAACATCGAAAAGGTGAAATATTATTTTTAGTCCCCATTGATGATATCCATCACATAGAAAACGAAAAAGTGAACCACAGAGCTTTGTCTATATAAACAAGCATATATTCACCATGGATGAACTATTGAAATGGGGCTCAGAAGTAGGGATTCAATTACCAAATGGAATTGAATTTGTGAGAGATGAAAAGAAAGGTCTAACTGCCATTTGTACTAGTCCTGAAGGTCTAAAACAGCCCAGTATCAGTGCTCCATTAGATGCACTAATTACTAATGAATTGGCTGAAAAGGTATTTGGTAAGAAAGATAACACCCTGTTAAAATTCTTACTGGCTAAATTGAAATTCGATCCTGAACCAACATTTATTGATAATGGTGCTATAAATTTAAAAGCAAAGTTTACTCCATATTTAAATGCGTTACCAAAAGTGGTCGACTCACCAATTGTATGGAACCCAAAGGAAATTGCTTTGTTAGACAACACTAACTTAAGTAACTCATTAAGAGAGAGATTATACACAATCTTCAAACAATGGTATGATATGATTCAAGAGAATGAGACATTAAAGTCTTTGGAGAGTGAAATTATCCATGACATGGAATTATATCAACAATGGGATCAATTAACTATGGAACATGTATACGATGGAATTATTGTGAAGACTGTGGAATTGAATCCAACACATTGGTGTTCATTCTCTTCGTTTTTATGGTCGCATTTGATCTTCACTTCAAGAGCATTCCCAGAATATGTGATTAATGCCGGTAATTGTGAAGAATCTGCTATTATGTTATTACCAATCATTGACCTATTGAACCATGATTATACTTCCAAAGTGGAATGGGCCACAGATAATAAACATTCATTCATCTTATCATTATTGAACGATGATATTAAAAAAGGTGATGAATTATTTAATAATTATGGTGCCAAAGGTAATGAAGAAATACTAAATGGGTATGGGTTTGTCTTAGAAAACAATATTTGTGATTCGGTTACCTTAAAGATTAAATTACCTTTATCTATCATTGAGAATATTTTACAAACCGAACCAACTATAACTTTACCAATTATAGATGACTACACAACATATGCATTTGATATTAATTCCAAACAAGCCAATTCTACAGCAAATCGTACCACCGATGATTATAAGGATGGTATCACTTTTCTTTTACAAGAAAGTAATGATATTGCTTTGACTTCATTGCTACATGTATTTACTTTTATATCTAAACATGATTCAGAAACTATTGGAAAATCGATACGACCAAGATTTGAAGGTTTACAAGGATTAAGAAATGCATTACAACGGAAATTGGACGATCTTTCTTTACCAACTAGTGAAAATGAATATACCCAATATGACATCAAAGAATATAGAGGTTATTGTGCTAGAGTTTATAGAGCTTCTCAAATAAGAATATTGAAACATTCCATGAGCGTTTTAAAGTCATGGGAAAAACAATGGTTAAAGGATCACAAGTCGCAGTTACTAACCATGGATAAAGTGTTAAAATATGATACATCCTTTTCAGAAACAGAATTACCTGCTTGTTTTATCAATGCTGAAGAGGACATTGGGTTTGATTCGACTTTTGATCTTTTTGTTTTATGGGTAGCTGTAAAAAATAAGAACAATTCATTTACCACCAAACATCAATGGGTTCAAGAAGACTTACAAGCATACATCGAAAGCCACAAACAACACGGTGAGTTATCCACCATTACACAAGATGCACAAGCGTTTCAAGCCGCTTACTTTCCTCAAGGGAGTGATTTTATCACCATCGAGGATCTCAACGTGGCATTACAGTTCATAACCGATAACACATTCACCAGATCAAGTGGCTCTCACGAAACAATTCTGGTCAGTTTGACCCAGCATTGATGATTTATTGTCCACTTAACCTCATATTATTTTTTCATTACTAAATATCTATGACATTATTGGATTTATAATCAAATCTTATTACTATTTTTTTATCAATTTTGCTTTTCATTTCCAGCAAAAAATTTTCGATGCCCAAATAAGCTGTTTGAAGTGACTTGGAATCATATAACTTTTAAAACATTATTATATACCAGTTCATATAAAATCATTAGAACCAGGTTAACTAAGATACCTTTTTGATTTAGTCTTTTTTAGTCGAACTAGCGTATTTTTTGGGTTTTTTCTTTGAAGGAAGGTCATAATATTCAAGCAAGAAGATACTAGGAACAAAGTTTCACATACAATATGGCTTTTAGTAATATGGTTACCGCTGCAGTGGTTGTTGGTATAAGCGCTTACTTATATTTTGGTGGGAGAGCATCTGTTGCTATAGTGCTATTTATCAGTTATGGTATATTTTATACTGAACAAAACAAGCCAGAACATGTTGAAAGTGATAAGAACGAGTTAGACTCCAAATCCGAACCTTTGAATAAGGAAGTGAAAAAACATGTTTGTGCATGTGGTGGTAGTGGTGGATGTGGTAGTAAATCAAATACTACCGGAGAAAAGAAGAAAAGCTGTTGTGGTGGAAAGGGTGGTTGTGGTGGTCATGGGGGTCACAGTCACGAACATGGCCATTCTCATAGTCACGAACACGGTCATGATCACAAACATGGTGATACTCGTGAAGACGACAGTAGCTCCGATGAAAAGGATCATTTAAAGCAATTGGATGATTTAACTATTGATTTCACTGGGGCTTTCAACACTGCTCACAATACCAAGAAACCATTAAATAAAGTTCCAAAAAGAGTACCAAAATATTTCAATAAGGACAAGAAAGCTGAGACTACCAATGATGCAAACGATGGTTTAATTAAGAGCACTTTCACTATCTCCAATGAAAAGTTATTGAAATCTGATGTTTATGTGTTTTACAGTTCTTTACAAGGTGCTGCTGAACAAGCTGCCAAAATTGTTGAATCTCAATTACAACAAGTTAAAGAATTAGAGAAGGAACCGATCTTAGTGAATTTAGATGAACTAGATAATATCGATGATTACTTTATTGACGTTCCAAGTAAAAATGCTTTATATGTTATTGTCTTACCATCTTATGATGTCGACTGTCCATTAGATTATTTTTTACAAACCATGGAAGAAAATTTCTTTGACTCAAGATTAGAGCGCTATCCATTACGTAAATTGGTTGGCTATACTGTATTAGGTTTAGGTGATTCGGAATCTTGGCCAGATAAATTCTGTTATCAAGCTAAGAAGACCGACAACTTAATGGCTAAATTGGGTGGTAGAAGAATTTTCCCAACCGGTGAAATCTGTATGAAGACTAAGGGTAATCCAGCCATAGAAAGTTGGGGGAAATTGTTAGGTGAAATGTTAAAGGATGATGAGCCAATATTATACGAATACGATGAAGCGGTTTCTAATGAAGCTGACCAAGATGAAGATGAAGAAGAGCCTGAAATTGATATAAATAGTGATGATGAACCATTGGCTGATGTTGAAGATCTTGCTGGTTCAGATTCTGATAAAAAAAGTAATGCTAATAAAAATCAGTATGAGGTTAAACAGATGGTTGCCAAAAACAGTCCAACCTATAAAACGTTAACTAAACAAGGTTACAAGATTGTGGGATCTCATTCTGGTGTTAAAGTATGTAGATGGACTAAAAATGAATTACGTGGTAGAGGTTCATGCTATAAAAAATCTCTTTTCAATATCGCATCTAGTAGATGTATGGAATTAACCCCATCATTAGCTTGTTCATCCAAATGTGTTTTCTGTTGGAGACATGGTACTAATCCGGTTTCCAAAAATTGGAGATGGGAAGTTGATGAACCTGAATTTATCTTAGAAAATGCTCTTATTGCTCATTATTCTATGATTAAACAAATGAGAGGTGTTCCTGGTGTTGTTGCCGAAAGATTTGCCAAAGCCTTTAAAGTAGCTCATTGTGCTCTATCTTTAGTTGGTGAACCAATCTTATATCCATACATTAGCAAATTTATTGAATTATTACATCAAAAGGATATTACTTCATTCTTAGTTTGTAATGCACAACATCCAGAATCATTAAGGACAATCGGTAGAGTCACCCAATTATATGTTTCTATCGATGCTTCCACTAAACAAGAATTGAAAAAAGTGGACAGACCATTATACAAAGATTTTTGGGAAAGAATGATGGAATGTTTAGATATTATTAGAACTGTACAATCTCACCAAAGAACTGTTTTCAGATTAACTTTAGTTAAAGGTTTCAATATGGGTGATATCAGTTCATATGCCGATCTTGTTGCTCGTGGGTTACCATGTTTCATTGAAGTTAAAGGTGCTACATTCAGTGGTTCATCTAAGGATAATGTCAATAGTTTAACGATGCAAAATATCCCATACAATGAAGAATGTAAGAATTTTGTTGAAAATTTTGTGGCTGAATTACAAAGACGTGGATTAAACTACGAAGTTGCCGCTGAACATGCTCATTCTAACTGTATTTTGATTGCTGATTCTAAGTTTAAAATCAATGGTGAATGGCATACTCATATTGCATTTGAAAAATTCTTTGAATTATTGAAAAGTGGTAAAGACTTCACATACATGGATTATCTAGAAAAGACTCCAGAATGGGCTTTATATGGTAATGGTGGGTTTGCACCCGGTAACGAAAGAGTGATTAGAAAGGAGAAGAAATTAAAGAACAAGTTGCTAAGAGAACAAGAATCTTTAAAAAGTGAAACTTCCAGTATCGTTACCGAAGAAACTACCATCTCAGAGGTTCCACTTAAAGCATAATCGTTTATTAAGAAACATCATTTTGTATATACAATTTATATATCATTTATATATTATTTATTTATTCAATTCATATTATTTATTTCAGTTGATAATTGTTGTGTCAATATATGTATAATTCTAAACATAAAAGAAACGGGCTATACATATATACATATATAAATAATAATTCAGTAAAAAACAGTAAATAGCTAGAGATCATAAAAAGGTCATTAAATAGAGAAGAGGGAAATAAAAGAAATATAATAGAGAGGTTGACACTTTACGTTATCATTTCAAAAAAATTGAATCAATCTTAATAATTCGAATATTAAGTAAGCGAATGAAACACCCAAGAATTTCTTATGAATCCATTTCGAAAACAATAAAACAGAAACAAAGTTATACACTTGAATATAACCGTAAAATCTAATTCCTTCTCTTGTATTCCACAATGGGGGCACAAATTTAGGTAATAAGGCTTTTGATTCATCTTTATCTTTAATTAATTTTTGTGCTTCAATTAGATATTTTCTTGTTAACACTGGATTATCCGTAACAGTACCATAAATTGGTAATCCAATGGTATATTTGAAATCCACTTTCTTGTTAATAGTCCATAAGAAAACTTTAACATCATTTTCATTTAATGTTGGAATCATTGTTTTTCTAAATCTTTCTGTCCATGTAGAAATATAATGAACACTGATCCCATACAATTGGAATTTTGGATTATTTAATTTTATTGAATGATTAATAAATTGTTCTGCCACGTCCAATGACATGGTAATGGCAATGACTTTAAAGTCTTTGAAAATACCGGTTGAGATACCATATTCGAACCAATCCAATAACCAAACCCCCCAAATCAATTTGGATCTCCAATAAGCCAAATCATCCTTACATTTCAACAATTCAGAGTATGTTCGTAAAAGAATTAATTTGTCGTTTGTGAATTTAATATCCAACATCAACTGACAGTCGGGATGTTCAATAGACCATTCTAAAAGATCAGCAAGAGTCATCATAGACAAAGAGGGATCCTCCTTGTTTCTTAATTTTTGCAAATCCTCCCAATTTGACTCGGAGATAATCATATCGTCATCCCATGTTCTCCCTGTGTTAAAGTCATGATTGACCACAATGACCCCATCGAGGGTCATTTGCAAATCGGTCTCGATGATATCTACTTCGGCCTCATAGGCTTTATTAAATGCTAATAGCGTATTTTCTGGGTATAACCCTTTAAAGGCTCGGTGTCCCACGACTTGAACCTGCATTTAGAATCTTATAGCTGGGATAAACCAAACCAAACAACTAATTGCCTTTCCTGATAGCAACAAAGTGTTGTACTGTCTCTTGTATTTAATAGCAATACCCATGTATATATAATATTTCAAAAATATGTATTTCACGCATATTGAAACTTTTCTCGAAAACAAACAACGTGGAAAATTTTAAATTTATTTTAAGAATTAATTGAAATCAAAGATTGTTTATTTGTGATCACAGCTTTTGCAAAGCCTGTTATCTAAACATTTAGTTGGAGCAAGCAAGTAGAAGGCTACATCAGCATAAAGTGGACGCTTAAAACAAAACTTATGGATTTAAGAGTCGGTAGAAAGTTTAGAATCGGGAGAAAGATTGGGAGTGGGTCCTTTGGTGATATTTATCACGGGACTAATTTAATCAGTGGTGAAGAAGTTGCCATCAAGTTAGAATCCATTAGATCTCGCCACCCACAATTGGAATACGAGTCCCGTGTGTATCGTTATATCAGCGGTGGGATAGGTATCCCTTTCATCAGATGGTTTGGCCGTGAAGGTGAATACAACGCCATGGTGATCGATTTATTAGGTCCCTCTTTAGAAGATCTATTTAATTATTGTCATAGAAAGTTCTCTTTAAAGACAGTTATTATGTTAGCATTACAAATGATTTTCAGAATTCAATATGTCCATGGTAGATCATTTATTCATAGAGATATCAAGCCAGACAATTTCTTAATGGGTACTGGACGTCGTGGTTCCACTGTTCATTTGATTGATTTTGGTCTTTCTAAGAAATATAGAGATTTCAATACTCATCGTCATATTCCATACCGTGAAAACAAATCATTGACTGGGACTGCACGTTATGCTTCAGTAAATACACATTTAGGGATTGAACAATGTAGAAGAGATGATTTAGAATCTTTAGGTTATATCTTCGTTTATTTCTGTAAAGGATCATTACCATGGCAAGGGTTAAAAGCTACTACTAAAAAACAAAAATATGATAGAATCTTAGAGAAAAAATTAAGTGTTAATGTCGATACTTTATGTCAAGGGTTACCAATTGAATTTAAAGATTATTTAAATTATTGTAAGAATTTGAAATTCGATGAAAGACCAGATTATCTTTACTTAGCACGTCTTTTCAAAGATCTTTCTATCAAATTAGAATATCATAACGATCATTTATTCGATTGGACCATGTTACGTTATACTAAGGCTATGGTAGAGAAACAACGTGAAGTTTTGAACAATACTAATGGTGCAACAAATAATGGTAATAACACTGTGACAGAACAAGGTAATGGAATAAATACAGCCACTACCCAAGAGGATAAGAATGAGGCATTTGAAAAAATAAAACTATTAACTATGAAGAAATTTTCTTCTCATTTTCATTATTATAAACTTGATTGTAAATATAATCCATCACCAGAAGAAATTAAACAACAAACGGTTGATAATAATAATCTAATCTCATCATTGCCACAAGAATTATTGAATGCTGTCGACAAAGGTATGGATCAATTGAAACAACAACAAAGTCAACAGCAATCTGATCCTATGGAACAACAACAACAACAACAACAACAACAACAACCAGGCCAAACAACACAGGGACACGTAGCACAAGGTCAAGGGGCACCAGGTCAAGAAACTCTTTTGGATCAACAAAGAAGAGACCCAACTAGTCAATACATTCCTACAGTTCAGCAACAATTGAATAGACCTATGGGTGCCACTCAATATCCTCCACAGCAAATTCAACAGCCCCAGCAACCACCGCAACAACAGAATAGCCCCGCTAACAATAATAACCTGTGGTTATAGAATCGCAAGCATACAAAATATAATTTACATCACTCCCCCAATTTGATATAGCTTAATATCACAGATATATATATAAATCTATCGAAAAAAAAAACGACCATATATATATGTATATATTTGTATCTACTTATCATTCATTTAAGTCTTTAAATCACCCACACACATATATATATATATATGTTAGCATTAACAGTTTTGTTCAATAGTTCAATTCGATTCTTCTTGGTGATAATTTTTTACTGAGAATTTTTGAAATTTTATTTGCAAAAATAGTTATAATTTAAAAGGAGTTGACTAAAACTTCCATTACATAACAGTTAAGATAATCCAGACTAAGAACACAGAACTTAGCTCAGTCACTGGTGAGTTATAGTTAACGTTATAAAATAATTGCTTATTACTGGTTTGCTGGTTAGAGGTATATATTTGCTTCCCAATTGGTTATTATACGTTCATTTGCTATTATAAGGGATATCTTTTTTTACCTTTAAGCTCATTTCAAGGAAAGAAGGTTATACTTTAATACAATCCACACCTATTCACACCCATACACATATATTTACACATATACAATAATATGTCTGAAATTGCTAGACCTGTACAAGGTGCTAATGATAATCTTGCAAGCACTGAAGACCCTACCAATCCATGCTTGTTGCCCCAAAGATCTACTGTTTCCAAAGGGAAATACTCTCTTGGGGACTTCCAAATCATGAGAACTTTAGGAACAGGATCTTTTGGTAGAGTACATTTGGTCAGATCTGTACACAATGGTAGATATTATGCTATTAAAGTATTGAAGAAAGAACAAGTCGTGAGAATGAAACAAATCGAGCATACAAATGATGAAAGACGTATGTTGAAACTTGTGGAACATCCATTCTTGATTAGAATGTGGGGTACTTTCCAAGATTCCAGAAATTTATTTATGGTTATGGATTATATTGAAGGTGGTGAATTATTCTCTTTATTAAGAAAATCACAAAGATTTCCAAATCCAGTGGCTAAATTTTATGCCGCTGAAGTAACTTTGGCATTAGAATATCTTCATTATCATAATATCATATATAGAGATCTGAAACCTGAAAATATCTTGCTAGATCGTAATGGTCATATTAAGATTACAGATTTTGGGTTTGCTAAAGAAGTTGAATCTGTTACATGGACTTTATGTGGTACTCCAGATTATATTGCCCCGGAAGTCATTGCCACAAAACCATACAACAAATCTGTCGATTGGTGGTCTTTAGGTGTCTTAATATTTGAAATGTTAGCTGGGTATACGCCATTTTATGATACCACACCAATGAAAACATATGAGAAGATTCTACATGGTAAAGTAATATATCCACAATTTTTCCATCCAGATGCAATTGATTTATTAAGTAAATTGATTACTAGTGATTTAACTAGAAGAATCGGTAATTTACAAAGTGGTCCAAGAGATATTAAGACCCATCCATGGTTTAGTGAAGTTGTTTGGGAAAAGTTACTAAATAAGGATATCGAAACTCCTTATGAACCACCAATCACTGCTGGTGTCGGTGATACCTCTTTATTTGATCAATATCCGGAAGAAAGATTTGATTACGGTATTCAAACTGAAGATCCATATGAGAAATATTTTGCTGATTTCTAATTCTTTCTATCTTTTCTATACTCATTCTTTTCCAATGCTACCTTGTAAAGTATATATAAAATATATACATATATTGATATTTCCTACACACACCTAAACTTGAAGTAATGATTTATAATTTTTAAATAGTTCATATACATGACTTTACATCTTTACAATGACATTATTCATGATCATAAATTTGATAAACTGGAAGGCACAACAACTAAATGATTGGTAATAATTGTAAAATTTTATATTAAAACAAACGACTATATAAAGTTATATACATAATTTAGTTCTCTACTCTTTCTTCTTTTCGCTAACATAGTTTAGTGCACTTAATCTTTCAGCTAAAGTTGGGTGACTGTAATGATAAGATGAATATAATTTATCAACGCTCATAGTGGAAAGATTTTTAATTTGTAAATTAATTAAAGCATGAGATAAATCAGTACTTAATCCACGTTTTTCAGCAAATCCATCAGCTTGATATTCTTGTTTTCTTTGTAATAAAGACATTAGGAATTGAACAACACATTCTAATGGAGTTAATAAATCATTAAATAATAAAAATCCAATTAAGATTGGGAACCCTTGGGTGAAGACAACAGAATTGTTATTAAGTAAAGAGGAAGAAATAATTTCTTCTTTGTTCTTTAGCATGAAACCAAAGGCATTATAAAAGGATTCATTACGGAAAACACTAGTAAATAGTTTCATGATTAAAAGGATGTGAGCTTGGGAAATGACTAAGAGGTTTAAGACATGGTTCATTTTCCAGTGACCAATTTCATGAGCTAACACTGCAGTTATTTCTTTAATAGAGCTTTGATTGACTAAAGTATCAAATAAGACAATTCTCTTAGAAGTAAATGGTAACCCAGTAAAATAAGCATTTGAATGAGAGGATCTCTTGGAACCATCGACAACAAAGACCTTGTCCAATGGGAACCCGCAATCCTTAGCCAAGTTTTCTATAGAAACCTTTAATTCGCCATCTTCTAATGGAGTGAATTTGTTGAATAGTGGCATAATAAAAACTGGAACTAAAACCATAGCTAAAACTTGAACCACAAGGAAGAATAAGCAAATATACCATAAGAAATTAGTTTCAAATAAATCAAAAATCTTTAAGAATAGATAAAGAATTGGACCACCAATAACATAACCTAAAACGTTGCCTTTAATCATATCCATAATCCATAGTTTAACGGTCAATTTATTGAAACCAAACTTTTCTTCTAAAACAAAATGAGAATAATAAGAAATTGGTAAACTTAAAATAGTCGATAAATTGGACAGAGTAAATAGAAACATTAAACTTTGGGCCATGATAGAAACAGCTTGGTATTTAGCTGGTAAGACAGCCTTAGAGATACATTGGCCAAAATTCCATAATTTTGGAAGGATATCATATTTAATAAAGGCAACATTTTGAATTAAGGAAATAGAATCAGAGACAATGGAGAATCTAATCTTAGCTTTGGAATATTCTTCAGACTTTTCAAAAGTTTCTTTGTCAATTTCACCTTCAAGAACTGGAGGTAACTGTTTCTTGGAAAGGACTTTATATTGACGGTACGACAAATAAGATTCGAAGGCGAATTGACTGATGGAAATACCAATAATCACTTTCTTCCAAGGGAAGGTTGGGTTTTGAATTGCTTCAGAAATGCAATCAAATAAAGCCATTATGCTAAAGAAAAATGTACTATCTAGTTTTAATTCGGAAGGTTGTCTTTTTAGAACAGAAACAATTGAAACCAATTAAGCCGTAATCATTTAAGAGTAAAGTGTTTTGTTTGTTTTAACACTTAATTTAAGAAATCGTTATTTCTAAAAAATGAAAAAAGTACTTTCTGAAAAATTTCAATATTCAAGCCGTAAAGACTTAAAATATGTCAGGCGAATGCTACTTTAATTAGTGGTTCACTCCAACCATAATTGCTGGAACGTATGATCAATTAGTACATGCTTGGATAAAACAGGGATTGCTGATTATGGGAATATTTTTATTGGAAAAGAAGATAACCAATACAATAATTTATAGCATACACCGGAAAAATGACCCGAACAAGTGATGATCTATATGAGGATTATTACAACACCTCAACAAATACACCAGAGCAGGATGACTTTATGAAATGGCAACAGCAAGAGATATATCAAAGAAATAACCCAGATAAATTGCCTGAATTGAGACCATTAGCTAGTGGACAAAATGCCCGAGGAGTAGTTAGAAAACCTGATACCAATAATGACACCTCCAGCAATATCAAGAAGAGACAGAGATGAAAACTTATACTATGTTGCTTTATATGAATATAAAATGATAGATAGCTTAATATGAACACTTTAAAATATAATTATGTAATGAATCAAATATCTTTACAACTATTCATAAAAATAAAATATGCAGAATGCTCATACCTGTGTAATAGTTGGTCGACCAGCCCATGTGGCTTAATATCGGTTTCAGATGGCATAAACGATTCATGGGTCATCCCACAATAATCCAAATCCTCCTTTTGGTGAGGTAAATCAATCTTTCTTATAAATATTTCCAAGCCTGCGACTTTATAAAATGGTGGAAGTAATGGGATATAATCATTCCTATGCACCACTCTAAAATAGCCTTTATCAAATTGAATGTTACCAGTATCAATAATTTCTTGATGGATCTTTTCCGTTTCAAATAATTCGTCTACCCATTCTTTCAAATTTGTGTTAAAAATTCTGGGTGGGGCATATGTTAAAACTAGAGGGAAATACCCTTTTAGTCTTAATTCAATTCCAACCATACTTGCCAAAGCAGCACCTAGAGAATGGCCAGTGATAACAATTTTAAATTTCGGATATCTTTCCAAAATACATTCTATCTTTGTTAAGAAATCTCTTCCTAAACTTTCTGTAAATTTTGAAAGGCCCCTATGAAGTTGGCAATCTTTACATTCAGATATCTTGCCGTTTTCAACCAATTTCCAATATTCGTTTTGGGACAATGGTTTGAAATCTGTAGGTTGAATTGTAAAATCACTAAACCAATCTTGAGTTGTGGTAGAACTTCTAAATGCAACAACAACTACTTCTTTGATATAATCCACCATAACATATCCAGTGCCTAACTCGCCTTTTTCAGCTTCCAACACTTGGACTATCTTTGTGTTTTCAGCAGTTGGATTGACATCTTTATTATGACAAAACTCAATATGTGAGGGGCAACCACCCTTATTCAATGTTGAACCTGGGACTAGATCATAAAGTGTAATACAACTTGCAAGTGAGGAAGCCTTACTGAAATAAACTAACCTTTCATGGATCGTATCTGTAAAAGTAATATCATATTCCCTATCAAATTTCTGAACCACTTTAGAAAGATCAACGACATTCTTACATAGAAGTTGAGTTGGAAATAAACAAATTATGAATATAAAGAAAGGTAGGTGCATATGTAATCGATGTTATATATGTTTGATTTAACTTTGCTTGTGTCAGCTATTCAGTGTTTTTGGTTTGATTTTGTGACATTTTAAACCTTTACAATTTAAAAATAAAAAGATAAAAATGCATAGAATATTTTAAAATAGTAAAGAGTAAATGTTACTTAAAACATAAATTAAGATCAATTTCTTTTTTGAGTTGATAGTTAAATGGTATCACTAGATCTTTGTATTATCCAAACATTTCTAAACTAACGTTGATTAAGGTAGCAATCCCCCATAATCCACACATACCAAACCCAATTAGCCTAATATTTTTACTTGACAGTCTTTCAAATAGTTTAGCGCCATTAATCAGGTTTAATAATACAATGGTCTGAGCCAATATGACTAAACATGACACAATGAATTGGTAACTTCGCTTAGGTGGGTCATCGTCGTTGGTATCCTGAAATTCAATGTACCTTAGGAACCACCATTTGGTATCTCCTGAATATAGCCTACACATGGTAATCAACCCACTTAAGCCAATACCTACCATAGAATTCAACATCACACCCCCAAGACATGATTGAAATGAAATGACAAAAAATTTAGTGGCCACCATTTCAATATGTTCTTTATTTGGTACTTTCAAGTATAATCTACACATTGCTATGTTAGTTAATAAATCACTTAAAGAGTTACCCCAAGCAAATATTGTTAAACCTAAAATAGCTTTGGAAATACCGGTAAGTACTTGATATAGTTCCATTAGTTCGATTAATGCATTGGCAATAAGTGAAATGAAAAGTATAGAATTTAAAATCCCCATGGATAAAAAAATCATGTTTAAGATTGTTTGATAGCTTTCCAATTTTCTTCTCTCTATATTTTTCAATTCAATCTCGTCAATTGAAGTATTGACTTTTAACAATGAGAACTTGTTATGTAAAAATAATTCTCTGTGGAAATGACTTAGGATAATCATTAAAGTGACTATTACTACGGTGGTGATAATCCACATTGTCCAATTTACTTTTGTCAATGAACAAAGACATGCAATTAGGGTCATTGTCATTAGTGGAGTTATTAATGCTTGTAACCATAATATCACTGATTTGATTATAGGCAATGAATATTGTGTTGTATAATCATCATATTCTAATAAATCAATTAAACGTGGGCAAGATAATTGTAAAATCAAAACAAATGGTGTTGTTAATAATGATAGGATCGCATCCATTTTAGTCTTTTGTTTGAAATTTAATAGGTGGGGAGTCAGTATTTGGCAAAGTAATGTCTTGTATTTCTTGCTTCTATACAGATGAGATTTCCATCTAGATTGTTCTTGCTGTATTTCTTCTAAGTGGGAAACTTGTGCCTCAATTGTGTTTGGATTATCATGATATGGACTGAATGCCGTTGGAGCAGAATGCAATTCACTTCTTCCAGGATCTTCTCCTGCATTGTCCCCATTTGATGGATGATCTGTATAATATATTGGTTCTGATAGAGCTCTTGGATGTTGTCTTGGGACAGTAAGATTATCTACGGAAAGTACAATGGCACTGGAGTTATCAATGTTTACCATTTCATGCCCCAATTTTTGTAAATTAGTAGAAGAAGTGGATGAGTTTTCCAACATATTCAATAGATTATTAAAATCCATAGCAGAAATTAAACTTTGTTTTATTCCGGTTCTTAATTCTGTATCATCATCATCAAGTTCAAATCCAGACCCAGTTTCCTCCAAATCTGATGCGATAGGGTACTGTGAACCTTCTTGGTTATTATTATTAATGTTATTATTATCATCATTTGATAAGTCTGTGTCTGTTATAATTATTTCATTTTCAATTATACTATTATCTTGCTCTAATATGTTTGAACTAGCATTACTGTAGATATTCTTTAAAGGATTGCCATGATAAGAATGACGACGTGAAAATTTCAAATATATGTAGAAACAATAAATGAATAACATGAAAAGACAATTCATTAACGTAATTTTATTTTGTAAAACAATGTATGTCATTAATAGCATTGCAATCATTACCATAATCAAATCTCTTAATATACTATATTTTTGTCCCCTTGTTAATTGTAACTTTATTGAGGACATAATTATAATAATTGTTCCCTCGACAATACATAAAATGATCCCGCATGCACCCAAGACTTCACCGATGGATAATGATATTACCGTTAAATTTGTTTCGGTGGCACTGGTCCAACTGATAAAATTTGAGAATAAGTCTGGCGAGGAATTACACCATGATAATAAAATCGCCATGATGACACCCGTGGAGGCGTTTGATGATATCTTGATAATATTTGAGGATGTTGACGAGGCAAGATGTCGCGTAGATGATCTCTGTCTCAATTCGACAATGTTAGTCACATTGGGACAAAGATAGTCTGACGCACAAATACCCAGTAAGATAAATAAAAGGGCTATATGGAATATGCTTGATAGAATAAATTTTAGTGACCACGATGCGTTAGTATATAGTAATTCCGGGTGTGTCAACATTAACACCCACTGCATCTTTACTTGATCATATATTGTGTTAATAGTCTCGTTGGTACTTGGTTGTGGTAGTATTCCTTTTGCCAAAGAGAATAAGTGGGTCTTGCAATTAAATTAACGCCTATATTTATATTTCAATAATCGTTCTTTTTTTTTTTGTTATTAAAGTGAAAGTTGAAATATCAATTTAGGCAAAGAGACCTACTTAAAGAGAAAGAGATGATTTGAAGGCTATTACAAAAGAAAATAATAAGATAAACATAATGAGGATGAATAGATATAGTTATTTATATTTTTAGTTAACGTATACTTATTGGTATTGTAATTTGGTTTCTGGATAAGATGGACCGACTTCTTGAATGGACAAAGAGGCTAACCATTGACCCATGTCGACGGCAACGTCTTGTGGCTTGCCTTGGACCAACCCGGCGATGAAACCAGCAGCGAAAGCATCACCAGCACCGTTAGTGTCTTCGATCTTCGATTTTTCTAGTGGTTTGACAGCATAGGTGTTAGTAGCATCCTTGGAAACGACAACAGTTGGTTCTAAACCGTGAGTGAAGATGACAGTCTTGTTTGAGTCAGTGGCAATGATAGATTTGGCAATGGCTTCTAAATCGGATGTATCACAAGTCAAACCGAAAGCTTCGGCATAAGCAGCAGCCTCAGTTTCATTGGCAATGATGTGAGTAGCATATGGTAAGATTTGAGTTAAAGCATCTTTGAAGAATTGTGGGATAAATGGAGCAGAGAAATTTACGATAAATGGTTTGCCGTTTTCCTTAGCATGCTTACCTAGTTTGATGATGGCTTCTGGGGAGACTGTTAAATGGAACCCACCGATGTAAAACAATTTAGCATTCTTGACAGCATCCCAATGTTTGTCGATATGTTCTGGTTTAAAATGGTTAGCGGCACCTAAATCGGTGACTAAAGATCTGTCATGGCCTGTAATTAGAGCAGCACATTTACCGGTTCCGAATTCTGGTGCCACTTGATATAAGGATTGGACACCAGCTTTTTGGTTTTCATTTAGTAATTTAGCAGAGAACTTATCATCACCGACACAACCGAAATAGCCAACTTTACCTTCACCTAAGATGTAAGCGGCACCTCTGGCTGAATTTTGACCGGCACCACCAGCAATATACTTGACGTCTGGATAGGAGGCTAGTTCGTCGAAAATCTTCATCTTTGGATCCTTGGCAGCATCTTCAATCAAGATGGCATCGTTAGCCTTCAGATCGTATTTAGCCAAGTATTCGGCAGTGACGGTGGCTTGAACGTCTAATAGCGGGTTACAAAGGACAATCAATTCAGGTAGGGACATGATTTGTTTATTGGTTTATTTATTTATTGGTTTGGTTTGGTCTGTGTGTCTTCCTTGTGCGAGTGAACAACACGCTGCCCATCTCTTAACTACGTCTGCCTTCCTGATACTCACTATGTGCGAAGCAGCTCGAGCAGCAGCGATCTTCGAAAATTTTCTCTTTTCCGGCCTGCGAGATCGAAATTTTGAGGAAATTTCAGCAAGCTTCAACAACTGCCAGAAAGAACCTTGTGGTCGATTCACAGTGGTGGGCGTTCATTTGGGCAGTGCTCGAGGAGCAGCGAGTGGTGTTGAGTCTTGGTGTCAGCATTTGATGGCAATGGTCCACAAGTATCTGTGTTAACTCTTCAATTGCAAAGAAGCCCACGTAGGTTTAACGTTGTTTGCCTTTCTAAACCGTGTTTTTGAGACAAATTCAACAGAAACCAAACAGATAAAGCCAAGTTCAAAGCCAGGCGAATCCGAACGTAAAGCAACAGATTTTGAGTCTACACACACAAGGATATATATATATATATATAGGCAGATAGAAGGCTCTACATACCTACTAGTATCTCAATCAAAACCTCGTAGCCAACACAACTATGTCTGTTAACAGTACTTTGACCGGTTCGCAGGTAATCATCCAAACAGTGGATCCGTTATTGAAATATTCATGGTTTTCACAGTCAAATAACTACTATCTCCTACATTTGCATGAGATCGTCTATGCGTTCTTATTTTATCAAACCATCTCGTCCTTTATTGCTCCGATGGTCAACAGACTTATCTTTGGAGAACGTTACACTTCGATCAAAGATGAAAAATTAAAGATAGATTTCGATATTCACGTCGTGTCTGTGGTTCAAGCCCTTGTATCCTTATACATCATATGGCCAGTGCTAACATTACCATTTTTTAGTCATAATATTGCCACATATCAAAATGACTACTGTTCAATGGTCAGTTCATTATCTGCTGGATATTTCGTATGGGATCTAATCGTGTGTCTTAAATACATACATATCTATGGATTCCAATACTTAATACACGCAGTAGTCGCATTATATGGTTCATTGGTGCCCTTGATGCCAGTCATTCAAGTATGGGTGCCAAAAATCTTGATGTACGAAGCCAGTACTCCATTTGTTAACATTAACTGGTATATCATGCAATTAACATCACCACCAACCGCATCAAACCTAAAGCCTGTCAACGTTCCAATGTGGTTCAATGCCTTAAATGGTGTCTGTTTAATGGCTGTTTTCTTTGTAGTCAGAATCGTTTGGGGTAATATAGCACAAGTCATGTATTTCCACCAGCTGTTCAAATACCGTAATGATATGACTACTTTGAAAGCTTATTTAAGTTTGCTACTAGCTTTTGTTGCCTTGGTGTTGAATATATTAAATATGTTCTGGTTCAACAAAATGTTGAAGATTGCCAGAAAATTATCGTCCCCTAGTGACAAGAATAAGAAAAGGAATTGATCTCCTCATTTGTTTAGTTTTCAACTGTATACAGAGAGAGAAATATATACATAAATAATTTATAAATGACATTATGCAACTTTATTCTATCTTATCTCCATTAACCAAGATATTTAGACCCATTTTCACCTACTTCTAATTGTTTTGCATATATATATATATATATATATTTGTTTTTTCTTAACCAAAAATTCAAATATTAAAATTAAACAAAACGTTATCACTTAAGGAGCGTTGAAGTTGAATTAACAGGAACAGTGAGAAGTCAAGATAAGAGAACCCTCAAAATCAAGATGATGAGATTAGCTAAGATTGTGACGATACCTAATATGGTGCCAATAACAAGACAAAGTGCGAGCTTACGTAACGTGGTGAGCCGCACACTACTTACTTCGCGATTCCAATCTACTACGACCAATCCAATAAGCACGCCTACAGCAATTAAGACAGCCCCTAGTATGGACCCACTATCTGACGAACAAATAGATGGATGGTTGCAAACGATCCGTCAAGCTCGTCTAGATTTAAGAAAAAATGGACCGGATAAGACTTTGTTATCTGGTGAAACTATAGACATCGATGGTAAAGAAGAATTCACCCCCACAGAAGAACAGTTACAAGAGTATGAAGCTTTGAAAGGTACACCATTACCCTTGAGGAAGGACCCTGTATTGGAACACGTCACAAATATGATTATGCGTGATGGTAAGAAGCAAGTTGCAGAAAGAATCATATCTAGAGCATTACATCTTGTTTATGTACAAACTAGAAAGGATCCAGTTGAATTATTGAAAAAATCATTAGATGATATGGCTCCACTGATGATTACCAAAACTTTCAACACAAAAGTGGCTAAATCCGCTGTCATCCCCGTACCATTAAACCAAAGACAAAGAAACAGAATTGCATGGAAATGGATTGTTGAAGGTGCTAACAAGCGTGTTTCCAGTGAATTTGCTGTAAGATTGGGGGAAGAACTGGTGGCAGTGTCGAAGGGTGTTGGATCCGGGTTTGAAAAGAGAGACCAAATCCACAAGATGGCCATCACTCACAGATCTTATATCAAATTGAACTAGCGATGCCTCTCTGCCTGTACATAATATATCAATAGCAACACACACACACACGTATATATATATATATATATAGTTGAACCCACCGTCAATATTCAATGTCACTCTCCTGCCAATGTCCTGGCCGTATTGCTGTGTGTCCTGCCAATTCCGCCGGTTTTAACCACCAAATTACCGCATTCGGCAAAGTCCAAACAACGGACTGCGATCTGTTTGAGATCTGCTGAAACTTTTTACTGCTTCGGGCAATTGCTCGATGAGCCAGGTGAAAATCTACCGTCGATTTGACACACAAACAAGCAGATGTTGCAAAGATAAGACACACTTGGAATTGATCTCCTGTGTATCTCTCTGTCATCACTATTAATATATCCTACTCTGTAGTTAAAAGGAGGTTCCTCTATTCCATTACACTCCCCATTGAATTCTCACCGCAACTAATTGGCAACTATGATTGAATTGAAATTGAAAGTGCCTGTCACTAAGGAAGAATATGAAGTTTACAAAAGGTATTTCAAAGCATTGGATATGGACCGTACCAAAGTGGTTACTGCTGAGGCGGCCAAACCATTTTTAGAGCAATCTGGTCTTCCTGGAAGACAGTTGGGAGAAATTTGGTCTCTGGTGGACTTGGATGGGAAAGGATTCGTTATCTTCAAAGAGTTCTGTGCTTTGGTCAGAATTGTATCACATCTGTTAGAGACCCCCTCTTTACCATTAACCTCATCATTATATGCAACACCGGCTAAAAGAGTCTTCCAAGCTACTGTTCCAGATAGAAAGAAACAACGAGACGCTGCTAGAGTCAAATCCACACCACTACCTTTGCTAACTGCAAACGATATTTCTAGATTTTCTCAACTGTTTGATAGAACTGTTGGACAACAAGCATTATTGTCTGGTGATAAAGCTAGAGATATCTTCATTAAAGCTAATTTACCTACAGATGTCTTAGGTGATATTTGGTTTCTTTGTGATAAAGAACAAGATGGTTGTTTGGATAAATTTGAATTCACTATGGCCATGCATTTAATTGGGTTACGCTTAGCTCAAAATCCATTAATGGATCCAGTGCCAAAGAAAATTTCCAGAAAGTTATGGGAATCCACTGGATTGAAATTAAATCGTAATTCTGTCTCATCTTTATCTTCTGACTCTACATCTTCCCGTTCCTCATCTTATTCCTTGTCAAGAACCTTATCTCATAGATCTAATCCATCTTCGAGACGTTCTTCTCGTCAATTCTCACCAGTCTTACAACAAAATGCTGTTCAAGGATCCGAATCGCCAGTGATTACAAGAACATTAAGTGGATCTTCATCCAATTCGCCACATTCAAGTACCAGTAATCTGGCATCATTTACTCCATTGAATTCACAACAGGAAAATTCATTTATTATTCAAGAAGATCAATTTAAAAAATTCCAATCTTCTTTTGTATCCTTAGATAAAGATCATCTAAGACAATTGGGTCCACACACTTTAGTTCCATTCTTTATGAAATCTGGACTCACTAGAGAAACATTGGCAAATGTTTGGGACTTAGCTGATATGAATAAGACAGGGACATTGACTGAATCGGAATTTATTGTGGCCATGTTCTTGATTCAAAGATTTAAAATCACTAGATCTGCTTTACCATTTAAGATTCCACAGGAATTATTAGACTCTGTAAATAATATGGATGCTAAAACTAGAAAATCTACTGATGTTGCAGCACCACCACAAAACACAGGTCTTGGTATTACCACTAATTCTATAAAGAATCCAATTCCAATAGCTGAAAAAAATGTGGAATCTCCAAAGTTGGATTTAATTCAAGAAGAAGTGACACGTAATATTCATGACAAGAGGGAAAATATAGCTAATTTAAACAAACAGATTGATGAAGCTAATAGCAAATTGGCGCAAGTTCATGTAAAGGAAACAGACTATGAAAAACAATTAGCTGAATTAGAAGATATTGAAGAATCTTTGATCATTAAGTTGAATGGTATCAACAATGCAATCATACAGACCAAAGCCAAGTCAGACAAATCAATACAAACAATTTCCAATGTAAAGAAAAATTCTGAACAATTAATGCAGCAATTAACAGTGGCAGAAGGTAACTATCATGCCATAGATGCTAAAGTGAACAATTTAGATGAAGATTTAAAAGACTGCGTTGTTAAGAATGAACAGTTACAAAAAGAAATTGGAAATATGCAATCCATGACTGCTTCATTACAACCAAAATTATATGCAAAACAACAAGAAATTAAAACTAAGATTCAAGAATTAAACATATCAAACAAAGATTTGCAATTGGAAAAGATCACAGTTCAAAATCTACAGGCTGAATTGAATGGTTTAGATGATGCTTTTGAAATTTTTAAGGCTAATATTCCAGTCCAAGCTGAAAATGATGATGCAGCTACTGAATATGTTAATAACAAATAGTGACAGTAGTCTATGGAAATAAAGAAGTATTAAAAATTAGCTAATACAAAGAAAAGACAACATCCACAAATATAACTCAAACTGTAGCCAACTTTATAGAAGAAAAAACAAAGAAAAAACAAACTGATAGTTAATCACAACCTGTACCTACGATCAGAAACATATATACCCATAAATAATTAATAATAAAAATCTCAATAATAAGTAGAGTTCAAAGATCTTCTATGCGTGCACATATATGCTAAACCTCAGTATCATGATTGAAAAATATATATATACAAATAAAGAGTTTTGGACATTGATCGCATTCATGTATCTCATATTTATGGCAGAATACGTACACTTTTTGTTGAAAATATCATGAGCTCGTTTCTTGTTTGATTCATTTATCGTTACTGGGCCTACTTTTACAAGTCAACTCTAATTTTTATTAAAGATTTCATTGAGCAATTTACATGCTACTTTTTTCATTTGAAACTGCATACCCAATCAATAAATTTTCATTATTACGTGCACACTAGAAAACTGATAATATTGTAGTTGCTATGAAAGTGGCAGTGTAGCGATAGTACAAAATACTTTCAGTCCGGCACGGGTATGTCAAGCCTTCTTTGTGTAAAATATCATAATAATCGGTTACATATTTCTTCTGATTGATCCTTTTCGTTGGAAAACTCTTTGCAAAAAAAACTTATATGAATGGCAGAAACTAATAGAGCATTGATATATTGATATCCAGTATTTATACTTATGTTCCTCCAATGGTATGAAAGAGACGTTTCCAGACTTCGTAGATTTAACAATATATCGAGATCGATACTTTCATCTACCAAAATACTCATAATGGAACTGCTTTCATATAAGAATATTACAGTATAATTTAATCTCAGAAATTTATTATTATTCTTGGTATTCGCTCTGCTGTACTAACATGTCATGTAATGCTTCTTGTAAATCTTTATCTGGTGGATCTAATATTCTTTGACCAAAAAATTGATAATATTCGTCATTAATCTCTTGGAAATCATCTTTAATCTCATCTTCTAATTGCATAATCTCGTCCACTAGACCTTGATTAGCACTTTTGATCTTATTCAGTCTGGCATCTAGCTGGTCGATAGCATTTTGTCTTTCTGTATACAAACTACAGTCTAGTAACTCTTGAGGGGGAAGTTCACTTATTGGTACATCCATTATATTTTCTGCTTCATCATTGTTGTTACTACTCAATTTTTGCTCTAACCTTGCATTGGCTTCTGCAATCAACTCATCTAACTCATCTAGCTTTTCTTTCACTTGGCGATCGCTTAATAGATTTTCAAATTCTTTGTGACTCAACCCTGCAAAAAACTCACAAACTTGCTTCTGACTATTAACCAAATGAGTAGTGCCGTCTTTAGTCTTTGAATATGTTGGGAATGATGAACTGAATTTATCCCAATCTTGAAATTTCACCAAAGATTGTTTCAATGCCCTATCAAACACTTGATTCAATCTCAGAAACCTTATTTTCTCCACATGTGGCATTTCATAAACCATTATTAAGGTGTTATATGTTTGTTAATAAGAATAGGGATTTGTTGCTACTTTCTAATATTCAATCAGATAACAACATTGGTTTGTTTACTGTTCAAAGGATCTCTCTTGACATGTAAATATTGAAAATTATCGATATTATATTGAAAATTTAAATTTGGTTGAAAAGTAGTAGGTACTATTAATCGATGCAAAGAACAAACAGACAGATATATATCCATGGCTATTGCATAGAGCCTTGAAACTATCAAATAAATATTAAAAAGCATTGGATCAGACATATTAAAATATAGCATTTTCCAACTATGATAAGTTTAATAAATCCACAAAGACTACTACAACTATATCAATTCCATCCAAAATTAAGAAATGTATGGTATTTAATTGCAGCTGCTACATT
This sequence comes from Monosporozyma servazzii, assembly GCA_033807795.1. Taxonomy (NCBI): domain Eukaryota; kingdom Fungi; phylum Ascomycota; class Saccharomycetes; order Saccharomycetales; family Saccharomycetaceae; genus Monosporozyma; species Monosporozyma servazzii. The sequence goes on along the minus strand of CP138596.1, from coordinate 394,103 downwards.
AAGTGTTGCCAATCAACCACAAGAAATTCCGAAAGTGTATCATTATGCTATGCAAATGAGTGTTCGAAACGCTGATAAATATCATGTTACTTTAGCTCATAAAACCATAGAATTATTGAGTGATGTTGATCCAGAGCAAAGACGAAAGGCGCTTGAAAGGGAATATCAGTTCCCATCTGTTAAGCAAAACATGATTACTGCTAAACTACGGGAAGCGTTATTAAAAACTAGTCCCCTGGCTGGTCTTCCGAGAGCCATAAATGGGTTACACACGCTTAAAGCATCCACTCCATCTAAGTTATTGCCCAAGACTTCCACTCTTGATTCATGGGAGGCTGCCATGAAGGACGAAATACCGTGTCCTGAATCATTTAGAAGGGTGGTAGAATCTAAAGAAGATCAATTAGAAGTCGTTAATCGAGGGTTGAGACAATGGAACACCATATATAATAAAGTTTCTAATAGGGTTGTTAATAATCTTCATTCTTCGTATCCTGACCTGTGGTATTTCACTTTAGTCCATTGTTATGGTCCATTGTTCTCATTTGATAAGATTCTTTCTGTTCCTGAAACAAGTTTGGTTATCATTTCTGCATTGGTACCGCAAGATGTTAACCCACAATTAAAAGGCCACTTAAGAGGTGCTCTCAATGTGGGCTGTGATCTTGAAACGATTGAAGCTGTGAGAACATTGTCAATCCTTGTATCAGAATGGTGCGGCATTAAATGGGCAGATGGTGTGGTTAAGTTAAAACCAAAGAAAATGTTGACTACTTATAAAAGGTACTAGTTGACGAAAATACAAGGTTATACAAGTGATATAATTGTATGTCCTTCAAGTGACCTATATATCTACATATTCTGACATTAAAATATTACACATTAACATTGTTTATTCATTCATTTCTTGGTAAATATATTGAAGGAGGACAATATATCCTTTGTTTGATCTATAAAATTATAATTTGGAGTCATAACTTCATTTCTTTGTTGTGTTCCAGTTTTAGCTTCTTCATTAGAGGTCCATTTTTCAAAGGTATCATCGGGAACAGCATTAATCTCATTATTCTTTCTGCCGTACAATTTCGACCACCATTTAATATTATTCAGATCAGGCTGAATCCAATCTTCGCACTCATCTGGAAAGTCATTATCCTGTATATTGGGATGGACAGTTGAATAATTAGGATTTAAAAATTCCACCTTTCTAGATCTGAAATAATTCCATACACACTGTGTCCTATTGGGAGCATCGGAATCAACAAGGCCTTTTTCACAATCAAATAAAAATGAACCATATTGGCAAGAATATAGATGATAAACCAATCTTAACAAGAATTTTTCATTAAATTCAAAACTCGATGGATTCTGGATTATCAGCTGATAGACACAATCTAAGAATTGTTGAAATATAGGTGATGTAAATTTGAGAGTTCTTTTTTTAGTCCTCTTTTTGATTCGTTTATTCCAATGGTCAGAGACTTTACCTAATATTCCTGAATCCTTCAATGATCGAGATGATACTGGCAAGCGATTCTCTATATCATCCATCTCTTCAAATGTATCAATCTCATCAATCTCCTCGTCGTTTTGTGTGGGTTCTTTATTATTATTATTGGTGGTAGCACTATGACTATTACCAAATAATAAATCAGTGGTATGATTTGTTAGATTTGAAGTGAAGTTAACAGTATTGTCATGAAATATTTCAGTAGAACTTAAATGACCCGATCTTTCCATAAATTTATGTCCAAATGAGACCCAATCCTTCTCTATCAGAATCATAAACCCTTCCATTGTTCTATAATATGGATCCAAACATAATTGTATCAATGAGCATACTTGGGATGTTCTATCCCAACCATCTGAACAATGTACAAGTATATTTGCATTATTGAAAATAATAGCTTTAGTTAATTGATCGACACTTGATAGAATAAGTTTGATAGTTTTTAACCAGTGATTAGCTTTACGATGTATCATTGTAGGGGATAAAGTATTGTTAACATCCGTATCCATTAGATATGATTCAGTGAACATGGACATTGTATCTGACATAACGTGGATATTATCTATGCCCAGAAAGATTCTTTTGCAATTATGGTTAATATTATAGTTATCCATATTTTCTGTGCCCCCACCCAAAGCTGTTTGAGCCAATGCATTAGCCATAGGTCTTGCATCTACTATGATATTATTTGAATCTGTTGCATTTACATTATACTCCGTTGAACAATTGAATATTGCTGTTACGAGTCTTTCATCTTGTAATGATCTTTGTTTTGTTATGCCCGGTAATGGTTGTGAAGATCTACTTATAGAACCATGTGTACGTTTATAAAAGTAGCATAAAGTTGGTATTCTATTCTTGGATCTATAATTTGAAGTATGTGTTAATATTGTATCTGATATGATTTTGGGTACAATAAGTTTATTTGGATAAGTGGGACAAAATTTATAGTCTTTATTTATTGTGGATATTCTCCATGGACAATCATCATTATTAAAGTTTAATCCTTGTCTTTTAAATTCATTGACAGGATTATAAAGTTGCCAACTATTAAATTTTGATTCGATTGAATTAGGTTGATATATGAATGCATATAAGTTAGTTACCGAGGGTAAAACAGTCAATTTTATTAATGATTCAAAGACATCATTTGCATTTGTATGATTTATAAAATCCAATGAGAATATTGTATAATCTTTACCAATTATTTTAATATTTGCCATTGACCAAATGTCAATATTTTCAAACCATTTTAATGTTTCTACAAGAGGGATATTCCTAGTTTTTTTCTTAATAGTATTATTATTGTTGTTATTATTGGTAGTAGTATGCGTGGGAAGTTCATTATCCATCTTGGAGATCAATGCACTACCATTATTCTTAAAGACATTCGAAATCATTGGATAGGGGAACCAAAACTCTTTTGAAATTAATTTTGAAGTGAAAATTAAATGATGTGTTGTAAGATGTAACGTTCCAAGTAAAGGTTGACCTTTCTTATGTAGAATTACATTATCTACTTTTGCGATTTTGATATAATCCATCTTTAGGTTGGAGTCATTTTTGTCCTTCTTCTTTTATGATTTTAATTGTAGATGGCATATATATATATGAAATAAACTAATTTGAATTTTTGAAAGAATAGCAAGTTTAAAAGGATATGTATAAATAAATATATATGTATATATGAAAGAAGAACATTGTGATTTGAAAATAATCATTCGACGACGGTGATTGTTTTCAGTTCAAGTATAAATTTTCCCTCTTTATATCGTTGATCTGATCTTTCAGCATTAATATATTTCCAGCCGACTATATTTTTACACATTTGACAAAATATATCACAAACAAGATAGTCACCTGTTATCATTGTTCTTAATTCGTAGTCGCCTTCTTGTACGTTAGTAACACTTGACATTAAATAAGCGTTTCCTGTAACGCCTCTATAATCTTTCGAGATAATATTATAGGTGGTTGATAAATGCGTTTTGCAGTTCCTACAGCCATAGATATTGGTATTGTTGTTGATATTGTTGTCGTTATTATTATTGATGTATTTGAACGAATTGTATAGATTTGTTAAGATATAATTTTCGAATTGATCGTCTTTTATCATTGGATCATAGTTACTTAATGCTTGAGTAAAATGTTCATGAATACTACTGGCGCTATTAATATTGTTGATGTGGTTATGATTTATATCATTGATATAGTTGAAATGATGATTTTTCCTTTGCAGAAAGGTTGAGTTTGTTTTATCACAATTATTCAACTGATTAATCTCTATATAATTGGGAGTCTTAATACCCATTTCTCATATGATATGGAATAAATGGGGTTGATCGGATTATATATATATATATATATATATATTTAAAAGAGAAATAAAGATAGTTGTTTGACCATGGTAAAGAGCGAATGAAGTGATTAAAATGTTGCAAGTGTGAGTGATATAATATTTGGTTTATATATATTTTTTGAAATAATTACATGTGATTGAGTAATAGGGATGAGTGAAAACAAGCCTTATCCGGAAACAACCATATATCAAAAATACATTAGCACCATGCTACAGTATAAATATATGACATAATTATATCAATGCATTCAAGTTATATTATCCAGTATAATATTTCATCTGAAACAAGATAGGAATATATTGATAATATAACTCAATGCTAAGGGGAATCACCTATTGGCACTTTTTGCGGAATGTAGCAAAATTGGAAAGCGGTTACCCCTTTGGGAAAGCCGGAGCTGCACCTGCCCAAAGAGGAAGTAGTGTTCCAATGAGGAAGCAGGCCTTGCAGTCACGTGCACTCCGGCAGTACTTACCGCAGCACTGCACAATATTTAATATTTAGCATTTGTCTGGCGCAGAGTCGTGCCAGATGACACCCACACAAATGCGCGCGCGCGCATGATCTCGTCGCCAACTTTTGCACTTAACGGGTGCCGTGCCGTGCCCTCTCTTGCACCTGCACTTAACGGCCACCTACAGCATTTCGCCCCGCGGACGTCTCCATCGATTGCACTTAACGGTCATGTAACGGTGAACACAACCCAATGGCCACGTACAGAGACGCGGAAAATCACTTTAAAGCCAACTTCATCACATCTTGCCAGAATTAGATGGTTAGTTCAACCTGGATCGCTTTCAAAGGCTTCATTATGACCAGACGTACGTGTAATGCTTGCTGGGGATTTGAACCCATAGATATGTACCCCCACACGAACACACACACACGGTGATATCACTGTATTACTCACATCGTACATTGTGGGGCACGGGTGTACTGGTTCCCTGTTATCGCAAGAACAAACAAGATAGACCGATTGTATTGTTCTCTCTGTGACATGGCATCGAGTCAACAACCATCATTCATTCACTCTGTTTTTCACCAGGCTCCGTTTTTTCTATGGTTAATCCTTGACTCATACTTCTCGACAAGTCATTGAACAACATGTATGTATATGTCTCGTCAATTTGATATCCCACAGACACATATATATATGTAAACATATTTCCATTCGGTAACTTATCTTGTTCTTATGCAATTACTATAACATCCAATTGATTCAGTCTTGTCCCTTATATAAATATATATATAAGACTACTGAACACTACATACCTACGAAAATGTCTATATACAAATCTACTACTCCAACAGTATCGACTTTCAACAATCCAGATACTTACTCTCCACAACTAATCGATGAGATTAAATCGGTCCTTATAATTGGGTCCGGTGGTCTTTCCATTGGTCAAGCTGGTGAATTCGATTATTCAGGGTCTCAAGCCATCAAAGCTTTAAAAGAAGCACAAAAGAAAACTATTTTAATTAATCCAAATATAGCTACTAATCAAACATCCCATTCTTTGGCAGATAAAATATACTATCTACCTGTCACCCCAGAATATATCACATATATCATTGAACGTGAAAGACCGGATGGGATCTTATTAACCTTTGGTGGCCAAACCGGGTTGAATTGTGGGGTCAAGCTAGATCAAGATGGTATCTTGAAAAAATATAACGTTAAAGTATTAGGTACACCAATCAAAACTTTAATTACCTCGGAGGATAGAGATCTTTTCGCTCAAGCTTTAAAGGAAATTAATATCCCCACTGCAGAATCTTTCGCTTGTGAAACTTTAGATGAAGCTCTAAATGCCGCTGAAATGATTAAGTATCCAGTTATTGTTAGATCAGCTTACGCATTAGGCGGGCTAGGATCTGGGTTCGCCAATAATGCTCAGGAAATGAAGCAATTGGCATCCCAATCTTTATCATTGGCTCCACAAATCTTAGTAGAAAAATCTTTAAAAGGTTGGAAAGAAATTGAATATGAAGTCGTTAGAGATAGAGTTGGGAACTGTATTACTGTTTGTAATATGGAAAATTTTGATCCCTTGGGGGTTCATACCGGGGATTCTATTGTGTTCGCGCCCTCTCAAACTTTATCCGATGAAGAATATCATATGTTAAGATCTGCCGCTATTAAGATTATTAGACATCTTGGTGTCATCGGAGAATGTAACGTTCAATATGCTTTACAACCAAACGGGTTAGACTATAGAGTCATTGAAGTCAATGCCCGTTTATCTCGTTCTTCCGCATTGGCATCCAAAGCCACTGGTTATCCTTTGGCTTATACCGCGGCTAAAATCGCGTTAGGATATACTTTACCTGAATTACCAAATCCAATAACTAAGACTACCGTGGCAAATTTTGAACCTTCATTAGATTATATTGTCGCCAAGATACCAAAATGGGATCTTTCTAAATTTCAACATGTCGATAGATCCATTGGTTCATCAATGAAATCTGTTGGTGAAGTCATGGCCATTGGTAGAAATTATGAAGAAGCATTTCAAAAGGCTTTAAGACAAGTAGATCCAAATGTCTTGGGTTTCCAAGGCTCCGATGAATTCGGTGATGATTTAGATAAAGTCTTAGCTGAACCAACTGATAGAAGAGTCCTTGCCATTGGTCAAGCCTTATTACACGAAGGTTATTCAGTGGATAAAGTCCATGAATTGAGTAATATTGATAAATGGTTCCTTTACAAATGTAATAACATTGTTAAGATGTATAAAGAATTGCAACAATACAATGAATTATCTCAATTAGACAAAGAATTACTAACTAAAGCAAAGAAATTAGGGTTTTCTGATAAACAAATTGCATTTTGTATTGATCCAAATTATAAATATAGTGAATTTGATGTTAGAAATTTAAGAAAATCATTTGGCATTATTCCATTTGTCAAGAGAATTGACACTTTAGCCGCTGAATTTCCTGCCTCCACCAATTATTTATATACCACTTATAATGCTGTCAAGAGTGATGTCGAATTCAATGAAAATGGTATGTTGGTGTTAGGTTCTGGTGTTTACCGTATTGGTTCCTCTGTGGAATTCGATTGGTGTGCTGTGAACACAGCCAAAGCCTTGAGGGAAGCTGGTAAAAAGACTATCATGATTAATTATAACCCAGAAACTGTATCCACTGATTTCGATGAGGTTGATAGATTATATTTTGAAGAATTGTCATATGAAAGAGTCATGGATATTTATGAATTAGAGCATTCTGAAGGTTGTATTATCTCTGTAGGTGGTCAATTGCCACAAAACATTGCTTTGCCTTTATTTGAAAATGGTTGTAACATCTTAGGTACCTCTCCAGTGGATATTGATAGAGCTGAAAATAGACATAAATTTTCTACTATTTTAGATTCCATTCATGTTGGTCAACCAGAATGGAGTGAATTAAGTTCTGTTGCTGAAGCTAAAAATTTTGCCAATGGTGTTGGTTATCCAGTATTAATTAGACCATCTTATGTTTTATCTGGAGCTGCTATGAGTGTTGTTGCTGATGAAAGTGAGTTGGAATCTAAATTAACTTTAGCCTCTGATGTTTCTCCAGATCATCCAGTGGTTATGTCCAAATTCATCTTAGGTGCTCAAGAAATTGATGTTGATGCTGTGGCACATGACGGACAAGTCTTGGTTCATGCCATTTCTGAACATATTGAAAATGCGGGTGTTCATTCTGGTGATGCATCTTTAGTTCTTCCACCACAACATTTATCGGATAAGATTAAATTAGAATTAAAGGATATTGCTGATAAAGTAGCCAAGGCTTGGAGTATTACTGGTCCATTCAATATGCAAATTATAAAAGATGGTGATAAACCATTGAAAGTTATTGAATGTAACATTAGAGCTTCAAGATCTTTCCCATTTGTTTCCAAAGTTTTAGGTGTTAATTTTATTGATATTGCAGTCAGATCTTTTCTTGGTGGTGAGTATGTTCCCAAACCTGTTGATTTAATGATGGATAAGAAATACGATTATGTGGCTACAAAAGTTGCACAATTTTCTTTCACTAGATTACCTGGTGCCGATCCATATTTAGGTGTTGAAATGGCCTCCACTGGTGAAGTTGCCTCCTTTGGTAGAAATGAAATTGAAAGTTATTGGACTGCCATACAAAGTACGATGAATTTCCATGTTCCATTGCCACCCAATGGGATCTTATTTGGTGGTGATTTAACCAATGATGACTTAGGTACAGTTGCTCAAAACATTGCCCCATTGAATTATAAATTATATGTTACTACTGAAGATGCTAAGCAATATTTAAAGAAATATATTGGATGTGATCACGAAGTTGATATTATTGAATTTCCAAAGAATGATAAGAGGAAATTACGTGAAGTGTTTCAAAGATACGATATTAAGACGGTTTTCAATTTAGCTTGTAAAAGAGCGGAAAATATTGATGATTTGGATTATTTAATGAGAAGAAATGCCATTGATTTTGCTATACCATTATTCAATGAACCAAAGACTTCTATTCTATTTTCCAAGGCCTTGAGTGCACATATTAATGAGAAATTAATGTTATTAAATTCTGATGAAGTTATAATTCCCAATGAAGTTCATACTTGGGAAGAGTATGTTGGCCATAGAGCCAATTAAAAGTTCATTCCACAGTGTTAGTCCAGCACTGTTTGTATCGCATAAAAGCTTCAAAAGAACAGATAAAATCGCATGTTGATATCTTTCTATTTTTCATGTTAATAAAAACAATACCCTTTCGTCATAACTCATTATTATGTAAAAAATCTAAATTGTAATATACCATGTATATATATATATATATATATTTCAAATAATAAACCAAACAAGTACTTTTCTTATTGTTTGCAGTGGGTGAGATATAGTATATGCGGGGAGATGAGTGTTTGCAGTGCCCTTCGGATACATCGCATTGAAGGCAATTGCTTTCCAACAGTAGGACAAAGAAAAGAATTTATATAGATATGCACTGTTACATAATCATAGAAAGTATAACTTACTTTAAATGAGATTAAAAGGAGGTGGATGATGCAAAACACAATAATTGTATTTGTTATTTTTGCTCTTTAGCTTTGGGGGCCAGGAGCGATGTTTCATCTTCGTTTCATGTAGTATGTTCCGAGTTTGCCCGAGAGTGATACATTGCAATTATTTATTTGTTTTTATTTGTTTGTTTTGGATGGCACTCCTCTTCTCAGCTGTATTTTCAGGTGGGATACAGGGGTACGCATACGATTTTTCACAGAAGCGATTTACTATGTTGTGTTGAGACAAATGGCCACTACAAGAATGAGTAGTGGTTTTGTTATAAGATCCAATGCTCAACAATATTTTACGGTTTCCCACCTGGTTTCCCAGATGGATATATGCAATTTATTGTAGCTCAGTGTATATATTGATTAGTGCTATTATTATGGAGATACAGCGCTGGCAAGTTATGTAATGGTGACAACACTCGAAGCATGGGGTGCTTTGTTCTAATGTCCGCTCTTGTATTCCTCGAGGGGGGGGGGGTTGAAATGAAAAGAAAACAATGCACGCAGTAATAGCCAATAGCAGTAATAATACTGCCCCTTCGGGACATCTGATCGATCGATGGAACCAAATTTTGTTTAAAATCGATAAATTACATTTGTCCGTTAGTTCATTCGCTCTCCCTTTACTTTTAAATTATATTCTGCGCACAGAAATGCTTGAGTATCGCTCATTCTTCACCTTCCATCTTGTAAAAATTAGTAATCTGGTTGCCTTCCTTCATTGTGAGTTGTCTCCTCTTCTGGGAGCCAGCATTGTGCACGGTGAGCGAAGGGCAGGCGGGCTTTTGTGCGTGCGGAACCGAGGCGAGGTATTGTTGTTGTGGCGAAATCTCACAGAGATCAAGGCTGGAAATAAACTTTATTAGAGTTCAGACAAAGGATCGCAGTGAACTCTGCTCGTCTCGGATCGGTGATCTCCTGAGACGCTGCTGTTTAGCGGCTGTTGCTGCTTGCACATTGGCCGTGTTAGCTCGTTTTCACTGTGCTCGATTGTGCTCGATCTCTGTATGATTCATGCTATTGTCTCTTCCGCCTTGCCCTTCGTCGAGTGTTTTCTCGAGAGTGAGAAAACCAGTGTGGAACCTATTGTGTAGACGGTGATACCACTGTAGACCTGCGTGCAAGAATGGTATATCTGGCTTAATCTCTAATTATGTGGAGATGAGCTCAATGCTGAATGATTATTCAAGTAAGATTATTTAAGTAAGATGGATCTGCCTAAAAGTTTCATAGATTGTGTGTGTAGTTCTTCTATTAGTCTTATCAGTACAAATTCTGGTTCTAATAATAAACACTAATACATTCAATACAGTTCACAACACAGCACAACACAACACAGCACAACAATGTCTGCATACCCATTCCAATTATTACAAGACAACTATAAACTAGCCGGTATGGCAAAGGATAAGTTGAATCAATGCATATCTCCACGCAGTTCGCATAGTAAAAAATCCATTGAATTCAATCTAAGAGAAGTCGTCGGTCATGCAAATTTACTAGACAACGTCCTCACCAACATCGATAATATCAAATTCGACTACATCAAAGAACAAGAATACAAATTGCATCAAAGATCGAACGATTTTTTCAGAAATAATACTTCTAATGGACACTCGAAGAACCATCAACTATACTATACTGCTTCATACGACGAGGAAGAGGAAGAACAAGAGGAGAAACATGATGAAAATAATTACATTGCTGACAGCCATCAATTCGACAGTGATAATCGACTAGACGAGGATGATGTGAATGATGACTCGTTCACTTTATACCATCCAATTCCAATATTCAACTCGGTGTCAAGATCAGCACATGGTGATAGCAACACATACAATACCGATCCTATCTATATATGAGAGGGTCTCAGACAATAAAGCATCAAGCAAGAAAAATAACAGAAAGCATATTGAACCACATATCTCTATATGTTATGGTCACTCACATATAGCACATACCCCCACACACACACACTACCGGCCAACTACATTAACACATATCCTGTGTTCTATTTCATATTATTATATCGCATCTCTTTTATAATGTGTGTTTTTTAGCCCAGTTGTAATTAATTAAATATTTGTCTCTACATATTCGAATGAAAATACATATACTGTGAAATATCGGTCGTAAGACAAGGGGGGTGGGGGGGGAGAGTACGTTGCTGACAAATAATATATATATATGTGTAATACAAAAAGGTCGAGCTGGAAGACCTACGCCCAGTAGTTTGAATATACTCGTTGGAGCCATGGCACTGTTGCGTTTGCCATGGACATACGTAGTTTCGTTCGTTGTCAATCTCCCTGAAGTCGCTTGCTCACTTTTGCTGCTGGTGCCAATCATCGCCGCCCCTCCCACCCTGGTTTGTGCTGTTCAGTTGGCAATCCCTATTGGATGGATTGCCACCATCCATCCCTTCTCCCCCTTCCGTTCTTGCTCAGGCGGTCACGAGATGTCGAATACGTCGTTGTGTCAATCTGTTGAGGGGCCGTTGTAAATTTAAGCACCGCTGCAATTTCCGTATTAATAATACATCAATCATGGCAAACTGGAAAATATATATTTTATATAAAGAGACACATAATTTCCAATAGTTACTCTCCTTGAATATTCCGACTGATAAAACAACCAAGAATATTCAATTGAATCATTCAAATATAAATCACACACATACACATACACAATGGTTAAAGCTGTCGCTATCTTAAAGGGTTCCAAAGTATCCGGTATTGTTAACTTTGAACAATCTTCAGAAAATGAACCAACCACTATTTCTTATGAATTTACCGGTAATGATCCAAATGCCCTAAGAGGGTTCCATGTCCACGAATGGGGTGATTTATCCAATGGTTGTGTCACCGCTGGCCCACATTTCAACCCATTCAAGAAGACTCACGGTTCTCTAACCTCTGAAATTAGACATGTCGGTGATATGGGTAACGTCCAAACCGATGCTAATGGTGTTGCCAAGGGTACTATTACCGACTCTTTGATCAAGTTGATTGGCCCAACCTCCATTATCGGTAGAGCTGTTGTCATTCATGCTGGTCAAGATGATTTAGGTCAAGGTGGTAATGAAGAATCTTTCAAGACTGGTAACGCTGGTGGTAGAGCCGCTTGTGGTGTTATTGGTTTAGCCCAAGGTTAATTACTTCACCTCCTTACATGACAATCAAAAGGAATGATATATATATGTATATATATATGTATGTACTGTTTTAAATAGTTATATTTAATGACAATGATAAATCTACTTAACATTTCTTTACTAAAGCTTCCTTTCCTTATTTCGTTGTCGTATTTTTGAAACATCCTAATTTGAAACTTGAAACATTTCATTTGAATAAAAGAAACGTCCAAAACAAAGTAACAAACATCTAATCAAGAATGACCACCTCATTAGATCTACCTGCAATTTATCAATTTCCACCACTCTTCACAAGACAACCAAATCAATCCATTAGAAATAAACAAATTGAAACATGGATCAATATAATATTAACAAATTGTGAACGTCGTAAGATATGGACAATAACAAAACAAGGTAATATGAAAATAATAGATCCAGAGACACAGCAGGTTACTACAATAAATATCTTCCATAACACATCCATCGACAGATTTTGTTCTCCTATTTTCATCAATGAAATATGGCAAGCAATGCAGAAACAAGGCCAACTATTAAATAGAGACGGGAAAGATGTTAACATGTTAATCAATGACGATGGTCATGGTGATGAAGAATTCTTTATTCTTTGGAAATCATTGGAACTTTGGGCCAATGATATTTTAGACTGGTTTGAAAGAACTACTCAATTGAACAAAGTTGTTACCTTTTATGAAATTGTTTCGAGTGAGGATAACGTCAACGAATCATTCTATTCGATGCCTGAATCTTTGTTATATCAAATATTAAAGATTTTAATAAAGAGAGGTAGAGCTACAATGTTAAAAGAAGATTCTAAATATGTTGCAATTAAAGTTATATAACAACAATTAATAATAATAAATATTTACAGATTAGAATTGTTTAATGAATATATTTAAGACTAATGAGCGCATTTTATGTACATACTATTCGCTTCAACTCAACTGTATAATCTTTTATTAACAACATTCCAATTTAGGTTATTCAATACATTACGCATGTAATCCTTTTTCTTAGAAACACCATAATCTTCCAAATATGCATGATCCCATAAATTGACCATCACTATAGGTAATGTCCAATCTTTTACGTTAGCGTCTTTATTATTTACAAGTTCTTTGATCTTCTTTAAATAACTAAATTCGTCGATATTTATAACGTTATTCAAATCAAATAATTGGTTTCTGCCAAAGTAATATGGTGTACCATTGTTTTGTAAATAAAGGATCTGTAATTGTTTTTGGGCATTCTCAACAAGACAAAACCAACCTTGTCCTAATAATTTATTGTCTACATCATTAACAATATCTTCTTTTAATGTATTCCAGTTCTTACCAAACGATTGTTCAATTCGATTCAAAAATAATTCAGAAGGTTTGTTTTCAATGACAGAGCCAGTCTCGGTATGTGTCTCGACAGGAAGAATATTTTCAATAAATAAATGGTTATTGTGTGTCGCAGAAGCCAAGTTGAAAATATGGCTTTGAAATGATTTTTTGGCTGTATTTAAAACAATATGGAACGGATAGTATGATTCTAAAGATGTACCTGCAGTAGCCATGGTTAATTTATCACATAAGTAGGTTTGATATTGTGTCCACACAGTGTTGAAACCCTTTGTGCTCAACACAGGAGGGATACCTTTATTAGATAAGACATTAAAATTTGGTAATTTGGGAACTGTGTGGATGGATCTCTTGCCAATAATAGATCTTAACATGCTATAGTATATCTTATTTTTATATTGTTACAAAATAAAATAGTTGTCGAGTTTAGTTGTTCAGCTCAATTAACTTTTTTTGATTGCATCTCTCCCTTTCTTGTAAATATCAGATATCACAGAGCTTTAAATTTGTGATTTGTTTTTTTGTCTTTTCATTTCAGAAAATCGAATTGAAACAAAAATCAAAGATTAAAGGCGATGATAAAGACATATCGGTTAGTGAACACCGGTAGCATCTAGTTGCGTTCAATTGGTCTTTATATTATATGATAGCTAAGAATGTAGTGATATTAAATTTAAAAATGGAGCAAGCTTATGTAAAACATGTTCATTAGAGCTCAGCATTATTATCTATATCCGATGCATTGCAATATGTGTAACAATCATTAACTAAATTCGTACTCTTAATAAAGAGTTCCGTTTATTACAATTTTTATTGAATAGGTTTGTTGAAAAAAAGAAACGATTACTACTTCTCAAACACAAAAATTCAATCAATCTTGCGATACAATGAGATCAAGTAAATATTTAGCATTTTTGATACTGTTTAATGTGAATTTTCATTAAAAACAAAGATTGTGTTATATAAAAAAAATTATAAAAATAATGAGAGCTATGGGATTCGAACCCACGCATCCGAAGATACCAGAATGTTTAAGTTTTAATAACCTAAATCTGGCGCCTTAAACCACTCGGCCAAACTCCCCTTGGAAAAAAATGGTTTCTGTAGGTCTTTATCAATCGCAAAATTCATATGATTCGGTGACATAAAAACACATTTAATAAGGCTGAAGTTGATGTTTTGAGATGATTTTAAGAAGTGGTATACAGCAATGTTAGTATACTGACAAATTCTTGGTCTATTAACAAGAGATAAAGCCACTCCCGAGCTCAAAGTAAACACTAATAAAAGTGAATTTTTTTTTTTGGTCCCTTTATTTTTCCGGGTGCAGTTCTAATTAGACTTCTAATGTTTTCTTGTAAACTGACTTATAATTTGAAGCTTTATATCTTATGGTCCTCTAAATCATTCTACAATGATTAGTGAAGATAATTAATTTCGTTACATCCTTGGTACTAACCAAAAGCTGCATTTTTTTTTCCCAGATGTTACAATTTTAGTTACATTCAATGCAAGTATTTTAGAGTCAAAAAAAGTAAATTATCACATTTGTTTATTCGGTAGTAAAGACTTTCTCTAAAAATTAACATTTGATATCCCAAAGTGTATTAAATTTATGATTTTTTAACAAAACTTTAAAAACACGTATTTTTTTTCCCCTTTAACATTGTTCCATAGACACAATTCAAAGTTTATAAGTATATATATATATAGGCTAGTTCATCATTTTAAATAAATTCAAAACCTTATTTTGTGAAATGTTTCTATAACAAACTCAAATAGAATAGAAAGTATTTAGATTCTCCTGAAAGCTTCCCGCCAAAGAACAGATATTATAGTTTTTATGTGGATCTTCCATCAATAATTCCAACATTATAAACTGTTTATTTTAAGGGCTAGGAACATAAAGGCACTATTGTATATATTTATTTGTATAATGGTATTCAATTTGACGATTACTGTATGATAAATTTAGATAAGACCAAGATTTTCACAAAAATTAAAAAAACATCACCACATTATTTGAAGATTCAGTATGAAGTTCAAAACGAAATGATTCAGTGAATATAAGCATACTCCACATGACTAGTGTATTAACGAAATTCAGATCTATTAAAAACATATTAAGTCACCCTATTGTAATATTAGAGAGACAAATTGAATATGGTAATTTACTTTTGGGTTTTGAACAAAGAAATCGATATCAATTAAGTGATCCGAATGGTAAATCTTTGGGATATATGTTAGAAAGAGAAAGATCGTTGACACAAGTGCTTCTTCGACAAGTGACAAAATTACATAGACCCTTTGTGGTAGATTTTTTCGATAATGACAATAATTTTTTATTTAAATTACAACGTGATTTCTCATTTATTAATTCGAGAGTTAAAGTTTGGAATGAAATTGGTGATAATAATGTTTTACCACAGGATTATTTGGTAGGTACCAGTGTTCAAAATTGGCATCTTTGGAGGCGTAAGTATGATTTGTTTTCTCAAAATGAGGTTACCAATTCACAAACTGAACAAGACAAGCCGCACGAATTGAGTCAATTTGGATATATTGATGCTCCTTTCCTATCGTATGATTTTATTGTTAAAGACGAAAATGGTAAGATACTTGGTAGTGTCGATCGTAATTGGGTTGGGTTAGGTAGAGAGATGTTCACAGATACTGGGGTCTATGTAATACGATTCGACACGCAACGATCGTTCAAGGGAGTCTACGATCGGTCAATGTTGAGTGATGAAATTTTAAATTTGAATCAGCGTGCTGTATTGTTGAGCAATGCTGTATCGATTGATTTTGATTATTTCTCAAGACATTCGAGGGATGTAAGCAATGGTGGGTTGTTTTCCCTTGGAGGCGGTTATGAATAGATATTTTGAGCAGTTCTATATATATAGATATATTGATATAAATAAGATTGATCAATCCCAAGATCTGGATAAACCTAACAAAGAGAAATTCAATTTGTCATTTTCTGATTCTACGTTATTCATATATGATTTAATTCTTTGTAAGATAAGAGGTTGATCGATTAAATCGATTTCCTCTTGCCCGTTTGAATTTTTTGATTCCACTTTCCCAAGAGATAAAGGTTTTGAATCTTGAGACCTTCCATCCATTTCCCATAATTCATTATTATACGAGATAAAACTTATGAAATGTAAATCGATTATATCTGTTGGATTTGGATTTGTTGTTTCACCTGAATTGTTATTGAAATCGTTTGTGAATTGGTTTGTAAAATTGATAATAAATTGATCGATGTTTTTTTGTTTTTTGGATGTAGTATCATTTGCTTCAATGTATTGTGTTAGGGGACTTCCATTTTGTAATAAATGTTGATTATTTATTAGGATATGTAATAAAGCATATAACCCACAAGCATTTTGGAAGTTTTGTTTTAACCAAATAGGTTGTTTTGCATTTAGCGAAGTTTCAGTGGAAGGTAAGGCCGGTTTAACCTTTTGGATTGGGAATAGAAGTACAATTGCGACCATAGGTCTAGGCAAGAAATCCAATAGCGATGGATCGTCAATCGAGAAGATATCATTAAAGCTATAAGATTTCAATAATCCCAGATTATAGGCGAATTTATCGAACACATCTGGATTTGACTCTAGCGGAATAACGGCCGTGAATTCTTTGTTCATTGTTTGAGTGAGTGAGTGATTGATTGATGTGTGTGTGTGTGTGTGTGCTATAAATGTGTATATATATACCGAATATAATGTGGTGGAGCCAATCAAAGGAAGAGGTTGCCTACTGTCAAAGATATTTCAACTGTGGAAAATTAATAAGAATTAGTAAATGAATTGAAATTTGAACAAAAAAGCACAAAAAACACAAAAAACACAGAATTTGGGGGGGGGTTTTCACCACTCCGAGGTCCATTTCCCGAAACGGCAATATGCAGTCTGCAATTTACGAATTCATTGCATTGTGAAAGCTGCCAGGACTCAGAAATCCCGTGCGGAACAGAGCAATCAGCAGTGCAGCAGAACAATGGGCTGCCTGATCTGGATGAGATCAAGCACATTTGCAAGGGGTCACCCGGACGCAGAGCCAAAACACCGAGTTTTAAAGGGGCAGGCAGCCCAACCACCACAGGGAAGCAAGCAAGGCAGCAAGGCAGCAAGCCAGTATAGTGGTGAGATTTGGCTGGCCCTTGCAAAAGTTTTCACATCTCCACTCCTCCTCTCCCCTTCTCTCCACCCCCCGTTATTTCCTAGCTGGATAGATGTATCCCAAGCGTCGTCTGAAAATCATTTAAGATATATGTATGTATATATATATATATATATATATGGGATTTGCTCAAATACCGTTTACCTTTCTTGAGATATTTCATATACGTTACAGGAGAGTAAATAAATATTCACCAACCTCTATATACATAAATCAGTATGAGCTCTAGTGCAGGTGGGAAAGTTTATGAAATGCCTAATTTCATCGAGGCCAGGGCTGATTTGATCGATGTTCACGCATCCGATGTCCAACCTTCAGCAGATATCGATGACACTAAATCGTTAGCGGCCGATATCAGTGACAAACTAGTCTTTGAGTCCTCTTCCGACGACGAGGATGAAGAAGAAATAGAACCTAAAGAGGGGGAATTCGTCTATCAAGGTATCGAAACTGCGCATACTTTTAAAAAGACGGAACATGCAAACCAAATGATCGGGGGTGCTACAATTGCAACAAAGACTCAAGATGCCAGCAAAAAGACTCACTATATATCTATCGAAGATATCGATGATGAAGATACAAAGGAGTTTAAAGAATATAAAGATTTTAACAAAGATCATAAAGTGTTCGCCTTCTCCATGCCATTGGGTCAAAATACTAACATGGCTAGTGATGTTTCACCAATTTCACAGTTCAAAACAATCAAACCGGAAAATCCAACAGATGAAGATGTTTGTAAGATTAAAAATAAATTCAACAGAACAAGTTCAATCGACTCCTTGGAAGAATTACTATTATTTTCGGATGAAACTGGTGTCAGAAATGGGAGAGCAGAGGCAATCAAAGGTGTTCTACCAACAAAGGATCTTAAACGTCAAGTGAAAGCAATGACCATCGACCCTGATCAACAAACAGATGATGGATACTATTACAAAAGATTAGATTCCATTTGGACTGAACTGGAAGGGGACGTTGTCATCATGGGTGGTTATCGTGGTTCAAAACTAGTAGAGCGTAGTTCAGGTAAAAAATCTTGGATCCCAATCAAAGCTGGGTTCAATATGACCACTATCGATCTTTTAATTGGTCCAACCGATAAAGACGAACAAGATGCAGTCAAGAACTTTAAATCAACAGGTATGCTAACTCATGTTGGTCCAGTTGATATTTCAAGAAAATTAATTAGAAAACTGGCTGCAAATCCAAAGGTCAACATTACCGATTTTGGTTACGATTGGAGAGTCTCTTTAGGTATTTCTGCTGAACAATTAAAAGATTATTTAACCACTATCTGTAACAAACAAAAGGAAAAGAAGGGTGTTTATATCATTGCCCATTCAATGGGTGGGTTAGTGGCTCATAAAGTCTTACAAGAATATACCAATCTAGTGAGAGGTATCATTTATGTTGGGTCTCCAAGTCAATGTCCAAATATTATCGGTCCATTTAGATTTGGCGATGAAGTCATGTACAATAAAACTTTATTAAGTAAAGAAAATAATTTCTTCATGAGAAGTAGTTTCCATTTCTGTCCAAATGATGGTAGATGTTTTATCGATAAGAACACGTATGAAAGATATGATCTCAATTTCTTCGATCCCGCCGTTTGGAAAAAATTGGGATTATCTCCATGTGTCAGCGACAAGAGAAAGAAAATCTCCGAAGCAAATAAATCATCAAAGAATATTTTAAGTAAAGGTTCTTCTACAATTTCAAATAATGTATTTGTGAAATCTTTTAATAATACTACCAAATTTGCCTTTGGTAATGTTCCTGTAGTCAACAAGATGGTTCGTAAAGAACAGCCTATTAAATGGAAAGAAGTTCAATTGGAAGATGAAAATGAATTTAGAATATCTTATGAAGATTCTGTCGAATATTTAGAAAGAACTTTGAAGAGAACAAAAGAATACTTGGATAGCTTAGATTATAGGCCAAATAAAGTATACCCACCACTAGCCATCGTTTATGGTAACAAGGTTCCAACTGTTCGTGGTTGTAAAGTTGATGGGGTTAAAGATATTCAAAACGGTCAATATGGTGATTTCTATTACGGTCCAGGTGACGGTGTGGTACACTATAAATGGTTATTACCAGAAAAGAGAGGGTTCCCTGTAGTTTGCAAAGTTGCAAGTGAAACTGGTCATGTTAGTTTAATGACTGATTTGGATGCCATTGCCAAGGCTTTTATTTCCATCGTTGACGATGAAAAGAAAACTGTTAAAAGAAGAAAGGAAAAAGCCTTAAGTTGCGCTTAACTCCCTTCATTTTAATATTCAACTATTGATTTCAACTTGTTTTTAAATAATTGTAAATCATAATATAATACTATTTACATAATGTGTATAATTTAATAATACTATTAATATAATCTGACTAATTTAGTATGATGTAAAGGATCACGAACAGGGCTTTCATATCTAGTATGTTGGACTAGGAGAGCGTCTAATATATTTATCTATCATTTGTCTGTTTTATTTTAATTTATAGTTCAGATATTTTAGTTATTTACCTATAATGTGAATAATGCGAACAGCCCGCTATAAATTCCAATTGATCACAGCCAGTTAATCTTCATCTTGCTCATAATCATCTGCAGCATAGAAATTAACCTTCAACCAAAGACTACAAGCAGTACATTGCGTCAACACTTGGAACATACCGTCTTGTCTTCCTTCACATTCGACAGCATATTCCTCTAATAGATCATCGGTTAATTTGAAACTTTCATCAGTTTGACATCGGGGGCATTTTTTACAGTATTCCTCCTTATCTTCTAAAAATTCAAATGTATCTAATGAGACCTCATCTACACCTTCCCCGAATTTATAAACACCATTTTTCTTACCATCTTGTAAAAGATGCTCATCATATTGTTTTCGTAGTTTAATATCGCTTAACACTTTGTAGGCTTTTGTAATTTCATCAATTGAAATATCATTTTTTTCCATATAATCTCTTGCATTTTGAAGATTTTGTTCTGTCTTATCTGGATGAGTGGATAATAATAGCTCTTTATAAACTTTTTTCATATCACCTGGTGAAGTACTTGGTGTAACGTTTAAGATCTCATAATGTGTCTTTTTATGTCCCATGGTGTTTGAGGGTGGCGTGGTGACTGTATGTGAGTTGTGTGGTTTAGAGATATGCTTCCCTTTTATATCAAACTTTGTATTAATAATCGAGATGAGATGAGATGAGATGATATTTTGACGTCTTTTTTTCATTTTTTTCTTTCAGTTTTTTCACCATAATATTTTTTTATAATGATAAGTATGTGCTTTAAAATACATAACTGTATCTTATATAAATGTATAAACAAAGAGTCTTTTAATTAACTGATCATGGGGCATTAGTGCATTCCCAATCAGTTGGTTCATACGCATCAGGGTGATCCAATAATTTCATCTGTTCATCAGATATTTCGAAATCATAAACCTCTAAATTTTCACGCAATCTTGTAACATTCTGTGTCTTTGGCAATGGAACATATCCATGTTGTAATGACCATCTAATCAAGATTTGGGATGGTGATTTTCCTAATTCTGCTGCTATTTTCTCTACGGTTTCATCTTGTAATTTATATCCATGAGTCAATGGAGCATATGCTTCTACAATTAAACCTTCTTTCTTACAATAGTCTGCCAGTTCTTGTCTCATACACCAGGGAGATATTTCGATTTGATTAACGACCGGTTTATATTTCAATCCATCCCAATCGAACAATTCTTTCAAATGTTTAACACCAAAACTTGAAACACCGATATTCTTAACCAAGCCTTCGTCAACGGCTTCTTGTAAAGCTTTCCAAGTTTCCAGTCTTAACTTTTTACCACCCAATGGTGAATGCATCAGTAACAAATCGATATAACCGAGATCTCCCACTGCATCGACACATTCCATAATGGCTTGTTTGGCCTTTTCATAGCCGAATTCTGTGTGCCAGATTTTGGTGGTGTAGAAGATATCCGATCTTTCCACGGTTGGGTGCGAGTGTAACCAGTTTGATATTCCTAGGGCTACTTCTTGTTCGTTGTTGTATAGCACAGCGGTATCGAAATGACGATAGCCTTGCTCTAATGCATGCTCGACTAATTTGGTTGTCTTTTGGGCGGGGATGTTATATGTACCCAATGCGACAGTTGGGATATGATCTTTGGAGAGTAATGTATATTTCTTTGGTATCGACATTTGTGTTTGATTGTATGTTGGTTGTATGTTTCAAATTGTATGTGGATATCAATTTATCAATTTATCAATGTATCAATTTATACAATTTGAAAATACAACCACTCCTTGTAAGGGGGGGATAAACGGAAAAGTGACAAGATGGAATATTTATAATAAAAGAATATATATATATATATGTGATAGACAAAAGAGTTAGTTCAATCTTTTTGGTTTTGGTTTGGATGAGAAGAGTCCTAAATTTTCCAAATGGCCTCTTACGTATTCGTAGACGGTGAAAGTGACAGCTTGTCCCGGTGCTACTCTCATGACTCTTGGAGTGATACCTTTGTATAGTGCTTTGAAGCCTTCTTCTTTGATGAGTTGTGACCCGATGATTGCAATGCGTTTCCATGACGAGGCTTGTTTTGTGCCTGCGGATTTGATTGTTTTGTCCTTTTGCAGTCTTGTTTTGATTGTGTCTAGTGGAGCGTTTGAGAATGGGCCGATGGCACCGGATACCAGCCCGATTAGAGACGTTTCCCAGGAAGGTAGTACGTCTTTGTTGTGGTACGATTGGAGATACTCTTTAAGTTTTGAGTATACGGTGAAGTTGGCACCTTGGTTTGTGGCTTGTCTTGCCGCGGTTAGCGAGACGCCTCTGTACATGGCCCCGAACCCTTCTTCTTTCACGATTGTGTAGGCGGCGTGAATAGCGTTTTTGTAGTGTTTAGGAGCGGTTGCGGTTGCGGTTGCCGAGTTGATTGTGGCAGTTGCGGTTGCGGTTGCGGTTGCACTTGCCGAGGAGGAGATTGTGGCCGCGGCTACAATTGGTTCTGCAATGTGTTGAGCCTGTAGTCTAATTTTGACTACTTCCATTGGGTTGACCACCATGACCGCTTCTGTGACCCCCGCCATGAGCCCTGCAATGAAGGTATTACCTGTGGATACTTTCCCCGTTTGTTCGTTTGCCAATAGAGTTCTGTACCATTCGTACGAGGAGAATCTGATGGCCATTTTGGGGATGATGCCTATGACGACTGCCCCGAGTCCCTTGTACAGAGCCAGGACGCCTTCGTTGCTGTATATAGTTTTGCCCGTCTTGATGAAGCCTGGCGGTTTGATGGTTTGGTCTGTGACTCTTTTGTAGATTTGCATTCTTACTTTGATTGTGTCTAGTGGATGGCAGCATAGTGCTTCGAAGAGGCCTGCGGTCCCGCCTGCGATCAGATTGATACCTGGAGAAGATTTCTGTTTGTTTGACATGTGTTGGTGTGTTGGTGTGTTGGTGTGTTGCTATCGAGGTTGAGTTCATGCATAAATGCGTATATACATATACACTTATATATATATATACTTATATAAGTGTAAGTGTATATGAGCAATCCCCATTTGCCCGAGGGTCATACATATAATCTATATAATCTATATAATATGTATTTAGTCCGAGTGCAATGAGATATAAAGATAGCGTAGTGGATTGCGAATTAACTCCGAAACCAATATGTCTCCATCTGAAACTCCGCTGGGCCGGGAGACGGTTGACAGAGTTGACAGAGTTGAGAGCGTTGAGAGCGTTGAGAGTCGAACGCGAGGACACGCAGCGAAAGAGATCTTTGCCCACATATATATGAGATAGATATATGTGATATATATATGTGAGATATAGATATACTGTATACATCTATATATAGTACATGGACACAGCCTTGGCAAGCACCCCTGAACACACTTATGTAGCGTCTATCGCAATATCGCAATAATGCAATATCGCAATAATGCAGTAATGCAGCGCAATTCTGCGTGACTGTCCCCGCATTCTCGCTTCCTTGAGATTCCCTGACAGCGGCTCCATTGTCCAGTGAACAGCGGGCTATTGTCCAGCAACTCCCGGGGTTGACCCCCCGGGATCTTCCCCAATTGATTGATTGCTGTATTGATTATTGTATTATACACTGCACCAAACGTTAAGTCCCGGGCGCCGTCCTTATAAATCTGACGCTAGCACAGCTGCCACACAGTCATCAGCACAACAGCACAATCAACAAACACTGCGCGGTTTCTCCAATCGCACAGTACTGTGTGCCCTGGAATCAGGGAACAATTGTTTACCCCCACGCCCACCATTTCCCCTTTGGGCCTGCTGATTCAAAGCGGTTAATTCTCGTCGATATGTCTCGTCAACTTTAATTAAATTAGCTTTAATTAGCTTTCCACGCGCAACATTCCCTTGCGCATTGCCAATATTGCCACTATTATCTCATTATCATCATTCCTTTCAACAATCTAAGGGTCGTGCACACCATCCTTCCTGTAATTAATTAATAATCAATCAAACAATCAATCAAACAATCAATCAAACAATCAATAATCTATTTGCTACGGGCTCACAGGGGTATTCACATTCACATTCACATACACATTCTCACATATATAAGAACATCCACTTTTGAGGTTCATTTCACATCTCACATCGTATTCCCCCTTTTGTGTATATTCCCTCTTACTACATACACATATCTAATTATATAGATATACATATACATATACATACATACACATACACGTTTTCCTATCCAGGCAACAATGACTGATACTTTTATCTTACAACTACCGGAATTCGATGACAAAATCTACTACATACCAAGACAACTAGACTACGACCCATACAACACAAACACAAACACAAACACCTTCTCCCAGGACGACTTGAACTTCCCCTTCTCCCCATCGTACATTCAAGAAATTGAATACGACTACACCTTTCCTAACAAAACTATCGCTGTCGATAAAACGGCTGCTGCTGCTGCTGCTGCTCCTTCTGCTATCGAAATTCAACCACACGTCATCGTCCCTCTACCAAAACACCAAGCAGACTCGTACTGCCCCATACTAAATGACAACAACATCTCGTACGAACAATACCTCAAATCAAACGCCTTCAACTCCATAATAGAAGTATCCCATAATGTAGATGTCGATGTCTCGTCCTCTTCCTCTTCATTCTCTACCTACTCCTCTCTCTTCTCAAATAACAATAATAACAAACCAGTCCAAAGTCAAGATAATGATAATGATAACGAGACTATGGACATCGACAACATCGAGTCCGTAGAATCCCCAGACAGCGACATCGACGACATCATCCTCCTTCCAAACGCCAAACACAACAACAACAACAACAACAACGACATCTATTTCCCTCTAGATTTCCAATTCATCACCATCATCGAAAATAAATTGACAAGATATTCGTCTAACAACCAAGATATGATAGACAAAATTAGATTACAAGAAATATCTTACCGCTTCTCCAAAACTTATGTCTAATCCCATCTATAATTATATCGATTTTATATTCTTAATGTATCTGTTTAGTTTCCACTCCATCACTCTTCTCTCTCTTTCCTTTATCGAAAATAAATTGACAAGATATTCGTCTAACAACCAAGATATGATAGACAAAATTAGATTACAAGAAATATCTTACCGCTTCTCCAAAACTTATGTCTAATCCCATCTATAATTATATCGATTTTATATTCTTAATGTATCTGTTTAGTTTCCACTCCATCACTCTTCTCTCTTTTTCCCTTCTCTCTCTCTTCTCTCTTTTTCCCTTCTCTCTCTCTTTTCTTAATGAAAAATTAACCATCTTTAAATGATATCGTTAACTCACATACATACGCTCAATACACTCAACCCGCTCAACACGCTCAACACGCTCACACCCACACAATGGAATCCAGTGACGACGACGACAAGTTCCTATACGGGTCCGACAACGAAGACACAACAGTCACGTCCCAGAAACTAAAGAAACCAAACGATATACAACCCGCAAAGACTCAAGCAAACGAAGACGATGAACAGGATGATGAACAGGATGATGACGCTGCTGATGCTGAAGATGTGCAATCGGACGACGAAGAAATGCAATCGGACGACGAGTACAATGTGCAGTTCATCATCAGTGCAGGACCCAACAGAGCAAGACTAGACTCAAGATCCAAAAATATCTTGGGAGGCCAAGCTACATCCGGTGCAGCCACTTCCGGTGAAATAATCAGTGTCGTCCCCACTGAGACTAATGATACCCTGACAAATAACACCGATTCAAATACACTAGGAGAAGGTGCCACCATCAATAGTGAGGAAGTTTCAACAGATACAAATGGGAAACCAATCAACTCCATAGATCTTGATAAAGATGCATTATTCGAAGGTAGACCAATCACAGAAATCGACCCAGAAGTGTTAAAGGAAAAACCATGGAGACAACCGGGCGCTAATCTAAGCGACTACTTCAATTTCGGTTTCAATGAATCAACCTGGACCGAATACCTACACAGACAAGAAAGATTAAGAGACGAATATAGTCCCAGAAGAATACTTATGGGTTTACTCACATTACAACAACAAGGTAAATTAGATATCAAGACAAATTTCGATCCAACCTCTAACAATATCAAAGCAAACAACAACAACAATACCAATAATAATATAGTTAACCAAAGTATCAATAACACACCTGTAATGAATACTCAGCCACTAGCACCACCACCAGGAATGCCTCAAGGGTTTCCTGCAATGCCTATGTTTGGGGGGTTCCCACCTTTTGGTATGCCTGGTATGATGCCCTTAAATCCACAACAGAACATGAATAATAATAATAATAAAAACAACAGCAACAACAACAACATCAACAACAATAATAACGTCCAAAGAAAACAACAACGATAATATATATACATTTTTCTTATATCATTATTAAATAAAAAAAAAATTATTATTACACCAAAAATGAATTATTCAGTAGTTATGTAGTTATGTAGTTATGTAAATTATTATTGTCCTTTAAAATAAAACGATACTTTTATTTTCAATTACTTATAAAAGCTCGGCTAATTTTTTTATCCATGGCTGATGTGTAACATTCAAATCAATGACCTCTTTCAATATGGAATACCACTCTCTAGTAACTTCATCAGATGACTGAGAGTTGAAATTTATAGATTCGTTGTTATAAAATAAAAGGGTGAAACATTCACCAAATAGAAACAAGTTGGTAAAGTTTCTGACAGGTTTACCAGTGGAACCATTTTCCTCCATCGTGCTGGTTATCTCTTTAACATTCAAAAGATTAATGTTAATCTTTGGCTTCATACTTCTTTCATGATACCCGATCAATTCAGTACCGTGAAGTTTGAAATATCTTTTCTCAATCATCCCATCTAAGTCACCACCATCCTGAATCAAGAAATCTTCCTTCTTGATATGTTGTTGTTTCTTATATTTTTGAGCCATAGCAATGGCATTTTTCAAAGTGCTTGGAAATACTTCTTTTGAGGAGCTTCGTTTTGCATAGTATGATTTGTATTTAAAACTTGCAGCAACATAAGGAGAGCGACGAGGAAGATCATTCACCATGACATTCTCATTTTTATTGTTACTAGTGATTAATTTAGCCCATTGATTCAGCATACCTTCTTCACTAGCAGTGTTCTTGTATACTTGGGCCTTTTTTAAGAAAAGATCGTCAATTTTAATTTCAATTCTTGCAAATGAACCATCTTGTGCAAACAAGTAATCCCATTCATCATGTTTGATATTACGTTGAGCATATCTTTTTTCATAAACATATTTGCTCTTACCTAAGCCGCCAAAGGATTTACCAACACGGACCTTTTCCACAACCTCAACCAATTGTTTTTGTGGTCTTCTGAATTTGCATTTCAAAGTAAAGAATAATTTCTCCTGTGTTTCACCATCAATCGGTATAGCTAATTCATTACCTAATAATAACATGTTGTCACTGTTCAAGGATTTCCATTCAGTCCTGGTAACATTGATACCATTATCAATTTCTAAAGAGAATTGTGCCTCATGTTGTGTAACACCAGTTAAAGAAACAGTAATGCTGTCTAAATTCATGAAAAGAACACCACCTGTTAGGTTTTCTTCAAGAGGTAAAGTTTCTTCCTCTGGGTATTCCGCCAACGGTTTTGGCTCAACCACTGGAGCTACGATCACAGGTTTCTGCTCAGAAACTAGTTTGACGGGACTCTCCGAGCTTCTATAGTTGCTCTTTTTTGAGATAATTTTGAACGGACTACTTACATGGCCATCGCCTCTTGGTGATTGTTCAAATTCTACCGATTCTTCTTTAATTGGAGTTGCTGGTGAAATATTATTATTATCAAAATCATCATCATCAACTTGGAAACTTTTGATACTATCAGCTTTGTTAATGATTGGAGTCTTACCAGGTGTCTTAAAGGTACCTGTAGACCAATCTTCACCAAAAGCCTCTTGAAGTACAATCTTCTTTGCATCTTGAAGTTTTTCAATATCGGAAGTGCTTTCACTCTTGGTCCAAATATTCACAGGGCGACGTAAAATACTAGCTGATCTAGATGGAGGTTCAGCAGTTATACTTTTCAATGCATTTTCAAACTCTTGGCTTAATGATGTTGTTATATCAGTTGTATCCTGTTTGCTTGGAATATATCTTTCAAGGTAATTGATCTTTGGATTATGAATAATAGTCGGTTTGAAAGAGTAATTGGCCTTTTCTAACTTCTTGCTAGGTTTCTTTTGCAACTGTTGTGTCTTTGGTTTATCAGAGACAAAACCTTTCACCTTTAAATTCAGGGCGGGTTCTTTCTTTTCTTGTATGTGCCAGATTGCTAAGTAGTTATCCGGTCTCTTTAATAGTCCTTCTTCAAGTGAAGCAACACTTGTATCGCTTTCAGAATTAAAAATGTCATCGATGAACTCAAGCTCCATTGCTGAGTCTCTTTGAATAGAAGGAATTCTGACATCAGAGCTTTTAGGCGTAGTTTGTAATACCATCGACTGTTCATCTTTACGTTCTATTGTTATTTCATCATTGCTATATACTTCCTTCTCTTCAAGTTCTTGAGTTTTTGAATCTTTCTGGGGTAGATCAGCGTCTGCTTCCATTTCATGCACGGTAACAGTAGTAGATTGTTGCTCTTCACTATTAAGTTCAGTCATTAATTTAGTCTCATTGTCGGCAGGTTCAGCTAAGTCTTCGGTAGCAACTGTTTCTCTATTCTTCTTTGCCAACATTGAGTCGACATCAAGTTCTAATGTTTGAGACGACTCTCTTGAGGTCTCCATTCTTAACGATTCTACTAATAAATGATTTGGGATCATTTTGGTACTAAAAGAATCTTCCTTCGAAGTAGCATCAAATGTCTTGATATTGGTGGATTCACTCATATCAGACATATCATTTGTGCTTTCATCTGTGGTTATAATATCATCAGTTTCATTTTGTGTGGATTTTCCAGCATCCTGTATGGTATTTTGTAGGTCATTATCAATGTTTTTACTTTCTTGCATTTCAGATTCTTTTGAAGCCATTGAAATTTGAGAGAGTTCATCATTATTTTCATTTTGTATGGTTACATTCGGCTCAGATATATTTTCTAGAGTTTTGGAATGTATCATACCAGAGGAATCCGTTTCCGTTTGATTAAGGTCTGATAATGAATCTTCATCTTCGACTGGTTTATTAAATGCTACATCCACCAGATCTACACCGGTGGATATACTCAAATCTGCAATTGATTCGCTTGCTTCTGAAGCCAATTGAGATTTTGTTTGGTTTTCCTTTGCTGATTGATAATCACCAATGGATGTGGCAATACTGACCATTCTTTCCTTGTATAATTTATCAAACCCAGAGGCAGTTGTCTTAGAGATATCTTCTTTATCTTTTAGTTTCTCAAATTCCTTGTGGTTTATATTGGAATAATTATTACTCAATAGATTAAACTCATCCTTGATTTGTGTTGTAAATAAATCTAACTTGTCATTTGTATATGAAGAACCAGAAGAAAATCTTGTTGTTGGAATATCACGATTAGATTTGGATGTAGCAAGTTCTAAATTTTCATTTTCATCATTTTCTAACTGTTCATCGCTAGAGTCGGAGAAAGATCCATTAGCAAATTGGTTAATATTCATTGTATTGGTCAAAGGAATCTTAGTAGGAGAACGAACAATTTGAGGCGAATCTTCCAATTCATCATCGCCGTTTGTGCTTAGCATAGATAAACGATATGGAGTTGTGGAATCATTATTTTTATTGTTTTGATGTGCTAATAATGGCTTTGTAGACTCCAGACTGAAAGAAGTTACGATAGTCGTATTTTGTCTTCTTTTATCGATATTCAAAGAGTCATTATTGTTAGTTTCTTCATCCATACTAACATGGCTGTTTTCATTACTTTTATTATCAGATTCTGTACTTTCTTGATCGAGTAGATTTATTAATTTGACAGAACCAGGACTCATTTGGCTTTCTTGTTTATTGGAATGATTAATATATGTACCACCAGAAAAGCTCTCCACATTTACATTTTTTAAAATTGGTTGGTCAAAGCCTAGTTGAATGTTTGCATCAGAGTGGTCGTTCTGTTGCATTTTGAATGGAGAGGACAGTAGTGGACTGTCGGCATTAACTTGTGTATCAACTTCATCATCTTCATCGACACTCTCCAAAATATTTTGATTCTTGATTTCATTATTTTGTTCAATTGCATCTATCAAGCTGCTATCAGTTTGATGATTTTCATTTTCTAGCATAGAATGGTCTAGTTCCTTATATAGAAGATCCAAAGTAGCCTCTGTTTCCATTTTGTTTAGAATATTGTGACGTTGATTGATGATATAATATAACTATCCAAGCTTCAAGCCTAATAATATAGTCCAATTATAAAAAAATTCTAATATATAAAGATATATATATATACATAATAATAGTGATTTCAAGATATTAGTGCACTAGAAGAAGTGGTGATGGGGTGAAAGTTTCAGAAACTCCATCGAGAGACCTCCTCAAGCAAAGTCGGATTGAAACAAATCAACAACCAAAGAGAAAGGTAAGAGAAGATTATTAGTTTTGTTTACGCTTTTTCCCAATGAGGAAAAGCGTGTTCCAGAGTTGTGAGACCGAATGCTTCTGTGATTGTTTCGGCCCAAAAGGGAAATCCAAGATCCGCCAGAAATCTAAAAACAATGGCGGGCAAAAAGAGATCTGTAAAATTCTATTGTCAAAGATGCAACTGAATTCGTTTGTAACGCACTGATAATCATGCCATTGTATTATACATATTTGTATTGTGTATTTTACAGGCAAAAAACCAATTTTGGATCTGGCCTTCCATTGGTTTCTCTTTTGGGCCATCTTTTGACGTGTTAAAAATCCGCGTCTTTTTTCCCGCTTGTAATCTCGGCCCTTTCTCCGGAAAATACAAGGAGCGATTGCTAACTTGGGAGAAAACATGGTAATAAATCCAATTTTTTCCCTCTACTAAAATTGAAATTTACCTGGTATGCATGTCATGAAACACGACCCGGCCTCGTAACATGGTGATTTGCTAAATTGAAATATTATTATATTATAGGAAAAATACACACTATGTAAAGCTGGCTTTGAAGAAAACAGCTTGAGGACCCAAATTTCATACAACTTATTAGACACGATCTTTAACAAGTATTCCATTTGATAGATATAATACACAACCAATTGCTGTCGTGATCTAAATATTGTCTTTTTTTGTGTTAGCTTTTTGAACCGTTGATAACGAACATACTGTCAGCCTCCTTTTTCAAAAGTTTCCCCTTTACACCGCCAAAAATATATATATTTTCAAACTAAAACAGGTTTAGACCATTGAATTTTAACAACTGCTCAAGTATAATTGTCTGCTGTTGGTGTTCCCCCCCTTTCTACTAAAACTTTATCTGTTTAATCCTTTATTCATATCACACTTAGTCTTACACTTTATTCAGGTTGTAATAAATCAACATCAAAAACCGCATTATAATTAATAATGGGTAAAAAAATCATCAATCGACAAACTAGCTACAGTAATGCAAGCAGTCACAGCAATGGAAGTGGCAACACCAATAATATCAGTACCAATGGCACCAAAGGGTTCGCCACAAATATTCCAGACGTTATCGATCCTGGTATCACCATACCAATCTATGAGGAAGATATAGATTCCATGGATACACAATCTCCACAGAAAATCGGATCATATAGAGTCAGAGCAGGCAAGTTTTCAAACACTTTAAGTAATCTATTACCTTCTATTAGTGCCAAATTACATCATTCAAAGAAAAGTGGATCGAAAAATGAGGATACCCCAACAAATAGTAATTCTAATTCTGTCACAAACATTCCTAACATCATTCTGGATAATAATGGTAATAATTCGATGGATAATATGAGAGCAGGAAACCTTACCCCACCAAACGAAATTATTCAATTCCCAGAATCGAGTAACCATATGTTAGGTATTCCAAGAGATTCTAGTGATTCATATACATTCTCTTCAACAAATCAATTAAATCCAATAAATACAAATAATATGAATGCAAATAATAGCATTTCAAGAACAAGACATAATACAATGACATCACAAATTACATCAATGTCATCAATCACCCAAGGTCAAACTATTTGGTCAAATAATATAAATTCGGATATGCACATGATGCATGCTTTACACCCAGCAACAACATCAAACACAGTTCCAAGTAATATGGGTGGTAATTCAAATTACTATGATACAAATATGACAGGTACTCCAACTGTAAATATGATTCCTAATGATAGCAACATTGTCAATAATTTGTCATTACAACCTCCAAATCCAAACAATTTATGGGCAAATAATACCGGTGCAAATAGAGAAAGATCAGTATCGAATGCATCAAGTGTATATATGGATGCTCCATTATATGGTGATCAAAATCAAAACAGAAACAAATTGTCCTCTATTGGATATAATCCAAACATGAGTACAAGCCAGATGACTACTAATGAAACCGGTCAAAAAGGCCAATCAGGAAATGGTTCCCCTTACGTCTGCGATGATGTGGATCCGCGCTCTTTGAATTGGGTCTCTACAGATCCTTCTGTTCTTCCAATCAATCAAATTACAAATTTATTACCAACGAACACTATTTCCATTTCTAATGTTTTCCCATTACAGCAACAACAGCCACACTTAAGTAATACAATTAATTTAACAAGTACGTCTTTAGCCACTTTATGTTCGAAGTTTGGAGAAGTTTTATCTTCCAGAACATTCAAAAATATTCATATGGCATTAGTAGAATTTGAAAATGTCGAAGGAGCCACCCGTGCAATGACTACATTACAAGGAAAAGAAGTTTCCGTTGTAGGTGCACCCAGTAAAGTTTGCTATGCAAAGATTTTGCCAATGCACCATTCATCTCAATCAATCGGTAGTTCAGATCAACTAGCTATTAACCATAGGGAAAATGTTGTCCCTCAATCATTGTTACAAGAACAGTTATACAATGGGTCAGTATCCTTCCAACAGAAAGGTAGTGTTGCCGTACCGACCTTTAACCAATACTACCTCCAACAGCAACAGCAGCATGGCCACCAGCAATTACAGCAGGCTTCTAATCCACAAAGCTACACTAGTCATACGTATACATCTCATAATACTGTCGAAAAAGAAGTGTGCCCGTTTACTTTACCTCCACCAAGTTTGGTTGAAGAGAAAGATGATTTGAAAGATATTATTAAATCTTTTGAAATTGAGATGGATGATAAACAAATTCATTACTTACTGGCTTCATCTTTAAATTTCAGCGGGACTTCAGATACAACTAATTTCGGTCCATTACCAACACCTTTAACCAACAAAGAATTTGATGCTCCGAAATTGAGAGAATTGCGTAAAGCTATCGATAATGACTCTTTAAGTGATCTAGAATTAGAGCAATTGGCTATATGTATGGTAGATGAACTACCAGAATTAAGCTCCGATTATCTTGGAAATACAATTGTTCAGAAATTATTTGAAACCTCTTCCGATATCGTCAAGGATATTATGTTAAGAAAGACAAGCCCATATTTGGCATCGATGGGTGTTCACAAAAATGGTACTTGGGCTTGTCAAAAGATGATAACTATGGCTACTACTCCGAGACAAATAATGTTTATTATCAAAGGTATCTACAATTACTGTGTTCCATTATTTACTGACCAATTTGGTAATTATGTTATCCAATGTGTCCTGAAATGTGGCTATCCCTGGAATAGTATTATTTTTGAAAGTATCACTGCTAACTTCTGGATTATTGTTCAAAATAGATACGGTTCCAGAGCTGTACGGGCATGCTTAGAGGCTCACGATATGATAACTGCCGAACAGACTTTGGTTTTGAGTTCCATGATTGTTATCTGTGCCAAGTATTTAGCTACTAATAACAACAGCACTTTATTGTTGACATGGTTCTTAGATACATGCATTTTACCTAATAGATATTCTATTGTGGTTCCAAGACTACTGCCAAACTTAGTCGAACTCTCCTGCCATAGATTAGCATCCTTAACCATTTTGAAAATATTAAACTACAGAGGTGACCTATCTGCTAGGAATCAGACATTAGAGGCCATCTTTGGTGATTTATCCTCCGATAATCCACCAGCTGCTTTGAAACAAATTTTAAATGATACAAACAATGGGCCAACCTTTATTTACAAGGTTTTGACTATGTCTTTATTGGAAGAAAATATTAAAAGTCATATCATTAAACAAGTTAGAAAATTAGTAGTAGATATTCCGAATGCTCATCAGCATCGTAGGCTAATGGAGGAAATTGGTTTCCAAACCGCTCAAACACCTGGTCCAAACGGGCAGTTGAAACACAAAAAAAGTTCCTCTAATATTTATAACGCTGAATCTGGGAGCCATATCAGAGGTGTATCTATGTCAAGTGTACGTAGTGGCGGGTCAAGACATAATACATTAATGTCAAATGTCAGCAGCAATCCACTTCCTGTTCAACAATTACAGACAATGAACTCTAATAATGGTGTTACATCAGCAAGTTCCAACTATTACGTCTATCCAGGTGCATTTCCCCAAAACAATTACAATAATAACTCGTATGGTAACAGTGCAACCACCGATGATATAACGTCACAGTTAGATTCAATTCATCTAGGAAATGGTACTCAAGTGTCATTACCACAATTAAGTGTCACAAACCAAAGTAACAATACCAACATTTTACATCCTAAACCTAATTCTAATCAATATCCTACTAATATGGGATACAATAACTAAATTATGTGAACACACATTGCATTTACTTATAATCTCAAATATCATTATTACTTCGCTATCTCGCAACTTATAGATAATACAAATTCAATCGACTTTTTTTATATATAAATATATAAGATTTAATTATTAAAAACGAACGTTTAAACAGAAGAACATGCTAATCTTAGAGTTTTTGCTGTTTTATTCATCTCAGCTAATATGGTTTTGATATGCATTCTAAGATAATTAACTTAATGTGGGAGTGTTTCATACTATTTTTATCCGGTTGCTTCTGATATCCGTGAAACGTGATCATTATTTCACTTTGTAATGTTCACAGTCAAAAAAGGTTTAGATCTTAAGAAATGATTTCATTGTAAAGTGGCACTGTTAAGTAAGTATAAGGCGCTTAAACCCAACAAGATCAATATAACTGTTTATCTGTCTCAGGATTCTAAAACACCTAGCATATAGAAACTCTCCATAGTATTAAATTATTTTTATTTGTTATTTTTGCTATTTTGCAGTGATCAGTTTAAAGTTACAGTCACAATACCTAATTTCATTACTATTCAGGTAGATCTTCAAAAAGTTGTATTAATTATATTCCTCTTTATTTTATACACCTGAATACCGGTCCGTTAGGTTATTTCATACAAAATACAGTATAAAACTGTGTGATACATTTGATTTTTCAGTGACGTAGAGAAGCTCAACCCGCTTTTAAGGAAACTTATTCATAGATGAATTCAAATAACAATAACAACAACAGTGCACTTCAAAATGATCAAAATCGATTACCTGTCGAGCAATTTTTTAATGCAAGACGGAATCTAAATGGCCAGCTCCCCCTGCCACAACTTGGAAACTCTAGAATGCCTGATCTTCAAAATATTTCACAGACCACAAGCACAGAAGATCGGGACGTTGAAATGGTTGATGCTGAGAGTCATACTGTTTCATTTAATAATAGTTTGATAGGCAATAATCCAAGTTACAATAGAATGAAAGAAGCCAGAGGCTTATTGCTTCAATCTGATTTACCACTAATCGATATAACCCCTTACGTTCCGTATTTAGATGATGTCGATATTGGAAACATAAAAATGTTCCAACATGCTTTGCATGAGAAGTCAAAATTATGCTTTGAAATTATAGATAATAGAAGAAGAGAGAGAACAGAGCAGATTGAATATCACAGAGGAAAGTTAATAGCTCTTGGTTATGCTAATAATCCAGATATTATCCATAGAATTAACGTTTTACAAAGGATAGGTTTAAGAGCAATCGAAGCAGAAACTATTGAATTACAAAAATTAAGAATGATGATAGTAGAAATTGTAAAAGACTTTCAAAGTCAACTAGATGCATATACTAAGGTGAAAAGAGAAGGTGACGGTACCGGAAATCTGTCATTCCAGTTTCAAGCCTGGCTCGACTGTCTCGATATGAATGACCTGTTAATACCAGATGAAAAGATGGACGAACTATTGAGATATACAGGAGGACTCCACAATAATACTAAATTAAACCAAGGCCAATCTTTACAAACTTTATTTTTAAAGAATCCGGACAAATCTAAATTTCCATTACACAAACTACCTTCCGAAATTCTTCATTTGGTCCTCGATAAATTAACATCAAGATCGGAAATTGTCAACTTGCTAATCGTTTGCAAACTATGGGCATTAATTATTGTCAAAATACTTTATTATAGACCACACATAAGTAAGAAACCTCAGTTAGATTTGTTTTTAAGAACGATGCAGCTTAAAGCAAGTGAAACAGTTTTCGACTATCGTTTGATGATCAAAAGATTAAATTTCTCGTTTGTTGGGGACTATCTTTACGATGATTCCCTGAATTATTTTGTGGGTTGTTACAATTTAGAGCGTCTTACCTTAGTGTTCTGTAAGCATCTAACAAGTAAGTCAGTAGCTGCAACCCTTACCGGGTGTAAATATTTACAAAGTGTTGATATCACTGGTATCAAAGAAGTCCATGATGATGTCTTCCTGGCCTTAGCCGAA
Organism: Monosporozyma servazzii; assembly: GCA_033807795.1. Taxonomy (NCBI): domain Eukaryota; kingdom Fungi; phylum Ascomycota; class Saccharomycetes; order Saccharomycetales; family Saccharomycetaceae; genus Monosporozyma; species Monosporozyma servazzii. Next base: position 357,165 of record CP138596.1, on the reverse strand, counting down.
AGTTGTAAAAGAGTTCAGGGGTTTTATGTACCATCTGCAAGTAATATTAGTTTTTCTGCATTGAAAACGTTTGCTTTAAATGCTCCAATGCTAAAGAGAGTAAAGATTACTTCAAATGTACTAATGGATGATAAGTTGCTGGAGATAATGGCCGAAAGGTGCCCAATGCTAGTTGAAGTTGATATTACGAACAGTCCGAATGTTACCGACCGCGGCTTGATAAAATTGTTTTTGAAGTTAGGCCAGTTAAGAGAATTTAGAATCACCCATAACTTGAAAATCACAGACAGGGTATTTTTGGAGTTAGTCAAAACTCTAAACCAACTTCCAGCGCTAAGGCTCGTTGATTTTTCTAACTGTGAAAATATTACAGATAGAACAATCGAAAAGTTAGTGGATTTATCACCAAAATTGAGAAATATATTCCTGGGAAAATGTAGTAGAATTACTGATCAATCACTTTTCAACCTTTCTCGGTTAGGTAAGAACATACAAACAGTCCATTTTGGGCATTGTTTTAATATCACTGATCAAGGTGTTAGAGTTCTGGTGCAATCCTGCCCTAGAATCCAATACGTTGATTTTGCATGCTGTACAAATCTAACTAATCGTACATTATACGAACTTGCAGATCTGGTGAAACTAAAAAGAATCGGATTAGTCAAATGTTCTCAAATGACAGATGAGGGTTTGTTGAACATGATATCCTTGAGGGGGAGAAATGATGGTTTGGAAAGGGTCCATCTTTCTTACTGTTCCAATCTCACGATATACCCTGTATACGAATTGTTGATGGCTTGTCCTAGGTTATCACATCTGTCTTTAACAGCAGTTCCATCCTTTTTAAGACCTGATATTACGGCGTTCTGTAGACCCGCCCCACATGATTTTAGTGAAAACCAAAGACAAATATTTTGTGTGTTTTCAGGTAAAGGTGTTCACAAGCTACGTCATTATTTGATGAGTTTAACCACTCCAACAAACGGCCCACAAACCGATATTGATGAGATATTAGCTAAATATGTCGTCTCCAATAAGATTGTTCAACCAAATGAAACTTTAGAAACTGCTATCAACAGAGTTATTCATACTTTAAACCAGGATTCTGCTGCTATTTTAGCAGCCACTGGAATAAATCAACCACCAGATATGACTAACGGCTTTACATTCCAGAATATTGACTTTGAAAGGTTAGATGATATTTTTAGTTCATTCAATAATCAGTTCTTCAATTCTTATCCTATTTCATCCGAAGATATGGAGCGCCTGCAAGCTAAGGTTGACAGGAAATTTATTGATGATCCATTCAATGATGTGTATGAAGAAAGAGATCCAATAATGATACCTGATGGAAGTAGGGAAGTTAACAGCGAGATATGTCATATAGTAAGAAAATTCCATGAATTAGATGAAAGAATTGATGACTTTGAAGTCAACGTAGCAAGTTTGGCCAGGGTTCAATTTCAATTTACAGGATTCTTATTGCATGAAATGACCCAACTCTATCTACAAATGGTTGAACTTAACAGACAACTTGGTGAAATCCAAGAGAGGGTCAACGATTCGAACGATGATGCTAACATTAAAAGTTTATTTGTATGGAGGGTCATCTTCATGACCAAGTTCTCTAAATTGTTACAGAAATATAAGATCTCAACTGTTGTTTTAAGAATTTATCTGAAGGATAGTGTAACATTTCTAACAAGACAAAGAGAATGGGCAATTGAAATGGAAAACCTAAGTGCAACAAATTCTCCGACTAATGGAGAAAACAATGCCGTTAACGGAAATAACAATATTGTCAATGCAAATAATAATAATGTAAATGGAAATATTAGAGAGTCACCCCTTCTTAGAGAGTTAGGTGGTAGAGCTCCATTAACCCCTGAACAAATTAGATTATTTCAGCATTCAGTTCTTAACCCACCTAATATCGGAAATGTTGCAGCAAATAACCAAACTCAAGGAACACAAGAGAGTTTGAATGAATCTCAAACAGACGAAAGATCAGAAACACCTGATGATCGTGCATCTGGCAATCTTTGATAAGTAAACTATTCTAATGATATATATATATATTCTAATCAGATCAAATTAAATAATGTTATAAAACCTTCATGATTAATATCCTCTTTATAAAACCTTTTCTGATTGTTTTGAAAATATAACGATCTGAGCAAGTAAAAAGATGAGATACCAATAATTTCTTAAGCAAATTTTGTGCATTGTATGTGTTGAAATAAGTTAATTTTTCTTCATATCATTATGGATTTTGCCTTAGATGGGATACTCAACGAAAGCGTTATTCTCATGCACTATAAATGCTAATGAAAGACTTATGACTTTTATCACTCTAAAGATTGGATAACTAATTTTAAAGTTTCCAAATCAGTTTTATTGTTAATATCCAAGTGATCTATGATATCCTTTAGCTTCGAAAATTCAACAAGCAACTGTTCCAGTTTTTTGTTTGTTTTATTGATATATTTAGAATTGTAAGTGTCCAGAGTTAAGTTGAGCCAATCTTGAAATGTCATTTGAAGTTTCTGATCTTGGAATTTTTTCATGAAAAATTTAAGAACACCTTCTTTATCATCGAGAAGAGTGGATTTTTGAAAATTAATATACTTTAGCAGGTACTCATATTGATAGTAGCCGAGTTCATCCTCGATATCAAGTTGTTGGAAAAATTCGGGAAAGTCGGTGACACCCGTTTCTGGTTTGTTTGATGTGGTTATTGAATTCGTACTCAAATCTTGATCAGGTATCTCTTCTTTGGGCTCAATGTGCTTCTCATCAGATTGGAATGATCTCGATGGGCCTTCATTGGCTTCATTAAGAACTGAGATTTTGTTATCTTTTGATGTATTTTTCATGTCATTGTCATCTGTCTCAAACCTGCCTAAGCTGCCGATAAGAAGACTCCCTACTTGGAGATAAGAAGGAAGGAGATGTTGTGTCATTTACTTTAGGGGTTGGGATATTGCTACTAGATGAATCATTTGAGGATGAATCAGAAGTCAGAAAATCATTTTCAATGGTAATCTGTTTTAGCTTTTCTTTCAAATCTTCCTCAGAAATTGTATTTTTACTAACAGTCATATTTGCGCCAGATAAAGTTCTACCAATTGTTTTTTTCTGGTTTACTTTTAAATTGTTTGATTCAGAATCATGATTGCCAAATAGCTTTAAGGTTCTAGTTGGAGTTGATAGTTCCTCCGGCAGGTCATTGTTTTCGTTTTTGATGGGTGTCTTGGCAGGGAACGTTTTAGCTATTGGATTCGTCTCAATAGGAAATGGGTTAGCGGTTGTTATCGTTTCTTTTTCTTTGGTATGAGAGAGTAGCTTTTGTGGAGCTGCGTCTACCATAGCTGATTTATTACTACTCTGATTGATTTTTGAGGGAGTTAATGGTATACTATTATAGTTGATTTGAGAAAGTGATTTGTTCGTAGAGCTGTTATTTTTAGTTGTTGTCGAGATGTTATCATTACTGATATTGAAATTGTCAAATTTGATGTTTGAGTCTTCGGCTCTTAATAAGGATTGGTTATCGTGTTTTGGATCCACATTAGGTGATACAGGTGAATGAGATCCGATGGCGTTTTCTTCAGCTGATTTTTCACTGGGTGAGGTATTGCCAGTTTTATCTTCTCCACTATTATCCTTTATCAATGGAGAAGCACTATCAGTATTATTCAGTTTATCTGTTTCTAGTGTGTTGATTGCATTCTTATCCGCATCTTTTGGAACCAGCTTTTTATGAGGAGACAAACTTTCAATATTTTCCAATGCAGATATATTAAACGCATTAGTGCCATTGTCGCTAAAGCTAAAATCGTCAGTACTGTCGTCCAAGATTTTATTGTTTCTCGTAATATCTTTTCTTCTATTAACATGTTCATTGAAGTTTAAAATTAGATCTTTATTGTTTGAAACATTCGAGGGTTCTTCAGAAGTGCCATCACCAAAGGTTGTTTCGGCCTTCGAATGTATTCTCTGTGGAGATTGTCCCATTAACTTTCTTTTTTTCCGTACTGGAGGATTATCAATGGATTGTATATTCTTTTCAGAGTCAGCGTTTTCATCATTATGGTCAGATTTATCTTTCTGTCCGGTATGTTTGCTCTTCTTTTGAGTTGAGATTTTTTCATCTGGCTCTTTATCATTTTCTTGACTGATAGGGCCTTCTTCTGTATATGAAGGGTCGTTGTCTTCGGTAGGTTCGTAATTAAAAGTTGAAGACTCGTTGTCAATAGATTTTTCGACTTTGTCTGGGCTTTGGACGGCACTGGTTTCTGTTTCAGACAAATTTGTTTTTGTGAGAGAAATATTTGACACATTTTTGCCTGGAGATGTTTTCACTTGACTTATAGGTTTAATCTCTTCTATATCTTGTTCTTGTTTTTCATCAGTATCCTTATTTTTGTTTAGTATAGCATCAGTTAAAATCTGGGTCATAGATTTAAGATTATTTGTTTCATTTTCAGTAGTATCCACTTCTTCCTTACCACTCTCGGAAATATTTTCTTTTGTAGTCAGATTTTCATATAATAAAGAATTATGGATAACTGAATCCATTGAACTATTCTTATCCGTTTCATCTATAATATTGAATTCATGTAATCTTTTCATATTTTTGAAATCAGGGAAATCTTCAGTAAGCTTCTTGAAAAAATAGCAATGGCCATTATGACTAACTAAATAATGTTTTTCAATGGGTTTTACATCTTCATTGGGAAGCAATTCCATATCGCATTTACAGTATATACAAAAAAACGTGTTTTCATTAGAACTAGTCTGATGTTCCCATGTTCTATCGAATCCGGTCAAAGATTCGTCATACCTAATCAGCCCAGCATTTACTACGTCATTAATGTTTTCTGGCGACCATTTGTATAATTGTGCATCAATAAAACTTGTTCTGAAAATATTCCTAGTCATTAAACTGAAAGGATCGCTAAAAATTGGATCGTCTTTCCAGTTTGAAGTACCCATGTTGTATTTATGATCTTTGATCATTTTCCATCTAAGGTAGGTATATGGACAATTTAAATTGTTCCCGTGTAAATGTAACAGTAAAATATTTGAGAGGGTTTCTATTTCATCTTTATTTTTTGAACGGCACCATCCTAAATTATGAGAATGTCTCTGACAATAAATACAATTAATAGCATCTCTTAATACTTCACCATTTTGTTCGATGGGATCATAATAGAACCCCATTAAGGCCAAATGATCTGACGATATCACTATGTATCTCCATTTATAGCTTCTATTATTTATCTTCTTGGATTTTCTAAACGAATCCAATCGTTGTTCAACTTTTGGGAGAGTCATTGTGATCGAATTAGACTATATATCTGGTTTCTTTATCTTCTTTATCCTAATGAGGTTCATTTCTAACTTTTTGATTTATTCTTTATTTTATAACAACAAAAAAACAGATAAATGAATTGAAATCAAAAAGTAAAATAAAATTGACCCACCTTGGTAGTCATAAAGGAGCAAAGTATACCAGGAACGACATTCAAAAGCAATGTTATTAAGGAATAGGAGAAGGCTATTAAGCTTAGTGTTGACTGTAGTGCTTTTTTCTGCCGTTTACATTATAGCGAAGGATGTCCGATTAAATGTTATATCTCAGTCAATTATAAGAGAACCAAGCCAAGAATCTTCGACCGTACAGCAATTAGGTAAAATATTGAATTTAACTCCTGAAGATGTAGAAGTACAAGATGAGGGGAAGGTTAAGCCAAAGAAGGAAGATGAGAAAGAGGTAAAAGATGTGAAAAAGGCTAACACAAAGAAAGAAAACGTCAAAGAGGATAAAAGTGGTAAGAATTGGGAGAGTATAATGCCAAGTATGCCAGATTTGGATGCTAAACAAGAATTAGGGAGAGCGTCATGGAAATATTTCCATACTTTGCTAGCTAGATTTCCAGATGAACCTAGTGATGAAGAACGTAAGAAACTAGAAACATTTGTGACATTATATGCAGAATTGTATCCATGTGGTGAATGTTCGTACCATTTCCAAAAGATGCTAAAGAAATATCCAGTCCAAACATCAAGCAGAACTGCTGCTGCGATGTGGGGATGCCATGTGCATAATGTTGTTAATGATTTTTTGAAGAAAGATGCGTATGATTGTTCTACAATCTTAGAGGATTATGATTGTGGGTGTGGTGATTTAGAAGAAAGTACATGATATATATAGAGATATATTGTTTGATTATTAGTATTGTTATTATCATTAGTGTCTTTAAGAGAAATTATTTTTTTCACATAATAGTACAACAACCATTTGAGGAATCGTTATTATGTCTTTGTTGTAAAGAGAGCATATTTCTATTTATTATAAAATGGTTTGAATTTGGTTGTGGATACCCCCATATTTCTGGCAGCGAGTAATCCTTTGTAGTTTGGATATAGTCTATCAAGTTCAAACATGCATTTGATGCGGTGATTCTATCTCTACCCAATTCATTTCTTAAATTATTATTCAATTCATTGATTCTCTTCAATTTCAAATATTTAATTTTCAGTTGCAATTGTCGTTGTTGCTGTGTAGAGGACATTGTGTGTTATGCGATTTTATTTACAATATGTTGTATTTAATTCAATAACAATATATATATATATCATTCTTGTATACATGTTAATTTTTACATCAAGCTAATATATACTTAACATTTGTGAGGTTCAAAATTATCTGGAAAGTGACAAAATTTCCCAAAGAGGAAATGCCTTCAAACGTAGAATGTTTTGAAAAGATTGATATTGATATTGATATTGATATTGTACAATACTTTATGACGAGTACTATATACGGATTGATGTGGTATATATATATATATATATATATTTGAGTACTGGAATGTAACTGTTAGAATAGTTTATTTTATTTTGGGTGAATATATATATATATCTATGAAATTATTTTTTGTATATGACTGAATGGTTAAATGCAATGGTAGAATATTATAAAGGCGAGTGGCGAGCTGTTAACAACGCTATGGTTGTTGACTTTTAATCGCACTTGCAGTGGCCGCGACTTCTAGGGAGTTTTTCCTTGAGGTTGTAGGAGTGATTGGAGATAACCCTTTGATGACGAATGGTTGGGAGACTTCGGAAGCTAATTGTAAAAAGGCCATTGTGATTGAATTAAGTATAGTTGTATTGTTGTATTTTGATGGTTGATTTGCAGTGTAGATAAAAAGATATATCGACACATGGTTCAGTGGAAAGACGGAATGCCACCCTCCTTTATATATAAGTCTGAGCTGCAAGCCAAGCTCCTCACTATTGCCCTTTTGCAGTGGAAGAGGGCGGTCTTTGCGATTTGTGTGACCAGGCACCGTTTCCAGAAGGAAAAGGCAAATGCCAACAAGTATGACTAACACATAAATCGCAAAGATTGCTGGGGCCACCCGGCGAGGTGGAAGGATCCGAGCTGGAAGGCTCCGAGTGTTCTGAAGCGCGAGATCTGGGCTGCAGCAGCGCAGACACAATGGATCTGGCAGGCGGCATTGTTCCGTCGCGGCTCGAGCAGCGAAAGCGTGCGTGAACAAACAAACGAACAGAAGTAGGCGTGACTGCGAAGAGGGAGAAGACGTCTTTATCGAGGGCCATGCCACTCTGCAATCGAGTACAGCGTGGCCATCTATATATCTATATATGGTTCTATATACGCAATGTGTCTAAGGGAACGGCTCTTTCTTGGAAAGGACCAGGCACTGGTGCGAATGCGAAAGGTAGCCCTTCAACAGATTCAGCGAGATCAAATTTGCCAACTGGCATTCAGTGACATCGGCGATCTCCGTCATGGGCAGAACACTCTTCTGTGCTAACTGGTTCCATTTGGCCTTGATATAATTGATTTGCACCCTATGGACCAAAAGTTGCCATATGACAAATGTTTCGTCCTTTAATATACTCACTTGCAATGCAATGTTATTATTAATCGACTCTTTATATTCAAGAATCTTACCGTTTTTGATCGAGGTGATCAGTGTATCGTAGTACTCAGGCATCCCACTGATACCAAATCTCTTCAAGTAATCCGGATGTATATTTTCACCATTGACCAACAACTGTAATGGAATTAGCAGTTTTAATATATGTTTGATTTGATCGGGATATTTAATAGAACTTTGATCCAATGCCAATTTCAAGTTTGTAATCCCTTTCAAATGGTCATTCTCATAGCATCCATAATATAACCCCATATAGTAGTAAAAAGTAACCAATTGAGCTCGACCCACAGGGTACTTCTTGTTCTGTGTCATCGTTCGAATGTCTCCACGACTTTCATAAACTTTGATAAGATTCTTGATCATATCTCTATTCCCCAACTGTTTATAAATCTTAAACTCTAAATTAATAAAATATAATATACCACATCTCTTGTTCTCCGTCTCGTTAGGGTTCCTATCATTAAGACACATTGTTAAACATTTGTGAACAGTTCTAATACATCTCTCCACATATACCCTTTCATGATCACATTCAACGTTTATAAATTCATACAGCTGTCTTGCAAGACTATATAATGGATACAGCAACCATGTCATCGAGTCGTCTCGTTCCATCAATCTAATCATTAATCTGATCTGGTTTTCAATGCACGCAATAATCTTCTCCTGTGCAGGTGCTGCATTGGTAGCCTTCTTTCTACCACGTTTCTTCAAACTCTTACTCTTATCAAACCCAGGCAAATAAACATTCTTCAATTCCATCGTAACATTGTACAATTCAAGAATTCTACTATCCTTGATCTGGTTTAAAGTAAACACTAAATTATCATCACTGTTCTTCCTACCCAATGGGAACGTTAAAAATTTTATAAATTGCGGATCCCAGGTCTTGGTATCAAAATACGTATTAATATTCACTTGCTCCATTGCGTAAATTTCCGCCAGTATTTGTTATTTGCTTTTTGGTTTTTTGGTTCCCCTTTGCTAATTCCAATTGACGTCCTTTTAAATTCGCAATGCTTATATCATAACCTGGCATTGTGGATCTTTTTCATCTTCAAATTGGAAAAAAAAACTTTCAATGCTTTTAAAACGTTTCTTCTGCTTAAAGTCGTAATAATAATACAACCTGTCAAGCAACAAACAAACAAACAAACAAGCAAGCAAGCAAGCAAGCAAGCAAGCAACAATGCAGAGAAATGTTAGTACACCATTGCAATTGCATGAGTTGAATCTTGTAAACAAATCAAACACGGATTTATCCCCAGATAGAAAACTCCCACCGCAGCCGGTCACACCAAGAAAGACACAACCACCAGCCAATGGGCCAAGATTAAATATTAAGACTACTGTCATGTCACCGAAGAGGAATCCCTCTACTGATCATGAGAATAAGTTGTATAAATTAGCACAAAAGAAGCGAGAAATTGGGGAGCTTGAAGAAAGATTGACTCAATTGAAGAAAGAATTGAAAATGATGGAACAAGAGTTTTCTATGCCTTCTTCACAATCTCATGTGACCAATGATGGCACGGCACAAATGCCAGCACAAGGTCAGAGTAAATTCAAGGATAATAAATTTGTCAAAACTCTTCTAACTAAATTCAATGAATTCAATATTGGTGAGGATGACTTCGATGATCATGTTAAATCACAAAATGAATCAGATTTCTATATAAAGGCAGGCTACGATTTAGGTGAAGACGAATTAGAACGTGAAGCCCAAGAAGAAATTGGGTTCTTACAAAGATTTAATAAATGGCAGGCCCAGAAATAATCAAACCTCTTTCTTCCCCATATGTATGTTCTTAAATATCAATATTTTCTATAATTGTAGGAATTTTATAATGATGAAAAAAAAAAAATTGTAGTGTAATCAATATAGTTGAATGACTGAATCAAGCCATACTAGAAACACTGCAACTCAACCATCACCAACCCGCCGTCATGGAAGATAAATTAGAGGAATATAAGAAACTGAAAGAGCAATTGAAACAAGAGCTTCAAAAGAAGCGGACTTTGGAAGATGAATTCGATAAGATTCAACAAGAAATATATGATAAAGAAACAGAATATTTCACTTCCTCAACATACATGACCTCTTCGACCACAACCACAGCAAGTGGAGCAGTATCCACCAAACCATTGCAAATTCCAGGGAATATCATCAAGGGGTTCGATGGTTTCACCAAGCCGTTACATCACGCAAGCCATGATTATAATCAAAGTATGGATAATAACGATAGAATATTTTCATTGAGTTCTGCAAGTTATATAAAGCAAACTTCGAATTTAGATAAATATTTGCAAGAGCTAAATGGAAATGACGAAAAGAATCCATCGGATCAAGATAATTGAACTGTATCAAAAATATTATTATATCGACTCTTATTTATTAGCCAATAATATTTTTGGTTAGATGTCAATATTTTGTTGTTATTTTTTTGTTTTCTATAAAGATCAATTTGGAAAGTTAATAGAAGAGGGAAAGAAGAGAGACTAAAACCCAACAGAGGGAGTATATACGTGTCAATCTCCAGAGTCCTGGTACCATAAGAGCATATTATTGCTAAGCATTAAAGATATCATGATAAGATTGAATCCAGTGGGGAGAAGATATATTTCTCAAACAAGATTTGCATGGAAAAATAAGGATGTTATTGACAAGGATTTAATAAGCGAGGAGAGTACTTTTAAACTGTTGAACAAGTCATCCACGTTGGCGCAAATATCTTTGGCAAACAACTACACACCAATTATGATTAGAAAAGACTGTCTGATGGCAATCCATGCAGATAGTGAGGATACAGCCAATTTAACCATCTCTCGTGAAAACATTAATCTGTGGGCTAATTTATTACATTTCCAATCAATGAAGTCTTCATCATTTAACAAGATATCACTATCCAAAAATAAAACTGCTCTAAAGGATGAATTTGATCCAGCAAAAAGATCTGTTAAACTAATTGTCTCTCCAGATAAACCTACTAATTCACTTTATCATTTAAATTTAAAGGGGCCCTATGATTGGAATGTATGGGGACCTAGATCTATAATAGCATTTGAAGACAATTCAAGTTTGGAAATAATCTCATCAAGCAAGATACTGTTTGATAAATTGTCTAAATTATCCAAATTCAATATTTTGAAGGGTAGAGGTAATGTGTTATTGAATGGGATTGGGTCCATTGTAAAGATTGATTTGAATCATTCTCATGAAAAAATTATGGTTAACTATAGAAATGTATTGGCCATTAGTGGTAAATCCCAAATTGATATCAATAACGCCATTAATAATAGACTGTTGAGCACTAATGACAAATTTAAAACATATAGTTGGATACAACTACCTACCTTCAGGTGGTCTAATCTCATCAAATACATGACTACAAGTTATAAAAATTTCTACAACGGAATAATTTATTATTATAACAATTGGAAATTTGGTTATCCTAACAATTTCATGGAAATTAAAGGCCCAAGAACTATTCTTTTACAAACTTTTGATACGCTAGGTGATAATTCAATTATTAATTATAAAATGGATAACATGTTAGCCTCGACCGTATCGCAAAATAGTTCAACCAATTATATTGGCAGTCAAAATGAAGTTGATGAAAAAAAATCAATAAAATATTGGAATGTAAGAATTTATCAAAATGATGAAAGACTACAATTCACACCAACAAATAATCATTTTAGAATTGAGAAATAAGACTCGTATGTATTAACTGATCTTCCAATAATAAATATTCTTCCTATATTCGTACAAATAATTAATGGATAATTGATTTTTTTACTGAATAATCGAATCATCTTGATATATAATTGTTGAAGCGTTGTTAAGAATATTTAATGTGTTATTTAAGTAGTTACGTATAAATATAAATAAACTATAGAGTTACTATTTAGGCAAATTTGATCACTAGCTTGTGTATTTACAAAAGATAAGCATACCTGATTATCTTCTTCTTGATCTTGACATCAATCCAATAACGGTAGCTATCCCAGCCACAATACCTGCCCCGATCGCAACACCCTTAACGGTTTCTCTTTGAATTTTATCCTCCACCATACGCTTTAACATTTGAACTTGTTTATTATTTGGCTCATGCTCATATAATGTATCTACATATCTCTTGGCCATGGTGAATTCATTGACTTTATAGCAGCCAATCGTTAAATAATAAAGACATTCTCTACGTCTATTAGGAGATTCTTTATAGATATCAGTTAAGATCTTGATTCCTAGCCTTTCGTCATTAACCTCTGGAGATTTGATTAAACCCCAAGCGTAATTAAATCTTGATTGAATTGTAGCATCATCTCCACCTTCATTAACCACTTGTTGATGAAGGACTTCTAATTGTTGTGGTAATAATGCATCACTTGCATCGTCTAAGGTGGGTAAATAGTCAACTTTGGACATTGAAAAATGTAGCTTGGATGTGTATTTTTGCGTATAGGTGTTAAAAACGTCAGTGTCTTAACGATGTTAACTGTTTGGCATTTCAAAATTCCACCTATCTGTTCCTTAAATACTAGTTATTACTTATGCAGATTTTTGAAAATTTTATTTAAAAATTGGGATGAGATGAGATGATTAAGTGAATCTTTGAGCCCAGTAAATTGCCAATGATGGAAGATACTACAAAGCTAAATACCTCCAAACTTGGTACTAGACAATACTGGGATGACCTTTACTCTTTAGAAAGAAAGAATTTTAAAACAAATTCAGAGGATACCGGAGAATGTTGGTTTGATGACAACGATGCAGAATTAAGAATGGTTGATTTCTTAACCGAAAATATAGGACAATACTCTATTGCTGAAGATGCATCAATGATAGACTTGGGTACTGGGAATGGTCATTTACTTTTTGAGTTAAATGATAATGACTTTAATGGGCCCATGTTAGGTGTTGATTATGCTGAACAAAGTGTTAAGTTTGCTAAAGAAATTGCTAAGGAAGTCAATCGTGCCGATACAATTCAGTTTGCACAAGCTGATATCTTCAGCGATGCTTGGCAACCTGGCCAATTTGATATTGTTTTGGATAAAGGTACTCTAGATGCCATTGCCCTAAGTGGCTTAAAGACTAAAGATGGGAGTCAATCAATTGTGCACATTTATAGCACGGTCATTGAAAAGATCTTGAAACCACAAGGTGTCTTCTTGATAACGTCATGTAATTTTACAGAAGATGAATTAACCAAGATTATTGAAACTAATAAATTAAAAGTTTGGGAAAAGATTACTTATCCATCTTTCGAATTTGGTGGTGTTAAAGGTACCACAATTTGTAGTATAGCATTTGTTAAAGAGAATTAATAGAGGAAAGGTGTGGTTATGTAATATTATATTTTTATTATAGTAAAAGCATATGTACAATATTCAAATGAGATCGCAAAGCTTGTATTTCTTAAATTAATTCGGTGATCTTATCGTACAATTCGTTAATTAAATCTGAATTACCAGATTTTAATGCATATGTCACTGGTTTTTCTTCTTCATCAAGGGCGATGATTCTTAAGAACTTTTCACTTTGTAAAGAACCAGGAAACCCTTTCTTGATAGAAAACCCCTTTATAAGTGGTAAATTTAAGATTACTGTTAAGACACCGCGAGATCTCATGATAATACGAGATTTATTAGTTTGATCATTTTTGTTTAATTTTAAAGAACCAACACCTCTCTCTTTCCAACCTTCTTTGATATTATGCAACTGGTATAGTTTCATATTAGCTTGGAAAAGGCAAGTTTCAGCTTCTTCACCAGATTTAACATCTTGTTTATGTAATTTAACTTCTGGATTTTTGGATTCCTCAGAGGTGACCTTTGGAGGAGTAGAAGTAATATTGTTTTCTTTGTTTTCTGAATCAGACTTGGTGGCAGAATCTGTGGCGGTTTTTTTATTATCTTTCTTTTCCTTCAGTATACCAAACCCACTACCAAATGAAAATTTAGATCCAAATGCAAACGGTTTAGATTCGGACATTTCTTTAGCATCCCTTTCCACAGCTTTATCATTATTCATTGGTTCAGAAACTTTGAACCCAGAACCAAAACTGGTAGCAGCACCAAAGACAAATTTAGACTTTGGTTCTTTGACAGATTCTTCTTCCTTTGTTTCTTTACCAGACGTGTTATCATTTGGTTCTTCCTCCTTTGTTTCTGAAGATTCGGTTTTTAATCTTTTTGTTTCTCTTTCAGGTTCTTCATTGGCAGTGTCTTTCACTTCTTCTTCTGTAGTAGTAGTTGTGGTGGTAGTAGTATCCTTATCATCTTCAGTTTCGACTCTTTCTCTTTTCTTACACACTTCTTCTTGTTCTTCAATTTTGTTTTGAATTGGTTTTTCTTCCAATTGGTCCTTCTTGGTATCAATTTGTCCTTCCTTTTCACCACTCATCTTTATAATGATATGTCTTACGTTCAAGTTGAAGTAATTATTATACTAATCAATATAGTTTCTATTATTATTGCGTACAGCTTTTTCACTTATACTATGTTATTTATTATTGAAATTTTTCGCTATAAAATAAAAATCGGTATTTTTTGGGTTTTGATTTTTGCAATAACATATATTTGTAAAGTAGTATAGAACCTGCGTATATAACTGCAAATAGATGCTATATATATATGTATATATGTTGATGTAAATTTAGCATTAGATTAGAATATTGATGGTTTTCATTAATTTCGTTATTATATTCATTAGAAGATGAAGGGTGGGAGCAATAGGAGTTCTGTAAAAAATAAAATAAAGTAGAATAAAAAGGCATGGAACTACAAAGCTGCATCTTCACCATCTGCCATGGTGACAGAATCATCAATTGGGGCAGTTCTATAGTCTACATCGACCATAGCACCATTATTGTTACAAGAAACTTCTAAATTAATACCAAACTTCTTATTATTAATTTCAGCTTGATCTTTATAAAGCCAAGTGACTCTATCAAATTCAGATTGTTTAGATTTATCTCTAAATTTTAGTTCAGGTTGTTCTAAACATTTACCAGAAATATCCTTTAATAGATGTTTTTCAACATGTTGATGTAAATGTCTGACAAACTTCTTTGAGTGACAGTTGACACTTTCTTTGATCTTTTCTGGATCTTTATCAGGAGCTTCATTCAATACAAAGGGTGGGTAATATTTTAGTTGGCAATGCAAGTGATCAAATTCATTATCTTCAGTTTCATTCTTAAGATAAGTCTCGAAATCGTCTAAGTCTTCAAAGACTTTAATTTCCTCACCAGCTTTGTTAGTAATGGATTTAACCTTTGGACCTTTGTTCTTTTTGTTGTTCTTTGGCATTGTTATTTATGTATATATATGTGTGTGTGTGTGTGTGTGTGTGTTTAGTTATGTACTTTGCTCTAAATCAATGAAAGAAAGTAGAGCGGAAGAACGACCAAGTATGGCAGTAATTTCAAACATATATTCCTCTTTATATATGTCCCTCGTTTTATTATTTTACATGCAAGACCTCTAATAAAGCAAAGAAGCATGTTAGTAGCAATCTAATATTGCCATTTGCTAATCGGACAACACCCCCACATTAAATGTGCAAGAACCGGTAAACCGGGAGGGGGATGGGGGGAGTGGCAGAAGCAGTCTACTTGTCGTTTTGTAAGAGCAATGTGTTTTGTACGAAGTTACCATCTTTCTCCAACAGGTACTTGGATTTGCGCTATCGATTGTGTATGACTGCTGTTAAGAAACGATTTGTAAGAAATGCCCCTGCCCCGCTTTAAATACGCTGTGTTACATTCCCCCACAAGGCCAGCCCATGGTGGACCACTGATGCGGATGGAGTACAGTTGCAAGATATATTATTAGCAACCCTTACTTACGTCTTGATCAAGGAGTTTCGGAATGCTCGTAGGTGCAACAAACAATTTTGATACTAAGAATAAAGAGAGGGGAAGGCTAACTTCTGAACAATGCACACTGCAGATAAGCAAGGTTTCAAAGGTAACCAATGGAGAATTAGGTGGCAACGATTCTTACATTGGTAGGTACCGTATGGGAAACAGTGCGGTGCTGTTGGAGCATGACATCAGGCTGGATAGGTGGGGAGTTCGGGTATTCTACCGGTTAAAACTGAAGTTATGGAATACGATTATAGATCAGTTCTCAAAGAAATAATAATACCAGTGATAGAGATTAATCCAGCAAGTGATTTCTTCCTTGCTACGAATAAGGATGGTAACTTGTTCAGTTGAGCAGAGGATATGTGCTTTCCACAACTGCGTTTAACTTCTATCAATCTGTATTTGTGATACATTTTTGGCCATGTGGTTTATTCTTAATTTTGGGTAATGAGACAACATCACATCTCTCATTTAAATATGGATTGATATTACTCTTCAACAATCATGGTACCTCTCAATCTGTGATTGCAGTCATCAATAGATACTTCGAGCAATACATCTCTGTAAGCCAAAAAAAAAAAAAATAATAATAATAATAATAACAAAAAAACTCTTGATCTCATTAAGCAGTTTATATATATTTTACACAATTATGAAGTATTTAGATCTTACTGATTATGCTAACTTCTTAAAAGTTTTCTTACAGACGTCCCACCAAATGGTTAGCTAATTGTATAATGACAGTAAGAACAGAAAATGGGTTTATGGTCACTAAATATCATTTACCGAATTGTAAATCATCATCAGGTCCAACTGCTTTGATTAGAAATAAATTGGGGTTTGATGATGGGTTTAAATGGAATAAGTTATGTAAGATGAGAACTGAGTTGATCAAATCTCATTTCCATGGGATAGACATGATACATATCAATTTGAATCTGGTTGAAAATAAAAATAGAGTCGATGAAGTCGCTGATTTTCTTAGAGCAGAATTCGATTATCCACGGGATACTAAACCTGAGTTCCAAAAGTTGGTAATAATGGCTATTCAATCTATTAGAAGAAATCTAATTAGAGCACAAACTAATAAATCGAATCAACAGAAAGAAAGACATCAACAGGTCCACGATCAATCTCCCCCAAATCAAATTAAGTCCTTGTCTCATAACAAAAAACTCGACGATGATACATCGCTCCTATCACTAATTATTAAAGATATAATTGATGATGTGATACCATTAAATGGTCAATCACAAAAGGAGCAGAGTTTAGGAAATGGGCTTCCCGATTTAAATATGTTCATTTCTGATAGCCCACTACTACCTACAGTTTCTCTTGAACCATCAAGTATTCAAAAATCTTCACAACTCTTATCAATTCCATTCTTTTTAAAGGAGAAGCTATTGAATAATGTACAAAAATCAAGGACCTGTTATCAATTATCTATATTTAATAAATCTGATATTCTTATAGAATATCAAAATTTAATTAGCTTGGGAGAAACAGCCATTAATTTAACAAATAGATATATCTTTGAAAGATTTTATCCAAATTCAAATTCAAATGTTATCGATTTTATCTTGAAACAAACTACAAAAAAAACATTCTTATCGCAATTATCATTACAATTATTTCAGTCTTCGACGACAATAAAATTATCTAGAAACATTGCTAGTGAAACCAATACGTTGATCTCGTTATTACATATTATACTTGGGTCTTTAATCAAAGATTTTGGGTTTGATCCGATATTATATGATATCAGTGAAATCCTATACCATTTAATAATGATGAGATATCCACATTTATCTAAGAATGATAGTAACTCAAAAAACTATAAAATTTCCTCAGGAGAAAGTTCTGTGGTTGATACTTTGGCACCAATAAAATCTGGCTCGGAAAGTACTATAGATAAAAACATTCTTATCACAACATTATCGATTAATCCACAAATTGCAAATAAGGAAGTTTATAAACAGGTCCAAATTAGTTATCAATCTAAGATGCAAGATTTTAATTTTCCTTTATTAAGTAATGCCACCCCATCAATAAAAGAAATTGTAAACAATTGTAAACAATTATTCAAAATCAAAATGGATTTGGATCTAAATGTTTACTATAATAATGAAACTATCAAAACAGATATTAAACTGGCTAATTTATTTAATGATTTGAGTATTAAAGTATTACATCTTGAACTAAGGTGATTTTATATTTTATCTGATAGATTTGAGTATATAAGTACAAAATTTAAAAAAATATAGCAAGATATTTTCAACTAAACACAAATTAAATTATTATATTTCTATACTAGATACAAAAACCCAATACATAGATATATTCTCCAATAGCTTCCACAAAGAAAAGAAAAATCACAACTCATATTGAAGCAAAAAAAAATCATATCAATAATTTATCTTATAAATATTGCTTTATATATTTTTTATAAATCTTTATGTCATTAAATATAATTCATTACAGGACACATTAAAGGAAACAAAATTTGATATCAAGGATATATAATATCATTAATTTTAGTTAGCAGCAACGTGTTCAACTAAATCGACAACTCTGGTGGAGTAACCGTATTCGTTATCGTACCAAGAGACTAACTTGACGAATTTTGGAGATAATTGAATACCGGCAGCAGCATCGAAAATAGAAGAGTGAGAGTCACCTAAGAAATCAGAGGAGACAACAGCGTCTTCAGTGTAAGCTAAGACACCCTTTAACTTACCTTCAGCTTGGGCCTTGACGACCTTCTTGATTTCATCGTAAGTGGTTTCCTTGGCTAACTTAACAGTCAAATCGACAACAGAGACATCGACGGTTGGGACTCTGAAAGACATACCGGTTAACTTACCTTGTAATTGTGGTAAGACCTTACCGACAGCCTTGGCGGCACCAGTGGAGGATGGGATGATGTTACCAGAAGCGGTTCTACCACCTCTCCAATCCTTGTGGGATGGACCATCAACAGTCTTTTGAGTGGCAGTCATGGAATGCACAGTGGTCATCAAACCTTCTTCAATACCAAAGGCATCGTTAATAACCTTGGCTAATGGAGCCAAACAGTTGGTAGTACAGGAAGCGTTGGAAACAATGGTTTGACCAGAGTATTTTTCTTCGTTAACACCCATGACGAACATTGGGGCGGTAGAAGATGGAGCAGTAATAACAACCTTCTTGGCACCAGCATCAATATGCTTTTGACAGGTGTCTAATTCCTTGAAAACACCAGTGGAGTCAACGGCAATGTCGATGTTTAGAGCCTTCCATGGTAAGTTGGCTGGGTCTCTTTCTTGGTAGACAGCAATCTTGTGGCCATCAACAATGATGTGTTTGTCATCATGGGTGACTTCACCGGCATATCTACCGTGAGTGGAATCATACTTGAACATATAAGCAGCATAATCGGTGGCAATGAATGGATCATTGATAGCAACAACTTCAATGTTCTTTCTGGATAAGGCGATTCTTAAGACTAATCTACCGATTCTACCGAAACCGTTAATTGTAATTTTTGTAGCCATTTTTGATATTATTTGTTAATTTGATTGATGTTGTAGGAAACTATGTTTCTTGATGATTTTATAGGCCTTACAATAAAATTATAAATTGAAATGAAACGGAAGAACATTATGATAACTTGAACGAAATAGTTGCCAGTATATATATGAATATTTTTTTTAATGGAATCTTACCATTCAGTACTAATTACTGTGTTACTGATTCTAACACGCTGGCAACTTTGTATAATAGCAGTTAAACCAGCAACAATTACGTGATGTTTAAAGCTATATGGTATTTCCCACATATTGTTAAAGGATGCCAAATTCTCATACAAACTTTGTAAAGACAACATGGTTTTGTAAAGAGGTAAACAAACGGTGATACTATCTATCACCTTCTACATTTCCTATCAACCTATACTATGGAAAATGTGTATATACCGCGGTTGGCAGACTATCTGATTTGATATAACCGCACTTTTGCAACTATCACCCGAAAATATATTGATAATGGCATAAGGTGCTTAGAAGATACACGTGTGAAACATTCGACTATTTAGTAATCAACATGGATTATACATAATTAATTTAACGCCCGATCACGTTCTAAATGGACCCTCTCACATATCAATTTTGATAATATTGCATCTATATCAACCGTGTAGGCACTAATCATTTTTTTCAGTAAGATTTCAATAAATTTCTCATTTTGAAAAATTCCGCATTCTCACAAAAAAAAAATAAAACTGGACCTATCCTCAGAAAAAGAAACAAAAAAGATAACATCTATGAAGATTAAGATCCTGGATTGCGTAAATCAGCCAAGTCAACTATTCGAACACATCATGGCAATGTATGATTAAATCCATTATTTGATTTTGCATGAATAGAATATATAATTTTTTTTTTCGATATAGAATGAATATATATATTTTAGGGATCGTTATGATTTGATATAGTCAAGTTATTGAAGCCTTGTACTGTTTCATTTTCTTCTTCTTCTTGTTCATCATTTTGTTTCTGTTGAAACTCAACTTTACTTTTATCTTGTTCTTCTTTAGTATAATCCTCATATGGGGGCAAAATTTCAACATTCAATTTATAGCCTAGAGAGTATTCTTGATTTTGCAAAGATTCAAGACACATATCGGCTAGATCTTTGTGATGAAATCCAATTATTGCATTATATAGAATTGCTTCCATTTCTACAGTTTTATTTGAACCAAAACTACCTTGCTCCTGACTTTCCACTTCTTCTTCTTCTTCGATGTCATGATTATTTTTTTTAATTCCAGGTTTAATATCAACAATCAATTTTGTTTCTTCAGCTTCATAAACACCTACATAGAATTCTCTTGTATTATTATTAATCGATTCATTAAATTGTCCCTTTAGATTTAATAAATTTGGACATTTTAATTTGATAAAATCTTTTAAGATTGTCCATCTTAATTTACCAAACTTTTCAATTGTATCAGTATGTATATCAATCTTTTCATCATTTAAGTTTGTTATTAGCGTTTCAGTTTCTGGTAATAAATAAGGTGGGAAATTGTTAATTTTCAATTGCCACATACCTCTTTCTGTCATTTGCTTTCTGAAATTAATTTCATTGAATATATTTTTCAATTTATTTGGTTGTTTGAATGGATTAGCATTTCTTTTATTGATGGGATTAAATCTTGCTTGATTTGGATAATAGAATGGTGGTGGTGGTAATTGTAGATCATTATCTATTGAATGATACGATTCTTGTAAATTTTCTTTAATTTCATTTTTTATATCCAATGGATTAATGAATTGATTATTTGAGTATCTTCTTTTGTAGCCTGTAATGACATTTCCTTGCGTAAAAGATGTAGTGGGTGCAACAGCAGCAGCAGCGGCACCACCATATTTTGTTTTGAATGATACTGCTGGTACAAATTCTCTATAGTGTGCCTGTTGTTGTTGTTTTGGGAAGTAAGGTGATGGGAAAGGGATATTTGGTGTTGGAACCATACGTGGTATATGTGGGGAGATGATCATAGTCGGTTGTTGTTGGGGTGATGAAGGTGACAACATTGGCACAAAGGGGGGCGGTGGTTGTTGTTGTTGTTGTTGTTGTGGATACATTGGGCTGTTGTCTGTATCTATATTGATGTTTGGCAATGGAGATTGTGACGTTGAGTCTGGTGTCAAAGGTGAATTGTTGTTGTTGTTGTTGTTATATGGGTTTATGAACTGATTTGGAATATACATTGGAGGTGGAAGTATGTTAGGGAAGGGGATGTTCAGTGCATTATTATTGATGATGTTGTTGTTGTTATTAAAGGGATTAGGAATGAGGTATGCATATAGGTCGAAGTTTTCCCATGTGTACGAGTTCAAAGTTGATATCAAATCATCGATCATTTCATTACTCAGAGTATTTTGCAGTACTACAATACAGCTTTGAATGGTGACAAAGGGTGGTAAATATGAAGTCATTGGAGGGATGAGTCTAATTTGGATGACGTTAGAGTGGTGGATGATGCCACCGATGAGATATTTAATTTGTTTCCAATTTTTGTTTGGTGGTAGATTATCGATTTCGATCATGATGGAGCTGTTTGAATTATTTATAGTATGTTGATGATGATGGTGTTGGTTGTTTTGGGAAGAGAACGGTTTTGAATATGAATTATAGTTGAATTTTGAAGTGAATGGGGTGTCATTATTATTATTATTATTATTAATGTAGCTCCTATTAATATTTGCAACTGTTGAATTTTGTATTGTATCCTTTGAAGACATGACCTAAAGTTATATATATATATATGTATATATATATCTAGATCTGGATATATATATGAGTGTATGCTAAGATGTGTGTATCTTTTTCACTTCTTTGAGGGAGTTATATAGATATATAAATGTAAGTACAATAAAAAAAGAGAAAGAGAGAGTGAGAGTGAGAGTGACTTGAAATAATATATGTTTAGTAAAACTTTAATAAAATTTAAAAGATTGAAAGGACTATATGAAAGTCCCTTTGTAGGTGAGTAAAATAATCAATGCAATATAGTTGACACTTGTTTAGAAATCAAATAAAGGTTCCAAGCAATACTCCGGATGATTACTATTTTTAAATGTTGCAAGCCTGAATTGTGTTTTTGGCACAAACAGAAAAATCCACCTCAAAATAAGGGCGGGGGTTACCCGGGGGAAAGAGAGCGGGGACCAAACGATTTCTCCGGGCCGGTTCCGGCATGATTTGATTATTTTCACAATATTTCGATATTTCGATATTTCGATATTTCCATATTCATTTACAGGAAGCCCGAGGAAGTGGGGCCCACACCCACACCCCGCGGCCTGCTCACGCTGCTGCTCACGCTGGCCAGTGGCCAAATTTGTCCCAATTTCCAGCTTTCTGCATTTTCTCCAATTTTCCGCTTGTGAAGTGCGCCTTCTCCGATTTCTTTTGTCTGCTCGACTCCATTGCGTGGTTTCGAGCCAGCAGCAGCGCGCAAACAATGGCAAAGTGGGGCAAATTTGGCCAATTTAGCCACTCGGCGGTGAGCACCGCAGACAATAGCCTCGCCCACTGAAACTTGCCTGTTGGGCCACGTTTGCCTTTGCCATTTGATCATGCTGATTACTCTGATTACTCTATTGTCCCGTTGCGCCCTAGTGCTAGTGCTAGTGCTAGTGGGGCATCGTTTCGTTTCTTTTTCAGACAACATCTCTGCTAAAGATTTTCACTTCCAATTGATATATAAGCATGAGAGTAATGTATACCTTTACTCAATCAGTCTACTTGCTATCTTAACTTACAATTATAATTAAGGACAGTACCAACACAACAAACCAACTCAATTACAACTCAATATGGCTCTAACCACCAAACCTCTATCTGTCAAAGTCAACGCCTGTCTATTCGATGTCGATGGTACCATCATCATCTCCCAACCAGCTCTTGCCGCCATGTGGAGAGATTTCGGTAAGGACAAACCAAACTTCGATGCCGAACATGTCATTCACATCTCCCACGGTTGGAGAACCTACGACGCCATCGCCAAATTCGCCCCAGAATTCGCCAACGAAGAATTCGTCGAAAAATTAGAAGGTGAAATCCCAGACAAATACGGTGAACACTCCATCGAAGTCCCAGGTGCCGTCAGATTATGTCAAGAATTCAACAAATTACCAAAGGAAAAATGGGCCGTCGCCACCTCCGGTACCAGAACCATGGCCACCAAATGGTTCGACTTCTTAAACATCAAGAGACCAGAATACTTCATCACCTCCTCAGATGTCCAAAACGGTAAACCACATCCAGAACCTTACTTAAAGGGTAGAAACGGGTTAGGCTACCCAATCAACAAAGAAGACCCATCCAAATCTAAGGTCTTCGTCTTCGAAGATGCCCCAGCCGGTATCGAAGCCGGTAAAGCTGCCGGTTGTAAAATCGTCGGTATTGCCACCACTTTTGATTTAGACTTCTTAAAGGAAAAGGGCTGTGACATCATCGTCAAGAACCACGAATCTATTAGAATCGGTGGTTACAACGCCGAAACTGATGAAGTTGAATTAATCTTCGATGACTACTTATACGCCAAGGATGATTTATTAAACTGGTAAACAACAAAACTCATCTCATTTAAACATTTAATATAATAATAACATATATAGAACGATACATTAAAAAATACAATACAAAAAAATAATAATAAATTATAAAACTATAAAGTATTAATCTCTTTCTGCTGCAATGACTTCAACTTCTAAATCAACATTTAATGGCAACGACTTGACAGCAACACACGATCTGGCTGGTTTATGCACATTGAAATATTTAGCATAAAGACCGTTAAACTCTTTGAAATAATTGATATCAGCTAGAAAGACATTGACTTTAACAATCTTATCCATTGAAGAATTAGACGCTTCTAAAATGGCTTTAATGTTTTGGAAAACTTGATCAGCCTTTTGTGTAATAGTACCTTCTACTGGCTTATTTTCTGATGTGTATGGAATTTGACCAGAAACAAAGACTAAATTATTAACCTTCATAGCTTGTGAATATGAAGCAGCAGCTGGTGGAGCATTCTTTGTGGCCACTGGAGTTAAAGTGGTTAAACCTCTGAAAATTGACGATCTGAATAAAGTGTTTCTAAGCATTGTTTGGATTGTTTGGATTGTTTGGAGTGTTTGGGGTGTTCCAACTAAGACTTGGTTGTGTCGAGTATCTTCAAGTATATATATTATTCTTATTAGCACTACGATTTTTCACACTTTTGTCAATGAAATATTAACTTTCCACTGTGCGGAGATGTAGATCCGCAACTCATTTAAGTAGTAATTGGCCATACACCTGCGGCCATTGAGTAGTGGTGTGACGACAAGATCACCAACGAGGAAGGGACGATTGTAGTTCCCATGACTACTACCAAAAGAATCAGTGAGGGAGCCAATGCAGATTTATGTGGAAATACAAAGATATATACATATACTCTAACAGTGCAAGTACATCAAGTGTTTTAAATCTCCCTGGAAAGATGGTGAATACAATCGCAATCAAGAATGCATCCACAGATACATCTGACAGAATTCCCACATAGATTCCTTTTGGCATGCTGCTTTTGGCATGCTCCTATTAGTATGCTCTCCACGGCATTCTCTCCTTGCGATGCCCCTAACACTCAAACAAAAATTCTTCAGTGAGCAATGCTATTTATAGCTTCCCTCTTGTTAAAGTGTCATATTCCTTTAACAACTGTTCATGTAGCCTCCACATACAGTTCAGTTTTAAATATGGCCCTTGGGGATATTTATAACTAAACAATAACTGCCCACTATAAACAAATAAATAAAATAAAACAAATAGAAAATAAACAAATGGAAAATAGGCATTTGGGGCAAAAAAACCTTATAGAGAGATAAGGGAACCCATACAGAACAAAAAAAAATATATATATACATACAAGGATACCCTCCTCAAGACAACCATAACATGACTTTGATCAAAGAATACAACATGCTCTCTACTTCAAATCAAAATAGTAATCGGCCGATTTTATCTAAAGAAACTGATCCATTAATTTGGCCTGCTCCAATACAAATTCAAAATAATAACATTCACAATAATGAAAGAAGTAGTTTTAAATCAAATGATATAGGATCTATTCACCGGACTACAAATAATGCCTCCCAGCCTTATGATGCAGTAAGGGATGACAACGATCTATTCCAACAAGACGATAGTATATCAAAAGCAAATGTACTAATTGATTCGTATTCAGAGAATCCATCACCATCATATATTTCAAAAAATAATAACAGGTTAACTATATCACAATCAATACCTATAGAGCTAGAAACCACATTCCAAACTCATGCCTCATCATCATTGAAAAGTCCCTTACGTAATACCACTTTATTTCCAAAAGAGGAAATTATGCCAGAGATTAAAACAAACTATATCGAAGAAGTTGATACAAAAAAGATTAGATCCAATTCAACTGAATATTTTAAAGACAATCAAAACCTATATAACCCAATGCCACAAGTTGATTTAGACCATAAGGCTATATCTACCACTAATGACATATCATCCAAAGAGCCAAATGACACTTTAACCAAGATTGAGGGCATATCTGAATCAAAACCATTACTGAACATTGCTGAATTCCCGACTAAAGATTTGTTAAAGATGTTAACATCATTATTAGAGAAGATTGTTAATTCAAATGATGAAATTAATGCTACTACATTATCACATCCAACTTTTATGGAAAATGATGAAATTGAAGATATACGATTTTCTGTTTCGGGTTTTTATGGTAAACATATCCCACAAATATCCATTGAACGATATCTTTCACGTATACAAAAACATTGTTCCGCAACAAACGATATCTACTTATCATTGTTAGTTTATTTTGATAGAATTTCAAAAAAATGTAATAATAACCCTAATAATCCTCATACCACCACTGATAATGATAGACAACATTTTGTGATGGATTCATTTAATATTCATAGACTTTTGATATCTGCTGTAGCGGTAAGTACAAAATTTTTCAGTGATTACTTTTATAGTAATGCCCGATATGCAAGAGTTGGTGGGATTCCACTACAAGAGATGAATAAGTTAGAAATACAGTTCATGGTTCTTTGTGATTTTAAACTATTAATCCCGGTGGAAGAATTACAAAGGTATGCAGATTTGTTATACACCTTTTGGATTACTCATAACGAAGAACAAGACCCTATTTCGAACAGCCCAAGCCCGTGATCTCAATGATACCCTCATTCGCTTATCGATAGCGATATAATGTCCATATTAAGATATGGCCCGTCCACTTCACATACTCTTATATATCTAAGCACTCTCATATGTAACAATATCTCAATATTCTTTTCGTCCTACATAAGCATATCCCAAATGAAACCTCTGGATCTACATCCTAACGGGATCTTTCATTATTTGCATAAATCCTTCTCTTAAAGAAAAAGAAACACAAGTTGGTCAGTATTTTTTTTTTTTTTACTTGTTTGACCAATATAACAAATCTAACAATAATGACTAGCCTCCTCCCTCTCCCTGGCTACATTACCCCACAATCATCACGACTCTTTCTGTTTAATCTGAGCCTAACTCTAAATTCCAACTGGATTTCTACTTTGAAATCCGATATTTTTGAACTGGAATGAAAACCACACACGCACAAAGTGTAAATGAACTCGCTCATATCAAAAAAAAAATTATTCACGGAGGAACCCGAGAGTTATAAATTTTTTTTACCAAAAGCATTTCAAAATTTTCAAACTTATATTTTTTTTTTGCAAAAGGTAACTCATCTCATCTCATCGTTGCCATAATCCCTTTTGCATTATAAATATTACGTGGTCCTAGTTTCCTTTCAGGTGGTAGAGTCTACAATTATCGAATAAATAAAGATAATATTTATAACGATCAAATGACACTAAAACACAGAGTATCTGTCGTGGCGGCCAACAGTGAGTTTCCAAACGAACAACTGGAAGGTGGGGCTGCATCATTCGACTTCGAAGATTTAGAGAAAACACCAACAGACACAGTCAAAACCATCCCATATGAGTATACCTCAGAGGAAGAACAAACTGATGAAGCATATATTGTAGAGACAAAACTTGCTTTCTTCAATAAACTGTCTGCAAGGTTAGGTGCTGAACAAAATGGTATTGAACGTATAGAAGACGCAGAAAAGACCGACGATTCCATCGTGAATGCTACTACAATGTGGTTTTCTGCTAATATGGTTATTGCATCTTATGCTTTGGGGGGGTTAGGACCATTGGCCTACAATTTAAATTTCGGTACCTCTGCATTAGTAATAGTATTCTTTACTCTACTGGGTGTGTCCCCAGTCGCATTTTTCTCACTATTTGGTGTTGAATTTGGGTTAAGACAAATGATCTTATCCAGATTTATGCTTGGTAATATCACAGCCAGAATTTTTGCTCTAATTAACGTTATTGCTTGTATTGGTTGGGTTATCGTCAACACAATTGCCTCAGCACAATTGCTAAACATGGTTAACTCCCCAAATAATATCCCACTTTGGGCTGCATTCTTAGTCATTGTTATCGGTACCGTGTTAGTGACATTCTTCGGTTACAAAATGATTCATAAATATGAGAAGTACTCATGGATATCAAATTTTGCTGTGTTTTTAGTTATTATTGCACGTTTAAAGAAATCCGGTAACTTCTCCAATGGTCCATGGACTTCAGGTCCAACCACTGCTGGTAATGTTCTTTCCTTCGGTTCTGCAGTGTTTGGTTATACCGCAGGTTGGACTACATATGCTGCTGATTATACCGTTTATATGCCAAAAAGTATTAACAAAGTTAAAGTCTTTTTTTGCTTATTAACTGGGTTAGCAGTACCATTATTTTTCACCATGATTATTGGTGCTGCTGTGGCCAATGGTTGTGTAAACAACGAAGAATGGTATGCTTATTATGAACAAAATAATATGGGTGGTGCTACATTTGCTGTCTTAGTACCACATTCTTTACACGGGTTCGGTGAATTCTGTTGTGTTTTATTAGCCATGTCTACAATTGCCAATAATGTTCCAAATATGTACAGTATTGCATTATCTGCTCAAGCCTTATGGTCTCCATTTGCTAAAGTGCCAAGAGCTGCTTGGACTGTTTTTGGAAATGCCGTTGCTCTAGCTGTTGGTATTCCTGCATGTTATTATTTTGATGGATTCATGGAATACTTTATGAATTCTATTGCATATTATCTAGCCATTTATTCTGCGATCGCCTTTCCGGAACATTTCATTTTCAGAAAGGGATTTAAAGGCTATCAACCAGAAAATTGGGATGATTGGAACAAAATGCCCATTGGTTATGCTGGTACAGCTGCATTTTTTGTAGGTGCTTTTGGTGTTGCCTTGGGGATGTGTCAGTCATATTGGATTGGTGAAATCGCCCGTTTAATCGGTGACGATGGGGGTGATATTGGGTTTGAATTAGGTGCCTGTTGGGCAACTATAGTTTATGTCATCCTAAGACCACTTGAGATCAAATATACTGGTCGCTAATCCATGCATATTATCATTTATTCAAAGAAATTTTAATGACATCTATTTCCTTTTTTGGGAATTATATCTTTCACTTTTTTTTAGTTTAACCATTTATTTTATGTAACAACATTGTATCATATCAGCATTTTCACAAAACAAAAAACTATTCTTGCATACGTTCATTTATATATCAATTAGAATTATGTAACCTTTAAATATTCTTTTATTCTGTTTTGATTTAATTTGATTATTGGTTTTTTTTGTCTTATTACAAAAGTGAAAAATTATTCTCAAAGAGAAGTTCATTGGCGTAATATACCTTGTTTTAAACGCTGACAGTAAGAGAAGATACTATCAAATCCAAATTATTTTGATGTTCGATGATTACCTTCGCTATGTTACGGCTCTGTACCGGCTTTCATTTGTAGTTGGACTAGGATCATTATTTATTGCTAAGAAATATCTTCCGGACTTTTTGGAGTATGGTAAGACATTAAAAGAGCATCTTGAATTGAAAGAAAGCCCCATGCTTGATAAAATCATGCACTTCACAGTGCCCAAATCATATTTCAGTCATTTCTACATTATTTCTACCATTCTTTCTACAATCACTGTGTCACATTACTACCAATATTCCATAACATGGATGCTGTTATTTCATTCTATAAGAAGGTTATATGAAACCCTTTACATTTCCAAATATTCGAATAAATCAAGAATGAATTGGTCACATTATGCTGTTGGATTATGGTTTTATTCTGTTATACACATCATTCTGAACATACAGCTTTATTCCAATGAAATTAGTACAACTTTCAATAGAGCTGCATTTTACTTGTTCATTGTTGCATCTGTAGAACAATTTAGCAGTCATCTTATTTTATCCAAATTAGTCAAATATTCGCTACCTACAGATGGACTATTCAAATATGTTTGCTGTCCTCATTACCTCTGTGAAATAGGCATATATGCATCTTTGGTGGTGTATAATGCTGAATTTTTGTTTCCTTTGGTCTGGGTCATTGCAAGCTTGAGTTTATCTGCCATGGAAACAAGAAATTACTATAAGACTAAATTCAAGGATGAAACCGTTCCACAATATGCAATTATTCCTTTCTTACTATAGAAAGTTAGACATTCAATCAATAATATAATCACATAGATAGATTTTTTTAAATAATATATCACTTTATGCCAGCATTTTGATCTTCATTGATAAAGCTAGGTATAGGCAGCTTCAGCCAATATTTTGAAGCAACTTTAG
The DNA here is from genome assembly GCA_033807795.1 of Monosporozyma servazzii. Lineage (NCBI taxonomy): Eukaryota > Fungi > Ascomycota > Saccharomycetes > Saccharomycetales > Saccharomycetaceae > Monosporozyma > Monosporozyma servazzii. Next base: position 326,985 of record CP138596.1, on the reverse strand, counting down.
TGGCCTTACATTATATGGCATCACTTATTATCTCTTTGCTCTTGTTTTTTAATTTAATCGTGTAAAATGTCTTTTTTTGAAATTTGTTTAAAGTTCAATATCAAGAAGGCTTGTGGAAAACTACTAATAAAGAAGTATAGTCATTTCACTCTATTTACAATTGTTATATTATATAATCAATTAAACAATTTGATTCAGAATTGTGATATAACATAGTGTTTTCTTTTGACTTATTTCTCACATTATATTCTGTTAAGAATTACCTCAAAGGTTTTATTATTTTATTATAGATATTTTAACTCACTATTAATTGCATTAAGTCGACCCCATTCCTCGTGACTAGGACCAATGTCATCACAAACTCCATTGTCATTTGGATCCAATAGATTTAATAATAGCTTTCAAAATAGTCCAAGTAATAGCGCTCTACTAAATAACGAAGATAGCGGAAGTGTTGATTCCTTTGATCTGCAATTTGATAATTCATTTGATCAGGCATTAGATAATCTAGAAATCAATACACACAGAAACTCTCAAAGCAGAAGAAGTCTAGTAGAAGATACTGAGCCCCGTGAAAGCTTTGAAATGAGAAGTATAAATGAAAGAGCTGATGGAAATACCAAAAACAATATGAGCGATAGAAACGCATTAATTTCTGATATCGGCGATGAAGAAGGCCCTTCGAACTTTGGGTACAATTCCACATCAAGGCATAGTTCCTCGACTAATCTTGTTTCGAAATTTGTCAACTACGTTAAGAAAAGTACCTCATCAACGGGATGGAGGCTGCATTCAAACAACTCTTCTATTGCATTGAATGAGAACCACATAGAAAGACAAATACATCCAGGAACCACACCTGTTTATGACAAGAATAGATATCCAACAAATGAAGTGTCAAATGCCAAGTATAATCCTGTCACTTTTGTGCCGACTTTGCTATACGAACAATTCAAATTCTTTTTTAACTTATATTTCTTGATCGTTGCATTATCTCAAGCAATTCCTGCATTGAGAATTGGCTACCTTTCCTCATATATCGTCCCACTGGCATTTGTTTTGACTGTTACAATGAGCAAAGAAGCATTAGATGATATTCAAAGAAGAAAGAGAGATAAAGAATCTAATAATGAGTTATATGAAGTTTTAAATCAATCAAGACTGGTCCCAAGTAAAGATTTAAAAGTTGGAGATCTTGTTAAACTACAAAAGGGTGCTCGTATTCCGGCTGATATGGTTTTATTACAATCCAGTGAAAAATCGGGAGAAGCCTTTATCAAGACAGATCAGTTGGATGGTGAAACTGATTGGAAATTAAGAATTGCTTGCCCATTAACCCAAAATTTAAAGGTTGATGATTTATTAAATAAGATCAACATTACTGCATCATCTCCTGAGAAATCAATTCATAACTTTTTGGGTAAGATTTCCTACAAAGAGTCATCTTCTAATGCATTATCCATCGACAATACCCTATGGGCCAATACAGTAATTGCTTCCTCCGGATTCTGTATTGGTTGTGTTGTTTATACCGGTACTGACACCAGACAAGCCATGAACACTACTACTGCTACTGTTAAAACTGGTCTTTTAGAATTGGAAATTAACAGTATATCTAAGATATTATGTGTCTCCGTTTTTATTTTATCTGTGTCTTTAGTTGTTTTTGCTGGTTTTCATAATTCTGATTGGTATGTTGATATCATGAGATATTTGATTTTGTTTTCTACTATTATCCCTGTTTCTTTAAGAGTGAATTTAGATCTTGCCAAGTCAGTTTATGCTCATCAAATTCAACATGATGATACCATACCAGAAACCATTGTTAGAACAAGTACTATTCCAGAAGACTTGGGCCGTATTGAGTATTTATTGAGTGACAAGACCGGTACTCTAACCCAAAATGATATGCAATTGAAGAAAATCCATTTAGGCACAGTATCTTACACTCATGAAACTGACGACATTGTCACCGGCTATGTTAACACACTATCTGGCAAAGCTGCAGCCACCGGCAACGTTAGTACTTCAAGAAGAGATATTGGTACCCGAGTTCGTGATATGATTGTTACGCTGGCCATCTGTCATAATGTTACACCAACTTTTGAAGATGATGAGTTAACCTACCAAGCTGCCTCTCCCGATGAAATTGCTATTGTCAAGTACACTGAATCTGTTGGACTTTCTCTATTCAAAGAGATCGTCATTCAATTTCCCTACTTCATGAAAATAGTGGTATGAACTTACAATATGATATTTTACAGGTTTTCCCTTTCAACTCTGATACGAAACGTATGGGTATTATTGTATATGATAAACAACGTGATGAATACTGGTTTCTACAAAAGGGTGCAGATACTGTTATGGCCAAAATTGTTGAAAGTAACGATTGGCTAGATGAAGAAACAGCAAATATGGCCCGGGAAGGGTTAAGAACTTTGGTTATCGGTCGTAAGAAATTATCCAAGAAGATTTTAGAACAATTTCAAAAGGAATACAATGAGGCGTCTTTGGCTATGCTAAACCGTGATCAACAAATGAGCAATGTTATCGGTAAATATTTAGAGCATGATTTAGAACTGCAAGGCCTAACTGGTGTTGAAGATAAATTGCAAAAGGATGTAAAATCTTCCATTGAATTGTTACGTAACGCTGGTATTAAGATATGGATGCTTACTGGTGATAAGGTTGAAACTGCCAGGTGTGTTTCCATCAGCGCTAAACTAATCTCCAGAGGCCAATATGTCCACACTATAACCAAATTGCAAAAGCCTGATGGTGCTTTAAATCAATTAGAATACCTTAAGGCCAATACTAATGCCTGTCTTTTGATTGATGGTGAATCTTTAGGTACATACCTAACATATCATAAAGAAGCTTTCTTTAATATTGCTTTAAAATTACCAACCGTTATCGCTTGTCGTTGTACTCCACAACAAAAAGCAGATATAGCTCTGAACATCCGTGAAATCACTGGTAGAAGAGTATGTTGCATTGGTGATGGTGGTAATGATGTCAGTATGATTCAAAGTGCTGATGTCGGTGTCGGTATTGTTGGTAAGGAAGGTAAGCAAGCTTCCCTTGCTGCTGATTTTTCAATCACTCAATTCTGCTACTTGACTGAGTTACTTTTATGGCACGGTAGAAACTCCTATAAAAGATCCGCTAAATTAGCACAATTTGTTATGCATAGAGGTCTCGTGATAGCTATTTGTCAAGCTGTCTTTTCCATTTGTTCTAAATTTGAACCTATTGCTTTATATCAAGGTTGGTTAATGGTTGGTTATGCAACCTGTTATACTATGGCTCCAGTCTTTTCGCTTACATTGGATCGTGATATCGATGAATCCTTAACAAAGACTTATCCGGAATTATACAAAGATCTTACTGAAGGTAAGAGTTTGTCCTACAAAACATTCTTTGTTTGGTGTGCATTATCCTTATACCAAGGTTGTGTCATTCAGGGTTTATCTCAAGCGTTCACAAGTATATTACCTGACGACTTTACAAGAATGGTGGCCATTAGTTTTACAGCCTTAATCATAAATGAATTGATTATGGTGGCACTAGAAATCTACACCTGGAACAAAATTATGTTTATCACTGAAGTAATAACCTTTTTATTTTATGTGGTTTCTGTTCCATTCCTAGGCGAATATTTCGAGTTGAAATATATGATGAGTCCAAAATTCTACGGTGGTTTATTTCTCATCGTTCTAATATCGGTGTTCCCAGTCTGGGCTGCTAAGACAGTATATAGAGCATTGCATCCGCCTAGTTATGCGAAAGTTCAGGAATTTTCCATTGCCTGATCAGAGTTATTGAATGTATATGACTACGTAAATAAGTTTGAATATATATTAGAAGTACATTTCATTTTTTGATAGTGCTGTTTGATGATGTAATATTGAATTTACTCATAATTCGTTTGACATATTAGTCCTTAAGGATTATCTTTTTATATATCACTACAATATGGAAATCTCAATTGTTAAAAAACAGCAACACTCTAACACAAAGCAGGTTGCTTTCAAATCACTTCTTGCATTTTATAAATATGAATATTCACAATTGCACAAAACAATCGATATAAGTATTTTCTTACTACGCTATAAAGTGTTTTTTTTTTATTTCATTCTATAAATTTTATATATTAAATATGCACGTCTCAACTAATTATACACTATCTCTTTAAATGTCAGACTAGGGTTTAAATTTCTGTATCCGAATCACTTTCTCTCCGTTCATCCTCTATATTAATGGCTGGTCTCTGGAAATCAGTGGCATGTGCCCATGGGATAACTCTAGAGATTCCATCAAACATACTAGCTCTTCTTCTGACCATCGAATGGTATGTAGAAGATGGTTCAGCGACATTTTGATCTTCTAAATTACCATTAAACGACACCGAACTTTTGAATGATTGATCGTCTGAAATGAAATTGTTATTCATTTCGATATCAATATCTGGATTAAAGACAACTGGATACGGTAATGGAGCGTCTGAACTAACTTTAAACAAATGGACATTGGCAACATGTTCATTTTCTACACGGAAAATGATCCAAACAAAACGTCTTAGAACTTCTACAAAGGCAACGAAAAATGATGTTACGGCATTTTGTTGGATAGTAGATGGAGCCACAGCCCAAACTACCCATTGAAATCTGATCAATACATCCCAAATCATAGCGGCGTAGTAGACTAGTTTCCTTTTGCCCTCATAAGTCCCATCTTTCCAATTTTTTTTACCAGCTAGATATAAATCATCTCTTAAGAATAAATTGTGTCTGGATGGTTGGAATAAAGACCAATCGATGACGATATCCCAGGCAGCAGTGACAGCAGCATTAATCAAAGCGAGAATAATGAAGGGAGTTCTTGCAGATGGAGCATGGTTAGCTAGTCTGTAAGCACATAAAGATGCATTATAGAAGATACCAAAGGAGTATTTAGCTGCGTTGAGAAGATGTGGAAATTTATCACCTGAATCTGCATATCTTCTAAGGCATTGAACCATTCTCCAATAACTTGGTAAGCAAGCTAGAACCCCCATTGCTTTGGAATGAGAAGAGCCACATAGGCCCTTTTCATCAGTAGCGACTAAACATGAAAACATAGCAAGATCAGACATTGAGTAAGTTAATGAACAGATAATATCACCAACGAAGAAATCACCGAATTCAACAGGGAACAATGGAGCGCACATTAGTCTAATGGTTCTAATTAGTAACCATCTTCTTGTGGAGATAATCTTGTCCCAATAAGGGATTGAATTTTTGGGTAAAACGAATAATAATACGGAGCCACCAAAACAGATATAAGCCCATGGGATCAATTTTTCAAACTTGTAACTAAAACCTGCACAAATGGAAACCCAAAGGATGAAATACATACACGTGTATAGTTGTAAGGGTATGCCACTTGTAGCAAAATCATTGTTGAACAATTTAGTGCCGTTTCTAGTTTGAGTTTCTCCTAGCATGATAAATCTATAATTAATACTGGTTCTATGCCAGATAAAACAATTAACTTGAAATAGTAACATCATTAGTAAAACCATAAACCAACCGCCCCATAGGGGGAACAAAATTTTATGAGTATAAGAGGCGGGATTCGAAGTAAAGGATAATGAGAGGGTGTAAATGAATAATGCAATGGAGACCCCTAAGAATAACGATGCAGTCGACATTTGGGTAATGGATCTATTATTTCTGTGGATGATTTCTTCAGTTAAAGTGTAGCCAACGATGAATTTTTTCAAAGTCTTTGAATGTTTCTTCACCTCTGTTGGTGAGTTAGTCAATTCGTTGATATACCAATCTTTAACTTTCGTTTCCCACCACAGGATTGGATCATCCTTTGGATTTGTGACTGTAAGATCTGTGGTGGGTTGGTTCGTATTATTTTCTTGCATTTGTTGTGCTAATAACTGGATATTAACGGCGACATGTTTGAAAAGGGAATAATTGTCTTTAGCGTATTTCATAAATTTATCCAATTCTTTTGTTTGTAGGGTCTTATCGAATTTCTTCACCATTTTACGAAACCCAGTGACGTTAGTGTCACGAAATGTCTTAATCATTTGTAAATATAGATAATATTCTAATAGAGCATCACCTAGTAAAAGTTGTGCTTTTCTAATAGTGATTTCGGAGTTCTGTGCAATGTTATCATAGGCAAAAGTTTCCTTCACGGTATCGATCCCGGCGTTTATATTGCTAGTGGTATCGTCATTACCTGAATATGGTAATTCTGCATTTTTGCGAACAATCATATCTCTCCATTGGGTGGTTTTATCTGGCCAAGAGGGCCATAGCATATTTTGTTTTAAGAATTCTTTTACTTTAGATTTAAAGGACAGATCGTCGGTGTTGATCCTTTTTGCGTCAATACTATTGACGTTTGATATGGAGCCGTACACGCCATCTTGTTGCGGCCCTGCTGTGATGATCGATGACATTTGGTCGTTGGCGGTATTATTGTTATTATTGTACGTGGATTGGTCTGTGTTTGTAGTGTAGATGATATCGTCGTCGTTGTTGTAAGTTGAGCCGTTGACGAATTCGTTCAGATACGTTTCTCTTTGTAGATCGTAGATTTGTAGTTGGCCCTGTAGGATAGAGAATTTCTTGCTAGCTTCTTTCAAAAGCCATTGGTAGAAATCGTTACATTTAGCCATTTCTTCTCCGATCAGCCAGCGTTCTATGAATTGCTTGATGGCTTGCAATTGGAAAGAGGTGTACATATCGGTATTGTTCAAATTTTCGTTAGACATATCGCGATGGTACGGTGACTTAGAGGAGGCGGCGGATAGTCTTGCGATATCGCTCGCGATGGAGAAACTACTTTTGTTTCTTGACATGGTTGATAATTTTGAGTTTGAGATTGTTCTCAAGGGATCCTTTGGGAATTTGCCATATTGATATTTCAGTTTTTTCTTGCCCAGCTTATAGTCTAGATATTTATCCTTCCATTCCGGAATGGCTGATTCCGTTAGATGATCAGCGAATTTCATCCTTATTTGGTTTGACGATGGGTAAAGGATGGATAGATGTATAGTGTTATATAAGACTACAAGTATATAAGACTACAAGTAAGAATGTTGTTGTGTATTTGTAATAGAAAGAAAGAAAGGTATGTAAAGCCAAGAAATAAACCTGTCTACCTATATATATATGTGAAAAGATTATAAACCGATGCCATCATGAAAAAAAAAAAAAAAAAAAAAAAAAGAAGACAATAAAAAGCAGAATAAGACAATACAAAAGACAATAAGAAACAGTCAATGAGAACGTGGTACGTGAACCAGTGCAATAATATTATATATAATTATATATAGATACAACTGTATCAATGATTGTATCAATGATTGTATCTATATGAGATTATATCAATGGGCCAAAGATCACTCAATGGTGCCAGTGAATATATAATAGCGTGTTGCAGTCTTCGGGTAAGGGTAGTTGTCCATATGAAGATTATGACTATGCAGATTGCCACTATGCAGATTATCACTCTGAAGGTTGCCGATCTGAAGGAAGCAGGGTGGAAAGCACAGCACCAGCTGTGTATACAGTATACATAGATAAGATATATATACCAGTTATACCAGTTATACCAGCGAGAGTGAGTGACACAATCAGTGGTTGCAGTGGGGGGCCGTTGGCGGTGATGTCGCTGCTGCCATTGTTCCGCTGACAGCGCGGTTGCCGCAAATATTTGTGAGAAATATATCTCTATATCTGTGTGAGATATCTGTATGTCTGAGATATATCTGTATATATATATATATATCTGTATATGAGATGTAGAGATATGAGACGTGGAGATGCAGTGGCCGCAACGCGCCCTCGGGGGTCGAACAGCGGCTGGCGGGCTGCCTCACACAAATACTGCGCACTCATATGATATCTGTATATATGCATATCCCTGCAAGACTGACCCATGCAGTGCCCACTTCTTGCTAGACAACCTGATATATATATATATATATATATGTATATATGTATATACCCACTCTTTACCCACACAACTACATATGCACCCGCTCAAGCGTAACGCTCTGTAACAATCACATATACTCAATAACAGCACATATGTGGTATACTCTCATTAGTAAGAGACACCGCAGGTAACTTATCAATAGGGCTACTTGATATGCCAGTGCCAATATCACACCGCACTCTGTATAATCCCTTTTACCTTATATTATGATGATGCCACAGTTATATTATACATACATACATATATATATATATATATTTATTTATAATAATTGAAATTTTAAATTTAAATTTCTTGATTCTTTAACGTATACTCAGCTTTGTAAGCTTTGTAGCTTTTAATACACACATCTGGTGGAAGATATATATATCTGTTTGAAATAGATACATAAATAATAAACAGATAAAATATACAAATAAAATATACAGATAAAATATACAGATAAAATATACTTTTTATACTGTAATTTATCAGATTTCATATACTCGCTATGAACTATACACCACAACAAAATGAAGAGAACGTAAATGATTCAAACAACAACAACTCATCGAACTCACACAATAATAATAACAACAGCAACAAAAGAAAGGTTAACAGCATCGAGACAATAATACAAGACGAACCACTCCGAAAGATACATCAAAAGGACAGCAAAAATAATAGCACACCCATCCCAGAGTACAATTTCAACAAGTTCTGCTACAGACACGATCCAGACATCCAGTCGACGTTCACACACACAGCATGCCACAAACAGGATTTGAAACGGATACAAAACATCAACGACCGCATCTCCACTCTCAACTCCACCGAACAGGCGGAAATCCATCATATAATATCCAAGTTCACAAACTCTAACGATAAAATACGAACATTGATCATCGATGGGATATTGAACTCGTGTTGCTTCCCACAACTGTCATATGCATCGACACAATTGAAACAAATGATCAAAATAGATTTCCTAAGTATCTTACCACAAGAAATATCGCTGAAAATACTCAGCTATCTAGATTGCGAATCGCTGTGTCAAGCCACCATGGTTTGTAAACGATGGCAACGTCTTGCAGACGCCGATACCGTATGGTACCATATGTGCCAACAACATATCGATAAGAAATGCCCCAATTGTGGGTGGGGGTTACCACTACTACATATGAAAAATCGTGCCAAAATGATTCGTGGTGCGAAAAATAATAATAATAATAACAACAAGAAGAATGAGGAACAGAACGATAAAATGAACCCATGGAAGATTATTTACAGAGATAGATTCAAAGTCGAATTGAATTGGAGACGTGGGAAATGCCTAATCAAAGAGTTCAAGGGACATATGGACGGTATCCTATCGATGAAGTTTAATTACAGATTTTTGTTTACTGGATCGTATGATAGTACCATCGGTATATGGGACCTATTCACTGGTAAATTAATAAGAAGATTATCTGGTCATAACGATGGTGTCAAGACATTATTTTTCGATGGATCCAAATTGATTACAGGCTCCCTGGATAAGACAATACGAGTCTGGAATTATATCACTGGTGAATGCATATCTACATATAGAGGTCATACAGATTCTGTCATGTCCGTGGATTCATTCAAGAAGATTATTGTCTCCGGGAGTGCAGACAAGACGGTGAGAATATGGCATATCGAACCCCGTACATGTTATACCTTGAGAGGACATACTGAATGGGTTAACTGTGTCAAATTACATCCTAAATCATTTTCATGTTTCAGTTGTAGTGATGATACCACGATTCGAATGTGGGATATCAGAACGAATACATGTTTGAAAGTGTTTCGAGGTCACGTTGGTCAAGTACAAAAAGTGATTCCATTACGAATCTTGGACATTGAAAATCTGGTTGTTGATAATAGTATACTAGATGAAGATGAGACTACTGACCTCAATAATCTTAATGATAATAGTGTAGTGGATGAGGATCTGATTGGCGATAATGTCACGTTGGATGAAACATTACCATACCCGACTCATTTATTGTCGTGTTCACTAGATAATACAATTAAATTATGGGATGTCAAGACTGGTAAATGTATCAGAACCCAATTTGGTCATGTGGAAGGTGTTTGGGATATTGCAGCCGATACATTTAGAATAGTCAGTGGTTCGCATGATGGGTCGATAAAAGTCTGGGATTTACAAAGTGGTAAATGCATGCATACGTTTCACGGTAAGAATTTAGAAAAAGTCAGTATTGATGGTAATACAGTGACTAATAATACAATCAATAATAATAATAATAATAGTAATAATAGCAGTGACGGAAATTGCAGAATTGCGCCAATTTCATGTGTTTGCATTGGTGATTCTGAATTTTTCAGTGGAGACGAGAGGGGGTGTGTCAAGATGTATAAATTTGATCTTGATGACAACAACATGGAGTATTGATGTATGTATGTACGTATGTATGTATTTATGTACTCAATGACAGGTATGGATCTAGAATGAGCACAGGCGAACTCGAACCCAGGACAGAGGCTCTAATTAGAATTGCAATTTACAGGACAGAAGGCCTGCCTGCAAGACAATAGCACGCGCGGGCCCCTGGGGAAGGCGAGCAATAGACGGCATTCCGCGGGATATATTTCCCGCGCCGAAACAAAAGGGGCAGGCTACTCCGCGGAATGACTGCCTCACTCGGCACGAGCCCCCTCTCCCTGCCTCTTCCGCGAGCCAAGCATCATCTGATGGGCAACATTACCATTATTAATACGATAGTAACTGCAACAGTGTTGTTGAAAAAAAAAAAAAGTGAGCCCACATTGCAAAGAAGTCATGTGTCTTCTCCCACTGCTTGATAACAACAGTAACAACAATTACAGGTATAATGGATAGCACAGCATGGTAGTATAAGCAGAATATAATATTATAATGGTGTATTATCGTAAAAATAATAGACAGGGCATCCCCGTTGAAATATTGCCCATTCGGTGAAGTACTCAATTGTTACCGCCAGTCATATATTGTTTCTACCAACTATGTATACTCCACAGTGGGAAATTCATTTACTAATACATCCCTTGTCGACTAATGCATTGCATATTTGTTCTTGCTGTGTGTTTCCCGCATTCTCTTGTCTCCTTGAAATATTCTATATCTGATACCTATATATTTCACTTGAGATCTTGAAATATATTTCATCACTATTTGTCACATCTTCTAATATATATTTTTCCTTCAACTGATATATTAAGTGAACAATTAAAACATACCAGTGGTGTGCTACGGTTTTGGGAAATTCTTACTCTATCTGATACAGATCTCTCTACAAAATATATTATTATTATTATTATTATTATTATTATTGTATTATAGTCTAATGTATATTAATAACATAAAAAGTAGTAGTAATTCTACTACTACTACTACTGTATCTCCTACAAGAATATTTCCAGATAATGATTTTATAATCAATCATTCTATCCCAATTCAAAACTCTATCACATCACCCAAATCTTCTTCCACATGCAGCAGTAATAATAATAGTAATAATATTAATGCTATCAAAAATAACCCTTCATTCAATTTTATGAAACAACCTAAAAGAGTCAACGAATTCAAACAAAAATCTAGAGAGATCGAATTGATCAAATCAAACACAGAAAATAACAGATTCACTCTACAACGTTCAAAATCGTTACCATTCAATTCATTGAAATTGAAAAGTAACTTAAAACAATCAAACAACAACAAGTTAAAACATCATAAAAGATCCAAGAGTGTTCATTTTGATGAAGTCCTACCAGTGAAATTCTTCTCTAAATTCGAATGCCCCACTGTAGTATCAAGGCAAAATAGTGATTGCGATATCTTCGAAAAGATCAATTTCGATCAAGTCAAACCACTACGTAGATCCCAATATGATGACGATTATGAATCCGAAGATGACGATTCAATAATTCAAGATGGGTTATACGATGTCAACTTCAACATATTAAACAACATTAGCAACAACAACAACAACAATAAAGAAATTAAATTAAATGTATTTGTCAACAGTGAAATTGATTCAAATATAATATTACAAAATATCAATCTAGAAAAGAGAAACACCTACAATAATCTTAATGATTATTTCATTTGGGGGAAAATTAACGTCAAAAACCTTTTCTATGAAAAATGTATCTATATTAGATATACATTCAATGATTGGAAAACGTTTAATGAAGTGAAAGCAATATATATTAAAGATCCAAATGTATTAAATGGGTATGACTCGTTCCAATTCTCTCTTTATAGTGTGAAAAATTTAATCTTAAATGAAAATGAACATATCATCAAGAATGATAATATCATTGAGGGCAATTTACAGTTTTGTATACATTATGAAACCGGTGACAATTCCACAAATCAAAAGTTAGAATTCTGGAATAATAACAATAATAAAAATTATTTCATGAGAATAGTACTACATGAAAAGGATACTACTAATTCTTCAATAGATAATAAAGATGATTCTCAATTTTTCAAGACTGATAAATACTACAACATAGCTAATGAACTTGGTGGGTTCAATACCAAAAATAACAAATTCGGTACATTTAAAAATTCTTTTGCCTTATCAAATGAACAAAAGAAATTACATTCCACATTTTTGGATGATTTATTGAATAACAACAATTCAAAAGATGATACCGAAATTAATGACGACGGCGACGATGATGATAGTCCATTTTGGTTCAGCAATAATAACAGCAATAACAACAATTTATTATTAACTACAAACAAAAACAATGATGAAGAAATCTTCTTTAAAGATTTTAGAAACCCATTTGCAAATTGAAAAAAGCATTCCACCTTAATTTCTCTGTCATATAACTGTCAAGAGATAATACATACATATACACATATATTTGGCTATCCACACATTTAAAACATTTTTATATTCTTAGTGCCTCATTTACTTTTATATATTCAAATAAATATACGTTAATTAACATACAGTCTGGTTTATTGTAAATATATAATCGCCTTCTAGCTCATGATATACATCAGTACCAGTTTACTATGACAAAACCCCCGTTCTACTATCAATAATGGTTTATCAGTTATTATTAATCTGCAAACTTTAAAACTATGATCTCATTTGTTGTTGTTTTATTCAATAATGATCATTCATGCGACTATCTTTTATACTTATCTTAATAAATAATATTAACATAATACTTACTTAATAACCTTTGACCAAATGCAAAACAACAGATTATTTTGTCTTTAATATATTACAATACGTTGTTTTATCATTGCCACACATTTTTGAACAATTCATTATCGTCTAATGATATAGTAGAGTTGTTTTGTGGTAGATTCGTATTACTATTTGCAGTATACATATTCATACTCATTCCCATATTTGAATTGTTGAATGCCAAATTTGTCTGAGATGCAGACGGCGTTGATGAGGAATTACTGCTGTTTCTACTGCTCATATTACTGGCTAATATTGGACTGCTTGCACTTGGCTTGGAATATAACGATAGAATAGATTTTTTCAAATCAGGTCTGTCCGAATTAACATTTGGTTGAGATACTGTATTATTAATGTTCGGTTGAGATTGAGTGCTACCCTTATTTAAATGTACCAGTTGAGGTTCGACATTGGTACTCTTTAAACGTGTATTATTATTGTCTTGTGAAATCACACTATTATTCAACAAATCAACATTGGACCCTAGTTCCTTTTTCTGAACCTCCCTCACAACAGGAGCATCGCCACACCATTTCTTATATTCATATTTATTCTTAATAAAACTTGATAGCTTATTAGTGTCCATTAACATTTTCTGTAATTTATTTTGGCTCTCTGGATCTTGATTCAATTTATTTTCATAATATTCATTTGCCCTCTTATTATTCCCACTTTTAATCAATGCATTTAGGTGTTCTTCCTTCCATGTATCTAGATCCACGGATTTAACTTTTGATATATGTGTACCCAAAGATCTATGTATACCGGCACACTTAATACAAATGAAAACACCAAGGGACCATGAGGCCCAACGAGGATGTTGCTGTGTTTTACAATCAGCACAAGTCAAATTGCCTTGGTCTCTTAACAATGCATTTAGTGCCTTTTTCACTGGTACAGAGGTCATGCTGTTGTAGCGTGGTCGGAGACAGGATGAGTTCCTTTTCTAATGTGTTATGATCTCACTTCTGTTTATTATATGTACTTTTAACCATTTGATAAATTTTTTTTTTTTTCAAGTGGTGAAATATTTCACTTTATAACAATTTATAACAGTATTTACATAGTTACTATATTTGCAACGCTTAGAATGTGAATATTTGATCTTCCATCTTGGACACACGACTACCTTTCACATACCCCATGGAAATAGCATTACGCCTTGTAGAAGAGACCATTCTTGGAGGCCCACAAATCAATAATTGGACTTTTTGCGCAGCAGAAGGTAATGGTAGATGTTCATCCATCACTTCACGAGTCACATATCCAATACCACCTTCCCAGTCTTCACGCTCTGTCTTCTCTACCATATAGTAAACATGGAATTGGTTGGGTCTTTCACGAGCCATGCGATCAATTTCATTCTTAAGGAATAGTTCCTCTTCGCAAGCACTAGCAAAGATCAAATATATTTGAGTAGTATCCTTTTTATCTTCATAAATGGCTTTAATCACTTGATACATAGGTGTGATACCTGTACCACCGGCAACCATACCTATCATATCACGACAGTTACGACTATAATCATATGAACCTTGTGGACCAGTGACATTAATCTTGTCACCTATATTCAATTGTCCAAAAAGGTTGGAAATGGTACCGTTAGCGTATGATTTAACAAGTAAGTCAAAATGACCCAGGGAATCCTGGTCTGATGAAATTGGTGTATATGATCTGACCACAGTTCGTTCGTCACCTTTCTCGGTTGGGATCGAAGCTTTAATGGAAATATGTTGCCCAATGGGAAGACCCAATACATCGTTGGCATTTGGTAGGCCAAATCTATAAATTGCTGTATCTTTAGTTAGCACGGTCTTGGTCACCAATGGGAATGTCTTATACACGCCATTCTCCAATACTTTATTTTGCTTTTTCTTGGCGATCCATTGGAATACAAATACAATTACTACTGCAATAAGCAATCCAGATTCAATATGTGTACTGACAAACATCTTGTATATCTTGATCACTTGTCCGTATTTCAAGTTGGATGCGTACCACCAGAAATAGACTTTGAACCATCATCGTGTGTCAAAAAATGAATACTGAATTTTGTTTCATAACGATTTGTTGTCAGTGATTTGTTTTTTGTTTTTTTTTGCTTCTTCTTACCAAAAATTTTCAAAGAATTTGCATTCCAATGCTAATGGGGGTGTAAACCCAACTGGATGGTTGAAGAATTTGCTGTAATGGCCGTATTGGTGAGAGTCTTTTGACGTATGTGTTAAGAATATTGTCAATTTCATTTGGGCCATACTGGTAATTGCAACTTCAAATAGATGTCTGTACCATAGCCAAATAGATTTTGTATTTCCATGTTCCCTTGAAACAATTCCAAATAGAGTTTACACAGTGGTAATCCGAAACCCATTCCAGCAATGGTATTATTTATAGGCTGAACATCACCATTCATGGCTGCGTCTTCCATCGTTGTCCCTACCTTTGTGGAATGTTGAACTTGTTCATGTTTGTTGTGTAATGTCGTATAAGAATATTCATAAATATGCGGTTCAATGGATAATGGAATGCCACCACCTCTATCACATATTTTAATGGACACTTCATCCAAACTTCCTTTCTGTTGAAATATAGAAACATCAATACTACCACTGGAAGAAAGTTTTTGTTTCATTGATTGTTCTACAGTGGCTCTGGTTGAATTCTTCAATATCTCTGTCATTATGAACTCTAATATTATGGGGATTGTGGAGACAGTGATATCATTACCTTGCACAATACGTAGCTGTGGTAATAGATGAGGATCATACTGTAAATGACACATGTCAATAACGAACTCAAAGTTATGCTTAACCAAGGAAGCTAAATTGACATTGGAATCCAAAATACCAATGTGCTCTGTAAGCCCTTTAGTTGCTATATCATGTTGCTGTTGTTGTTCTATAAGTCTCAAGTAATGTGTAGCAAGCAATTTCATCTTGATTCTAATCAATAAATGTTTATTCAAAAAATTTGTGATTAATGTCTTATTGTTGGCATTTAATTCAGTATTATTACTATCAATCACTTCTTGTAACCCACTGCTCAATGTCATCAGTGTATCTTCATGATCATTTAGGAACTGTGTCATTATCATAGACATCTTCTCTTGATTATATAAATCATACGGGTAATTGCAAGATAATAGAGATTCCAACGTCTTCAAATATAGCGAATGAGTCAATTCAATCTTTGGATTTAACAACATCATATAAGGAATCTTCTGAATCAAATCCAACTGTTGACATGTCATGGCTAATAACATATTCATGTATTGAATATTCATAATATATTGTTGGTTTGAAGAAAATTGAGTAGTAGCTAACGTTGGCTTATATTTAAGCAAGAACTGATAGTCCAGAGTCGGTATTTCACGTTTAGCCATATCCTGGATCAATGATTCTATACTAGATCGAATATTATAGTACGATTCAAACCCCATTGAAGAGAGAATATGTTTACCCTTAATTGTATGTGGGGCAGATCCGAGCCGGGATGTCATCGTTGAAAGCCCTCTTTTTACCAAACCAAAACGGGCATATCTCCTGAAAGAAACGCCTGCATGGCAACAGACTGATTTGGCTAGAATGTTCATCACGACTGTTAAGTTTCTCCTGTGGATCCTTTAACTTCATCTTCTTTCTCAGCTTTAAAATTTAAGATTCCTTTTAAAACATAATCTTGAAATTTCCAGAAACCAAATATTTTTTTGTTATTTTTGTTATTTTTATTTATTTTTCACCCTTGGAAGTTTTATTTAAAAAGGTTTCAATTGATTTAAATTCAATTCTACTTGATGCTACTTCTTTAATTCACATCCTATTGACTCTTTTATTGGTAACTTGGTAGTAACACATTAAACACACTACTGTAACATCTTCAACTATGTCTGGTTTCAACAACTTTGCCTCTTCTTGGGGTAAAAAATTAGAAGAAATTTCCACCACCGTGTCACAAAAGGCTGGTGAAATTTCCACAAATTTACCTGCCATGGCTCAATCCACACAAAGAATGGTTAGGGAAAGATTGGGTCAAGTCACAGATATCTCCCAACTACCACAAGAATATTTAGAGTTAGAAAAGAAAATGGATTCTTTAAAAGCAATCAATGAACATTTCTTGCAAATCACTTCAATTTATGAAAATGAATCGTACGATTATCCCAAGTTTGTCAAAGATTCTGTCAATGATTTATCCAAGACTTTGACTGCTAAGGTGACTGACTTATCTCGTGCTACTTCTACATCCGAAGCTCAAAATATCTTAATGTCCCCAGGTCCAGTCAAGGATCCAAAGACTTTGAATTATGCTTTAAGTAAAGTCGCATTAACTTCCAGTGAATTGATTAATCAATCTTCTAACACATTAACCCCACAAGAAACTAAAGTGTCTTCTGTTTTATTAGATTTCTCTAATTTACAAACTCAAATCGCTCAAGCCAGAATACAACAAGATACTATGATCAAGACTAAATTCAACAAGTCATTAAGAGAATCCCTTGAACATGATATTGAAAGAGCCGAAAAGGCTAGAAAGGAAGTTACTAATAAAAGATTACTATATGATGTTGCTAGAACTAATTTAATGAATGCTAAACCAGAAAAGGAGGCTTCTCTAAGAGTTCAAATGGAATCCCTTGAAGATCAATTTGCACAAGTCACAGAACATGCCACTATTGTCATGCAAGAAGTCTTGGCTAATTCCGAATTCTTATTTGATCTACAAAATTTTGTTAAGGCACAATTATCTTATTTCGAAATGTCTACTAAATTATTGAGTAATTTCTTAGAAAACACTCAATTCCCAGATTATAATGCTTCTTCTTCAACTGGCGCCACTGAATCCACTCCAGTCGATATGACTACTGATGAAGCCACCACTCCAGGTAAAGACAACAGTCCAATTCAATTAGATGATGAGGACGATGAGTTAGAAGATTAGGCCCTTATTTGAATTACTAGTATTACTATTATCGTTGTGTTTCGGTCTAGTTTTTGTCTCTATCTATTGCTATGTATAATTAAATAAATAAATAAGTTAGAGTTTAAGATATAAATGACAGCTATCATTCAAATAAAAACGATAATAAATTGAATAATATCACTACTGTCGTTTTAAATTTCTTTATTTAAATGAAATTATTTAACACGTTTCAGATATTATTAAACACACTTCACTATGTCCCCTCCTCCCAGAGAAAGTATAGTACCCAACTAAGTCGTCAACCCCAAATTCAGTATGTCAATTGATGAACAAGTATTAGAAAGAGACACTCAACGTTACGTAATGGCCACATTAAACTATCTAGTGGTTTTTTTACAAACTTTAATTCCATTAATCTCTCAATTTGGTTCCTCTCATCCAAGATTATTTTTATTAGTGACCTTCCTAGTGTTATTCTACTTCACTTATTCATTATTAGCCAATTTTGTTAAAGTCATCAAGAGACTGTTTTACATTTATTTGATTGTATTGGGTGTAGCCATCTATTTACGTGGTGCTGAACAATTTTTCACTTCTGATTTACCGTTAGTTTGGTCCCAGATGGTGGTCAATTCCAACGCCTTTTTGAACTCTAATGAATATGCATTCATTAAGGCCCAGGCTAAGCTATTGATCAAACAAGCTCGTCATGCCTTTGATTGATTGTTTCTCACTATTTGAGTGTTTTTGTATCATTTTATATACCTGTAATTAGCATATTATCATATATAATTTTTTATAATGAAATATTTTTATTTAAAATTCGAATCGAATGAACGTTTATCCCCAGATTTATATTTGACTTTACACACAGAGACAAGTATTAAAGCTATCAACAACAGCTTTATTGACTACATTACAAATCTCAAAACGTGTGATGTTAAAATCAATTGTGAAAAAAGTAGCCATTGTTGGAACAATTCTGGCTATTTTCAGTAATATATTTATTTTCACTTATCCCTCAATTCATCCCTCAAGATGTTCATGGGATTGTGCTGCTGATAAACAAGATCATATCCCATTAGATGGGCTATCTATATGGGAAAAAACATTGTTTTATGCAAAGAGATATGTTAATGATGTCAACTTACACTTGAATCAACAAGATCAAACTATGACCGGTATTAACGGTAGCAATGGTAAGGACTCTGATGAACTTCATATATTAACCTTTGGTGATCCGCAAATTAAAGGTATTTGGAAAAACACACCATATAGATCTAGAGTAGATATTTTTGGTAACGATTTTTATTTGGGTCATATTTATTCTATGATGAAGAAAAGGTTGGATCCAAGTCATGTTGTGGTTCTTGGTGATTTATTCTCATCTCAATGGATTCCGGATAATGAATTTTATAACAGAACTAAGAGATATATGAATAGGATTTTTAATAGACCATATCCAAACATTACTGATATTAAAAGAACAAGCCATGATGAACAAGGTTTGTACGAGGTAGATTGGTCATCATGGGGCGATCAATTCGCGTTACAGAATAAGACTAAGGATTTTGGTTTTGGTTATAGTGATGTTTATTCATGGAGTCCCGAACTAGAAGATATCTTGTTTGTTAATGTTACTGGTAATCATGACACTGGTTATTCTGGTGATGTCACTTATCAGCATTTAGCAAGATTCCAACAAATTTTTGGTAAAGATAACTACTGGATTGAATATAATGCCAATACTGAAAAGGCTTGGAGATTAGTGGTTTTGAATGATTTATTATTGGAGGGACCTGCTTTACAACCTGAATTCATTGATTATACATGGGAATTTTTATATCAACTATTCGAAAGGAAATTTAATGGTAGTACTGTTCTAGTTACTCACGTCCCATTTTATAAAGAAGAAGGGATGTGCTATGACGGTCCAGAATTTGGATATTATCCATCCAACTACGAAAGAGAACCGTATAAGGAAGGTTTATTAAGATATCAAAACCATATTGGGAAAGAAACAACAAGTAAAGTTTTGAATTTAATCTTTAATAATGATAAACCAGGTATCATTCTTGTGGGCCATGATCATGAAGGTTGTGAAGTGACTTATAATAGAGACTCCTCTAAAGGTGAATGGTTTGCAACAAGAGATCCCCAATCTCAATCTCAGTACCACATCAAGGAAGCCACTGTTCGCTCGATGATGGGTGAATTCAATGGTAATTCTGGGTTGGTTACAGGTAAATTCAACCATAATTTAAAGCAGTGGGAATGGACTTTTACTTTATGTCCATTTGGTATTCAACATGGTTGGTGGATTGCGAGAGTTTCTGCTTTATTAACTGGATTTTTGTGGTCTTTATATTTGGTGTTATAGGCTAAAACAAAAACTGTATATAACAATCATATATGTAATAGCTTATCACATTTTATCGTATGATGTCTTTACTCCTTATTCTCTGGTTGATTTAAGCTAATTGCTAATATAACATAATCATGAATGGATACATAATACATAAGGAAACACTATGTAAAACAAAATAAATAAAAATAGAAAAAACAGCACTAGTAATTTCCGTTGATTTCAAATGATCTTTAAGATACATTAAAAAAGATAATTATTGTTGGAATAAATCAGTAAAAAAATTATAATAATATAGGATTTTGGAAGTAAATGACCCTTTATTATACCTATACCTTACTTGCCATTTTTCCTCTCTTTAATTGTTGCAACAATTGCTGGCCATGGCTCAATGAGTTTGGAGATGCTGTGTTTGAGGTTGATTGTTTCGGACTTAAAGAGTCAGCTTGGCTGTTGTTATTTATCATGTTGGTACCTTCGGTTAATGATTCAAAACCTTCGCCATCTTCACGTACAGGATCCAATATATTTGGGTATTTCAAGTTGGCATAATCTAATCTGAAATTAACCTTATCTACTACAGACCAATCATCTAGTTTGAAGATCTTATAGTCAGCTATTTCAAATGATTCATTCTGCATCTTAACATCGCCTTGTCTTAGGAACCACATGGTTTCACCATTACCAACTTTCCAATTCTTTTCTCGTAGTAATTCGAAAGCAATATTCTTTTCGATTGGTAAAACAGAAAAGTAATAATTGTAAAACAAGCTAAACATTTCTAATCCTCTGAATTTCTCTAATATAGTGTCAAAATCAGTACAATCATGTATGCCTGCACGAATAGTATCCCACTGCTGTGTTGATCTAAATGCATCTAATGGATTTGGAGGATTGACACCAGCTGGGATTTCACTTAATCTTGGCACTTTACAGGTATGAATGCTGTGTCTATAGCCACCTAATTTACCATCGTTAACATATAATTTATTGCTAGTAATTTCATAGCCCATAATAAATTCATTAATACCATTTGGTAAACTTAATAAATCAAAATTTTGATTGTAGCTTTCTTCTAATTTAGCACGTTTTTCATCAATGATATTAACATCCTCTATACTCAAGGCTTGACTTTGTGGTTCTTCTGATAATTCATCATCATCAGAATAATAATAGTAAACATGTTTGTCAAAATCACTTTCAGACAACTGTTCTTCTGGAGTAGCAGTGCCACTCGTTGGCTTTGGTGAATTAGTGTTGTAATCATCAGTACCTTCAGCATCAGAATTTGCATGGTTCAGTTCACTGTTAACGACGACAGCATCCTCTTTAATCGTATTTTCAAGTTTATTTAGTTGATCTAATGATACAGGATAAGTCTTATGAAATTGTTGGTTGTTTTGATTAACGGCAGCGGCACCAGCAGCAAGCACGGCAGCGGCAGTGACGGCTGAAGATGCAGAAGCATTGGATTTGTTTGTCTGTACCGCTGATAATGATTCCAGTTGCCCAATTTTATCTAGTGGGACAGTGTTATTTGATAATACAGGTGTGGCTAATCTTGGAGTGGTGCTACTTGATGGTGTTGGTGTTGCATCATTAGATATAATCTTATTTGGTTGGATGGGAGTAGATGTTGTTGGCTGTTTAAAAACAGGTTTTGGTTTTTCATCTTCTTTCTTAATATTTTGAGATGCAGCTATCGACCATTTCATATCACCAGCTGGTTTGGCTGGGATAGTGGCAGGTTTCAGCACTGTCGAACCAGTAACACCATTGATCCCTTGATGAATATGGGTATGAACTGCATTACCACTGGATACTTCTGGAGAAGTGTTCAGACTCTTTACAGTTGATTGAGTCTTTGTTGGGGTTGATTCAAGCACCTTTTTCACTTTTGGATACGCATTAATTGTTGTTCTCTCTTTAGTTGATGTTATCGTGGTAGTGGTGGTGGTGTTAATAGTAGCTTCTTCGGGTTTCAAATCTTCTAATGGAGGTAATGGTTTAGAGCCCATTTTTACCGTGAGAGTTGGACCCTGAGACATCATTTCAGCAGCAGCATTTTTAGCAGCCAATTTAGCGGCCTTTTTTTGGTCTCTTTCAAGTTTCCTAAGTTCCTTTTTGGACATTCTTGATGTATCGAGTATCACAGGTTTCGTTTCCACCTCATCATCGCCACCCGTTCTCTTGTTATCTTCCGATATTTGGCTAGCATAATATTGTGAAACTTCGTGCGCTATTGCTTCATTAGATTGGAGGTCAAGATCGTCATATATCGTATCATCCTCTATGAAATCAGCTTCTTGATTATTCTCGACAAAGAAATTGATATCATCTTTGATGTTAACGACCTTTTGCGGGCTTAATTCTTCATTAGCTAAAAGACGCAATGCAAGTTCAATACGTTGTTGGTGCCACCTATATCTCAGTTGTAAAGCTTTGAAATCTTTTATCTTGTCTTCATTGGCTTGAGAATGAGTTTTCTTTTTTTTATTTAACGCTTGAAACTTGTCGATTTCAACATCTAGCAATTCATGCTGTCTATCCAATTCATCTATAGTTTGTGAAAGATAGTCTTCAGTTTCGACTCTTTCTCTGGATTCAGGGTCCAACGTGTCAGCTTTTTTCAGACTTATATTTGAATAAGCTTTCTCCTTTGAAGCCTTTTCCACAGCTTTATATTGTTCCATGGCTATTTCAACACGTTTTCGATGTTCAAGTAGTGTGTCCTTGTCCTTGATGTCAGGCGAACTCTGCCACGATTTGATTTGTTCTCTCAATCGTTGTAATTTCTTGACTTCTCTCTTCAAGTCAGATTCTAATTTATCCTTTTGAGAAGGATTATTCGTACAACTTTCGTGTCTTTCATAATACATGTCAAATATCTCCAATCCTTCATTAATCTTCTTGAAGACCTTGTCGACCTCCTGCTGTAGCTTCCTATGCGACATTGTTCAGTCTATTTAAAAAAAAATTTGAGTAATTGATGAATCTATATTTCTCTATATTCCAATGATTCTTTTTCACCAAAAAATATGATAAAATCTGGCCAAAACAAACGCTGGAAAATAAAAAGTTCTTCCAGATTGGTAGGAGTGTATCAGTAATGATCCAATACTATGGTTTTTTAATAACAAACGAAAATCGAGTGCTCTGTTCCTTCTACGGTGTTGTTCTTTTATTTCCAGAACTGACCTTTTATTGAGCTTTTAATTACAATTTTAATGTTAAATCATTTTATTTCTAGTCCAAAATTTTCGTTTTCATATTTTTTTCTTTTAATTTGTGCATTATAATTTTGAACAAGAGATGTTGAAAAAAAGTGAAATAATTTGAAGGTTGAAGTCATCGAGACAGCCAGCCTTTGATCGAAGGGAAAGAGACGTATTCGAGCTAGAGAAGCACACGCGGTTAGTGTTAAGACATTTGCAAGGTTTTTGCTTTGTTACGGGAACTGTCTTTACGCTTTTTTGGCCTTTTTTAATCTATTAATCATTGCATTGATTGTCTTATCATTGTTATTGTTGTTAAACACAGATCTCTACATAAACACATGAGCACTAAGGGGAAGACGCTATCTGTCGAGCAGAGATACAATATCTGTCTTATGGCAGAGAGGCATCCAAAATGGACACAATTGGAATTAGCAGAATGGGCATACGAGGCATTCCAACTGTCAAAAATCCCATCTCAAGGTACCATCTCAAGACTATTAGCCAAAAAGGCTACATATATGAATGCCAAGGAGCATGAGAAAGATGCCAACAGGTTGAGAACACCAAATAATATGTTGGTGCGTCGTATATTACAAGAATGGATATCGCAAAGTATATGGAATGGTATCCCCATCACTTCTCCTATCATTCAAGACACAGCACAGGCTGTGTGGCATCGAATCCCAGCAGAACATCGAGAGGGAAATGGGTCCTTTTCATACAAATGGATCTCTAACTTCTTATCGAGAATGGATGTTAGCATTTCTGTATTGGACGAAGAGCCACCAAAAACACCCAAAGTTTGGACGTTTGAAGAGAGGGGCGAATTGAAACGATTATTTGCCAATGTGAAGCCAAAAGATCTGTTTACGCTGGATGAAACATTTTTGGCATATAATTTACCATTAGATTATGCACAATATGAAACAAGTAGTATTCAAAGACGTATTGAAGTGGCGACTGTCATGTTATGTGCTAATTTGGATGGGTCTGAAAAATTGAAACCTGTTGTCGTAGGGAAATATAACTCATATCGAAGTTTCAGAAATTATTTTCCTGATAATCCAACTGATCCATTACAATTATCACAACTAGGTGAAAAGATGGCCAAAAAATTTGAAATTTCATATCATAGTAATAGAAAAGCATGGTTAACAAGTAATATGTTCCACAATTGGTTAGCTAGATGGGATAAGCGTTTAGTAGCAGATAATAGAAGGATTTATATTGTCCTAGATGATTCGTGTTCGCACAGAATTATCAATTTACATTTACAAAACATCACACTGGTTTATACTTCATCAAATTCCAGATTTTTACCATTCAATTGGGGGGTATTAGATGAATTCAAAACACGATATAGAATTCAACAATATCAGGCATTAATTGAATTGCAAAGGAAAATTGAAAATAAAATTGGTAAAAAGTACTATATCACATTTGAACAAAGTCAATTGACCATGTCTAATGCATTCAAATTTATCAATAGGGCGTGGGATTTCATCCCTAACAGTACGATTAAGGCAAATTGGAAAAGTTCAGGTTTAATACCACCGGAGATGTTACATTTAACTGAACATATTTCCATGGCCTTCAAGAAAAATGAAGTATTGGAATTACAATTAAATAACTTATGTTCTGAATATCATTGTCGAAAACAATGGGAATATGATATGTTATTGGATTTAAATATGGAAAATAAAAATACAAATTTCCTGAGTACAGAAGAATTGGTAGAAAGTTCAATTATAGATGAAATTGAACCGGAAAACAATTATTATGCGGGGAGTGCTCTTACAAGTACCTCTGTATCACAAATTGGAATTGATGAGTTAATGAATAGGATTTCAAATAATGAGGGAAATAATAGTAATAGCACTAATAATAATAATATCA
This sequence comes from Monosporozyma servazzii, assembly GCA_033807795.1. NCBI lineage: Eukaryota > Fungi > Ascomycota > Saccharomycetes > Saccharomycetales > Saccharomycetaceae > Monosporozyma > Monosporozyma servazzii. Next base: position 301,360 of record CP138596.1, on the reverse strand, counting down.
TTGTTTCTGATGTACATACAGGGACGCATATACAAAATCATCATTCAAATTCTGCTACAAATTTAAATGTTGGTCCTTTTGATAGGGAATCTTCACATTTGAATTTAACACTTGATTCAAATATTGTCAGTTCCGATCCAAATAGATTTTCGTTGGCAAAGAGAAATAGTATCATTGATCATAACATTGTTACTAATCCAATCGATAGTAGCTTAGATTCAAATCTAGGCACCTTTTTTGCTGATGATAACCAAACATCCCAGAATGGTAATATGTTCAATGTCAGTACTTTAATTGATAAACCGAGCTTGTTTTTTAACGGTAATCTAGATCTTGATTTGCAAGATATTGGTGTTGACATTGCTGGATCAGATTATTTCAACGATCTATTTAATAACGAAGAAAAAAGCAGTAATTTCGTCGATAGCTCTACAACCAGCAAACTTCTTGGCGATCAAACAACTAACAATAGCACAACGTCTCAGTCAGGGACCTCCCTCGTAAATGTATCTTTGCCGTTTTCACTCAATACATCCGCCACAAACCAACCAACAACATCACATATACATCAGCATCAAGGATTACTTTTAGATGATAAACAAATAAAGAGTCAATCTGATTTAAGCAGTAATGACGCCCTAGTACATCCGAATAACGCACCATTTGAAATGTCAAATTTGAATCAATTACTACCAAATGGCTCCGGTACTGATTTGACTGCAGATCTTCCGCAAGTCAGTAGTACATCTCATCTGCATGAGCAAAATAATACACCTCCAGTTAATTTACAAGCAAATGTTAATATTGCCAAATCACTTGGTAACATAATCAAGCACAGCGAAAAAAATGAGCTATATCTTTCAAGGTCTACAATGTATGAAATTAGAACAACGTATATGACATTGCTGAAAAAGATAAAGAAAACTAGGCAGCAATTGTACAAGTCAAAACTTAAAACAGGACAGTTAACTTATGATAATGTTATGGCTGCTACTGGAGATGTTGATAATATCTTGTCATCTAATTCCAACGATCAACTGTCTTTAGATATTAACTTGAAAGATAGTGGACCTTTTTTCTAAAACGCCAATAATTACTTCATAATTAATCACCATGAGTGGTTGGTTGTTAAACTTTATATAGGGGCTTAGTATATAATCACGCAATATAAAAGTAGGGACACGTTTATTAGTATAGAATATGATGGTCTAATGTCTAAATAATGGAAGTGAAATAAAAGAGTCGATTAGTTACTGCACTTGTGAGATTTGCCTATCTGGTTTCATCAATGTCAAAGTATTTCCCCTTTTCACTTAATTTCAAATATTCTTTTGCAATATGTAAAGACTCATCATCGACAAGTTGAAGCATATTTTGAACAACTTCTAAGCTCAAAGACTTGCTGTTCAGGGTATCATTGATTGCTTCCTTAATGTCGGATAATTTAATATCGTTATGGATTCCTGTTATCACAGTCATGTATCTCTCACCCAATATGTCAGAATTTTTTAATAACAATCTGATATATTCTGGTCTATCAATGGTATACGGAATCATAAAATCCCATAGTTCGTCATCTTTCCAACTGATGACATAATCAATAGCCATCTTTGGGTTATCTAATTCGTCAATTATAATTTTAAGCGCCTTCTTAGCCTCCCCAATTCTTCCCCATAAATATATTAATTCTTTATACAATCCAGATTCTGCTTGACAAATTAAAATTGCCTTGTTCACATCGTAATCTCTCTTTTCTTTTAAAAATGGAAGTAGTTTTTTTCTATCATATTTGGTATATAATCGAACCATCTCGTTCTCTTGGGATCGCATTAGCTGCGGTTCACTTTTTGAAATATTTTCCAAGACTAGCAGAAGCAACTTTGATATATTAATGCCCTCTTCGTTCTTTTTGAATAAATTAACAAGCTTTTCCAGAGGGATATATTTAACAGCAACCACAGATAATTGGATAGATCTTGTGAACACAGTACACAGTTCGTCTCTGGGTAAGTTTTCTACCCTGGAAAGATCACCAGTGTAAGGCAATAAAAGTATTTCAAGTAATGAGTCCTGAAATTCTGGGATCAAATGTGGGGATTCAATCAAAGTACCAAGTGCTCTTTTATCGTGATCAATGAGCATATGACTGATAGCTTTTGAATATTTACCTGTCCTTAGATATAAGTAAATCAATTGTTCCCTGTATCGTTTGGAATTATCATTTGATAAATGTTTAAGTTCACCTTCGAGCCTCTCCTCGAAGAGGCTTGTTGAGAAACAGCTGATATCCCAAGTGTGTATCAAACGGCAGAATTCATTGAAGTCCTTGTTTTGAAGCTGATCCTCTAAAACTGTATCAAAAATTAAACTGTCCAAGCTATGATCTTGGGGAAGAGAATCAATTAAATTCCTAGTGATCTTCTTTGCGTTCAAAACCTTAAATATTAAAGCTTGCCATTGATCATTTATGAACTGTTGGAAGTCTGTGTCTTCTGAAATGTCCTTTCTTGCGGTAGTAAACACTTTCTCCATATTTGACCCAATTTCATTCCAATGGGAACGGTTTATTTCATCTAATAAATAGTTGATGCCCACTGTGAGTCTATCTTTCGGTTGAATTGACGGTATAAATTGTGCAATTTCCCAAGCCCTGAGAAGTTTATCATGTTTCAAAAACCATTCATAGTGATCGTTTAAAGATAATTCATGGATGCTAATACAATCTGTTGCACTAACTAGGTAGTATTGAGGGATGGAGTCGCTATAAATGAATTTGCCCAAATGGTAATCATGAATAGTTAGCCTTTCATAATTTTTCACAATAACTTCATCACTGTTGATCTCCTCGCCTGTTACAATATCAAATATTCGTAATTCAGGAATGGCAGCTTTTAGCTGTATCTGATCTTTACCCCCCCTGTTATATCCAAGGCACATCAATTGATCATCTTTAAATGAGGCCACTCCAGCTATGATCATATCTACCGTGAAATGATGTTCCAGTTCTACCTGCTTATCAGGGGTACCTCTTAGACTTGATGCTGCACTGGATAATATAGATCCAATATGACTGACTTCTTGAGCTGATTTTTGAATGAGAGAAACTTTTAATGACCAAATATTACAACCCCAGCCAATGATGATTCTATCACTCTCTGGGAAATTTACATGCGGTTTGAAAAGATCAGGTCTTGACATATCACTATTATTACGACCGTGTGTAGAGTCATTCGTACTTGATGGATAAGGGAGGTGTAATAGTTGCGATCTAGTTACACTATCTACAAATGTGATACCATCGTCGTCAAACCAAAAGAGGGTATTTTCCAGTTTATAAATACCTAAAATAGAACCTCTACCTTTTGACAGTGTTATATCTGTTCTGTTACCTAACCAATTTCTTTGTGATAAAATAACTCGGCCTGCCATACCTCCCGACACAAATAGCTTATTATTAGTGTAGTCATCATCTAATACCACAGCATGAACTGGTCTTTTAAAATCAAAGGCAGTTAGCTGTGAAGGATTCTCTAAAGATCCTATTATAACAGTGCCGTCCATGGAAGCGCTAGCAAAATTTGTTCCATCGCAGTATATGGACAGAATGGAAGATCTATGGCATTTTAACGTTTGAATTGATTCAAATTCGGTTGTAGTAATGTGTAATATACCTGCATGAGTACCAAAGAAAAATGTATTTTCATTGAAGTTACAACATGAAATGGTGTCTCTTTGGAAAAAACTTTTCGGGAGTTTAGAAGTGATACGAGTATATTTTAGTAGTGGAGGGTTTTCATCCTCATCTTCAGCATCCTCATCTTCAGCATCTGTTTCTTCAGCATCTGTTTCTTCAGTATCTGTTTCTTCAGTATCTGTTTCTTCAGTATCTGTTTCTTCAGCATCTGTTTCTTCAGAATCTGTTCCTTCATCTTCCTCGTCATGGTTAGAATTTTGATCATTCTGCAAGGTGTCCCCTTTGATCTCAGTATTTATGCTGTTGTGTATAGGCTCTTCTTCAGTTGAAGTTCTATCATCATTCATATTTGAAGAGCCATGTATTATAGCTTCAAAGCCAGTATTTTTAAACTTGTCGCTATTCAAATCACCTGTCGCCGTTGCTTCTAATGATCCAGGACTTGAATTTTGGAAGTGGTCATGATTGGCATATTTTAAGTCATTTTGAGCTGTTGGTGTCTTCAAATCAGGAGCTGACTTCTCGTTGTTTGGAATATCATGCTTTATATTATCTTCAGACATTTAGATAGTCTGATCAGACAGTGACTGCTATTTCAATATAGACCCCTTTACTATTTCAATGTGTCGTAAAAGTAAATTTGAAGTCTTTAAATTTAAGATTAATATCAAATTAAATGAAGAAAAAAATATTAGCCACAATAAGAAATAATTCTCTGCTTGAGGACCCCAGAGAAACAGCTTATTGTACCAGGTTGACTTTTATACAAAGATGGCCAGAGCTAGAAGAGGTGTTCTACTTCAATGTGATCCATCGATCAAAGCTCTTATTGTTCAAATCGATACTAAAAGAACAGATATCATCTTGGAAGAATTAGATGATACCCATCTACTTGTGGATCCCTCGAAAGTTGAATTCATTAAGGCAGAACTAAACCGTTTGTTATCTAAAAATATTTACAATCCTATGGATGAAGAAGAGAACCAATAATTGAAGCAGGTATCTCGAGTACTAATATTATTAATTGTTGTCATTATTTACAAAAGATTGCACACTTTGCATATATACATATATAGAGAAAGATAAGTAGCATAGAGTTTCAGCAGTGATGTTGTGTAACTAGGAATAGATATATATATTTTAACATGCTATTGCATTTATTTTTTACTTTTTAGCTCCTCTCTGATCTTTTCTTTCTCTGACTCAAGATCAACCCCAAATTCTTCTATTAAACGTTTCTCTAGCTTCAACCTTTTCTCTAGTTTTTCCTTCTTCATTCTAGCCAATTCAGCTTTGATCTCATAAGGTTCCTTTGGAATCTGGTTTAAAGTTTCTGGATCGGGCCAGAAACCTGGAACATTTAATTTACGATCGGTATCTGTCCCAATATAATACATAACCCCAATGGGTGCCAGCAAACAAAAGGAGAATCTAAACACTTCTAATTGTGCCCTTGTGTATCTGAATGGTAATCTAAATCTCATAGTGTTGATAATGCTGTTGTTGGTTTTGCTCTTTATATGATTCTTGTCTATCATAAAAGGGTTTTTGTCGTAAGTTTCTTTGATCATCAAATTTGTAATTATTTCATTATAGATGTATAAATTTGTATAGCTCTTGAAGATGTGGTATATGAGCTAGTAAAAGATTAGGTAGAAACAGTCGGTTAGACGGATATAATAATACCTGCTGAGTACCGGTTAAATGATAATATGAGTTCAGCCCACTCCAAAGCCAATGATTCCATAAACATATCAGAACTGTTAGGCAAATTGATTAAATTTGATCCAAATGAAGACAAATATGTGATGGATGAAACTATATCATCATTTTTATACTACATGTTTCCAAGAGACTTATTCATTAGAGCATTATCTCTGTTAGAATCACACGACATGTTCATATACGTCTTAGAAAATGAAAGTCCGCCAATTGCAGGGCAAATACCTACATTAAGAGATGATGAGTCTTCAACTTTGATAATACGTCAAGAATCTTCTACTAGTACAGTAACGGATATAGATAGCTCAAGAAATAAAACCAATGCACCATTACAAGCCAGGCTAATTGCCAAGTTTTATGAGGAATCCCTGTATGAATTGGATTTTTTGTTCAAGCTAATTGTCAAGAATCAATCTGAAAATATGGATACCGCTAATCAATCACCGGATTCATTAATATACGTGGATATATTACATTGGACATGTTCATGTCATGAATATACAAAGGGAATAGCAAACCAAATTGAACTTAATCACAAAATAAGTCCAGATTCAAATATTCCCCTGAAAGATTGCCTTTTATCAGAGATTGATGATATAGATAAGTTTTCTGCTGATAAATTTTGTCAATTAGATTCATATAGTCTTTCTAAGCAAAGATACTTTAAATATGAAAATGTAATGTGTCCACATTTGCTTGCATATGCCATCTTATTGGTGTCTAACAAAGATGTCTTGACATATTTTACTCAGCAAAAGGAGTATGTGTTCTTACTCTCGATTGATAGTATCAATGAATGGCTGAAATTACATATCAATATAATTATATAATACAGTTTATTAAATATTGCATTATTAAAGTCATTAAAAGAATTTATAGATATATCTTGATATCATGATTTTCAATGTAATAACTCAAAATGTTAAACTAAAATTAAAAAAATGTCCTAACATATTTTTATATCAATTACAGATTAAGATTTTATTGCCAGTCTACTAGCCTAGTCGTTTTGGCCATTTTGGACTTGAAAAGGCAGATGCAGTATGAAGAGGATAGCCCCTTTAGCTACTATTGCCTCTTGATCATTTTATTATTGTTAATTTGCTATGATAATCATTATGAACCTTTATCCCTGGCTATCATAGATTGTATCATCCGGATGTTCTAGATTTTCTGGGGATGAAGGTGCTTGATTAAGCATTTCAGACACAATAGAACTATTTTCATGGTTAAGCACATTACCCTTGTCGTTAGTAGGCTGCAACACTGAAAATTTTTTCATTTCTTTTGAAAAGCAAAGCCTTATAGGTCCATCATTATTATTCAAATCTTCATTGGATTGCGAGAAACTTGTAGAGGCAAAAGATGTTGTCGAAGATGAAGAAGAAGGAGTGGAAGATAGTATTGAAGGTTGTGGTACAACTCGACGTCTTTTATTACCTCGATCTGACTTATTAGCATTTGATTCTTGTACAATAGCGATTATGCATTTAACCGGTTTTCTTTGTGAATTCTTTAACCGAAACCATTCATTATCTTTATTTATCCAGTCCCAGTATAGACCAATCTTAGCTTTAATGAAAATTTCCCAAGTATTATCTTTATTCCCCATAGCACAATTAGCAATTAAAGCACTCTTTAAATTCTGAACATTTTTACGTTTTAATAAACTTTGTCTATCAGAAACAAGGAAATTATTACCATTATTCAAAATATCTAAATTATCCTCATTATATATACCAGTTAGAGATGAATTATTTTCACTCTGAAATGACGTATTCATACAATCATTCAATAAAATGACGATAGAATTATTCGAATGTGTGTATTTGGTTAACAATGTCATCATTACAATCAATCTTTTACATTTAATATCATGCAATTGACGAGAATCCACACCATGGCTTAAAATGACATTTATATAATTTACAACTAATTGGGAAAACCCGTCAATAATAATAAGAGAGTATTTCTTACCACTCTTGTCCTTTAATAATTGTTGGAAGTAAAAAATTAACTCACTAAACTTTTTAATCCTCATCTTAAAAATGCTATAGCCCTTATTATTAGTAAACCATTGTTGATCTGACATATTTACAGTTTTATTTGTGTCAATCCATAGCACATTCTCCTGTGGTTGTTCCTTGTTCATATTAGTCACTAGCTGTTTGGCTAATTGTGTCTTACCAATTCCGGGGACTCCGAATATCTCATATATCGATCTTTTATAAAATCCATCATGTAATGCCTTATCTAATGATTTGATTCCACTTGTCAAGGGACATGGATTTGAATTTAGCAGCTGTGATAGTGGAACTCCTAAGGACATGATGGGCAATAGGGAACTGTCTTGATTTAATGGCTTGTAAACTAGTTTCTTACCCTTGGCAGATTGTGTCAGTATTTTCAACTCATCGATTTACGAATTTTTTATTTTAGTATTTTTGGAATTTTCAATAACAAATGTTTTTTTTCTACTTAATTAATAAGGCTAATTAAACATGAAACTTTCCTTTGGGTCATTTTAAAAATTAATAAAGATTTAGACAAGTTAATTTAGTTCATAAGAAAGTAATATTTAGTACGTAAAAATAGTATTTGTATACAGGTTTATCTTTAGAGAAGAAGAAAAAGAAGATATAGTGGCGAAAACTGTTCAAGAGATATTACGTCAAAACAGATCAAGCCTTGGCAACACTTGTGGACGAAGCAGTTCTTTTTAAAGTATACTTTTCAGTAGCAATTTGAGATTTCTTACTACTTGCACTGTTCTTGACATGACCTCTAGAATCTAATTCGACAGTACCAGCACTTTGGAATAATGATACTTTACCGACTAATAGAGCTAAAGTCTCGACAACTTGACCTGGATCAGTTAAATGTGCCTTGGCAACAGTCTTCTTTGAAGCAGAACCAACAGTAACTGGATAAATACCATAATGACCGGATTTGTTTTTCCCATCAGGGAATTTGGTTTCCCATTTATCTTGAATAGTGTTTAATTGTCTGAACATGTCTTCATCGGTGAAATCATCACCTAAACATAGGATAAAATCTGGCATTTCCTCTCTTGGAATGATTTCTTTCACCGGTTTTAATAAATCTTGTGGAGAACCATGTTTATGCCAAACTAGTCTTTTAACAATTTCACCTTTATTGACAAATCTTGGTCTCACTTCAATGTTGGCTTTACCATCCATTACTTCTAAATCATAATCATCACAATAAGTCAATAAATCTTTCTTTAATTCAGCTGCATGATATTCACCTAATTCAACAACAGCACGTCTGTAATGCCATGTTAAAGCCACTTTTTTCCTTTCAATAAATGAACCGGGAGTCTTATTAGTGATTTCTTCCATGGATTTACCGACACGCTTTTGCCATGACATATCAACTTTTTCAGTTAAATTAGTCCAGTCTGGACTATCAACATCTTTAATGAAACAACCATGTTCAGCAGAAAGACCGATATTTTTGTTTTTGGACCCCCACCATTTATTTAAGAATTGTTGATCACGACCAGAAATAATCCAAATTTGATTCTTTGGATCTTCAGCTAATTTTTCCATAATATTATATAATTTAGCAGTTGGAATAGCAGCAGCTGGATCTTGAACAATTGGAGTTAAAGTACCATCGTAATCGAAAAGGAATAAACGACGTTTAGCATCGTTATAATTCTGTAGAAGAACAGGACGATTTAATGCTGGAGTAATCTTACGGTCAACATGATTATCACTCAAACTAGTTAAAGATTTTAATAATAAATCAGTCCATGATTGGATTGTTGGTACTTCAGGAGACAATTTAGCTTGTAAATTTTCTTTAATATTAACAGGCATCTTTAAAGCCATATTGATAGATTTAGCTACAGCGACAGAATCCCATGGATTGACAATGATAGCATCTTTTAATACGGTTGAAGAACCAGAGAATTCACTTAGGATTAATGGATTACCATAACAATCAGTGTTGGCAGCTTGATTGTTTGATTTGATGGTAACGTATTCTAATGCGGTTGTATTCATACCATCTCTCACACTAGTAATCAAACAACAATCTGCGACTCTTAATAAAGATAGGTAAACATCCTTTGGAATTCTCATATAATAGTGTTGTACAGGTGAGAAATTCAAGTTCCCATATTCTGAATTAATTGAATTGACTAATTCATTTACTTGTTGTTCTAATTTGATGGTTTGTGGAGAATCTCTATTTGTTGTTGGTGATGAGACTTGAATTAAAACCACTTGGTCTCTCCATTCAGGATACATGGCTAAGAACGTTTCAAAAGCTCTTAATTTTTGTACGACACCACGAACAGAATCAAGACGATCTCTACCAATGATGATTTTTTTATTTTGATAGGCATCTTTAATGGCTCTAACTTTATCATCGATATCTGGAGTAAAGGCATCTTTTAATAGTTGATCCTTATCTACACCCACTGGTAATGAATCGACGACAACATCACCACCGTATGCACTCAATTGGTATTGATCAAACCCATTTGAATCCTTTACTTTTGTTGCTGTTGAATCTAATAATCTTTTACAAGATGAGACAAAATGTCTTGAGAATTGTTCATTTTGGAAACAAATTTTATTTGCACCAACAAGACCATCTAGAATTTGTTTTCTTCTTGGTAGACAACGGAAATATTCATAACTTGGCCATGGAGCATGATGGAAATAACCAATTAAGATATTATCATCGCTGAATTTCATTCTTAATAGTTGTGGTAATAACATTAAATAGTAATCATGGATCCAAATGATATCACCCTTTTCGTAGATTTCACCAATCTTCATAGCATAAGCTTCATTAAATTTGACATAATCGTACCACCAATTATTTTCTTGTTCACCTTTACTATTATTTTTGGAGTCTGATTCGATGTCTGATGGGTTTAAGATATAATGGAACGTTGGCCAAATTGTCTTTTCAGCATATTGTCTCCATCTATTTTGATCTTTACGTAATAACCAAATTGGATTATAATTTTTTTCATCCTTTGAGTTTAAGGCGTTTGTTAAATTATCCATTTGATTTGGTGTTAAATAGAATGGTTCATCTGCTTCTAATGGGATAGAATCTGTTGGGTTGTCATGGTTGCTTGCCATGATAGTGGAATCCTGGCCAGTTTCCTTTTGAGAGTCGTCATGTTGTTGTTGTTGTTGTTGTTGCTGTTTTTGTTGTTGTTCTAGCAATTGGGCCGTCCAATCGTCTTCCCTAGTGATTTCCCCAGTCCAACCAACGACTACCTGTTCGTAATCCTTTGAATTGCTTAGATAGTTTAAAGATGAGAATAGAGCTGAGTTCCCAGATAGTGGCGATAATTTCCAAGTGTTTGAACTTTCATTCAATTGAATCTTGTAAGGCAATTGAGTGACACAATTGATGATTCTTTGTTTCTTTGTCGTGGTCATGTTTATTGATTTATTGATAGATAAGTAATGTTGTAAATATGTCTATATATATACATATACATATGAAAGATTTGGAAGGGGATAGGAAGAGTTTATCCCTATATGTGAATAATAATTTTTCAGGTCTTTAAATAAAAATCTGAGTTTTGTCATTATGAAAAATTTATGTTGGAGGGGGTAAACGTATTTCCCCCTGTTGCAACGTTGTTTGCAAAGTTGCTTGCAAGTATATTTGATGTATATAATACATATATATATATATACGAATGAGTGTTACCAGAATTCGAATATCCTTGCCATTAGAAGATACAATTTAGCCAATATATCCTGTGGAGGGCCATGTTGGGTTGAGTTGTTGTTGCTATTGTTTGGTATTTCTGGAGGATCCAATATTATTGGTTTTGTACGTAGCACGCCTTGGTTGATTTGGGATATGCATTGTAGATTAGCATGAACTCTTTTCAAACTTTGCGATATGAGTTTTTGAATAGATTCCGGCAATGCGTTGTTGTTGTTGTTGCTGTTGGATAGATGTATTACTCTGGCTAGGAGAACACTGTTTATATGCAGCAGCAGCTGTATCTTGTACTGTTTCTGGTCATGCGGGGTGACCACTGTGTCTGGATCTGCGATGTTTATATTGACATTCTCTTGTGGCATGGCATTGCTGTTCATCGTGGCGTCCGTTGCTGTGTTCCACTGGATATATTCCACTGGATATATTTCACTGTGAACTATTTAACGAATGATAATTTTCATCTTTCTGTAATAAATAATTTGTTGCAAGTAGCTGTTACGTGCAAGTGGGTATATATCCACATACATTGTGGAGGAGACTGTACTCATGTATACAGCGTGGTAGATATACAGAGTGGTCTTACAGAGTGGGTGTACCACATCTACAGAGCATCCAGGCTTCAGAGCATCCAGGCTTCAGAGCATCCAAGCATGGACGCTACACACTGGGCAGTGGCTGCCGGGGAGATAAGCCCACCCGCGTTCCGCGGAACCCGCACGCCCACTACGAAGGATCCGCCGAGAAAACCGAGCCACTATCAACACACAATGAAGCAGAGCACAGAGCAACGCAGAATTACCATTTTGGCGTTTGTTGTGGTGTAAGCAATCAATCCTTCAATCAATCAATCATTCATTCAACCCAAATTCTGTTCAATCAATTGGTTCCTCCCATTGTCATTTGGCCCAATTCTATTCTTTCCCTGCGAAATTTTCCAATTTCCAAATTTTCCAAATTTTTCACTTCAAACTTTCCAAATAAAATGGGCTGAAAAATTATTTAACAGTGATCACTATATATACAAAAATACAAAATACAAAATATATATATATATATATATATTGTCGGATTATATACAGTGGTAGTTCCATATTATCGCGATATTGCAGCTGTGTGTTCCCACCCACCCCACAATTAATATATATCGATACAAACAATACTCCATTCATTTGCATAACCTGTTGTTTGTCCGTTCGCTACAAAGATATATACAGGCTTATCAAAACAAACATGTCGGTACAATGGATCAGATTTATCTATACGATAATATATAGACTGATCTCATCAGTCTTCAACAAAAGAAATATCATAACATTACCATTCAACTTCCTCATTAATTTTGCTCCCGTGTTAATCTGGTTGAATCTTTTCAACTATGCTAAATTAATTCCAAACAGTATTAGACCAAATATACACTCCAAACTGGCATTCCTTTCAGACGCGTTCTTATTCGGCGACTGGTTCCATGAATTAAACTTTCAATACAACTCAAACAAATTGACTCAACTGTCCTTCGTCACATCAAGCACGTTCTTCACTTTCATACTGGTCCTTTTCCCAATTGCCATCTGGTTCTACATCTATCATGTCAGAAAAGTTCAATTCAATCTGATCGAATGGTACGATCATATATTCCATTTCGAAAACCCATCAAATTTGAAAAGATTAAGATTAATCATATTCCCTTATTTCATCCCATTCATCTCATTCATCGCTCTAAACATTATGCATCTTTTCTCAGAACAATCACCACAAAACTTCACCACCGCAAAGGATCTTACCGCATGGACCTCATATGTCATCTTGCATGTCACAGCACCTATACTAACCACCGTATATCTATACGTATTCCATGCTCCAGGGATGATCAAATGTTTTGCCTTCACATTAGGTCTACAAAATCTTTGCGGCATATTCACCCATCTATTGATCCCCACAGCTTCTCCCTGGTTCACCCATATGTACGGCATCAACGATACAGAGCACGTATCGTACGATCAAGAAGGGTTCGCCGCAGGCCTGGTCAGAGTAGACACTCATCTCGGAACGCATCTAAACACCAATGGGTTCCATAAGAGTCCCATCGTATTCGGCGCCGTACCATCGCTACATTCTGCAATCGCCTTCCAATGTTTCCTATTCATCATGACTAGAGCTTCCACTCTAAAACATAGATTTGTCACAACATCAACACCAACCGATCAACATTCCCCGTCTCTGTCAGTATCAGAATCAACTTCATCACTATCCGATGATAACGAAGACGCGACTACTCCTACTTTTGAAATGACAACTTTCACCAAAGATTTAGAAGACATATCGACAAGCACCACAACAACAGCATCTTCAAATTATCCATTGAGATACATACAATTATACGATTATGAAATATCAATGTCAAATAATTGGAAATTTAAACTGTTCAACAAGGGGCTCTTCCCCAAGATCCTTGTCTCATCATACATTCTACTTCAATGGTGGGCCACAATGTATCTTGATCATCATTATAGATTCGATCTGTTCATCGGTATGTTATATTCCCTAGTAGCATTCATTGTAATGAACGTACTATATATTCAACCACATATTTTGAAAAATTGGTTGGATTTAAGATTGGGTGAAAAAGAAGATATCAATAATGAGGCAAGAACATATGGGATGAGAGTCTTTCAAGGTACAAAGTTTGAATGGTTTTTTGATCCACTATCATAAATAAATTAATAATATTTACACATTACATACTTTCATATTTTAATAAAGTGAAAAAAAAAAATTATTTAAAAATATTAATACATATATATATATTAAAGCAAACATATACAATCAACCCCCCCCCCCCACATTGCAAACAATACAGTACAATACAACCAAACAAGGATGCCTGAACTAAATAGTAAACAAAATAACAGTACTCTGCCATTACACATGTATATTCGCCCATTGATCATTGAGGATCTTGATTCAGTGACCAAATTAGAAGAATTATGTTTCCCACCAAATGAACGTGCTTCCAAGGATAAAATTGAATATAGATTGATTACTTGTCCAGAATTGTGTACTGGTCTTTTCATTAGAGAATTTGACCCAATCACTAAAGAACTCGTCACCGAAAAATTGATTGGACATATTATGTCTACAAAGATCGACTCCGAATATATCACTCTAAAATCAATGGAAGTTGGCTCTCACGATGAAGCTAGTGGGGTTATCGCTATCCATGCCCTTGTCATCAATCCAGATTATCAAAAGAAAAATCTAGCCACTCTATTAATGACCGATTTCATACAGAAATTAAGTAATCAAGAAATTGGTAAGAAAATTGTAATCATTAATCATGAACATTTGGTACCATTTTATGAAAGATTAGGTTTCCAAATCATTGGTGAAAATAAAGATGTCGTTAAGGATCCAAATTTTACTAAAGAAAAATGGCTGGATATGGAAAGAGAACTAATCAAAGAAGAATACGATAATTAATAGTAATATATGTATAAATATATATATTTTATTAAAAACTATATACTTCTCTTAACGTCTATCAATATCAACTTTTTATAATTCAAACTCATTGTCACCTGATATCTATTAGTGCCCTTTAATCACGGGTTGCTTCATCAAATTGAATTTATTTTAATACTCGTTGTCAATAGTAGCCAACCCTCCCTTGATTTGTTGCATTGTACAACAACAACAAAAACAACACAATGGTGAGGGATACCCACACTCTTCAATTGTATCAAAATTGAATGATGGTTGCTAGAGGCTGTGTATGGAATTTACATGAAAGGAAAAGACAAGAAAGCCACGTATATATAAAGAGAATTAGAGTGTGAATACAAATCGGATCTTCTTGAATCTTTTGATAAACTATCCAAGACGCCAAAAATATCAATTCAATTTAACATATGATCAATAGATTTACAGCATTACGTTCTTGCTTACAGCCTGTCTCGATTAGACACTTCTCTCGTGGCTGCAGCCCAGTACATTTCAAATATACCTCTACCAACTTGGAGAAGGGCCAAACAACAAAGAAACCAAATTTAAAACATGATCAAGACGTTCAAGAAGTAGAAGAGCAGAAGAAATTCGATAAGAATCAAGAAAAATTAGAAAGAATGGAACATGATTCAACTTATAAAGATTTGAAGCAACCAAATTGTGATAAACTGAAAAAAATTGGTGATGATGCTAGAATCGAACAAAACAGACCAGATGATGGGGTTTATTAATCAACTGATCATCTGGACCTTCTTTATATTACTCATCTATACGTTACTCATATATATATTCAATCTCATCGCTATTTATTACTATCTACTATTAAATAACTAACGTTAATTTATTTATTTATTTTGTTATTTTTTCTTTCATTTATTTCTATTTTATTAAAGGTGTAATATTATTTAGTATTACAATCGCAAGTATAAATTGCCAAATATAAAAGTAAATATACCATAGATAGACTGCAGAAATAGTTATACTCTTGTAAAAGTTACATATTTACTGGTTTAATTGCTCCTTTTGCATATTCATAACAGCTGTATTTTTTTTGATTATTTTTTGGCACATAGCATATATATTCACTGCCACTGATCAAATACAAGCAAAAACACACACCAATTAAATGACTAATCAAAATAACATATATTATTGCAGGTCCCTTACACGACTGTCTGATGTTGCTGAACAGTTTATTATAGATGATAAAAGTGATCCACAAGTTCACACCAAGCACGGAAGTTTACCTCAACAAAGAGATCTTAAATTTTACTTAAATCAGTGTATTCATATTTTATCCAATTATAAAGATCAATGTAAGTTGTTGAAGGATGAATATAGTGTACTTTTGGAATCTACACAAACCATTCCAGATGCTCCTCGATTGGGTAAAGAGGTGCTGACCATTTTAGAAAGTTCATATATCTACTATAAGATCATTCATATTATTATATTGACTAAGATACCGAATTTAGAAGAATTCAAAAACATAAAAGGTTCAATATCCACAAGTGGCAAAAACAAGAATGACTCAAATCACAGAAATGATAAAGAACTTTTGGGAATCTATAACGATTTATTCAAGACTTTATTAAATGATGAAAATATTTTGCAAATAAAATCAATACTAAAGAAAAATTGTCATCCCCCATCATCGTCATCACAGCATATTGACCCACATTCACCACCTACATTGAAACATAATACTAATACACTACCATCCATAAATGAATATTCAAAACAACTATTAAAATCTGGTTCTCTAATTTCAGGTTCAACTTTATTCAACATCTTATTAATAGAACACAATCCAAACGATTTCTTATTTATTGATATTAGGCCAAAGATTAAGTACAACACAGGTCATATAGATATGCCAAATATTATTTGTATCGAACCTATATCTTTTAAAGATATCTATTCAGATTATGAATTGGAAAAGAAATCGATGATTACTTCTACAAATGAAGAAATTAAGATATTTAATAACAGGACTAAATTTAAATTTATCATTTTATATTGTAATAATGATTATACCAAACCACAGCAGATTTTACTCAATATTCTATTAAATAAATCATTCGAAAAGCCTTTGGATAACGAGCTGACCAAGATATACATATACGAAGGTGGATTGAATGATTGGATTATTAATGGAGGGAAAACGGTAGAAAGTAAGGGAGTAAACCGAGAGGAAAACAACAATGTCACAAGGGAAATTGAGATACCAAACCCAAACGCCACACATAGCGTTTATCTAGATGGTAATACTACAGGTTTGAATCTAAAATCTTTGCCTAAAATGATTCCTAGTGTGTCACATACAATGGATAGTTCCATGAGAGATATGATGTCAAGCTCGTCACTTCTATCCTCAGGCACAAATACAATGATGGCATCTTCATCAATGAATAGTGAATCTAAATTAACTGATTCCTATTCAATTATGTCAAAGCAAACTTCAGCTAACAATAACCCTAAAAGAACGTCGAGTCTTAAAAGATTTTCTCAACTATTACCAAGTTTTAAAAGTAGTCCATCGCCATCGAATTTAGGAAGCAACTCTCCAAGGTTGCCTCATCTACATTCAAATTCAACATCTGCTGTATCATTATCTACTCTATCAAATGTTGTATCTCATGATAGTGGTAATAAAACCACCTGCACTTCATACCCAGATACTCGTAACTTATTACAGCAAAGCGCTATGAATGATACCTCAAGCAAGCTGAACAACCTTTCATCATCCCCTCCTCAACTACCTAAATTGCCTCAAAATATTATGGCTCCACCAGAACAGGCAATGGGATCACCGACTAATTCAATGAATATCTCTTCAAACTATCACACAAGATCATACTCGTCACCAACATCCGCGCCATTAACTGTATCATCTCCCACCTTATACTCATCTGCTGCAACATCGCGGTTGAATAGTTCACTCAATTCTAATAACAACAGTGATACATCTGTTATGGCAAGTAAATTACAAACTGAAACGTTACACAGTCAATATGATTTGGATTTCATTGTTGGTTTAGAAAATATGGGAAATTCATGCTATTTGAACTGTATTATACAATGTTTGCTAGGGACTCATGAACTAACAAAAATTTTCTTAAACAATTCATATGAGAAACATATCAATTTGAACAGTAAATTAGGCTCTAAAGGTGTTTTAGCTAAGAATTTTGCCCTTTTAGTAAATACTATGTACAACCATGCATTAACAACAGCTAACACCAGGCAAGCAAATACCGCTTCGTCATCAAATGTCTTAAATAGAAAAAAGATTACCAAAACTAACCCTGTGAGGCCACAACAATTTAGAGTTGCTGTAGGATCTGTGAACACACTTTTCAAAGATTCTTCTCAGCAAGATTGTCAAGAATTTTGTCAATTCTTATTGGATGGTTTGCATGAAGATTTGAACCAAAATGGTGGGAACCCACCGTTAAAAGAATTATCCAAGGAAGCTGAAGAAGTTAGAGAGAAATTGTCATTAAGGATTGCATCATCTATTGAATGGGAAAGATTTTTAACTACTGATTTTAGTGTCATCTTAGATTTGTTCCAAGGACAATACGCATCGAGATTAACTTGTAAAATTTGCGAAACTACATCAACCACATATCAGACATTTTCTGTGTTATCAATTCCAATTCCACATGATAGTAACAAGACTGCATGTAGTATTATCGACTGTTTCATTGAATTTACTAAAATAGAAAATTTGGAAGTTGATGAGCAATGGTCATGTCCTCATTGTAAAAAGAAACAACCATCCACCAAAAAGCTAACAATTACAAGACTACCTAAAAATTTAATTATCCATTTGAAGAGATTTGATAACAGATTAAATAAGAACAACAATTTAATCAGTTACCCGTTTACATTGGACTTAACTGACTTCTGGGCTAATGATTTTGATGGGAGATTACCTACTGGGGTTACTAATGAATTGCCTACGAGAGGACAAGTTCCGCCATTTAATTACAAATTATATGGTGTTGCTTGTCACTTTGGTTCTCTTTATGGTGGTCATTACACTGCCTATGTTGATAAAGGTATTGGTAAAGGTTGGCATTATTTTGATGATACTAATTTTAGAACTATTAAAAATTCTAATGAACCGATAACATCGAATGCATATGTGCTATTCTATAAAAGAATTTATGGTGGTGTTTAATTGATTAGAAAAAATTTAGACATTATATAATATTTAATATTTAAGAATAATGATAATAAATAATAAAGACTATTAAAGTATAATCTTCTTTTTAACAATCGTCAGGTCATACTCAAAAAATAAGTCTAAGAAGAGCAGGAAATGTGAGCGTTATATACATCAGAGTTTGTTATCGTACTAATTCATTTGCAATAGATCATAACTTTTTTTATTAGATGAGGAAGAAGGGAGCAATTCAATTATTCCCAATCATCTTCATCAGAGTCATCGGCAGTTTCATTATGAGAAGCTTTCTCAATTGATTCACTACTAATATCTTCTTTCTTCACAATAACAACAGAAGAATCTTCTTCTTCCTCATCATCGTTCCCCCAGTCAATTGTTTCATTATCTTTAGTTTCTTTCTCATCAGAATCCTTTGCAGCTATTATCTTTTCATTTTCCATGGTTGGCACCTTAGTCTTTTCATTGAAATAGATAGACCAAAACTCATTGTAAGAGATAAGTTCGGGAACAATATTTTTCATCAAACTATCTAACTCTTTATCATCTTTTAATAGACTACTTATTTCACTGGCTTTATCTTTTATCATTATGTCTTTATAACTGGAATCTTTCTTGTATTCTAAGTAAATCGTTTTGTCGGTGGATAGCTTTCTTAATCCACGTTTAGTTTTGTTTCCACCAATAGTTTTACTGTCATCATCATCATCATGCTTCAAAGGACCATCATCTTCTGGAGAATTTTCTGTTACTATTTTCACTATATCATCAACTTGTGAACTCAAATTTTGAGTCACGTTAGACCAAAAGCCTGATGACGATACTTTATTCCAATATGATGTTGCAACGTTTTCAATGCTAGCTAAATTTGAATCTAAAGTCTTGATATATTTTTGTGCTTTTGCAGCAGTCTCATCATCCATTAAAGGTATTTGAATGTTAATATCACTGGAATCATTGCTCATAATATCTTTTAACTTACTGGTGGTTTTTTCATAAACATTGCCAACTTCATCTTCAAATTTGTTAAATGCTTCATTTGTCTTATCATCTTTTCTCATATGTTCGGCATGGCTGTCTTTTGAATCGTTTTGAGATACAGGTTGACTAGCAGCAGCATTCTGATTTAATGCTTCTTCTTCGTAAAAGAACTCCATTATTCCTTATCAGTGTTCGGTTATGTAGTGTTGATGCAGCTATGATAACTCTGTATAGAGCCCTTAGAGATGAAGTACTTGTGTATTTCATTATACCTTTTCTTGAAGTTTGTTTATTTCATTAAGTTTCAATGAAATATAAAAAAAAAGTTCAATATTCGATGTGAAGTTTTAAGATTGGATTTAGAAACACAGTTATCTTCGAAGTTCAACAGATTGGTCACCTTCAGTCTTGTTCAAATTCAATTTAGATTGACATTTATTCACTAAAATAACCCGAAAAGAGCACAGGCAGAATGTCTTACGTTACACCATTACATTTCAACACAGTTCAACCAAACTTGTATAGAGGATCTCGCCCAAGAGAGATCAATTTCTCTTTTTTGAAGACATTACAGTTGAAGAATATAGTTTCCTTGACATCAGAACCTTTAGATGAAACCGTGGGATCATTTTGTCGTGAAAATAATATCAATATGCTACATATTGAATGTAATAAGAAGAGTAAGAAAGTGAAGTCTAAAGATGCCACAGAAAAGAAAGTGAAAAGAAAGAAAAAAGCTGTCCCAATTGATTATGATGTTGTTATTAAGACTATAACTTTTTTAGTGGATAGAAGAAATTATCCTGTGTATATTCATTGTGAAAATGGTGAATTAATCACCTCATTGGTTATTGCATGTCTTCGAAGATTCACTTATTGGAGTACCGTTTCAATATTAAATGAATTCCTAATATATAATTCCAGTATTAACGTTTATGAGAGAGACTTTATTGAGAATTTCAAGTCAGAAATCGTAATTGAGGGTTTAAGGATAGAGGATAAAGTACCTTGGTTGAGTGTTCAATTTGTTAAAAAGACCAAAAAATCTGATAAAGACACCGGCAAAGATAGCAAGGATAGTGTTACGATGAGTAGTGTACCAAGTTTACTGCCAAAGTTAAAATTTCATAGTCTTTAAGCTTTGAATGTTACTGCTTTGCTGTTGATATTACCATAATATTCGCTTGTTTTTCAAGGAAAGAGTGTTAAAATTGAAATTTCAATACCAAATTATTGATTAATGAGAAATGATTATAAGTTCTGATCCATCAGAAGCTAAACATATAACACACTTAGTATCAGCTATCCACCTTTAGACATATTAAGAAATACACAGCATATTATGGCTGTCACCATTTTTGATATTAACAAATATGTTTTGATGCCACATCAAACCCATTCCATGCTTTCCAAGAGAGAGGCTGAAATGATTACAAGTTCGATCACATCAATGTTAGAAGATTCATATTGTATGGATGAAAACACTCTGAAGTATATTGTCAGATTCTATACGATGGATGATTTTGGTAAACTTATATTTAATAGAAATCAACATCGTAGGTGTGGGTATCCTCTATGTGACAAACATTTAAATACACCAAGCATCGATATTAATAATTGTGGGTCTGTCATTAGTTATTGTAACGGATTACACTACGACTGTTCAAATTTTGTTTTAACTCAATTACATGAAATGCCAATTTATAGAAGAACTGGGATTCACTTGATCAATAGATATGATTTAACTAAAGTAAATCAACAGAATCAAATGTTTCAAATGAAATTGTTTGAAGAAATTTTACAAGAAAAAACCACAGAATATGATCTTGATATGATGACAGATGAATTAACCAAGTTTGGATTAAAACTATGACAGGACCTTTTACAAATGATTATATATTCCAAAATAATTTATTTACAAGTATTTTTGATTATCTATTTACTCATTCGAATGAAATAAAGCATTTATTCTTCAAAATACTTATGAGGTTGTTTTCTTTATTCCTATAAAATGGATTAGTATGTGGGATTTGCTCTTTTATCATCTTCTCGAATCTTTCCTTTCTTTTCCAATACATCTTGTCAGATTCCTTTTGATAGTAGTCATACTGACCACCATCGACCAGTTTTTCCTTCTTGAATTTTTCAAAGTACTCTATCCTTTTGTTAGAATCATTTTGCATTGATTTCATAACATCTTTCAGCGGTTGTAACCATTCAATGACATTTGGGGGAATATCACCATAATCTTTCAATTTCAAGAACTGTTCCAGTGAATTAATCTTATATTTTGGAGGTTGATTTAATTGGTGCGCAAGTATTTCTTCCCATTGAGCTTCTTCTAGAGCCCAATACCCGTGAAACGAATAACACAAGGCGATGGTATCAATTTCTGATTGATGTTGAAGTCTTGTTTCCCTAATTAACCTCCCTAATTCCTTGGATTGGTTTTTATGTTTATTTACAGCAGATCTAACAAACCAGATTTTACTCTTCCCCTCCATTGTATAAGAAAGATACGCTGGTGGAGGGCCCTTTTTC
Organism: Monosporozyma servazzii; assembly: GCA_033807795.1. Lineage (NCBI taxonomy): Eukaryota > Fungi > Ascomycota > Saccharomycetes > Saccharomycetales > Saccharomycetaceae > Monosporozyma > Monosporozyma servazzii. Next base: position 278,999 of record CP138596.1, on the reverse strand, counting down.
AATTGCCTTGCTATTGTCCCCACTCGTTTTAATCCATATTCATGCATTGCCAAGGGCAATAATAATTTACGTTTATAATCCTTTAGCATTCCACTAGGTAAGAGTTGTTTTAATTGTTTCCTCTTACAATAATCTGATAATATGTTCATTTCAGTTTTGTATTCCTTTGTATTTGTAGGATTATCCTTGGGAGTTATTAATGGAGTCAGTACAGTAAGGATGTTGTTTAAGTTATTTACTTTGGGATCACTATTTATCGTTTCCCTTACAGAGGTTACATCCTTCGACTCTATTAGAAGCCTACTAACTTCATCCCAACTACAACTTAAAACCAAATCATTCAACTTTGATAATGTCTCCAATTGGCTTCGAATAGTCCATGCAGATTTCTCATTCTTAAACCGTCTAATCCGTGTATTAATCACTCTTTGAATTGAATTTGCAAACCCTTTTGAATATAGATAATTGTTTGTATTCCGTAAAGCATGTCTATATAATGTTAGTACTGCACTACGGTGAGTGGAAATACCACTGAAATGGGTCATCTGAGATGTATTCAATTATGCTTTTAGGTATTTTAATGTTTAGTCCAACTTTAAAATTAGACGTTCTTTTGGAATAATAAAATTAAAGATCTTAATTTAAAGATGATTTGAATATTATTAATTAAATAAAAGAGATATAAAATAACTAGTTTGGAATAGTTAAGAAGTTAAATTAGATTAAAAGTTGAAAATAAAATTATATATATTAATATTTAAATATTAATAACCTTCTTAGTTAACTAAAGCAGAAGCAGTAGCAGATTCGTATTTCCAGTTTGGTGGTAAGACAGCAACCTTTCTGTAGTATCTAGCTAATCTGTGAATTCTAGATTCGATTAAAATTAATCTGAACTTAGCATCCTTGTCCTTTCTGTTTCTTTCTAAATGCTTTCTGACGGCAACGGCCTTCTTGATTAAGAAGTATAAATCTTCTGGAATTTCTGGAGCGAAACCGTTAGATTTTAAGATTCTCATAATCTTGTTACCGGTGATGATTCTAGCTTGAGTGACACCGTGAGCATCTCTTAATAAGACACCGATTTGAGATGGGGTTAAACCCTTTCTGGCATACTTGATGATTTGTTCAACAACAGATTCAGAGGATAACTTGAACCAAGCTGGAGCGTTTCTAGAGTATGGAATAGCAGAAGAAGAAATACCTTTACCCTGTATAGAAATATATTCGATAAATATAATAATAGATTATATCATATCAAAAGTAAATTGTTAGTCAAAAATATTCAAACGAAAATATAGCATAATTATACAATCGTGACAATTAAGACAACAAAAGTTTCAATAATTTTTACAAGATCTCAAGTTTTACATTAAAATAACTTTTTTAGTTAAAGATTCCATTTCATAAGATTTGATGAAAGGAGGATACATCACTATCCTCAAACTTTCTCCATTAAGATTTTGATAAAAGGTAACATACGCAAATATGTGTCTCTGTATCTCACTCATCCTCTTTTATTTGAAAATTGGAATCACCCAGCTACTATACCTCGACAACATAACAATGTTATCTAAATCATATCAATTAAAACATGATTTTGGTATAGACCAGTTAAAAAGTCAACTTAATGAAACTTGTGATCCTTCATAAAAACAATAATCCTATTGTTGTACACTCAATTGCCAACGATGTATCTTTTAATTAATAAAAGAAAAACATACGGCACTGTGCATACGACCCATCGCGACTTATTTATTTGTGTGTACTGACTTTTTTAGTGTTGGGAAAGTATAAGATTAAATCTTCAGTAATATCAAAAACCTCTGTTTATATACTTCTCAAAAGACCGCAATGTCATCTCGAAATTATGAAAAATTATGAAAATTTTGGATTTTGTGCGTTATCTTTTGCGTCTCAAATATTTTTATTTTTTAAAAGAAACTGTTGAAGATAATTACCGCAAATGGAAATTAGAATAAATCAATATTTTGCTGAAAAAAGACTGCAAAAAACAGTCCTCCAAAATGTGCTATTCATTAAATACAAATGGAAAAGTTATACAAAATACAGAATGTCACATATCTATTTGCCAAACTCAATCTCTTGAATCAATTCCTCCACATCATCTTCGTCTTCTAATCCTGAGGTCACTTCGACCATCTTGGAAGTACCACATTCATTTCTTACTATTTCCAATGCACCAGCATATAGCATTTTCCATTCTGATGACACTACGGTTTGTGGTTTCCAATACAATAGGATCAATGGAGTTTGTTTGATACCGTCTTTGGTGGTCAATGGGTATGCCATGAGTACAAATCTTGGTGTATTGTCTGGTAAGATCTCTGATAAATCGTTTAAATCGTTTAAATCTTCGTCAAGCTCTTCTTGTTCTTCTTTATCAATGACAATTGCATACGATGGTGATGGTTCAATTTTAATGGACAAACATTTGATTTTCTCAGACCTGGCTGTTGAGGTTCTGAATTTTCTAATTGTGTCTTTTGTACCAGTGGCAATCTTATATAAGGACGACATTGATGTATGTGTGAGTGTTCCTATGCTTTGTATAGTACGTTATTAAATGAACCCTTTTTGTAGTTTATATGTTGGGATTTCTTTTCGCATTCATTTTTTTCGAACAAGAAAAAAAAAACGTAATTGTAGTTGCAATTTTACTATACATTATACATAAAAGGATGATATTACATATATATAAATATATTCATCTAACAAACAAAATATTTATCATCTTTACAATCTTCTGGAGTCCTTCTAATAACTTCTTCGATATCCCATCTTTGTGTTTTGCCATCCCAACTTGATTTACTTGAATTTAATTTTAAATTTAGCATTTCACCAACTTCGTTAACATGACGTAATAAATAATCAATATCTTCCTTAGTTAACGAGGCAGACATACAAAATCTAACACGAGATTCAATTAATGGAGTTGCTGGATAAGCAACAATAACCACTGCAATGTTTCTTTGTAACATTATTCTTGAAAAAGCAGGCATCTTGGATGGACAATATAACAATAATGGAATAACAGGGGAATCAGCAGCACCATAAACAATAAAACCTAATCTTTGTAAAGCCAATCTGAAGTAACGAGAATTGAAGGCAATTCTTTGTAATCTTTCTTTACCTTCGCCTGGGTTTAACTCGCCCATTATTATCTTCAAAGACGCGATGGTTTGAGCTAATACTGGAGCTGGCATTGGTTCGGCATAATTTGGTGTAGTTAAATCAAGTCTTAATCTATCAATAATAGCTTTGTCACAAGCAATATAACCACCAGCAGCACCAAAGGATTTTGTTAGAGTCCCCATTAAAATATCAACATCATTTGGATCAACACCAAATAAATCACAAACACCACGGCCATTTGGACCCACAGCACCAATAGAATGAGCTTCATCAACATAAAGATAACATTTATATTTCTTTTTCAATTCAATTAATTTTGGTAAATTACACATGGTACCTTCCATTGAGAATAAACCTTCAACACAAATTAAAATTTTCTTCCATGGACGATTTGTCTTTGGTTGGCCTAAGACAATTTGTTCTCTAATTAGTTTTTCTAACCCATTCAAGTCACCATGTTTGAAAGCTCTAACAGTAGCACCGGATAATCTAACACCAGTTCTAATAGAGGTGTGATTCAATTCATCAGAAATAATTAAACATTTAGAGTCTAAGAAAGCATTGAAAAAATTAGCATTTGTACCATAACCCATAGAAAATAGCATAGCATCTTCTTTACCCACAAATCTTGCAATTAATCCTTCAGCTTCTCTATGTAAATCAGTAGTACCGACTTGAGCTCGTGGACCACCAGGATTAATACCATATTTATCGACTACATCAATAGCGTAATCTGTACACTTACCTTCACTTTGAGCAAAACCTAAATAGTTATAAGATGAAAGATTTAAACACATTTTAGTACTGCCTGGATAAGTGAAATATTCATTAGAATCATGAGACTCTCTTTCAATACATGTAATAAATCTACCTGGAACACCAGTAGCTGGTCTGGAGAAACAATCATCAATTCTCTTTTTTAATCTTCTAACATAAAAACTTTCTAAAGCGGAATACCATGGGGCCATGCCATCCTTTTCGATCACATCAGAGTATTTATTCTTTTGAAATCTTATACCAAAAAAATCACGAACATGACCAAAGATAATTACGATTAAATAATTAACATAGGTGATGATGGAAATATAATATGGTGGGGTATCAAGAACAGGTTCTGGAATGGCTTCACCGTTTAAACACTTGACTTGGTAAAGATAATCTTTACTCGTTAAGCTACCAAATTCATTTTCTCTCTTGATCTCTACCGGTAAGTCTGGCGGTGTAATTAATGGAACGTGTTTTGGATCACGTCCACTGTTTTCAAAAGGCATATTTATGTGTGTTGTGGCTTATAATATTAGCACTTAGAAAAGCAGGCCACTTGATTGAAAAAATAAAACACAGTAAAAAGGAATGGACTGGTTAAACACAGAAGTAATAAATTGGAGAATTCACTAAAATGTAACAGTTGCAGTTTCTACCACTTCAGTATCCAATCGAGATTTTAGCTAATCGTTCAATTGCGGTAAAAGATGGGATAACTGATTTGTTGATTGATCTGTCCAAATATTTGCTCATTAAGAGACTAATGTATGCAATATTTAAATTTCAAGTTTTATAAACATTCAGAAATTTCGCGACAATCAAAAAAATATGTCAAAATGAGGCACGTGACTGTGAGCCACTATATTTGAAACATAGCGTTCTTTTCTATATACATGTCAATAAACTTCGATGGATAGATTATTATGGTAATTAGGAATTTATTTGAATTTATGAATGATATAAAATTAATGTTTCACTAACACTCATCTTCAAAGAAGAGTCTTTTATTTAATTGTCAATATTTCCAAGTTCATATTTGCCTGGACCTAATAATCTGATGAAATATTCGCATTTAGGTGTTTCCTCAGCAACGTGAGCTACCACTAAGACTGTACCAGGCCACGATTCCAAAAATTTATGGCAACTTAACATGGGGCCTGTTTCCATACCGGAGAAGGCTTCATCTAATATTAACACTTCAGGCAACTTGATCAAAGCTCTAATGAACAACACTAGTTTTTGTTCACTAACAGTCAATTCTTCAAATATCTTTTTGTCAGCAATTTCTTGAATGCCAAAATAGGATAAATAAGTATTGACCAGTTTTTGTTTATCTTGGTCTAATTTGTTCCACATTGGAATAAAGTTATTAGCTGAACCTTCATGAAACCCTGAGGATATGCATTCTCTCACAGTGGTATGATTCCCCGTTTTCTTTAAAAAAATTGCATGTAATTCAGGAGAAGACATACCGATCTTCTTATTTATATCAAAATAATTGGATTTACCTGTTCTTCTCTCTTGACCGTTCTCTATAACCCTCGGGTTCCAAGATTGTGGATGTTCAGCAATTATCATTGATAACAACGTAGACTTACCAGTACCATTATCACCTCTAATATGCCATTTACTACCACTTTTTACGTCCCAGTTTAAGTCTTTTAAGACTGGTTCGCCACGGTATGAAACATCAACACCTTTAAACACAATACTGCTTGGTATTTTGAGGATATCATGTTCCTTTCTATTACAAAATGGGTGATTAGAAACTAAATCACTAGCAGATAATTTATTTGTCTTGTGAAACTTCCTTTGTTTCTCGTCAATTTGCTCAGTGGCATAACTTTTCAATTTACTAATCTTCTCCTGTACTTGTGATATTGGACCTTGAAAAAGGATACCATTGATTTCATCAACGGCAACAAGATTATTACACCAATTTGGAATAGTATCTTGATATCTAAGCCCAATAATAACCGGAATCCCAATTTCACTATGACTCTTATTCAAGAATTTAGAAATAGTAGACGAGGCAGTTGGATCTAAACCCAAAAATGGGTCATCCACAAGAACTAAATCTGGCTTCTTTAAAAATGCTTTAGCTAATCTGGCACGTCTCATTTGACCATTCGAAAGGCCCATGGCCCATCTATCTTGTAAATCAGTTAATTTTAATTCTTTAATCAATTTATCATACAGTATCGTATCAATATTACGATTAGTAGTCTTAACAGAGTAATTAACAGCATTTGACGCAATTGAATCGCCAAGGATGAACTGTTTGCAAGTCTGCTCGAATTCGTCTTTAAAAAATTCATAACGTGCACTTAAATGTGCAGTAGGGATAGCACCTTTAAATTGAACTTGTTCAATTCTTGGTTCGCTTGAATTCGCCCAATGGAACGCCAATGGTGGATGGCAGAGATATTTATTACTTAGGATATCTATTAATTTGGATTTACCGGGACCCCAAATGACCCATTTTTCATTATCCTTTATAGTTAAATCTCCAATCGGCTTAATAAACACTGGTGGAATCTTATTATTTAAGGAAGATTTAAAAATGGCATTCGAGATTTGAAGTAATAATTTACCACTACTTGACATCTTTGAATATGTTTTTTTTCGGAGATGGTTAATCAGTTTTGTATATGTCCTCGATCTAATACATTTTTTACTCATAATTAAAGTAACTTTTACTGAAAGTAAGAACCATACAGCTCCTGTGGATATAACAAAGTGAAAAATGGACCTTTCCCCTAGTTTAAATAGAAATGATCAAGTATCGATATTTTTTAAAAGGACAGTGCAATCCTGGGTCAAGATAGCAAGACTATATCGCTGTTAAATGATAATCAGTTTACTTTCTGTGAAGATCGAGAATAATGTGTGATTTAACAGTATTGTGTTAAACATTAATAAACGTCAGTCAAATAGTTAAGAAATTTTGGCAATACAAATCAAGTTTACCTTTTTGGTACTTCCACTTCTCAATAGTATCATACAACTTGTTCATGTTATCTCTTTGATGGTAATACATATTACAGTACAGAAATAATTCTGAAGTTTCTACAAAAAAAAATCTTGAAATTGAAAGAAACAAAAAAAAAATGAAAAACATTGAATTGCAAAAAATGAAACCCACTAATAACATATAAGATATAAATAGCCAAACAGACACACAAGCCCAGACACATTTGCATATTCACATCACATATACAATGCTATTCTTTTCATTCTTCAAGACACTAGTGGACCAAGAAGTTGTTGTTCAAGTATGTTCATTTTGAAATATTTATTCTACTCATGGAAAAAAAAATTAGACTTTTTACTAACAAAAAAAATTTAACACATATTAAATTATATATTATCCCTACATTCATGTTTTTGTTTTACAATATAGAAGCATAATGGATGGGTACGATTTATGGTTAATATTGATTTTGTTAATTGTTTACAACCAGTTGAAAAATGATATTGAAATAAAGGGTACATTACAATCAGTGGATCAATTTTTAAATTTAAAATTAGACAATATTTCATGCACAGATGAAGTTAAATATCCACACTTAAGCTCAGTAAGGAATATTTTCATTAGAGGATCTACTGTAAGATATGTTTACTTAAATAAAAATATGGTTGATACAAATTTATTACAAGATGCAACTAGAAGAGAGGCTATGAGTGAAAAGAAATAGTTGTTATTTTCATCATCTATAAATCATATCATTTTAAAATATATAAACTTTAATAAAAAAAAACGGATTCCTTTAATGTATATTATTATTATTATTATATAATCTTTGTTCACAATGTGCTCGTGTATGACCTGGTTCATGACAAAATGAACATAAGATTTTATTCTTTTTCTTTTTCTTATTTTTCTTTATAGTAGCGTTGTCTATAATATCACTGTTTGTAGTTTGATCATCCATTTTGACAGGTATTAGTGCGTATGATTGTCCTTCCCTTTCTATAAATTCTATTTTGTCTCGAAGGAGTTCATCTAACTTTGTTTCATCCATAATATGTGGTATTTGGTTACTGTTATTATTGTTGGTATCATTATTATTCAAATTTAATATCATGTTAATTAAATCATTCAATTTTTTTAGTTTTGTATCATATTCAGTTTTCTTTTCAGTGGTAGCATTATTATTATTATTTAGTGCAGCTTGTTTCCTCTTTTCAATGATTAATTTAGCCATTGCATCCATAGCTTGTGATATCCTTAGAATATCATTATTTAACTTATCATCTTTTTGTTTATGTTTTGGAATGTATTTTTTGATTGGATGCTCGTTTGTATTATTCATTACTGTATTACTTTGAATGGTGATCGATCTTTTATTTTCCAAGCATGAACTGCTCATCTCTCAATTACAGCATTATTAATTTTTCACTTAAATCCAATCATCTAAAAAGACAAATTACAACAAAAGAACAATTAGAAAAACAGAGTCTGCCCCTTCCACGGTTCGAACCGCATGATTCAGACCCACAGGATATAGGGCGAACTTTTCAGAAAAACCAATTAGACTGTAATGGTTGAGGGAACCCAAGTGATTGGTTTTGTTTGCCCGGCATGGGAACGAATGTTTCCGGCGGCCGGCTATGGGATTTGCTGTCAAAGTGGTTTCTTAACAGAGTCATTTTGATTTCTAAATTATTGTTTAGCGGCACCATAGTTTGAATGCGACCCCTGGGTTGTATTAGGTTTACTCCAATGGAATCCTTCCAAATTGTAACGTGTTCCAGTAAATCGAACTTTACGAGTGGCTCTAGTTTAACAGTATGAGAAATCTACTGATTTGGACTGAGGCCGTAATTTAGTAAAGTAACCACTTCGATTCTTCGGAATTGGATCTGGGCTTCATTGTAATTGCCGTTAGGGGAGTTTAATCCAGCGATGGCCGCAATGACTCGTAAGGAGGCGACTGGAATGGCACAGTGATCAATTGGGATTTCAATTTAAAGTTGGATACTCAAACAACAAATGTTACCTTGTGTAACGATCAATTGCAATTAATGCATTGGTGGACCCCATTCTTTTTTTTATTTAGTTGTTGTATCACTTATTTGTCGAATCTTGTAAAGTTTAGACCACACCTAAATGTGTCTTCACTTTATAATTAATTGTAAGAAATTTTTACGCTAGCATTCCTGTCATACTTTCATATGAATACGCTATTATTGAATAGATTCTATCCATCGTATTATAAACCGAATACTGAGTTATTCATACCAAGCTGTTCATATTGAACCCGTGATAAATGAGTCTTTTCCTAATTGTGTCAACAAAAAAATTTGTGAAAAATTGAAAATTTCATAAAAATGCATTTAAATAACAAGATGAGATGAGATGACTTTAGATCTATTTTTATATTGTTTGTAGATATTTTATAATATCAAGCCAAGTTTCTACCCACACTATCAACCAAAAATGGCCAGAAGAAGAAATAATACAAAAAAGAACGGTAACAAGAAAACATTTGGTGCTCGTGATGATACCAGAGCTCAAAATAACTGGAATGAGTTAGTAAAAGAAAATAATAAATGGCAACAATATTATCATGATATGTTAGATGTTATCCCTGATTCTCAATGGGAAGAATTCAAGAAGACCTGTCAATCTCCTTTACCTTTGACATTTAGAATCACTGGCTCTAGAGCTCATGCTAAAGAGGTTTTAAATCTTTTCAAAGAAAGACATTTACCAAACTTAACTAATGTCACTTTTGAAGGCGAAACTTTAAAAGCCCCAGCTGAACTACAATGGTATCCAAACAAATTAGCTTGGCAATTAGACGTTCCAAAGACTGTTATTAGAAAAAATGAACAATTCGCAAAGACTCAAAGATTCTTAGTCATCGAAAACGCCGTTGGTAACATCTCAAGACAAGAAGCCGTTTCTATGATCCCACCAATTGTTCTAGAAGTCGAACCACAACACACCGTCTTAGACATGTGTGCTGCCCCAGGTTCCAAGACTGCTCAATTGCTTGAAGCTTTACACAAGGATACTGATGAACCAACTGGGTTTGTGGTCGCCAATGATGCTGATGCCAGAAGATCCCATATGTTAGTCCATCAATTGAAAAGATTAAACAGTCCTAACTTAATGGTTGTCAACCATGATGCTCAATTCTTCCCAAGAATTATGACTGTTCCAGGTTCCGATAAGAAGAGCGATCTATTAAAATTTGACAGAATTTTATGTGATGTCCCATGTTCTGGTGATGGGACCATGAGAAAGAACGTTAACGTTTGGAAGACTTGGACCACTCAAGGCGCGTTAGGTTTACATCAAGTTCAACTAAATATCTTAAATCGTGGTTTACATCTTTTGAAAAATGGTGGTAGATTAGTTTATTCTACTTGTTCTTTAAACCCAATTGAAAATGAAGCTGTTGTTGCCGCTGCTTTGAGAAAATGGGGTGCTTCTGTCAAATTAGTTAATTGTGATGATAAATTACCAGGCTTGGTTAGAAACCAAGGTATCTCTGCTTGGCCTGTTATTGACAGAAACATGGAAACTAGAAATAAAGGTGATGAAAATACCGCCGCCAGTTGGTTCCAACCTACTGAAGAAGAAGCTGCTAAATTCAACTTACAAAACTGTATTAGAGTCTACCCACATCAACAAAACACCGGTGGGTTCTTTATTACCGTCTTTGAAAAGGTTGCTGATGTGGAAAAAACAAATGATAAAAAGAGATTAGCCACTCCAACTGAAGAAGAAGAAGATGTTGCTGAAAAGAAGGTTAAGAGTAATGATGAATCTGCTGCTGTTGTTCCACAAAAGAAGGAAAGACTACCTCGTGACGCTAATGAGGAACCATTTGTCTTTGTTGATCCAAAACATCCAGCCCTTGAATCATGTTGGAACTTCTATGACATTGATGATAAATTTGATAAAAATACTTGTCTAGTTCGTAATGCCACCGGTGAACCAACTAGAGTCATTTACACTGTTTCTTCTTCTTTGAGAGATATCATTCAAGCCAATGATGACAGATTAAAGATTATTTACTCAGGGGTTAAACTATTTGTTTCTCAAAGAAGTGATATTGAATGTTCTTGGAGAATCCAAGGTGAATCCCTACCAGTTATGAAGCATCATATGAGTAAGAAGAGAATTATTTCTGCTAATTTGGACATGCTAAAATTCTTATTGACTGAGTCTTTCCCTAAATTTGATGATTTAGAATCTTCGAATTTGGATAGTCAATTCCTTGAAGATATTAAGAAGCTAGGCTCCGGTTGTGCTTTCATTGAATTTGACAGAGATGATGGAGAAAGCTTATTCTTGCCTGTCTGGAAGGGCAACAAATGTATCAATTTAATGGTTTCCAAGGAAGATACACACGAGTTATTATACAGAGTATTCAATATTGAAACTACTGCTAAGGATAACTCCAAGGCTCAGCCACCAAAAAAGACCGAAGAAGCTAAAGAAGAAGAAAAACCAGAAGAATCTAAAGAAGATGAAAAGAGTGAGGAATCTAAAGAAACTTCTTCTGCTTAGATAATCATTATATAACTGTATTTATAACATTCATTGTATATTAAAGGTATAAAATATTAAAAAGTATTCATCCGGTGACTATTTCAATTTGAGAATAAATAAAAAAATCAATAATATTTATTTAGCAATAAAAATCATACCAGTTGGCCAACAAAAAAGTGAGAAAAACTCGAATTAACAAGTATTATTACTCTATATTGCTATGAAAGAAGAAAAAGATCAACTCACGGTAAATGAGTTCATTGCTAATCAAGCTTCTTTGGAGGAAGAAGCTAGAGAATTGATGCCATGGGATCCTAAAAAATGTACATACAATATGGGCCCGCTAAGACAACAAGTATTTGCTTGTAGAACTCATAACAGTATTGGGTTATGTTATTCTTGCTCCATCAGATGTCACACTAGGTGTGATATTGTGGAACTTTTTACAAAAAGAAACTTTACATGTGATTGTGGGACAGAAAGAGATAATAGAATCAATGAACCAGAACAAATTAGATGTGAAATTAGATGCAATAGATCATATGATATTCCCGCTTCCGATAACATGTACGGTCACAATTTCAAAGGAATGTTCTGTGATTGTGCTAGGGAATATGACCCGGATTCTCCTGCTGTTATGCTACAGTGTATCATGGGCCTTGAATGTGGCGAGGATTGGTATCATGATCACTGTATAATGGGGAAACCTGACACTGCATTATCTAGAAGAGATGATGAAAAGACTACTAAGACTGATTCAACAACTCTTGAAAAGAGTGTAGAAGGCTTCCCTGATTTGGAAACTTTTGATTCCTTTATATGTTGGAAGTGTGTTTCAAAAAATGAATATTATTTCAGCAAGTTATTATCTCATGAATTATCTGAAGAACTTTTTACTTGTAAGCTACCTCATGATGATATAATAGAAGGGCCGAGTAAACTACAGGGAAACGACAGTAAGCGGTTATACTCTGAAATGAGCGAAAATCAGGCTGATCTTCCTTATTCATTGTTTCTTAAACAAGATTATTCTAAGACACTACAGAAGATTAAAGAATCGATTGGAAACAAAAGCGATAAGTTGTACATATTTCTAGATCAAATCGTACCATTTTTGATAGAAGATGAGCCCACATATGAGCCTAACGAAGATGATGACGAAGAAGTGGATATTTTTACCTTGACAAGAAATATTTTTCAGAATTCTGCAAATAGAAGTCAAATAGCTCAAAATATAACTGCCTTCCACTCTTTAAAATCCAAGCTAAACGACTTTTTGAAACCTTTTGCAGAATCAGGTGAGGTTGTCAAAGAGGATGATATAAAGGCATTTTTCCAAAAACCTGAATAAGCTATTAGGAAGACTTGATAAAAACAGTTTCGATACGGTGATTGGCATTCTGGAAATTTTATGACACTTAGAGTTGATATCAATCAATCTTTAATTGACAAAAATATATAGGATATATGATCAACCTTATAATACTAAAGCGGTCAACTCAGATGTTGTGCCATGTAACTATACTATACTCGTATGTAGGGAATGTTACATTTAACGCAACTACCCTCACGAACCACTTGAATAAAAAGTAGCAAAAAATGATTCCTAGCGGGATCGAACCGCTGATCCCGGCGTTATTAGCACCGTGCCTTAACCAACTGGGCCAAGGAATCAGATATTATTGTTTTTTGAAAGGATTCGTATTATTTAAGTAGTTGATTAGTATCTTAAAGGTAACTATATAATATGTAGTATATAATTGTCTAATGATTGTCTGACCTATTTCTAAAAACCTTCTTCCCAAGAAGTAAGGAAAAATGTGAAATAAGTTGAAGAAGATGATTATATGATACTAGAATAATCATCCTCTTTTATACATACTAGTTTCTCATAAAAAGAAACGTTGTCGTTAATCAACTACCTCATCGTAGCGTCTTTCATAAAAAGAAACGACATTGTTCACCACTACCTCATCGTAGTGGTTCCTCGTTCAAGAGAGAACTTATTGTTAACCTAACTACCTCATCGTAGCGGTTACACACATAATGAAAACTTATTGTCAACCTAACTACTTCAGCGTAGCGGTTACACACGTAATGAAAACTTATTGTTAACCTAACTACCTCAACGTAGCGGTTACACTAATAATTACTTATTGTTCACCAACTACCTCATCGTAGCGGCTCCTCAATTAAGAGAGAACATATTACTAACCTAACTACCTCATCGTAGCGGCTCCTCAATTAAGAGAGAACATATTACTAACCTAACTACCTCAACGTAGCGGCTTTCACAAAAAGGAAACGATCGTTAACCTAACTACCTCGACGTAGCGGTTACACTTCGTTTACTTACCTTTTCATCAAGGTCTTGGTACAGGGCTCATAATATTTTATCTCGTTTACTTAACTTCTATTATCTGTCACATAATAGAAGTTCGTTCTTTTGTGTCATCTCACTTTTCTTTTTCGAAGGCGCTGGTCCCGGTAATGGAATGGTGAAAATTTTCCTTCTTGGAAATTTATCCGGAGGTTGCTCTTCAAACAATAGCTGAGATCTTAGTCATTTCTAATATTCAATTCTTAACCTTTCTTAGCCGTATTACTATCATTGGATAGATCGAAACCAGATCTTCCTTAGAAGATCATATTAACCATCATTAATAAATTGTATCAACTTTTATCTTTTAAAATTATATCGACTATATTCAATTATCAAAAAGTCGATCTCTGACATTTTTACATTTTGGGCAACTGTTCATTACTCTAGTTGGCCTGCATGCTTCTTATGTGTGTTTTACACAAATTAAGACCACTTAACTGTTAGTCATGGGTGGTAATTGTATTTATTCAAAAAAAAAATAAAACAGCAGAGAAGGGTGCCTTTCAAACAGACACAATGGATAACGTAACGTAGCCTAAGGCAACGTCAAGCAAGGATTGAGTCCGGCTTGGTTTTGATCTTCGAGGACCTATAAGATTGCCCAAAATTCCATGTTACGTTACCTCATAAAATATTTATTATACAGTTATAAATGGTCAAAACGAAGTAAAGAAGAATGCTTAATATATAAACTTTACAATATCTACTTGGGTACTTCATTCACTACAACTGTTTGTTTTTTAAAGGCATTTGAGTATTTATTTTTTTTTTGTGTACTTTCATTTCAATTATGTTCTTCTTGTCTTGTTTCGAGTTAGTCATGTTTTTGCTCTTATTTTAATTTTAGTTAGAGGCTTATCTTTCTCAGAAAATTTTAAAGTTTTTTATCTATTTTTTACTCTTTAGGAGTGAAATTTCTTTTGAATGGAAAATACGAGGATTATAAAATAAACAAAAAATTAAATATGGTCCAATATAATTTACCTCCAGACAACTTATTGATTATTTTGCTAATAATTTTAATGCAGTTTTAGAATAAAGTGATTTATGTAAAATGGTTCAGAGTATTCAAAAGCAATCTAAACCTATTTATTTTCACTGAATGCCCTTCTCGACATTTTATCACTCAAAAATGGAAAATCAGAAATTCTTTGTGCTCTAAATATTTACCCTTACATATTTGTCTCTAGTGGACTTGATCCATCTGGATTAAACAAAGTTTTGAAACATCTTCTATGCACACGACCTCTGGTTAATAAGTAAGCCAACAAAGTACGCACAGTAATATATACCCCATCAGATACGTATTTAAATCTAAATTTCAACAAACTGTACTCCTCCTCAAACTTAAACATCAATGGTACAGCTGAGAAGTTTTACTCAACGAATGAACAATCAGAAAAAAGTTAGCAGAAAAGTAAAATGAGACTGACCTTTGATACTATTATGCTTTATTACTAACTTGGTATATATTTCTATCTTAGGGTATTTCTTTTTTGTCAAATGTCTCTGATAGTTATAGCAGCCCACTTAATTGATCTCTGTTTATGCATTAGATGGCCTCATTGCCATTAAAAGCCAACTTTTTTTTATCAAGCTATCTGGAAATAAATAATCTACATGACAGTATCACTACTAATTTTGAAACTGCAACTTCAAAAGTTTTAATGGTGTTTTAAGCACGCTATTACTTCCAGTCTACAAACAAAGCTTGCCGCTTAAAGCAAACTTTACTAAACTCGGAAGAAGACAAAATCTGAAAAATTACTAAAATCTATCAAGCAAAAAAAAAAAAAATCGATTATGTAATGCACCAGGTTAACAAACAGCTAATACAAGAAAATTGAGCCTAATCTAAAACCAAAAATCACTCAAGCAATTAATTATGACTATAGATTATCCTGAAGTTGCTGCATTCGACTTAGATTACACTGTGTGGCCATGTTATTGCGACACCCATTTATATCCGCCTTTTAAACCAGTCAAAAGTTCAAATGGAGAAGTTTTGACTGTAGAGGATGCCCGTGGTTTTCAATTAACCCTTTATAGAGATATTCCAAAGATTATCAAAGATTTGAAAGAAAATGAAGTTAAAATTATCTCTGCATCAAGAACCTGGGCACCTGAAATTGCCAGAGATTTGATGGAGGTTTTCAAGGTTGAATATAACGGTGAACTTGTTACCTTAGGGACATTATTTGATGCTAGTGAATGGGGTGAAAGAAGTAAAGTAGGCCACTTGAGAGATGCCATGAAAAAATTATATGGTACTGATAATTTGAAAAAATATAAAATGTGCCTATTTGACGATGAAAACAGAAATAGAGATGTCGAGAAACATGGGGTTAAATTTATTGAAGTTAAGGATTCAGACAATGGACCATCTTGGGAGTTGTACCAAAAATATTTGTCCTCATAAAGCAATTGATCAAGGAACAAATAACTAGTCTTTTCCATGTCCTAACCCCAAAACCCAAATAAAAATAGGGCAAACTGATGGCAATTCTGTGATCTAATGAAAGAAAAATAGAATATATTTTAGGAATGTTATTTCTGTCTTTTTTTTTTAAGAAGCTAGCAATATTTATTCCATAAAAGACGAAGTAGCAGCTTATGGAAATCTCTAATCGGCGGAATATTGGCGTACTCGATCAGCCACTCTTTATTTAGGTTGAAAGAGTTATAGTTTATTCCAGCATGATTAACCCTTGGTATATAAAGCATATAAATTTATAAAATGATAAAAAAATTTATAACTTTGAGAAGAATATAGCCTGTCAGTATACACAAAAAAAGAATTTGAAGTAAATTGACAGCTGACATGAAATTTATTGATATATACTCAAACATCGATGAAAATCTTTTTTTGATACATAATTTGGTTAGTAAAACCTATTTTCAAATACCGAATATTAGTTATAAATTGAAAAGTTTTGATTCTAACTTTGAAACAGCCTAAAATAATTGCTTTTTATATGGTGATGTCAGTAATGTAACAGTTTAAACGTTTGAGTTAACTAATTAGAGTAGTAAAAATCCCGTTGTCAATCAGACACTTGAGTGATTGTTCAAATAAACAAGGGTATACAATCTTGTAAGATGGTAATATTTTCATGCCATGCGTTTGATAATTAAGCATATTAAAAATTTTATCTACTTTTTTGCATATTACGTATATCAAGAATTATTAGACTTTTACTCTTTTGATCACATTCAAAAATTTAATGTACCATTATTTAAAGTTAACTGATTGAATAATCGTTATGTGGCCAAAGTAAGCTTGAATTTAATACACCCAAATTCTCTATTACAAAACCTTAGTACTATTAAGCCAAACACAATGAAATTTAGAGTTGATTAAAAAAATACTGCATGCTGCAGGACTAATCTTTACCGTAGAATGTTTAATTTGATTTTATCAACCCACTTTTATCGATAATACGAATATCAGAATATAAGCCTGATGCTAGGTTATGAATCATTTCTGATAGTGATCATGCTTAAATTTGTCGAGTGTGTGTTGGATAAACCATTCTTTAAAGATAGAAAAATATAACAGAGTGTATGGAAATGGGAACAAACATCTATATTGCTCAGTAGCTAACGCTGAAGTGAAACCTTGTCCTTTTATTATCTTTCATTTAGTGTTTTTGAATTAAAAAAAATTTTAAGCCTGCCATCTTAGTATAGTGGTTAGTACACATCGTTGTGGCCGATGAAACCCTGGTTCGATTCTAGGAGATGGCATTTATTTTTTACACTTGTTTTTACCAAGTCAAACTTCAATGAAACAGTTCTATTAGCCTTTTAAAACCACAGTCTACTTTTTGACATATTTGGATTCTTTTTAATGAAGCTTGGGATAACAAGTACAAATAATCAGAGTTTTATTTTCGAATATATATATAATTTGATAAAAAGTTTACACATGAATTGACAATATTCTATAAATCTACGCTAAGTAGTAATGTATTATCATTGTAACCTAACTTGCCCTTCTTTCATTGATACGATGGCAAATGGTTTTTTAACAAACTTTCTTGGATGATCGTAAAACTTTAATGTAGTACTTGGAACTGTTCAATTTTCAATATCAACTCCACCATCTTACTAACCGTATCACTTATAAATTCTGACACCAAAGTTTAAACCAACCAGATTGATACCGGCTTATTCTACCACTGGAGGGTAGTGAACCGGTCTTTTTTTTGACTCTAAAGTTGTCATTGAATTTTTATAAGACAGATACGTATTCCAAAAAATGGCAACCACGTTAACAGCCAGTAACTGGTGTTGCAATGGGACAAAAGAGAAGTTAATTGCTTGAAATAAAGGCCAAACCGTCCAATTTGTTTTCAACGTACTCCACCATTGATCGTTTATTTTTTTTTTAGCAACATCTAAAGAGTGCCCTTCCATTGTGGTCATACACCCAAAATAGAAAGGTAAGGACAATGGGGCAAATGCCAATTGATCCACTGAAACTCTTAAAAGCCTGTTTGTCCAATCTGAATTACCTTTGTTTGGAATTTTTACCTTATAACGTAGTATCTTATACCATTTATCACCAATAAATGAAAATATTAAGGATCCATATATGACTGCCCTTGCAGTTCTTGGAAAATCATAATGCTTTACTGTGTTAAGTATATTTGCAGAGGGTGTTTCAGCACCATTTTCAACAGGATATTCTGAGTGGGAGAAAAATAATTGAGCAGATACATCACCTAATCCAAATAAAGATCCCGTCATTATAGCATTTGTCGTTTTGGGTCTTTTGCTTAAAGAATTGAGATAGAAATTCAAAATCTTGGACATGATTTCAATATACTGGTTTAAGGTGATCTTTGATTACTATTTTAATTCTTGTGAATCTTTTTCTTTTCATGTTCAGAAGAGTGATGACGGTTGACATATAGTTTCACTTTTGACATATTCTGTTGCAGAAATTTCATTCTGTCTCTTTCAAAGAAGACTGAAAAACTCCTTAAGGATTTTACCAAATCGGGAAATTTCACCTACTTTACACGTCATAACGTAGTAAGGGCCCCACTACCTTCTATATGTGGATTGGGTTTGATCGAAATGAAAAATGCTGTATTAATGTATATATATATAGATATATTCAGGTCTATAGTTTTTATAAAATGCTACTATTTATGCAATTGGTTCCAAAGCTTCGGCAGTATCGTCAGATGGGCAACGATCCACGTAACTACCGCCACCGATGTAGGATAACAAAACTGGGAGAAAGATTAATGCATGTAAGGAGGCGACAAAAATCAATGACATCCACATTCTAAAATAGAACACTTGGAAGATCTTGGAACGTGCAAAACCCAAGACACAAACCCCAATAAACTTTGTAATGGTAATGCCCTTAAAAACAGATTCACCAATAGTAGACATTGCGTGGAAGATTCTTGATTCTTTGTCGGATGGGACATTTGGTGGAATCATTGTAAAAGATCTTGCGATATGTACACAGAATTCTACTGCTAGACCAACACATATCACCAAATTAACCAAACTCACCGCATTTAATGATATATTAAACCAAACCATACATGCACCGATATCAATGATTATCATCACAACCACTAGCGATAATAATAAGGCTGTTTTTAGTTTCCCAAGCAGAACGCTAGCAGTCACAAAAATGAGAATAATAGCGCCTATAAGCAAGAAAAGAGTAAGTGATAGTAATGTTCTGTACTGAACAAAAAAAATGTAAAATGGCGAATATGCGAAAACGTCTAGATCAGTGAAGGATTCACTTATTCTTATAGCATCATTATAAGCCTCAATAAAATCACTTTGTGACGTCAATGGCCTGTGTGCTGTTCTAAACACAGAGGAAATAACTTTAGTATCGTTATATGCAATAGACGTGGAATATGGGGCGTGACCACCTAACGGACATGGATCGCTCGGAGAATTGATCCATATATCAAATAATCGCATGAATTTATCACCTTCGGGAAATCCTGACATATCATACCCCCATTCACCGTGCTTGAAACATGTTTGGCATTGATCGTGATCTGCTTCTAGCGGACATACATCAGTAGTTCCCTTTTCGTATCGGCAACACTGAGACGATTTAGGACTCAAAAACATCATGTAATCATCAAACCAATTAGCCAATGGTTCAACAATAGTCGATCTGGCTCTTTCTTTTTCAAGTATGCTTGATAGGGAATATTGATCACATGATGTGAATTTACCACAAATCTTGACTTGATTAGCAGCCTCTGTCAAATCAAGGTTCTTAACCACAAAATACACTGGTGGACCAACTTTCAAATAATTGTAAACATCGTTGAAATAATCTACTAAATATGAAGTTTGCGGCACAGCTAATGTTTGGTCTAACCCATACTCTATTCCAGGTAAGAACACCAGGGATATAGATGCCCATAAACTGAAAACTAAAATGATGGACCTTTTGAACGTCAAGATGTTGAAATAAAAACCTTTAGCTGTGCTTGTTGTTTTTTCATCACTATTAATTGAGGTTTCTGTTGCTAAACTTTCTCCAAAAGTCGGAAAGTTGATTTCATATAACGTTAAGATCGACACATATGCCGTGGATTGTAGTATGACATTGAAAAATACTGCTGTAGCCGAATACAATGCAAAATTTCTGACAGCTGGCATTGACACTAAAGCAGCCAGGAGGAAACAACCAGCTTGACAAATAAAGGAAACAATTATCGAAGGGAAAATATGTTTCATGGAAACCTTGATACGATACTGCACACTATCACTAGGGTGAATCTCCGAAATATGATCGTATTCATGTGTAATTAAGAAAATATTATCAATGCCTATCGCTAAAATTAAAAATGGAATCACTTCTGCAATAATCAATGTCGATTTAACACCCAAAACACTCAACAACCCTGCAGCACAAATGACTGATGATGCTACAATTAGAATACCAGAAAGGCCCAGAATGATTCTAGTTGATCCCATTTTCCGTTTTAATGCCCAAATGGCATACAGAAACATAAAAAGATAAGAAATCCCTACTGTTATCGCATCACTGTTCCCATTCAATTCTTTCTTTAATGATATTTCGGTATTGAAACTGATACGCAATCCTTCGGGAATTTTTAAGTTCAATAAATACTCTTCCAATTTATGCTCCCACAACTTTGCAGATTCGGTGTGATTACTTAGTAGAAAGGTTACGACAAAAGCATTTGCCTTCAAGGGATTGTTGTCACTAAAAAGTAGGTTTGTTTTCAATGGTTGCTGAAAAGTAGGCAGGCAATATACCGGGTGTTTAGCGCATGATTGAATATCATTTTTCCATGTAGAGACAGGCGGAATGTCTCCTTTGAAATATTGTGTAAATGATTCTATTACACAGGTATATTCAGATGAAGGCCTAAAACATAGATCCTCATACCCAACGTTCTCATCGGACTTTAATTGATTAGCAATATCATTTTCAACATCGAACCACCATTGAATTGTTTCGTACGACGATAATACTGGTCCTGTTTCGTTGACGACAAATATTTGTTCAGTTCGATAGAAGGGGCCAAAATATTCGTCGAAGTATTCCTTCTCTTTGAACTTTGGTGAACTTTTACTAACCCATAAATTTATGGGCTCTTGTTCTAAATCACCATACACAAATAATGCTATTGCGAAAAGAAGAACAATGACTGATGTAACGGAAATAACAAATTTTGGTTTAAGAGTAGCAAAAGTGGCTATTGGGTCGATAAAAGCTGATAGTTCATCATTTATCCTGTATGATTTCATTGTATACTCATTCTTATCAATCCTGCTACCTTGTAAAAGAGACTCATCTTGGTCTGTTAATTCCTCCAACTCTATTTCTTCTGCAATCATTTCGGTCGTTTCTTCTTTTTGAGAAGTACGTCTAAAGACGAACCACACAAAAGCAGAGACCATAATAATAATGTAACTTATAATGACACTAAAACTAAAGCATGGTAACCCTCCAACTTGACAAATCCTGTCATCAAAGGCCTCTAAAACAGGGCAAGATTCTTCACAATCAGAGCAGGCACACTTATAATCTGGATCACCACAGCCGTAAACATTATCTTTGAACAACGTGATATCTTTGGATATTGGAGCATCTTCTGATGAATACTTATAATTAATTTGAAATGGGGAACCACCTAACATAGGCTTAGCATCTCCTAAGAACTTTAAAAACTCGTTGTAACTCTTAGCGCCACCACCGATTAGATCCATGGCAAAACCATTTGTAGCAGAAAATTTGATCTGTTTACATGAATCAAAAAATGCAGAAGCCCATGATGGATCCATGTAAACATCCAATTCCTTTACAACTTCTTTATCAGTGTGTGATATTTCAGTTTCGATAATGTTCACAAATGAGGCTTGATCTGGAGAACAGGTAAAGTGACAAAATAAATTATCAAAGTTTTTCGCACATGCTGGACACGATTCAATTAATGGATTGGCTTTATGTAAATTCTTTTGAAGACTTAGTAACTGGTCCTTCGAACAGCATACTGATTCGATGTCTTTCCATTCGTCACCACATGTTTCTACTAGCAGATCTCGGAGTTCTTCATCAATTGAGGGTGTGGCAAAGACATTTTTATCTTGCACTGGACACGGAAGATTAATATCATACACAGATACAGAGCCACAACCACCGTACATAGCACAATTTTGAGCACTAGATACTGCAACTTGTATACTGATAATACTGCAAAATAATAACTTTAAAAAAATTTGCATCATGATTAAGGTTAAATAATTAATACCAGCGTATGATCAATCAAATTTGGGAATCATGCAATAGTTTACTGCCTTTGCTTCACTACTTTTGAGATCTCTTCAATTAAAGCTTCAAATCTGTCAAAATGATAAAGTTTGGCGTTTAAATTTAATTTTAATTTTTAAGATTCTCGAAAAGTTTGAAATTAAAGATCAAGAACACATATAAGAATAAATCCTAACTTTGGATGGAAAATACCATAGTGAGAGCAAGGAAGACAGAGAATCAAGATAAAATATGAAGTTGTTAAAAGATCTGGTTGTATCACGTATGGAATTTCAACAATGGGATGATGTCCTGACGTGGGGTGAAGATGGTTCTCTATATTTTGGATCCATGGCAGAAATAACGATTGGACAGCCCTTATACTCCAAGGACATCAAAAAATCTAGTAAGGAGCTATTTCATTTGAAAGCTATTGATTTACCTATAATAGAGAACAAGCTAGAGTTTGAAGACTCTTCGGATAACATTCTTCTAAACTCTCAACCACAATCATATATCAGGATTTGCAAGCCATGTCCTTCGAATGGTCAAGTGATTGCTGCATTGACTAATAATGGGAACATTATTATTTATTGTAATCAAGAACCAATTTTGAATCTAGACCAGAATGAAAGATCATTGCAAGAAAGGTTGTATCATAGTTTCACATGGAATTCTGAAGGAACGTGCCTTGCTGTGGGAAATGAAGCTAATGAGGTTGTCATATTTTCAATAGACACTATTGCAAAATCTTATACATCTAAGACGATCAAACTAGAGAACACCGAAGGCT
Source organism: Monosporozyma servazzii (assembly GCA_033807795.1). Lineage (NCBI taxonomy): Eukaryota > Fungi > Ascomycota > Saccharomycetes > Saccharomycetales > Saccharomycetaceae > Monosporozyma > Monosporozyma servazzii. The sequence goes on along the minus strand of CP138596.1, from coordinate 255,610 downwards.
GGATTACTAAAATATCGTGGAATGATTACAGTCTTGTTGCATCTTCTTCAAATAATACAGTTTATCATATTGACAATATAAATCAAGAAAATGTTCAACCAGCGATTATATTACCACCATCTCGATTTAAAATTATTGATGTCTTGGCAATGGAAAAATATATATTGATTTCTTCATGCGGGAAGCTTTATAAACTCGAAATAGGGACTAGCCGTTGCATCAGCACACCAACTGCTTTTACTCAGGAATTTCACTTAGTGCCATTATTCAGAAACAATGAGGTGATTTTATTGTCAGCGAAAAGTAGCCATTTAATCAGGCTTTCCGATAACGAATTATCATTTTATCCAGATGAAATTATATTTCCACATCTCGAGAAAAAATATACAAGATGGAATGAGTATGAAAATCAATCCAATAAGTACGAAACAGTCCTTTCATTGTATGGGATAACTCTTTCACCAGATGAATATTCTATTGCAATTGCATATACTATAGAAAGGGTTTCTTTTAGATATAAGATTGTTTCAGAGAATAAGTTTAACGTAATGTTCATCCCATTATATAAAGACTGGAAACTATCCACAAAGGCATCTGGTTTAGAATGGTATCAGACGTATAATATTTATGAAAAATTATTACCGATTATTGATGATGATAATACTGTTGGAATAAATAGTGATCTTGACACAAGTTTAGAGTTTAGAGATTACTTGAAGAACTTAATGAAGGATAAATCTGTCACCAAAAGATGCTTTTTAAATATCATACAGTCTGATTCAATTTCACTGGACTTATTTAGAGCTTTAGTTTTCAACTATGCCGAAGCACATAAGAACAAACTGACTCATCCAATCGATCAGTTGTGCATTGAATCGTTGAGTGAAATACTGGGAGTAGATTCATTATTTGAAGAGAAGAACAATAACACCATTGATATTAAAGGTGAATTTATTGAACAAACCTTTAATATCTTTGGAAACTCTAATTTCCAAATCATTGAATCTACTGAAGGAAATAAATGGAGGCGGTGCTCCTTAACTCTTCTACCACTGTTAAGTACCAATACAAAAGTGTGTCCTGTAAGTAACCAAAGAATCATTAACATTAAGAAAGATTTGTTAAACGAGTATGGTTGGTTCACTAAGACATTACTCGAATTTTTCAATGATAAAAGTCCTTATACAAGTGGTAAACTTGATACTAGTACGTAATGTTTATGTAATGATAATTTGTATCTAATCAATGTCCTGTATTCTTGCCTTTAAAGAAAAGTTTTGTACTAACCATGAGTGGTGTAGTAGAACGTTGTGGTTGAATTCTGTTTTTAACCCAATGTGATAATTTATTCTTAATATTGTCTCTATCATAACGACTATCGAATAGTATAATGACGGAGTAGTCATTAATATGTCTAATGGATCTACCTACACTTTGATTCACTGCCTTCATACATAAATTGTCTAGGAAATTTTTGACCACAATTTTAGCATCTTGCTTTTGGTCATCTGGTTTTGTTTTGTTTGACATCTCGACTTTCATTTCTAAATGTCTTTTCTTAATTTGTAATTCACCACTTAATAAGTTTGGATATGGTAGACCAGTCATTACAATGGCTCTACATAGATTATCTTGAAAATTAATACCTTCAGATAATCTTCCACCGACGACAGCAAAAAGGATGGCACCCTTTTCATTCGATGGATCATTAATAATTTCAGTATATTCATTTAATGGATCTTTCCCATTCTTGGATTCATAAAATAACGATCTTTTATTATTAATCTTATTGAATAACCCATTTCTCTTCCAATTATTAATTACATTACCCAAAAATTGGTAACTTGGGAAAAACCCTACAATACCGCCTTTTATTGGTACATTATCACACAGATTCATATAGAATTGGAATAAAGTATCATTAATTAGTGATAAATTATTTCTATTAGCAAAAGTAAATTCCAACCCAGGCTCATTGACAATAAACGTCTTTAAATTGTCATCTGGAATGATATGATTACAAGAATATTGAACGATTTGGTTTCTTTTCAATTGCGGGAACAGTACATCATTAAATTCATCCATAGGTTCCATGGTACCCCCTGCCAATATGACACATTTTGCGTCGTTAATTATTGGTTCGAATAATTTACTTGGTTCCAATAGCATGTATTTGATTGATGGACCAACGTCAAAGAAGAATTGGCCCTCTTTGGATGGGTTAGTTAGTGACGTTAAGAAGGAGACGAATTTGAATAAAGTTGGTTTTTTTGTAATACTGTTATCTTCGTTATTGTTATTATCATCATTATCATCATTGTTATTGTTATTATTTAATGATTTGATATATGTATCAATCTTATATGCTACTTTTGACACATTAATATATTTGATTAAATTGAAAACGTTTAATGTATCTGCATTATTATCCTTAAAGATATCATTAATATTGTTTATGGGGATGCCGGGTTTTGTAAAATTTTTAGTGATGAAATCTATTAAGATTGATAAAAGTTTTAATAATTTTAAAAGATTAACACGATTACCTGGATTTAATTTCAATTTAAATTTTGTGAAATAGTTTTGTAAACCTAATTGACAAACTTTCAGATCATTTAGTGATATAATTGATGAATGAATATTATTGATTGTATCGATTAAATTATGTGCTTCATCGATGACGACGATATTGTTTTTAAGATCCAATTTCATTGCTTTGCGAGTAGTTTCTGATAGAAGGTATTGGTATGGCAATGTGATAACTTCTACGCCTGGTAGAGCGTCTCTTGAAGCGTAGTATGGACACATTTTATGCTTTTCGCCGATGGTGTATAAGTCTTCTATATCGTGAATTGATTGGAATATTTCGTCTGTGAAGGGGGAAGTGTCTCTATCGACTTTGTAGAAGGGGCATCCACCCTTTTGGTGCCTTAATTCGTAGCATGCATCGTTGATGGCTTCGAGTGAGTTCCATTTGTTTACATCTGGGTTGATACACAATTGTTTTTTGGATGCAAGGGGCAAGAATTTAATTCTTTCCGTTTGCAATTGTTTGAATGAGGATGGGAAATTTGGTAAAGACAATTGATTAGCGAATTGGGTTAATTGTGAATGCGTTCTTGATGCAAAATATATTTTCACCGGGTTGTGTAGTTGTTTATTATTATTATTGTTGTTATTATTATGTGATGTATCGATTTTGTTCAATAGGGATTTGACTTGGTTGGCTAGTATAGTTTTATTGTCCTGTTGTTGTTGTGTGGCATCGTTATACGGTGTGGGTATGAATTCGTTATCTTCAATTTCTATATCAATCCTTGATGATTTCAATTTTTTTTTCAGACTCATTCGAGGCTGCTTATTTAAAGAGTTGATATTATTGTTGATATTATATAGATGTGATTCGAAGGCTACAAATTGGTCAATTTTGTCATTCAGCGAGTCATTTTGGAACGATTCTTTAACCCAGTCAGGCTCATCACTATCACTATCACTACCCGTATCCGTATCTATTTCGTTAGATTGTAGAGAAGCGGATAATAGATGCTGTTTATTGTCTCTTAGCCATGTTACGGTGGAGCATATAAGTGATAAAGTCTTACCTGTCCCCGTTGGTGATTCCAAGATACAAATTTTTTTGTTATTATTATCGGTTGAATTGTTATTGTTGAATTGTAGAGTATCGTAGATACATTTCATTAGATCCAGTTGAATATCGTATGGCTTGTACGGATGGTAGAATTTGTCATGGTCATTATTCGCGTCCATGGTGGTTTGCTGTGTTATTATTGTAGTGCTGTGGTGTCATGTTACAATACGATGTGTGTGTATTATCTTATCTTATCTTACTAAGTCCAAGAGGAAATATGAATATTTTTCCAGTAGTGTAGGTATTACAATGTAGTATCCGGGTAACGCCACTTATGAAATGAATAAAACGGACGTAATGTATCAACTGAGTCAAGAACAATGAAATGAGGAGTAAATCGAGTGTAATGATAATAGTGGGATGATTAAAACAGAGGGATTTATAAATCGAATAGATATATACGTATGCATATATAAAGAGGGAAATAGAGTAGACATGCGATTTGCACTTGACACATGGAATTACGACGCAGTGTGGCAAGATCACACCATAATAAATTGTATATATATATATTGTATATCCGAGAGATTATTGCCGGCGGTTCTCCGCTTTCTCGGGCTGATTCCGCTTTTCTCGGGATGGGCGAAACTCTTGTTCCGGCATTGTTAGGCGTTCTGTATGCTGTGAAAATTAGTGACAAGAAGGACTGAGCTTACTAAAATCCGTGCGTTGCCTGATGCGATCGGCAGGCAACGGCGCTCCGCATTGTTCCGGGCAAGTTACCGGGCGGAGTTACCAGGCAAGGATGCCATGGGCCATTGTGACCTGCCTGGCTGTAGTGCCACTGTGTGTGTAATACACTGTGTGTGTAATACACTGTGCTTGGTTGCCTCCAGCGTTTCTGCCCTCTGCTGAAAAGAGTCGAGGCCACTTTAGGGCTGGGGCAAATATCTTGTCGCTGCTCGGCCGCATGGCTGCACTGCCGAGTGCGTTCGCCCCATGTTCCCACACACGGAGCTAGGGCTGGACGCAACCCTGCCCCCCACACAGCAGGCCCGCCGCTAGGGCACGCGCACAACGCAAATTCATCTTTGCAAGCATTATCTAATACTGAAAAATTCCGCTCAGCTCCGCGGGCCCAAACAACAATGATATTATATAATACAATATAATATAATAAAACAGCCTATTTTCACTCAGAATGTAATGCACATTTTATTCATTCGAACAGAATTGAAATTGATAACCACTCCCAATCCCCACCCCCACCCACTCATTCAGCAAGCAATTGTATTTCCTTCACGCGTACCCGTTCCTTTACACACACACACACATATATATATATATATATATAATTGCGTAACCACATAACATATTTTTCATCAAGTGAACAAACATATAACAAGCAAACATATAACAACCAAACATATAACAACCAAACATATAACAACCAAACATATAACAAGCAAACAATACCCCATAAATGATGTTGCTAGACAAGTACCACAAGAGATTCAGCATGTTTTCACACAAACACAGACATAACAAGCACAGCAACGACGGCAACAACAACAACAACAACAACAACAACGAACAGGAAATCGCATACACTCCAGCAGCAGAACCAATAATACTGCCAGAAAATGTCGCGTCCTCAGACGACACCTTTGTAGATCCAAGACTACAATACAACATGGTCACTCCCATCAATTCAAACACAAATATCTTTGCATCAAACAACACATTACAACAGCCACAATTCAACTATGGCAAGTTCGCAGGAAGCACCACCTCTCTAGCCAGCTCGGTCAATTCAGAATATACTCTGCCCATCAACACCCCCAACAGCAACAAACTTACAAAGCAGTTTGTCTCCTTACTCATGGAAATCTACCAACTATTATCCTCCGACCCAACAATAACACCTTTCGACACCACTAACCCACCTTCAGGGATTCTAAACCGTGTGGGGAAACTAGCAATCGAAAACGCCAATTCAACAAATTTGGATATCCTATCCACAGGTAACATCATCATGATCAACAATAACACCCTGCTCGCGTTGATTAGACACCATCTACTCACAGAAATTAGAAAAGATGGCTACCTATCAAGAAACGTATCGCTAGCATCACTACCACAATCATCGATCTTCACCAACATACCCACCACTTCAACGAATATCACTCAACCAATCTTGAAAAGAACAAACACAATGGATAACGTACAGAATAACATCACCAATATAACAGGTGGCACAAACAATATCGATAATCCAATCGCCCTGGGCACAGGGCTAGGTTCAAGCATCAATTTAAACATTCACCCAGCTATCTCAAACATCAACCCTCTATTAACAAGATCCACAAGTAGAACTTCATCTCCCTTGGCGTTTAAACCAAGAAATTATAATCAGAAACCATTCTGAAAATGAGATCTGTTATCCTCCTCCTCCCTCTTTCCATAACATTTTAGCATTTTTTATTCTTATACCCATGATAAGACTGCAATTTAATTATTAATATTATATAACACTATCACAATTCTTCCTTTATACATAACTATAGCCGTCCCTTATAAATAATTACAACTTTCACTTATACAAATTCAAAGCACTTCTATAAAATCACATCACACATTTCAACTCTTTCCATTGAGGGATTGTTTGTTTATCTTATTTACACGAATATACATATATATACTTTCTTTTAAATCTTCATGAATACTAATATAAGAAAATTAACATCAAACTATTCATACACCTCACGACGAGGAGTCACGATTTCTCTATTGGGCATGGTCTCAACATTACCCCATGCATTCGTTAATATACCAGCTTTTTTCAAAATTCTAATCATCGTATCACTAGGCTGTGCTCCAACACCAATCCAATATTGTGCTCTATTGCAATCCAATTTAACATCCTTCCAAGGTAATTCGTTGCTCTTCTTCTTCGTCTTCGTTAAATTCAATCCAAATGGTCTGGGATTGTATGTACCTAACACTTCTATTGGCTTAGCATCTCTCGCACGAAATGCTTGCGTTACCACTATATTATAAACTGGATTGTTCTTACGACCAAACCTAGCTAATCTGATTCTAACCAAACCTTTTGTCATCTTGTATTATATGCCCTTTGTATTCTTGACACTCTTCCTATTAACTTACACTGCCAGTATCAATATCAATATAAGAAAGGGAGTTACTTGACTGCTAATAAAATTGTTTTTCATTTTCGTCTAGTCACATGGCTTTTTGGAGACTTTAATGAAAATAAACTAAAAAATAAAAAATTTAATATTGAAAATTTTAAAACAAAAAAATTCATATCTCATCTCATCGCCTTTAAAGTTGACTTATAATTTGATTTACTAATTATTAGACAGAAACCAATCCAAGCCATATCAAAAAAAGACAACAACAACACAAAATGGACGCAGATCAAGTGGCCCATTTTATGGAACTAGAAGAAAAATTGTCTAAGATTAGAAAGCAATTATCTTCGAAATTAGATAATCAAAAACATATTGCCATCATCTTAACATCTGTGGAAGAAAATATTGAAGGTTATGCGTCTAACGATATTACCAAAAACATTGTGCAATACATAATCGCTTTTATGACTTTGTTAGATCAATCGTTAAACCCAAAGACCCATGCTATTAACGATATTCAACTAGCCACATCTGCTACTTACTTACTTGATATCATATTACATTACACTCCAAAGACTTTATTGAGATCCAAGTTTACCGAAGTCTTAACAAAAGTTGCTCCATGTATCAATGATGCAAAGAGTGAACCTCTTCTGATTAGAGCTGCTATTGGTGCTCTTGAAGCTTTATTATTAGCACAAGATGCCCAAGCTTGGAACAATACAAATAATTTATCTGTGACTCCAAAGAGAGGTTTACAAGGTTTATTAGAATTATGTCTTGACGCTAGACCAAAGATTAGAAAGAGAGCTCAAGAAGCTGTTACACAAATTCTATTCAATCCTCCTGCTGCTCCAACTGCTGAACATGTTGCTGCTCATTTCATTGCTGATTTCACCTTAAAACAATTAACTCAAGTGATTAATGAATTTAACAGTCTTTCTAATAAGAAATTGAAGGTTGAATCTATCAAGGAAGAAATTAACGGTAAAATCACTAGAGTCACTAAATTAGTTAACACTGTTGTCACCACTGGTCAATGGCCATCGAGTATGATTGAACCATTATGTGATTATTTATTAGAAGTCACCAAATCATCGGATCAATATTTAGTCTCTGGTGCTTTCCAATGTTTTGAAAACTTATTCAATTCTATGGCTCAATTATCTTCCACTACTGGTCTTGCTGAAAATAAATATGTCAAGGTCTTAGACACAATTTTCACTTTAAAACCTTCTAACAGTGATACCCATTTGGCTGTTTCTTGGATTGCTGTTGTTGTTAAAGGTATCACAACTTATGGTGCTCATCAACCACTAAAATGTTTACAAATGCTACCAGAAGTCTTCAAGATTATCTCAGTTTATTTACAAAGTGAGACTCAAGAAGTTTCCTACAGTGCATCTCAATGTTTAATTGCTATCTTAGCCCAAGCTATTAAGGATGAAATTCTTTTGACTAAAAATGTCGATTTGAAAATCGTAGAATCTGTAGATGAATCTATCAAACAATTATCTGAAATTTTCGTCGAGTTTTTAACCATTAGATACATACATGCCGCTAAGGAAGTGTTGAATATCATTGCTACTGCTTTCCAAAAGTTCAGATATAGAGCTAACCCACATTTAATTCAACCTTTACAAATTGTTGACAAATGGAGAATTAACGAAGAAAATTATTTAGATTATCAAAAGGAAGTTGAATTAGTTATTGGTTCTGCTATCTCTGCTATCGGTCCAGATGCTGTTTTGCAATACTTGCCATTAAACTTAATTAACCAATCTAATCATCAACCAGGTAGAGCTTGGTTATTACCAATCTTAAGAGATAACATCAGAAATGCTAAATTATCTACTTTTGTCAGTGATTTGATTCCAATTGTTACTCATTTCGAAGCTACTTTTGAACAATTACCAGAAGAATCAGTTCAATTAAGAGTTATTCAAACTGTTGTTGATCAAATTTGGTCTTTATTACCACATTTTGCTCAATTACCAAAGGATTTACGTGAATCCTTTAACGATGAATTTGCTCAAGAATTGTGTTCTCTGTTGTACAGTAAACCTGATTTAAGAACTACTATTTGTAATTCCTTAAAGATGTTAGTCGAAAGCAATTTACTATATTCCCAAGGCGCTTTAGCCGATGATGTTATCTTACAGGAGCAATTCCCAGTCGAGGAAGCTAAGAAGAATTTAGAATATTTAACCACCAAATCATCTAACCTTTTAGCTGTTTTCTTCAACGTCTACACTCAAACCTCTCCCGCTTCCAGAGGTTTCATTTTAGAAACTATTGAATCCTATTTGAAAATTACCACTGCAGAAGATATTGAAAAAACTTTCAACAATGTTTGTGCTTTATTGAAGAATTCCATGGAAAAAGATGCCTCTAACGGAAATGCTAAGAAGGATAAAAACGTTCCACAACTAACATCCACCTTATTGGATATTGTCATTACTATGGTTAACTACTTGCCACCTGCATCATATTTTGCATTATTTTCTATCTTCGACACCACTATCAAATCGCCAAACAATTTAATTCAAAAGAGATCTTATAGAATTATTAGTAAGTTATCCGAATTACCAAGTGGTTCTGCAGCTGTTGCTACTCATGCTGGTGCTATCGAAAACACCCTTATTGGTAACTCTCATACCGTCCAAGCTGCTTCACGTGCCTCTCGTTTGGATGCTATCAAGACTGTTGTTAACTTATTACCAAGCGATCACTTAAACTTCATCGTCAAGGTTGTTAGTGAAGTTATTTTAGCTACCAAGGATGTTAATGAAAAGACCAGAGATCTTGCCTTTGCTACATTAATTGCCATGGGGCATAAGATGCAAAGGGAAAGTGGTGTTGGTGTTATTAAGATTGATGAAGAAAGTAACGAGACTCAACCGGCTAATATCTCTGAATTCTTCAAAATTGTTTCTGTTGGTTTAATTGGTGAATCTCAACATATGGTTAGTAGTACTATTACTGCTTACTCTTGTTTAATGTTTGAATTCAAAGATATGTTACCAAGTGATATTGCCATGGACATCTATGACACAGTGGAATTATACTTGACCTCTAACTCAAAAGAAATTGCCAAAAGTGCCATTGGTTTTGCTAAGGTCTGTGTCCTTGGTTTACCAGAAGATCTGATGAGAGGTAAGGTTCCAGAATTGTTACCAAAATTACTACGTTGGTCTAACGAACACACTGGTCATTTCAAACAAAAGGTCAAGCACATCATTGAAAGATTGATCAGAAGATTTGGTTACGATTTCATTGATCAAAACTTCCCAGAAGATGATAGAAAGTTACTTACAAACATTAGAAAGACTAACAACAGAATGAAGCGTAGAGAAGGTGGCACCAAAGAAAACTCCATTCCAGTTGCCGATACCGGCCGTAAGTTCTTATCTGCCTATGAAGAGGCTATTTATGACTCTGATGGTGAGTTGAAGGAGAAGGATGAAGATAATGATAACGAAGACGAACAATCCACCAAGAAATCTGCTAAACAATATATTATTGAGAAGTCTGGTGACAATCCATTAGATTTATTGGATTTCGGAACTTTAGCTCATATTTCCTCTTCTCAACCAAGAAAATTAAACAAAGATTCCAACAAAAGAATTAGTGATGATGCTTTTAGTTTCGATGCTGAAGGTAAATTAGTTGTCAACGGTAAAGAACAAGCCACCAAGGCAGATGATGAAGATCCACTAAAATCCATCTCCAGTGGTATCAACGCCTACTTAGACGCTGTCAAACAAGGCCCGGTTAGAGGTCAAAGAAATAAATTAAAGTTCAAGAAGGGCTCTAAAAAAGAAGATGGAGATGGTTTCAGTGATGACGAAAAGCTACCTAAGATGAGTAAGCCAAACAATAAGAATAAGATTGGTAAGAATTTCAAGAAGAATAAATTCAAATCTAAAAGAAGACTATAAGCTTTTTGAAAATAGCATCTGTATTAAAATTAAATAGAATTTGTATATTAGTTAAAAAATCAATCCCCCTCCGTATAATCGAATTTTAAGGTTACTATTTTATTTATTGTTACATGGTCATGAGGACAAATGAGATGTATGCAATGCTTATATACAGCAGGGTAGGTGTAAATGCTCATTCAAAATATGCAAAAATAATGGGTATGCAAAAAAAGAGAGGCAAAACTTATATTGTTTTGATCTAAAAAGGATGGCCAAAATCTAATGACTGTCTTCTTTGGAAAGTATTATCCATATCTTCCATTGCTGCTAATTCCAGGTTGTTCACGTCACCATCCTCACTTTCCATATTATCATTAATGGATCCAGTAAGTTGGAAATTAGATGATTCCTCAATTGGGTCCGGATATATGTTATGCATCTCCTGAGCAGCGTCTTCTTTTTGAGAATCATCCATTTCAACATCATTGCTAGGGTCATCAGCTCTCTCACTAATATCACTTTCGCTATCGAATTCTTCATTTTCATAGGATAATGTTATATTTTCCAGTCTATTTTCCTTTGACATAGCTGGCAGTTTTTGCATATACTCTTTTGCTCTCTTTAAATACTCCCTCTCTTCCTTTGAGTTGTCATTGTCAGTGTTTATTATGTCGGTATTAGAAGTATTCAAGTTTTGTTCAGGAATGATTGGTAGATAGTCGCTGTTTGTTTTCATTGCTGATGCCGGTGCTGTATTACTATTGTCCATAGTGGCTTGTAGCATGGTGTTTAATAAGGAATTTTTTAGCCCACTAATATTTGATAGTTGATTGATACTGGAGGGTAAACTATTCAGTGGCTTTTTATTCCATATATTCAGTCTTTGTCTAATTAGAACAAATTTAATCCAATCATCGGTATCCCCATTGTTAATAATCTCATCCATTATCTCTTCCTGTTTGGCGATTTCTTTCTGTATATCTTCGTCAGGAATACCATTCTGCCCTGTTTGTAGTTTATTTAAGTAGTCATTTGTGTTGCTGTTTGCTGTGGAGTTATTGTTAACAGAGGGTATATTGGGGTTCGAGTTTCTTAAATTTTCATTTGAAGCATCCTTGGTAGGTCCAATGGTAAAGCCATGTTTTGTTGAAGTCATTGTTTCAATTTTCTTAGTCATATCATCTTTAATAACGTCAATTGGAGGTAAAGCGACATTCTTAACATATTGTAATTGGGCATCGTTTATGCACCAATTTTTCAACAGTTGTAAACCTTGATCACTGGGTAGATTTGGATTTTCATCATATATATCCAGCAAGTCCACTGGCTTTATTTGTCCCAAATTAATCATAGCTTGAGTTATGTCTTGCAACGCAATATTGTTATTATCATCTGTTTCACCAGACTGTCTGGCCATGGCTAGTTTGTTAACATCCTTCAGCATAAGTTCCAGCCATTTCACATATAAGTCTGTAAATATATCGACAGTTGATGGTTTTGATTTGTCAAAGCCAATAGATTTTAACAACTGTAGCATGGACACACGCAATAGGCTGAAATAAAAATCATCAGTTGCAGTCATCTTTATCTATATATTATTTTTTGTCGAATGAATACCTGATTATTGCTTACACTTTTTCTGCTTCTTTCAATAAAAATTCAAAGTATCTACTTCAACAAGTTTCTTGAATTGATCTAATTATATATATTCTGCATCTGTCTATATGGCTTACCCCATTGTAAGCTGAAACTTTCAAGTATCACTAGCAATTCATTGTAAATAAATCCAAAAATTCTTGACAGAACCGGGTAATCTAAAAACTTCAATAACTTTCAAAAAGTTGCCAAAATAAAGATAATTTGAAAAGAATACGAACCACGAAAGCCAAACCCTTCATTGATTTGGCATAAATATTTGTTTCACCTAGCAAATACAGTAACAATTACTACTTGAGTGTGATTCTGTTAAGTGAATAGAGTTATTTACCAGTGGTAGTGTTATAATTGTCTCTTTTCTCCTATTTGGCAATTATTTAAATATAGAAACATACTGAAACAAAATGTCCAATCTATCGTTATATTCCGTTCAAAGCATTTTGATCCTAGATTCTCAAGGTAAAAGAGTATATTCCAAGTACTATCAACCTCCGCCAAATGTTGTAGGACAACATACAGGTCACTTATTATCCCAAGGTGGTAATGATTTAACTGGATCTGTGAAGAAGCAAGAAGACTTTGAGAAGAAACTGGTTAAAAAGACACATAAACAAGACTCGGAAATTATGCTATTTGAGAACAGACTTGTTCTTTACAAAGAGTACATTGATTTAACGATCTATTTAATTGGTGATGTAAATGAGAATGAAATTGTTCTTCAAACTGCTTTCAGTGCACTAAAGAATTCTTTGGAATTGATATTAAATAACGGTATTGATAAAAAGAATGTCCAAGAGCATTATGATATGGTTTTATTGACTGTTGACGAAATTGTGGATAACGGTATCATTCTTGAGACTGATCCGCAAACAATTGCATCTAGAGTCAGTAAGCCACCAACGAATGATAATCAGCTGCCACTGGATCTGGATAAAGGTCTATTGGGTGCGTGGGGCTTTGCTAAGAGCAAGTTACAAGAAAGATTACAGCAAGGTTTATAAGAGATCGTATTTTATAAAGTTGTTGTATATTTCTGTTTTCATCTAATCATACTCAAAATAAAAATAATATATATAATAGATAGACATATTATATAATGTAAAATGAGATAAACTAAATTAAAATTGGAAAGTACTTAGGTTGCAATATTAAAAGCTCTTAAACAAGAGCATGGAAATCAGAACGTTTTTTCTTTAAACCTTCAGAAACGATCTTCTCGATTTCATCTGGGTCAGATGTAACACCAGTTAAGTTCTCATAACCTTCTTTAGTGATAAGAATATCATCTTCAATACGAACACCACCAACGTACATATACTTTTCTAAGACATCAAAATCGACCATAGCGGCTCTCTTTGGAAATTTATGAATATATTCTTCAATTAAAAATTTGTTGAAATAACAACCTGGTTCGTTGGTAACAACCATACCGGCTTGTAATGGAATACGGAATCTCAAATATTGGAAAAGAGAATCTTTATCATCGTAGTTTGGTTGGCCCCCAACATCATGAACATCTAGACCCATTGTATGACCTAAACCATGAGGATAAAAACCACAAGTCACACGAGATTCTAAGATTTCTTCAGGTGTGAATTCTTTCTTAAAGATACCTAATTCCAATAAATGCTTGACAAGAATCTTATGGGATAAAAGATGTAAATCTTCCCAAGAAGCACCAGGTTTCATTAGTTCCATAGTAGTGGATTGCATGTCTAAGACGGTTTCGTAGATAGCACGATGTTCTTTGGTGAACTTACCATCAATTGGGAAACATCTAGTAACATCACTAGTATAATTGTTCCATTCACTACCGGCATCGATCAAGATAGAATGCTTGTTTTCCATATCTTGGTCATTCTTGACATAATGTAGAGTACCACATGCAGGTCCAGAACAACAGATTGGATCATATCCTAAAGATCTGGCACCTTGTCTCATAGAATGATATTCAAATTCTGCTTGAACTTGTAATTCGTTACGTTCAATTGGTAAAGCAGACATAACAGCCATATGGTTGATGTCGCTAATACGAGAAACATGTCTTAAAGTTTCAATTTCATATTCATCTTTGATCAATCTAGCACAGTCTAAACTGTTGAAAAATCCTTCATCACCAAAGTTAATAGTTTCTTTTAAACATTCCAGATCTTGTTTTAAGATAGTTTGACAATATTCCTTATCAGTAGAGTAGAAATGTTTGATCTTGGAAAGAATATTTTGTGAGTCAGCGACCATTGTATGGAAATCACCAACGTAATAAACTTCATCCACATCATATTTTTCTTTGGCTTCTTCTAATGATAATGGCATCCCACTCCACATGACATCGTCTTCATCGACATCTGGTAAGAATAATAACAGCTTAGATTGTTCTAAAAGATAAACACTGAAAGAACCTGGGATATCACAACCAGTCAAATAGTAGTAATATCTATCTTGCCTAAATGGTTTGGTAGTATCACAGTACTTTCTTGGTTCTACGGATTCACCTGGAACCAAGAACCCAACATTTGATTCTTTACAAGTCTCAACGAATTTGTCAGCGACTCTTTTGTTATGTTCCTTGGCAGGATACTTGTGATCCTTAAAGTATTGAGGAACCTCTAGTGGGGAAATAACTTTATCACTCATTTTCTTTGCTCTTTGTGTCAATTTTGAACCAGCCAGATAACTAACAACAGATGTAGCAGCAGCAATTGAAATTGGATTGACAAAATTAGAAATATCCATTGATAACTAATTGTTATTACTTCCGATATATCTTAGGAACAAGTCTAACTTAGAATGAAAAAAATGTATCATAACAAATGTCTCGAGACTCAAAAAAAAAAAGATAATCAGAATGCGGAATGTGCCCAAGTTCAACGAAATTTTTCAATCTTGGATTCTCTAGTATTGAAAAATGTGACCCAATAGAGAATTGTGACTAAGACCTCGGCTTCTGAGATTTAGAGCTTGCATGCACTCATGATGATTTGGAATGGTGATAAAAGTTCACAATGTTGAACTGCTGGGGACAGAATAGCCACTACTGAAATGGAAGGTAAACGCAGGTTGTCAGATAATAGGACACATGGTCTAGATAAGAAGTTTAAAGGGGAACCTCTTGACAATGAACTGAGGAGAAACATTAATTTGCAGAAGTTGGATTTTGATTTACCAGTACAATGCTCTGTGAATCATTCTACCAATGATGTATATGGTTGTTTACAATGCGGGAAGTTTTTCCAAGGTCGTGACCAGCAATCGCCAGCATTCAAGCATTCCATTGCCTCAAGAACAGATAACTTGCCGCATAACATGTTTGTCAATTTAGTAACTAGAAAGTTTTACTGGCTACCAAGGAATGTTAAAGTTGATATAGAAGGTATTGGGTTATTAACTCAATTACAATGTTGTATCAAACCCAGTTTTTCAAAAGATATGATCGAAACGTTTCCCCAATTATGCCACGATACTATCGATAAAGAAGAATACATCAATGGGTTCATTGGCATTAATGGTAACAATCACTCTAGTCTGAAAACAGATCATATAAGTGTTATTCTTTTATTAATGGCACATATTAACCCCATTCGGGATTATTTTCTCTTATACCAAGGAAAATATGGGCAAACCTTTGAACTGTTCGAAATTGTATCCCTGATAATGAAAAAGTTATGGTCTCCAACTATACTCAGACCACACGTTTCTTCTAGTAAATTGGTTGATCATCTTATGATCAAATACGATTCAGTTTTATTAAAAGGTGGTGTTGTGTATAACCCAAGAACTGTTTTACTTTGGCTTATAAATAAGCTGACCCAACCAAGCGCAGACACGTTAAAGGTTTTCAAGCAAGCTTGTCAGGGGCAACTAATACAACTAATTGATAAAAATACAACTAAACAAATTCCATTTTGGAATTTAACTCTCAATTTACCACGCTCTTCATATTTTAAAGATGGACGCAATGTTAATGACCTTCTTCAAATTAAGTTAGAAAAGTTAGTAAGAGCAAAATTTTATTCCAATAGTGAAAATGGCGATGATTCAGTGACATACCAGATAGAAAGATTGCCAAAATATTTAATTATTTATTTCAACCGATACGATTCTAATATGAGCAATACAACAAAGGAATTGTTTCCGATAAGGAATAGAAATCAAACTATAGTAGAATTCTCAACTCAAATGGAATTACCCAAGTCAGTATCAGATACCAAACTTCAATATCTATACAGGCTGCAAAGTAATATAGTTAGCCAAGTTAAAGCGAACTCTGATAATTCAAAAGATGATATGAATCAGTGGAAAATACAGCTACTAAATAAGAATACAAATGAATGGTATGAAATACATGATATTAAATGCAATAAGATTGATCCGGAATTAATGTTCCTAAAAGAGACCTATCTACAAGTATGGGAAAAGACGTACTAGGTTTTATATCATCGATGTTACTATTAGTTATATATAAGAATACAGAGTTTTTATTATTAAATAGCCACAGAATTGACACTAGATGTTAAGACCGAAACGACATTATCTTCTAATACAGTTTCAGCAATATCACCTAAATGTTTCTTTGGATCTTGTTTACCAACATAACGTGTCTTTAATTCGGATTCTGTTAATGTCTTTTCTTCTTCAATTCTCTTAGAATATTGTTGAGCTATCTTGACCATTTGTTTTGTTGCCTCTAGGTTCTTGTCTTCTTTAACTTGATAATCATGCATTTTTAAACCTGATTGCCACTGTTCTTTGTGTAAATTCATTAACATCTTGGTCTCAGCAGGAGTCTTATGATAGTCAATGTTTAATGAGTAATAGTGTCTATTTAAACCATGGATTAAAGCTTGAATGTTAGCCTTGTTCATAAGACCAGCATTCGACGTTGTTTGTCTTGGCTCTTGGTTGTTTATTAGAGCGCCAGTGTCAATTAATCTAAAGGCGTCAATAACAACTTTACCTTTAACAGATTGAATTGGATCTACAACAACAGCAACAGCTCTACTATTCAATTGTTCAAAAGATTTTTGGGTGTTAACATCAACACTAGATAACCAACAGCCAAAACCTGGATGGGAATGGTACCACCCAACAACCATTTGATCTCTGCCGGTTTGTTTCAACATATCCATCATTCTAGCTTGGAACACATCGTCAACAGCTTCAACAGACACACCAGTACCACTTTGCGGCATGGCAAAAACATCCACAACATTAACTGTGTAATCATCTACAAACTCACCTAACATTAACCCCATAACTTCCATAGGCACACCAGCTCTCCCATGTTTTAACATTTTTAATAAAGCAATAGAAGAAATGTAGACAGTTTCTTTTGTATCATCTTTGTCTGTATCAACACCAGAAGCATTACCCATCTTGCCAACTGAGTTCATCATTAATCGTTGTAATCTTTCCATTTTTAGTTTACTTTAGTTATTGGTGTGATTGTGTATGTTTATCAGATGCACTTTTTTCAAAATGGTATTCTAAATCTAGTTCCTTAGTAATTTCTGAAAAGAAATCCAACTTACAAGTCTCAAATATAAGTTTACTTCTCTTGAATTAACCTAACCCATTTCCTGTTCTTATTACAATCCCATTTAGGTTTCTCTGTATATTAAACGTTTAAATTTTGCCACTTTTCCTTCACGTGACTAAAAAATCTCTAATCTCCTAATTATAAATTTCGATTTCAATTTGTAATAAGCGATGAGTCCCTCAAAGACTACAACCTTTATTAGTTACAGGAGTTAAGTGAACCACAGATCGACAAATCCTTATTGATCAAACTAATTTAGTAACTAATACAGAAGATACACAAATACTTATATCCAAAATAAGTGCAATATGTCTAACGGTAACGAGTATATTGAAGGATCCCAAACTATTTGCATACAAGAATCCACCCCTGTCCTAACTCTTCGGGCTACAAACGATAAGAAGAGCACAACACATAAGCATAAGGAGAAAGAACAAAACAATATTAGATGGAAGCAAGATGTGGTAGACAATGAACATATGAATAAAAAAAAGACTAAGATCTGCTGTATATATCATCCACAAAATAGTGACGGGGAAGAAGAAGGGGAACCTGAGCCTGAAATGCATTATCATGGCCATCATGATGATAGCTCTGATTCGGACTCTGCTTCAAGCTCAGATAGTGATAATGATGCTGGATTAAGCAAAGATGAAAGACGTCAAAGAAGAATTAAGAGACGTCATGAAAAATTAAATGATTCTGAGTATAAAACTAATGCATATGAATTTCAACCCAAATACCCAAATAAATCCTCTTTAAAAGCCGGAGGAGAGTAATGATCTAAGTTTTACAGCTAACTTTTTGTCCGTAGTTTATTTATGATGGTTGATATTATTTAATCTCCACAAAAATATATTATATTTGTTATTCTTATTATATATATTTTATATAGTTACATTTATTAATCTACTTTACAAAGCAACATCGATTTGGATTAAAGTACTGTATGTTTCTCTTGGCATCTTATATTGAATCATACCTGCGTATATCATACAATTCTTAGCAATTCTCTTCATAATTTGAATTTGATCCAACCTACTATCATCATTACTACGAGTGGTAACAGAATTTGATTGGGATGCAGTTTGATTTATAGAGGTTTGTAATTTTTGAATGGTCTTATTGAGAGAAATCATAGTAATGATTAATAGATTAGGGATACATTTGACAATGTTGCTATCCAATAAATTGAATTCCTCTGCCTTCTTTCTAATGCACGATTCTTCGTTACCTTTAAAAGTAGAGCTACTCGTAGAAGCATCGGTATCATTGCTGTTTGTTACTATAAGTGGTAAGATATCTAGACCAGCAATCTTATTTAAAATTTCTTCCCATTGACCAAAATGAACGTTATTTTTGTCACTATCATTTGAAGCTAAATTGTGAGTATTACTGCTATCAAATAATTTTCTAACTTCAACAATCTGCAATAATAATAAACAGGTTTCTTTCTGCTTATTACTAATAGCGGAATTACTGCTATTATGACTGTTCAGATGAATATCAATTAATTTTTCAGCTAATAAGATTGGATTTGTTTCACTATTATCATTGATATTCACAAGGATGTTACCGTTCAAATCAGAATCACTCAATAAATCACTGATGATGTTGTTAATAATAGAAATGACAATATTATATTCTTCACTTAATTGGTATAGCAATAAACTGTCATATACTCTACCGTCTTCATCAGCTCTCAAGGCAGCTTGTTCAGTGATAACTTTCAGATATTCTTTATTATCAACATCATTACTAATTAAAAGTAATGGCTTTCTTTGTTCAATAACACCTGGAATACGAGACCCATCACGACTAATCTTACCTAATAAGATTGTGAATTCTTTGGTTTGAAGCACTAACTCTCTTATGCATTCGTGCATGAGTGATTTTAAATTATCCTTACCTACTTCAGCATTTAGCCCGATCAATAGCAAATATTCTAGAGCAATTCTTGGATCAGAGAATTTGAAGGATTTGATATAAGTGGTGATAACCTTAACAAAATTTATGGAAAATTTAGAGTTTATATTAGTTGAAGTAGGATCTTCACCATGAACAAGTAGAGAGCCGGTCAATGGATTAGTACTGATGTTCAACAGATGTTGGTTGCAAATACCGATAGCTAGATGAACAGCATCGATTTCATTAATCTTATATGCATATTCAACTGCTAATTCAAAAAGACCACTCAACATTAAAATTTGTAAATAATAATTGTTGAATCTTTGAACACCATATGAAATAATTAATTGTTGGAATTCAGCTAATGTGTATTTTTCATAGATAGAATCATTGATAATAGTACTAGACAAAATCCCAGTGGTAGTTTCTTCTTTGATGAGCATAAAATGAATCCAAAGCCAATCCTCAACATTTAACGTGATTGAAGGAATAGATTTTCTTGTTAGATCACATCTCCCAATAATCTTGTAAACAGCCAATCTATATGGATCACCATTTAAGGAGTTCTTAATGTGTTGACTATATTCATTGTGTAATCTAGTCATAAATTCAGTTGGTAACTCACTGTTGCCATTGGACTTAGAATGGATATAGGCCTTGAAATATGTGACAAAAGATTGTTCAATTTTCTTAAAGTTAGATTTGTTGTTTACCATCACTTCCAAGGCTTCCTTTTCCATACCAGCTCTCAATAGATAAAAGATTAAAGCCCAGATTGGAGTACCATTAATAATGGTTAAGTTGTTGATTTTCCAAATATCATTAATATTGGAAGTTGTAGTATTTGAAGATGAAGCGTCTGGGTTGGTATTGAAGTTACTAGTATTGGACGAAGAGTTGTTCTTTAATTTCTTTTCGATAAAAGATTTGATTTTGTTGATATTGGTTGGTAAGCCTTCATCCATCTGCTTGTTATACAGCACATCAACGTATTCTTTGAATTCGTTTTCAAGAAATTTCTTCGCGTTAGTGATAATCAAGTTATTATGACAGATATTGTTGTTAGTAGTAGCATTTGCGGTGGCCCCCTTGACTTGTTGCAAGGATTCTAAAATTTGCCATGATTCTAATAATTGTCTTGATTTCGAATCGTTTGAATTGTTGTTTAATAAAGCAATAAATTCCCTATTTAATGGAAAGTGAGTTTTTTGTTGTCTAGCATTGTTAAAACCATGAATAATCTTGGCATTCTTCTCAAATTTCTCTCTTAACATGTAATGTTCGTTGACATTCAATCTGGAGAAATCATCGTTGTTGTTGTTATCATTCAAAAGATCAAGACCATCAAGTCTACTTCCTGTGGTATTCTTATTCCAAAACTTCATTAAGTTGTCATTGTTGAGAACCTTATCAGGTTGGGATGCCTTTGAAGAGTTTGGTTTTTTGTTAGCTAAGATGCCAAAGTTTTGCTTAATGACATTCTTTCTTTCATCCCAGTCTAACTTCAAATTATCATTGATATAATTATCAAAATCTCTGGCAGCATTAGATAACAACATTTCAATTGAGGCTAAGATGTTTTCGTCCTTTTTGATCTTCAAGTAATTATCAATTTCAGTGAATTCAGCATTACTACCAGATAAGGCAGTTGTGGCAGAAGTAACAACACCAGAATGAGAAGAATCAGCGGTGGCACTTGGTAAATTGGAACTCATACCAGCATGAATGCCAGTAGCTGTACTATCTCTACCTAATGTGGCATTAGATAGGATTTGATTGCGTTCCAACAGTTTCAAGGAAGTATCAACTTCATCGAATTGCAGTCCACTACCAGCTAATAAGTAATGTGCCTTGGTATGATCTCCTTGACCATCTTGTTTAACAGTATCACCATTGCGTGTTGTGGTAGCTGTAGTGTGAGTTCTTAGCTCACGAGCTCTTCTATTTATTTCATGAATAGACAATTGAATAGAACCTAAATCAGAAGATGCAGTAGGTAATGATTTAGAAGATTCTAATAGGTCATTAAACAATTTGGAGGTACTACTTTTTTGTTGTTCTGAGGTGCCGTTGCCATCATGATCATTCCCATTAACAGGTTTGATTAAGGTCATATTTGTTATTATTCTTCCTCAAGATCAATCGAGGACTTTAATTGAGGTGATCCTAAGCAATCGAGGACTTTAAGGATTGGCAGTTGTTATAGTGATGAGGATTTTACATTAACAATCAAAGAAACACTAAAGAAGATCCAGAAATTTTTCAGAAAAAAGAAGAACGGTTACCCGGAAAATCTCAGAATTAATAGTGAATAGGAGCAATTAAGAATATATAATGCACGTTAGAAAGTACGATATACATATGATTTATGTAAGTTCATGAGTTAGCCATGATACATATCAACATATTGGTCAACTGGCATATCCCCAAAATCCCCATCTAAGGATGTTTCTAAAATCTTGGCAGCACGCCCATCTTTACCGAAATGTTGATCCAGATGGTTAGTAAATTTCTGTAATAATAATGGAATCCCTTCTTCACGTCTTAAACGGTGGCCAATTGGATAATCAACAGCAACTTCATCCAAGACAGTACCATCATTTAATTCCACAAGTAACGCGTTTGAAATAGCACGTTTTTCTGGATCATGGTATTCTTTAGTGAAGCCTTCATCAACGACACATTCCATTTTGTCTCTTAAAATATCAATTTGTGGGTTACCTAAAGCAATATCATCCATATAATGGGTAGCCTTTAGTTCACCATAAATCAATGGGATAGCTACCATATATTGGATACAATGATCTCTATCAGCATAGTTATATAATGGTCCGGACTTATTGATGATATCCATACCGGCTTGTTGAGTCCTGATTCTAATTGACTTAATATCCGCATAGGTCTTACCTAAATCTTCCAATTGTTTTTTGACAGTTAAAGCGGCCTCCACTGCAGTTTGGGCATGAAATTCGGCTGGGAACGAAATCTTTAATAAAATATTTTCCATGACATATGAATCAAAAGTGGTACGTTGATTGAATTTTAGTGGTTCGCCACCATTCAAGACGTCATTGAATCCCCATTTTGGTGTAGATAAGATGGATGGGATATCACCTAATTGACCTTCAGTTTGTTTGACCATAAAAGCTAATTTTACAGCTCTTGAAACAGCATCACCAGCGGCCCAAGATTTACGAGAGCCTGTATTTGGAGAGTGACGATAAGTTCTTAAAGCTTGTCCATCCACTAAAGAGTGTTCGATACACTGCATGGTTTGTTCTTGGGTAAGACCTATTAATTTAGAGACAACACTGGCAGTAGCTAGTTTCACTAATAAGACATGATCTAGTCCATGTGAATTGAATGAATTGTCTAAAGCCAAGATCCCCTGTATTTCATAAGCTTTGATCATACATTTCAACACATCATTAATGGTTAAAGGGGGAACTTTATCCTTTTGAGTACGATTGATGTAGTCAGCCACTGGTAAGATACCGCCAAGGTTATCAGATGGATGACCCCATTCTGCAGCAAGCCAAGCATCATTAAAATCTAGCCATCTAATCATTGTACCAAAAGCAAAACTAGCATTAATGGGATCCATAACCCAATTTGTACCTGGAACCTTAGTCCCATTTGAAATTTTTGTCAATTGATCAGCCATGACTGGAGCCATAACTTTTTTTGTTAAAGGGAATTTCAGTGCAGCAAGGCCACAACCTATGGTATCTAATAGACACCACTTTGCCGTTTGTAAAGCTAATGGGGATGTTATGTCCTTGTTGTGAACATAATTGGCAATATCATTAACCAATTTATCGGTTTGTGGTCTTTCATTAAAAGTAGCAACAGAATAATTTCTCTTGTTTACAATATAACGGATAGTTTTAGTAGTGGTTGTAGTACGCAACATAGTTGTTAGATTGGTGGGCTAATTATTGGGTGGAGTGTGATGAAATAAAGCAACATAGAGAAGGATGATTATAATATATATATATATGTATATGTATATCTAATATTAGCAAAAGGAAACAAAAAGAACCAGCAAGATTATAAAGTGTAGATACATGGATCATGATTATGAAAGAGTGGAGAACTTCTTCAAATAATTGAAATCAACACTTTTCGGTCTTTCAATTGGTAATCCGTATATACGGTCCCAAACCAATTGTGATAAGGGGCCCATGGCCCTTGAACAACCCAAGAGAACAGTGACAAAGTCTAATTGAGTCAAACCATAGTGATGGAATAAAATCCCAGATGCATTGTCGACATTGGGGAAGGGATTCTTGCATTTACCGTATTTGGTCAATACTCTATGTGCGACTTTGGATAATAGCAGCATCAGATTGACATTTGGATCATCTTTAAATTGACATTGTCTTTCCTTGGTGAATTGGACCAATGCGGTAAACCGGGGATCTTCACATCTTAGTACAGCATGGCCATAACCTGGAATAACCCGATGGTTGTTCAAGATAGTCCACAAATAGTCTTCCAATTGTTTTTCATTAGTGGAATCTTCAACTTGATTTTGAGTCTCCAACAAAAATTTGACTACATCTTGTGCGGCTAATCCGTGCAATGGCCCGGCTAACCCCAACAAACCAGCAGAATAACTTAGCATGGGGTCGCTTAAAGCGGAGCCTACTAGATGTGTTGTATGAGCAGAAACGTTCCCACCTTCGTGATCCGCATGAATTCCGGTATATAGCCTCATTAAATCGGTGATATCTTCGTCATTCTTACTGCTTCTATTGTTTAACAACCCCAACATCGAAGTCAAATTCTTTGCCCAATCAGCTTTGGGATCAAATTCACCTAGCATGTCATTGTTAGTACCTTTACCTTTGATCCTCGAATAAACTTTCCCAGCTAAAGAAGGTATGAAGGCTAGTAACATCATAACGTCATCGAACGTATCTTCCCACATTGTTAGTTTATTAATAGTTCCTCGAGAATAATTGTCCCTAAATTTGGAGAAATGTGATAAAGAGCCAACCCCAATGGAAAACTGTGTCATTGGATGCATTGTTGATGGCAATGTTTCCATTAATTTATTTACCTCCTCTGGTAAAAATGAAGTCTTTGAAGTGGACATTGATGTCACAATTTTGTTTAATTGTTTGGTTAACCCAGTGACTTGTTTATTATTAGGAATTTCGCCAGTTAACAACAACCAAAACATAGCCTCTGGATAAAAAATGTTTGGATTCTTAGGACCTGGTAATAATTTCTGGCACTCTTGAATTGTATATCCATGGAATTTAATCCCTAAATTGGGGTCAACGGTGGATGATTGCCAATACATTAATTGTAAGCCTCTCATCCCACCTAAGATAGAACCCACAGTTATATCATTTTCGGGTAAATGATTGTTGGCTAAATCTTTTCTTAATTGTAATAGTTCAGAACGACGTTTGGGTATTAACTCTTTTAAAGTATCCTTAAGAGTGGAGTTAGCAATTGAAGAGTTTCTTTTTGTTGTAGTATGGATAAATCTTTGCATCTAGTAAAGTTGAAATAAAATCAAAATAATAAGTTATTTTATAGGGGAGAAGAGTGTGTAAATATATTTGATTTGAGAATTGTAAAACTTCCCACCATGGTGGGTTGTTGTTGTAATTTTTTGTTAATATCTTGCCCTTTATATACGGTTTCAATCAAAAATATTGGAGAAGTAAATTCCATTTATAATTAATATACACTTGTATGTGAGAAGAAAAAGATTGTATATATATATATATATATATATAGTGGGTAGTTTAATGGCGTTTATGCGAATGAGACGGATTTCTTCTTTGGATTCTGCTCTCTTTGTTCCTTAAGTTCTTCCTTTATGGCATCTCTTTTTTGTTTTCTACGTAGGGATCTGGCAGCAGAAGCTTTATTTTTAATTTCGTCTTTCTTTTCTTCTAATTGTTGTGATTTAGCTTCTTCTTTCAATTCGATTTCTTTTCTTTTGATTTCTCTAATTTCTTCAAGACGACGATCCTTTTCTACTTTAGATTCATTAATTTGATCGTATTTATCACCAATTGTTTTCACTAGTCTTTGCCATACAAGAGAATCATTATCACCAATGAATTTTTTACCCTTTTTACCACGTTTCAATTTCATACCAGGTATAATAGCTCTATTTAATCTTGGTATATCTTTTTCTTCATCGATTTTAATCTTTGCGTTATATTCTCTACCACGAGTGACGGCTTTCTTACCGTATAATCTAACTTTCTTTTGATCCTTTGCTGTAGTAAACTTGTCAACTTTGTATTTTTGATTTTGTTTAGCCTTTAATAATTGTGCATCTTTTCTAGATTCAGTAGCAGTGATAGAATCATTTAATTGATTTCTTGATACAGAATCTTTGAAGATTTCAGGACGGACTTCTCTTTGTGTGGATTGGTACTTGGATTTACCTTTCTTGAATCTTTGTGCTACCATCTTTTGCTAGTTTGATTGTTTGATTGTTTGCTTTTCTGTTTGGAGGGGGAGTGTTTGATAGATGGCTATACTATATTAAATTATAGCTCATCGAATTGAAAAATTATTATTATTATTATTTTTTTTCTTTCATATTAAAATTTTCCAATATTTTAAATTTTCAAAATTTCAATATTTGAGAAAGTTTGTCACTTTGCAATGAATTTTTCAACTTTCAAGAATTTCATTAGATTACTTGTTTTTGTGTCATGATTGAGATATTGTCAATATATCATATCGTTAGAAACTGTTGGACGTCTTCAATTTCTAGCCTGAACGATAAGAGTAGTATGCCAGTAATGAATTCTTTCAAAAGCACTTGAACCGACTGCCTCGATCGAATCCTCCGAGGAATGTGGACGGGTACCAGCATTTCATCCCCAGCTGAAACACACACCATACATATTTAACTCCAATAATAAGAATCACTCCAGTAATAATAAGTGGCGCCCCCCCGCGAGAGTTGGCCGCGCACCCAGACACCGCGGCCAGAAGCCCGCCCGGCGCAATGTCGCGCACGCACCGAAAGGGGCAAAACGCTCTAAAAATAAATCTGCCGCTGCTCGCATTACGTATTCCCGTCCTGATCCGGTCGTCGGCCAGTGCCCCAGATCTCAAATATAGCGTCATATTTGACACTGAACAGAATATTTCATCCATCTCGAGACTTGTATATATATGTGTGTGGGGGAGATATATACATATATATATATATATATGTATATATGCAAGGGCTCATCCGATGTCATTATTACAGTCTCAATACACCACACATAATTATTTCCTTTTGACGATACACACAACCCCCCCTATTTAACAGCAAGCTTACCAATACTCTTATAGTACACTCCCGACGCAAGAAAAATCATGGACACTCCAAATATACATGGGTATCAAATTAAAAATCATATCTGTGACACAACCACTTTCCAACTGTTCGATGCGTTAGATCCTATGGGTCATTCTTGTGTGTTGAAAAGATTAAATGATCAAGATTTATCTCCACAGGATTTATCAAATTCGTCAGATTTACATTGGTTCAGTTGCAATAATCATTATTATATAATCTACAATGACCAAGACTATAATAGGGAAGGAAAAGATTATTTTAACTATAATAATGATCAACCATGTTCAAAGAAAAACACCAATAATAACTTGATTTTTATTACTCCAAAAAAATCATCAAGCTTTATTAAACAGTATAATAAAGATAATAATTCTGTCGAATCCCCAAATAATACTAATAATATTAATAATATATTATCTTCCAATAATAAAATTAAAACACCTATACCACATCATATAATAGAGAGTAATAGAATTAAATCACCTATGCCAAATCATATCATAGGGGATAATATATTACCAGATTCACCATATTCAAATTATAGTATTGAATCATCAGATATTAATAATAATAATATTAATAATAATAATGATGATGATGATTCCGATTCCGATTCTAATTCCGATTCCGATTCCGATTCCGATGATTTAGATGTGAGTCAAATTGATAATAATAACTGCATTATCACTCATGAAAATTGTAATCTAAAACCAATTCTAAATATCAATAATAATAATAATAATAATTATAATTGTAATAATAATAACTCGACAACACTACAAAAAAAAGAATTTCCTTGTCATATTCACATTCAAACTCCGACATTATTACTCAACCATCCTCATCATCAACAACAACAACAACATAATAAACATATTAGAAGGACACCAATACCGAAGGATTGTTGGTTCAATAAGGATGAATCACTAGATTTATGGGGAAACCCTTTCGTAAGTAATAATAACAGTAGTAATAATGATACACAAGAACAAGAACAACACCATTTCAAACTATTTCAATCTTGGAATGATAATGAAAATACACCAAGTGATAATAAATTTGAATTGAAAATAATTCAAAGCTCAATGTTGAAAAGAAGAAGTTTACCAAAATGTCAATTTAAAACTTAACAAATTCAATTCGATACCATTTGTTTATTTTATAACATCCTCCAACTAGCATTATCATTCATTTGATTCTTATACATCAGCATAACTGTTTTTCTCATACTTATATATATATATATATTCTTCATTTTATTATATTTTTCAACATAACCCATATGTATTCGATATATTGCGCAATCTGTTTTGTTATGTTAAGTCGAGTCAAGATTTTTGAAACAGTTTTTTTTGAAAAGATGTGGTGAACTCCGGGCCTTAAGGAGTGGGGTGAAAAACACATAAACAGAGAGGCTCTACCTCTATCTATCTATCTATCTCTATCTATCTATCTCTATCTATCTATTCAACTAGAACCACATCAGTGCAACCATCATCCCGATTTCTCCCATACACACCAATTTTACAATAGAGTATGCTCAAATTAACCTCAAGTAAATTGCTTAGGCCCGCTCCTAGGATATCAATTAATTCAACTAAATTTGCTTCCACTTTAGCCTTTTTAGAAACCACACCAGATGGTGAATTAACTTCTGCATCCTTAAGTCTACTAACTGCTGCTAAACAATTGAAAAATCCAATCATTGGTATCACATTAAACTCTAATCTAAAATCTGATCAAGTTAAAGCTCCCGGTGTGGACAACTTATATTTCTCAAATGACCCATGTTTCAAAAGCCACTTAGCAGAGAATATTTCACCTTTATTACAGAATTTGATTAAAGATAACGATGTTTCCCATTTTATTATCGATAATAATGTATTGGGTAAGAATATTTTACCAAGGCTAGGTGCATTATTGGATATTCAACCAATTTCAAACGTAATTAAGATTGATTCTAATAATAATACTTTTTTCAGGCCAATTTATGCTGGTAATATTATTTCCCAAATTGAAACAAAACAACCAATTAACCTTTTATCTATTGGTACATCTTTATTTTCAGAATATTCGGGTAAAGAAGGTTCTACAAATGTACAAGAATTAGTCATTTCAAAAGAAGCATTGTCAAAAGACCTAATTCCAGAGGCCATTGCACAAGATCAAGAATCTATTTTGGACACAGATAAATTGCCAGAATTAACATCAGCTAAAGTGATCATTGCTGGAGGTGCTGGTTTGAAAAATAAAGAAAACTTTAATGAAGTCTTATTGCCATTAGCTCAAAGGTTTAATAACAAAGCAGCCATTGGTGGTACTAGGGTAGCTGTAGATAATGGATATTGTCCAAATTCGCTACAAATAGGTCAAACTGGTAAAGTGGTGGCACCAGATTTATATTTTGCCATTGGCCTTTCTGGTGCAATTCAGCATTTGGCTGGCATGAAAAATTCAAAATGTATTGTAGCGATTAATGAGGATTTAGAAGCTCCAGTTTGCAAGATTGCTGATTATTCGTTACAGGGCGACCTATTCAAGATTGTTCCTGAATTATGCTCTAAACTGTAAGGTTCTGTCCTAAAAAAAATAATCCACTGATACATTATAAATAAAGTATGTCTGTATATAAACTTTAATAAGAAAGCAAATTATGCTCTATCTGCAAACCACGTTTACGGAAAACTTTAGTCTTGCTTTATTAACTTTTACTAGATTAAACAAGTATATCACTGCGAAGTTATTCCTACCCTTGGGCAGTTGTGAATTTAATAATTCTACGAGAAGTAGTCAAGTAGTTAGTTACTCTTGTCAAAAAAAATATCGGGATTTTGCAAATAGTGATTTTTTGGCCTTATCTGGTCAGTCGTAAGTCATTCACAACAAAGACATAATATAAAGCAACCATTTTAAGAAGAGGATTCACCCTGAAGTTTATTAATGTTTTTTGTTTGAATCATTAATACGTACAGTTAAAGGCCAAGGCATATATCAGGACATATTAGTTTTGAATTATATGTACAGCAAATGGAACCTAGGCCCCCTTCATTACTAGATAGGAGACACGTAGCACGTCCATCCCAGGATTATGGATCCAGTTCTCAAATAGTATCAACAGGAACTCAATCATCCAGTGTATTGGGGATGCAATCAAGCTCTGAATTTGAATCAAACGAGAACGTGAGTGTTCAAGATGAAATTTCCACTTCAATATTTCGATATCGTAAGTTGTCCTATTATTTACCATGCTCTTCCTGGGTTGGGAAATATAATAGGATCAAACTCCTACATGATATAATTGCAGGATTATCACTAGCTTCATTTCAAATCCCGTTAAGTATTTCCTATGCAACATCTCTAGCCCATACAGATCCCTTGGCAGGATTGTATTCATTAGGTATTACACCATTTGTTTATGCAATCTTTGGATCTGTCCCCTCTATGATTGTGGGACCTGAAGCTGCCATTTCTTTGGTTATAGGCCAGACAGTAGAAACATTAATTGCTCATAGAGACGATATCACATCCATTCAAATCATTACAGTAACCACATTCTTAGCAGGTATATCCTTATTAATTGTTGGTATTTTGAGATTAGGGTTTTTAGGAACAATTCTGAGTAGAGCTTTATTAAGAGGCTTTATTAGCTCGGTCGGGTTTGTTATGATTCTTAATTCATTGATCAGTGAGTTGAATCTTACCAAGATGATTATAGATGCACCAGAACATTATCATACACCATTCCAAAAGGTAGTATTCTTGGTTAAGTATGGTCCTGCAAACTATCACAAACCAACAGCTACTCTTAGCTTAATTGTCTTTATTATTTTACTTATATTAAGATCATTCAAGAAACGATATATTGTACGTTATAACTGGATAGTATTTTTACCAGAAATATTATTAGTTATTATGATAGTAACATATTTGTCATACCAATGTGATTTTAATAAAAAATATGGAATATCAGTAGTGGGTCAATTTAACAGCCAGGGTTTTGAGCATCTAAAGAATCCAGTATCAAAAGCTAACAGACCATTATTACCTTTACTGGGACAGTTGGCGGTCATTACTGCAATTCTTGGGTTCT
This sequence comes from Monosporozyma servazzii, assembly GCA_033807795.1. Taxonomy (NCBI): domain Eukaryota; kingdom Fungi; phylum Ascomycota; class Saccharomycetes; order Saccharomycetales; family Saccharomycetaceae; genus Monosporozyma; species Monosporozyma servazzii. The sequence continues at coordinate 224,420 of CP138596.1, read as the reverse complement.
TTGAATCTACTACAGCTTCCAAGGCCCTAGGTGGTATAGACAATGCCATTGTATCATCAAATAGGGAACTGATAGCTTTAGGGCTAATGAATATCATAGCTTCAACGTTTGGGGTATTGCCGTCATTTGGGGGCTACGGAAGATCTAAAATAAACCTAAATTCAGGAGCAAAAACGGTGGTATCTGGGGTTTGTATGGGAGTAGTAACTCTTCTAACTGCTAAATACTTTTTACCAGTAATTCACTACATTCCCAACTGCGTTCTGTCTGTCATCACAACTCTAGTGGGTTTAACACTATTAGAAGATATCCCTAAAGATGTTTTGTTTCACATTCATTGCCGTGGTTTCAATGAATTATTTGTATTTCTATTAACTATCCTAACAACATTCTTTTATTCCGTAGAACTGGGAATATGCATAGGCTGTTTATATTCTGTGGTCACTATTATTAAACACTGTGCTAAATCAAGAATCCAAATATTAGCCAAAGTAGAAGGAGTAAACCGATTCACTAACGCTATCAATTACATTGACGTTTACGAAGAAGGCCAAGATGTTAACATAGAGCATATTGAAGGCTGTTTACTAGTAAAAATTCCTGAGCCATTAACATTTACTAGTACAGAAGATATGAAAGAAAGGTTGGATAGAGTCAAACGTTTTGGGGCTCCAGATGCGCACCCTGGATCCAAAGAAATTTTAAGAGAGAACATTGAATATGTCATATTCGATCTACATGGTATGACATACCTTGACTCATCAGCAGCACAAATATTGTTTGAGATTATTAAAGCCTATCAAGAAGATGGATCATTTGTGTTTTTCGCAAGAGTTTCAAGGGCACATTCAATAAGACAATTATTGAGGGAATCTGGTATATTAAACTTACTTGATACCAATATGAAAAGAGTGGCGGAGGTGCTTCTCAATCGGCCACTATCCAAACCTTCATATTTTAGAAGTGTTGAGGATGCACTTATAACGGTTGGGAGAATTAAACAAGTTCCAGATAAGTATGGGCAAATCAAAGATGACCATAGCATATTGTCTAACACCTTAATAAACTCGAATCTTGTATGACCCATTTCACTAATAGTTTTAAAAAAATTGTATCTGTCAAGTATCTTCCTGTTTTGAGAGTAATTAAAAAAAAAAGAGTGAATAATTAAAATTTTATTTCGTTGCTTTTAAAGAATAGAATTTTTTTTTTGGGAAACGTGGCTGTGAGCTAGGCCGAGACTGTACAACTTGTATTGCTATTGGAGTCGATCATTTCCCTATCAGTCTAAATAAAACTAGGGCACTATTATATATTGGTGTTACTTGCTTATCTATGTTAATGAATATGAGAAAAATACGGCATACATTCTATTGTATGGTAACCTGAGGTTATGACAAAATAGTTAGTGAAAGCTCAGTCTGTTATAGTGTTGTATTGTATCTGGAATGACAGGGTGGACTGGATCTTTGACTAACTTAGATCTTCTAGAGAGGACTAGTAGTATATGATAATTGAAGACATGTTATTCCCTCTGATCTCATTCTATAGTATATATAATATAGCTAATTGTGACAAAAACAGAATTGTAACACATTGGAGGTGCTCATTCATACATGTCAATATATGTACTCTTATTGTATAATAAACATATTAATGGGGTGTCAAATTATGCATTATCGGTTATTGTTTGGTTTGTGCATCTGTGTGGATTTGCTGGTAAATAGAAACACAGCTGATTTGTAGTCCTATGCTAGTTTTTAATTGGAGGTGTGATCTAGTTCCATCGTTGTTAGTATTACTGATAATAAGCATGGCAGTATCTACTGTGTAAGTGTTATTTAAACTTTTAAAAATTTTAAGAAACAAATGGAGGGTTGGCCGAGTGGTCTAAGGCGGCAGACTTAAGATCTGTTGGACGGTGTCCGCGCGAGTTCGAACCTCGCATCCTTCATTATTTTTTATTTTTGCTTCTTATCAGAATTCAAAAAGTTCCTAAATCCTTGTAAATACCAATCAATAAGACGCCAGAGAAGATTAATCTCTAATAGTGGGACATCAACCCTCTTCTTTGCTCTAATTAATATTTAAATTTATTTACTGCCCATAATATACAATTGAGGGCAGTAGAACGTGTTATCTTTTCTTTTATTAGTACAGTACTTTTTGCTGTAGCTGCTTTTAAGAACACAACACTTCTTATTTAAAGGTCTCTTTAGACATTTGCTTATTTTCAATATTTCTTTACCAATTACCAGTTAACCCAGAGAAAAGATATCGAAAACAAAACACTAACTCAAGTTAACCGAGGTACTGGGATTTTCTCATTTCTTCAAATATAATGCTTTACCAGAATTCCAGAGCCATTGTGTGGATTGTATAACTTTGAAATAATTTACTACATATTACGATCCAATGCATTGAAACAAACAGGTAAAACTATCCAGACAATGGTTCTCAAGAAGTTTTGGACGAATCCCTACAAAATCGTGAAGAAAGTCAAACACCATCCCGAAAGGATTTCAGATCAAAAATAAAGGATAGGCTCGTTAAAAGTAACCGTAAGAGCAAGAGCAAGAGCAAGAGTAAGAGCACAAGGCCCAGCCGGTACGTTCCTGCAAGTAATATTACAAAACATTTTATGATGATATTGTATCTCAAGTTACCTTTTCTTTTATACTTGATGTAAAAAAAAAAAAAAAGTAAACTAAGACCTCTATGATTAACATTTAATTCCACTGCAATATGAAAAATCCCAATAACGCTTAGAATTAAAAGAGTCTAAATCATAAACCCGCTGAACCGGTCTCTAATCTCCGGTCTCAGTTGTTAAAAAATACTAAATTGAATGTTTTTATCAAACTTTAAGCAACTCTTTACCACTTATCGTTGTCGATATTAATTCTTTGTTGAAGGATTAATAATTTTATTTTTGAAATCACTTTTAAGCGACCTCAGCTCTTTTTTCGTTTGGGTTTCATTTTACAGAAATCACCTAATGTTTAAAAAGATCTCACAAACTTAAAATGATCAGCTAGGTTCGGATTAACTTTTATGTTAGTAGAATATATAAACTGTTGACTATTTCTGTGAAATAAAATGATCTTCCATAACAAGCTGACTAAGGGCCTGTTTAAAATCATATTGAAAAACCTACCGTGATGATAGCTATCCCTAATGCTCAACTCCAAATTTTATAGATCATATAAAAAAGCGGATTTAGCTCAGTTGGGAGAGCGCCAGACTGAAGAATTTAAGACTTCGGTCAAGTTATCTGGAGGTCCTGTGTTCGATCCACAGAATTCGCATTATTTTTTACAGTTTTTGGAAACTGTAATTTTATTTCCAATGTAGCTCATCTCAAAATGCATAAAAAATAACAACGAAAAACTTTATTGGTAGAAAGTTCAATTCAACCAAATCGTATACTAACCAGCTATATCCCAGTAAGTATTTAGTATGGGACTATTCTCCAAGTTCTTCAAAGGTGGGTTAGCCTCCTCTTCATCACCCAATCATTTAGTAAATGTTTCAGAAACATTAAAGTATAACAGTTTGAGTAGAAACGAACTGGTTGAAAGATTGATTGATCTGGAAAAAACTAATAACAAGTTACAAAATGATATCAGTACATATAAAAATGGTGCGACTACCGTATTAGATGAATCCACATATGCTAAGAAGAGACAAAATATAGATGATAACAGTGCTTCCAAGAAAAAGAATAAGAAAGTCAAAAAGTCATTTGATTTCTCAAAACACAATACTAGATTTGTTGCCTTCAAATTTGCATACCTTGGCTGGAATTACAATGGGTTAGCCATTCAAAAAGAACCTACAACTTTACCTACCGTGGAAGGTACAATTTTAGAAGCGATGAATAAGTGTAAGCTTGTACCATCGATGGTTCCACAGGATTATAAATTTAGTCGTTGTGGTCGGACTGATAAAGGTGTGAGTGCTATGAACCAAGTTATTTCTTTAAGGGTAAGATCAAACCTTACAGATGAAGAACAGAAGGATCCATCGAACGATGAAAGAGAAATCCAATATGTGCATATTTTAAATCAGTTATTACCTGACGACATTAGAATATCAGCCGTGTCGCTAAGGCCACCTGAAAAATTTGATGCCAGATTTAGCTGTCAATCACGCCATTACAAATACCTTTTCCACACGGAAGGTTTAAATCTTGAAAAAATGACTGAGGCTGCCAAGATATTCGAAGGTGAACATGACTTTAGAAACTTCTGCAAAGTGGATGGTTCCAAACAAATCACAAATTATCATAGACGTATATACAGTGCAAGGATTATGCCAGTGAAAGGTGACTTTTACTGTTTTGACTTGGTGGGCTCCGCCTTTTTGTGGCATCAAGTTCGTTGTATGATGGCAAACCTTTTCCTTGTTGGACAAGAGTTAGAAGATCCTAGCTTAATATCCGATATGCTAAATATCAACATGACACCACAGAAACCAGTTTATGATATGGCAAGTGATATTCCTTTAATATTGTACGACTGCAAGTTTCCTGAAATGGAGTGGCTTGAAACAAATGTTAACGACTTCAAAGCCATTAAATATGGAAAGGCTGTCGAGATTTTGGTGCTAAATCATCAGCTTAAAGCCTCTATTGTCTCAATATTCAGAGATACATTACCAAGTAGTGTTCTTTCAATGGGCGGTAAAGTAAGAATTAATACAGGTGATGGGAAGGGTCAAGTTTTATCACACTATAAAAAGATGAAAGACCGCGACGTAATGCAGCCCGTGGATGTTATCAATGAAAAGTATAAAAGAAGAAAAGCCAATAAGAAAGTCACCCAAGACTAAAATCATTACGGTTAGTAAATATATAAGTAACACCTTTATACATCTACATTATAGAATCATTTTTCTCATTAATCATAAAACGAAAGGTTAAATAACCTAATCTGCTAAAGATTTTGCAATCCAGGCCGGATCCCAAAATAGCATCTCTTTCTGACGTGGTTGTGAGTCTATCCATAAAATACCATTGGTAACCATTTCATCTAAAACAGATTTGCATCTTACCTTAGTCCACTTTAAGTTTACTCTTAGAAGAGACACCGATGCATAACCCATAATTGAACACACCTCAAGAATTTTAGTCTGGTCAGTAGTTAATTCATTTGGTATACTTCTCAGTATTTTACCACCCTTTATCTTCAGAATCTCAAATCCCCCATCTAGGTCACGAAGCAAATGAATAGCGTCTGTAAGGTTATCTTCTGTAACAGTCACATATTTAAAGTATGTGTTCAGTAGTTCATTAAATGATATCAACCCACCGTTTAAATCCTTTGTGTCTCTGCAAATTTGTATAATTCTAATGCTCAACTCATATATAAAGTCGTTGACTGTAAATAAATGCTTGTCTTTACCAACATAGAGGTTGAGCGGATCAATTCCGATATTATTGCACATATGTAAGAATTTGGATCTGAATTCTGGATTAGATTTAATCTCTTCATTATGGCGACTAGCAAAATCTACCAACTTCTCTTGAAATATGCCCAATTGTTCTGACAATTGTTCCGTTTGTTTATCAAAGTGTTTTAGCGTGTCACTATAGACCTCTCCATTATCTTCAAATGCTGAAACCCCAAACCTTTTCATCATTTACACTAAAGATACTGTTTCTTTTAGGCTTCATCCATATTTCTTCTGAGATTATATTTTATTGCCAGTACTGTTCTATGATACCAAAAATTGAAATTTGTATCAAAGAAAAAAAAATCTATCGTATTGAAAAAGACAAGGAATAGACTTTAATATGGAAACAGGATACATGCATCATCAAAACGAGTAACTCTCAATTGGTTGAATAGAGCCGCGAAGATGTCTGCAAATGATTTTAAGCCTGAAACTTGGACTGTCTCCTCCAACGAAGCACTTAAAATTTCACTGGTAAGCTCTGGCCAAAATAAAGCTATTCAATTTGCACCAAACTTTACCTACCCTATATATGGTGAAAATGAAACTATATTTGGTTTTAAAGATCTGGTCATCCATTTAGTCTTCAACTCTGTAAGCTTCAAACCATTCATCAATGCAAAATTTGATGCCAAGATGGATAACACCGAAGATATTCTTAAAAGTTTAAAAGATAAGTTACCATCAGATGATATTATTATCAAAGATGAGAGCATATGGAGAGATATATGTGAAAAGGAAGAATCTTCCTACACTTTACCAAAGGAAAGCTTTAGAGTTCATGAGTACACAACTGAAGACTCAAACGAGTTTGTTGTGTATAAAGCCAAATTACAAGAGGATCCAGTATTATTGAAGCTTCATCGTAGAATGCAAATATTTTCACTATTATTCATTGAAGCTGCTTCATATGTCGATGAAGATGAACCTTTCTGGGAAATATTTTGGTTATTCAATCGTAGAACAAAAGAATGTTTAGGGTACGTTACAACGTATAAATACTGGCACTACAAAGGACATGAAAACTTCGATGATTCAGCTTACCAAAGGAAGTATAAAGCAAGAATTTCCCAATTCCTTATTCTTCCTCCATACCAGGGTAAAGGTCATGGATCCCAACTGTACAATTGCGTATACAATTCTTGGAAAAATGATACTGCTATAACTGAGTTAACGGTGGAGGATCCAAATGAAAGTTTTGACGATTTAAGAGACTTGAATGATTTGAATATGCTATACAGATCGGGGTTTTTTACTGCATTAGCAAATAAGATTGATGATGAAGGAATTCAAAACTTTAACTGGTTAGAAGAAGAAAGAAATAAGTTTAAACTAGAGAAGAGACAATTTGAGAGATGTGTGGAAATGATTCTTCTTCATTTGCAAAAACAAGAAGCATATAATACCGTCTTGAAGCGAAGATTGTATCAAAAGAATTTTGAAGCTTTAGATGACATCCCAGACGAAGCAGATAAGATATCTGCTATTAATTCCTCTTTTGAGTCCTTAACCACAGACTATAAACGAATCTTAGATAAATGTGTCTTTAACGACAATAAATAGAGTATCTAGCTATGTATAAATCTCCTAAAGAAGATAAAACCTTCCAATCTTACTTTAAGCGCTTTATGAAGTTGAACAAATTTTAGAGGTTTTAAAATACATCTATCGTTGGTAGATAGAGAACTTTTTGTTTAAGATAACCTTCTATACAGAACAATAATGTGGTTCAATCATTTGCTAATAATTATATTTATATCTTAAAGACTTCATATGATAAAACAGTCACAGTCTCTCCAAATAAGAGAATAAGGACCATTTTGAAGGCGACATTGACTCAAGATACCACAAAATTTTACATTAAAGGGTCCTGATAGTTAGCAAGTTCACCTGTGTCAAGTCATAATCTTTGGGGTTGCAATAGTTTTACCTAATCCACCTTCGTTATATTGACAATACTAAAAATGCATTTTTTGACCTAATAAAGTCTAAACTTTACTTTTGGAGATGATACACCAGTCATTATTTTAGGAAAAGAACAGTACACAGGTTTTGTCCTTCTAAAAGAGCGATGTGGTCAACCTGCCTTTTAAACCTGGAGAAGCCACTTATAATGTAGGATAGATAGATACTCAAAATTCGGACTTTATGAAGTAGCGAGCCAAAATTTAATATTACCAGAAAGCCTTTCCCTATGCCACGTGACCCTATGATACAAACTATCTTACCATTTTTACTATTTTTCAAAAAAATATAAACTTTTTCAATTCTACGTTATTAATGATACTACATAAAAACTTTCACTATCATGAAAATATCTGCAGATTATAAAATTAAAAATTATCGGAACATCAAAATAAAGTAAATATTTTGAATAAAAATACAGTTTAAATAAATTTAAATTGAAGTCATATGATACACACGGTATAAAAGTCACATGATGATCAAATATATTTCCTTTTAAGTCTACTTCTTTACCTTTTTTTACTTTACTAAAAGAAAAAAGACTATGAATTAAAAACGGTATTGTAAAGGTTTCCATATCCGATTAAAGAAAATACTCAAACATCAAGATTTCAAGACTTCAGCTTATAGTTAATTATGATGCACATCCCTATATCTGTAGAAGTTGACAGAAAAAGCAAACATAGTATTACCACTGTCTGGTTATTATCACTTTTGAGTAAAAGACAATTAAACGCCAAAAAGAAAGAATCCTTTGCTAAGGTTTCAAAAAAGAACATTATTGATGTATCCATTCCAGATACATGTCTTCTTCTCCAAAAGAAAGACTGGGATATACCATTAAAACAAATATCCCATCTTTTATATGGTGTTTCGTTGTGCTACACAAAAAAGGCAGATTTTGTACTAGAAGAATTAAACTACATATTGACACAGTTACAAAGATCTTTAATCGTAACAGAGAGGCTTAATTTGAATGTGACGAAAGAAAAAAAGCTCAAGGAACACTTCGATCTTACAAGAACTAAGTTTTTAACTGACCTTTCATTATTTGAAGATGACCCCTCTTTTGACATCAACAATATACCTAATTTTGAGCTTTTCATTTGTAAACAAGAGATGGGAAGATATCAAAAGTTAGAATCTGTACAAATTAAAAAGAATGACTTCTTAAACGAATTAACAAATGTCAATATTTTAAAAGAAAATAACTCTGGCTTATCAGATATTCATACAGTCAACAGAAATTTTACATTAGAAGAATTACCGGTCGATTTTGATTTAGATCTTGATGTTGGGGATATTATTAGTCAACACGGTACAAGCATGACTTCCAGCTCAAGTATTCACAGAAATGATCCTGATTTTCAATTTAGAGAGGAAGGAAGAGATAACATTTCAACCGATCAGCTCAATGGAGACGTAAATGTTGGCATGGATTTTGATTTAGATCTACAGTCAGAGAATAGAGATGCTGCTTATCAAACGGAAAATCCAGAACTAACAGAGCGTGAAAGCAATGAGAATAAAGAAGGAAGGAAACGCAAGCTAATCTCAGCTGAAAGAAAAGGACAGTGTGCTCTCAAAAAAATAAAGGTAGACATAAGAATAAGTTTACCAACCGAAGTACTAAAAACCAACTATGATGAATATTTAGAAACCATGAAACATAGAAGTGAGAAGTGTACTGGTCCCCCAAACCAGAGTATATTACACGATATCATGTCTCGCTCCAAGAAAACTAAGCTTTTAGGCAAATGCTGGAGCTTTATATTTTCCCAAGATTTGCAAGAACAGGTTCATGAAAATGGGACAAGATTTGCTTTTCAGGATGGGTTTCACATGGATAGCATTGATAGAGGAAGAAGGGCTGTAAATATATCAGAAACTAGTAATATATTCATAGATGCCGAAGAGGATGAATCTATTCGACAACAGGATCGACTTCCCCAAGATATGTTACTTCACCTTGACCAGATAGACGAAGAGTTAGATGATGAAGAACAAGAAACAGGCCTATTCTTTTTTGAAAACAATAGTGATTTCATGAAGCAACCTCTCAATCTTCCTTCCTCAAGTTTTGGCCGATCTACGACTAGAACTTCTTCAGATAACTCCGAGGAAGAAAAGAGAGATTTCATTGATATTCTTAAGATGTCAAAAAGCACTAATATGCATCCACCAGAATGTCAAAGAAAAATGAATGACCCCATGGAGTCATTTATGGAAAGGAGAATTAAGAATGTTAAACTTATTCAAAACCAACAAGCAGTTAAATTTTACTCCTACCTTTGTAGTAAACTTGACCAATTGAAGCAGGATGACAGAATAAGGGAACAAGAGGAAGATGAAACTATTGGAACAGAACTACCCTTTAATTATCTCATCCCAACAACAGTTGAAGATTTTGAAACAAGAAATAGTGTTTTAATGACAAAACAGTTGGCAGCAAACGCATTTTTCTCCTTGTTAGATTTGGCTTCCCAAGATATAATTGAATTTACTACTCCCACATCCAATCTTGTGCCAGTCTGTTTTAATAATTTCTCGATTATTCTCTGATAACTGCCTTGCATGTCTTTTTGAATTTCTAAAGATGAGAGGATGTTAGTTGTTTTTTGTGCCTTCCATAATTTTGCTTTTTTACTCTTTGCTTGAGATTATATATGGTAGCATAATAGATTATACTATAAGTGGAGAGAAAATGAAAGTGGGGAAAAACACCACAGTGAAGAAATAAAAAGTGAAAAATAAAGGTAAAATGTATATAAGCTGCCACTAATCATTGCTTCACTTTTGGCTAGAAAAGAAACAAAGAAGGCTTTATGAAAGTAATATGGTCACTTAGTTCCGACCACAGAGTATATTAAAAACAACATGTTGGCTTCGAGAGTCAGAATCTCTAGACGTTGTTACACTACATGTAACCTAAAAAAGGCTTTACAAGGAGAAGTTGAAGAGATTGAAACTTGGTGGAAATCACCACGTTTTAAAGATATCAAGAGAACTTATACTGCCGAAGATGTTGCTAAACATAGAGGAACCATACCTGTCACACAATGTAGATTCCCATCTTCTAGTCAGTCTTTAAAATTATTTAACGAGATCGAGGATAGGTTTCAGAAAAAAATACCATTACATACGATGGGAGTCATTGACCCTGTTCAAATGTCACAATTAGCCCGATGCAAGGATATTGGTGCTACCTACATTTCTGGCTGGGCCTGCTCTTCTACTATGGTTGGCTCTACTAATGAGGTCTCTCCTGACTTTGGTGATTATCCATATGATACTGTTCCACGCCAAGTAGAAAGAATCTTCAAGGCTCAACAATTACATGATCGCAAGGCAAAATTGGCCGCTTTAAATAATAAGGATGATGGGGAATTTGTGGATTATTTGAAACCAATTATTGCTGATGCCGATATGGGTCATGGTGGCCCCACTACTGTTATGAAGTTAGCCAAACTATTTGCTGAAAAAGGTGCTGCTGCTATCCATCTAGAAGATCAGTTGGTTGGTGGTAAGAGATGTGGTCATTTGGGAGGCGCGGTTCTTGTTCCAACCAGTACCCATTTGACCAGACTATTAGCAACAAGATTTCAATGGGATGTGATGGGTGCAGAGAATTTAATAATTGCTAGAACAGACTCTTGTAATAGTAAATTGTTGAGTAGCAGTAGTGATCCAAGGGATCATAAATACATTAAGGGTATTATCTCATCAAATACTGTACCATGGAATGAAACAGTTACTGCATTGGAAACTCAAGATACCTCACAAGAAGCAATTGGCAATGCAGAACAGGAATGGTATGCTAAGAATGATTTATATACCATTGAGGATGCTATCAGAATTCAATTTACTGCGCAAGAATTTGAAAAATATAAAAACTTAACTGGAAAAGTTATGAATGAATTAGATAGAAATTATTTGAGTATTAGAGAGAGATTAAAAATTGCGCAACAAGTGAGTCCTGTTAAAAAAATTGTATTCGATTGTGAATCACCTAGAACCAAAGAGGGTTATTATATGTTTAATGGTTGTATGGATGCTGCTATTGAACGTACTAAATTATTTGCACCATTTTCAGATATGCTATGGTTAGAGACCAAGACCCCAGATCTGAAACAGGCTAAATCTTTTGCACAAGAGATCCATAAGGAATGGCCAAATTTCAAGTTAGTTTATAATCTATCCCCAAGCTTCAATTGGTCAGAACATGGCTTTACTGATAAGACATTACAATCATTTATTTGGGATTTAGCCAAAGAAGGATTTGTTCTTCAGTTAGTGTCGTTAGCTGGCTTACATGTTGATGGTGTCTCGTTCTGGGAGTTGGCCAAGAGATTTGAGACGCAAGGTATGAAAGCATACATTGACCTAGTTCAACAAAAGGAGAAAACGCTGAAGTGTGATTTATTGACTCATCAAAGGTGGTCAGGTGCAGAATATGTTGATTCCATGTTACAGGTTATCCAGAACGGGTCCTCCTCCCAAACTCTAAGCACCAGTGGTGACAGTTACACTGAAGGTCAATTCCATTGATCGTCTCCCAACCAACCCACATACGTCATCCTAATTTGCTTTGACCATAACCCAAAACCTAGCTCAAAAATGTATATATATACGTATATGTATATATTGATCTGAAAAAACCTATATTCTTATTTGCTAACTGGTTCAGGTTCCAGATCAAAAGCACAGTTAAATCTATTACAGGGGCCTGCATACCCGCTGGGAATGGCTGGATCCGGCGAGAATAAGGAGAACCGACCCATACGGTGGCATCTGTCATCTTTTTGAGGGAGGCGAGACGTAATGTGGAAAATGCAGAGTTTGCTAAAACAAAAGAAAGGGGAAGGGCCCACATGTCCATTGCCGAAACATTGCCGAAATCGGTTTAATTTTGTTGGTGTTTCGTCTGATTTTACTGATTTTATTGATTTTCCTTCGATTTTCCTTTGATGATTTTCCGTTTTCTCGCACTTCCTCGAATTTTTCTCCTTTTTCTCACTCTCTCCGTGCAGATTCTTGCATTGAGCTCTTTTTGGCAGAGTGCAAAATTGCTAATTTTTACAAATTTGTTCCAAATTGGAGATAGCCGAGAATCTGCGTTGGAAATTATTTATCATTATTTATCAGTATTACTATTATTTTATGTGTTTTTTCCCGGAAAAGAAATTGGGTACCGTTTGGAAAGAGAGAAAGAAAAAAAAACCAAATATATATTAAAACAAAAGCATAAATGCAAACTACACTAGTCACTTCATGAAAAGTGACATATATATAACAGTATATTCGTTGCCAAAAAGTGAGTACTTTACCTTTTAAGACAACTAATAAACCAGTGAGGTGGAATACCATATAACTACTGTGAGTTATCTAGACTAAATACTACCCCAGTTTTAATTTTTTCTGCTTTCTCTCTCTCTATCTTCTTTTTTTTTTTTTTTTCCAGAATTTTTCAAACAGAAACTGTGTGGATCAAAATATCAATCTTATCAGCAAAAATAAGAAGAGCGACTTTTCATTTAATCATCCACCTATTGAAACCATCAGAAGTTGTAAGCAATCATACCGACCCTATCATATTCAACTATTCTATATCTAACATAAATGGTGCTAATCAACGGTATAAAATATGCCTGTGAACGGTGTATTAGAGGTCATAGAGTGACCACATGTAATCATACAGATCAGCCTTTGATGATGATTAAACCAAAGGGCAGACCTTCCACAACATGTGCATACTGTAAGGAACTAAGAAAAAACAAAACTGCTACACCACTAGGTACATGCACATGCGGAAGACAAGAAAAGAAAAGGCAAGCCCAAAAGGCTAAAGAAGAGGCCAAAGCCAAAGCCAAAAAATTAGCTGCTCAAAACTGTACGTGTGGATCACCAATAACTTGCAAAGTTCATGCAAAACGACAACAACGTAAAAATGTCTCGCATCATGGTTCAAGTATATTATTACAAAGAAATGCCAAGAGTAGAAATAATATAGATAGAATGCCATCCTCAGCTTCACTCGATAGTCATTTCTTCTCTTCAAATCAAAACAGTGTTGGCAATTCTTCAAATTATTACCCAAGTACATTTTTAGATGGTGAGATAGCCACTGGTAAAATATCAAAAGAATACAACCATGTTCCATCATTGGTCTCGATTTCTTCATTACATTCGTCACAATCTTTAGATCAATCTTTCTCTCCAACAAGCCCACATATGTCATCAATGCAATTTAGCTTTCTTTCAGAAAGCCCCGCTACATATACTAAATATGGCCAACATTCATCAAAGACAAAGAATCCTCAATGGGACTCAAACCGTGTATCAATACCGAACAGATCAGATTCCCACTTGAATCTTTTAGAAAATACATTAACTAGTGGATTGGATCCATTAGAGAATACAAGACAAATTCAAAGGCCAATTAAGTCTAACATTGGTGAGGTGATAGTACCATTAGAAGAATATATCCCGTCAAACATTAATGGCATTGGAAAAGTAGATGATATTCAATCGTGGAGTGAAAATCCATCAATGTCTCATGATGATGAAAATTCTATCAATTCACCAGATATACGTCCAACTTATTTGAGTAATTTCAAAACACAATCAGATAAGGCATCCAATCAATTAACCAGTGGAAATGGTTTACTTGACATGTTTTCTGATTCTTCCTCCATTTCTACATTATCTAGAGCAAATTTATTGCTACAAGAAAGAAATGATCAAAATAGTAAGATACTATCCAATGGAGGAAATTCAGTAAATATGTGGAATGGTGTCTTAAAGGATAAACCTTTCACTTCAAATCAGCTACCACAAATGAAAAGTGATTATCAAAAATCGATCAATGATAAAGAAAGTATAGCTAGTGTAGAAGTATTGTCTATAATGCCAAATTTTATTGATATACCAGAAAATGATAGTAGAAGGTACCGCAAATCACGCCCCCCTGTTAACTCTAGTTTCTCAAAGCAAAGGTCGAACAGTATAGATAGAAACCATAAATATTCCAAGAACACGCATACAGATACAGTGGATCCTACTATTGTGAGTAATAATATAGATGATGGAGCTAGTCTGAATTCATATAATCCATCAGAAACAAATTTCCCACATCCAAGTTCGTTTCTTATGGATTCTACGTCTAATTTCATAGACCAGTCTAAGTCGAGTTTGTTACAGGCTATTAATGATTCAGAATCTGCAAATGGCCTAGATCTCGTAAATAATGGACCTAAAGGAGAGGATACCCAAAACGTAAACAATAATATATCAGCAATAATGTCACAAAAAACATCATCAGTAACAGAACTTCTGTCCGATCAGGGGTTCGCCGAGTTGGACAATTTCCTTTCTACCTTGTAATAATATATTATGAAGCAAAGTAAGTAACAGCATGTATAAAATACATATTAAATATAACACCTTATGAATATATAGAACTAATAACAATTATGCCCTAAAAGATTTTTGTTTAAACATTTAAGATGGTTCGATACCAGGATGTATTATTTGATCGTTGAGTGGCTTTAAAGTTACATATTTTTTATACTCTGAATACAAACAGTGCTATATATCTATTGACATTAACCAACTTCAGACTCGAAACAAAAGTAAAGAAAACAGCCAGAAGATAGCATTCACTTTAAGAAACAAATAAAAAAAGCAAGGTCTTGGGATTTATGTGTCCTTCCCTTGCTTAACGAATTATACCAAAAAACAAATCATAATTATTGCAATGCCAAAGATTTAACACTTATAGAATAATATAATATGGCGTATACCTAAGATAATACTAGAATAGTATTTTAGTAATATGAACCAGTAAAAATTAAATCGCAACCAGAAAACAATATAAACAAAGTTGTATTTTTAATGGTTATAGCTAGCTCTTAATCATATGGGTTCATTTAGTTCGTTGTTTTCAGTGAAGGCTAATTGAGAAATCGAAAGACACCACTAACGGTTTAATATGTGCTAATCTTTTATCCATTTTGGCAGATTTAGCAAGTTCCAAATCTTGAATATATGTCCAGGTTTGTTCACAAATACTAGGAAGGCAAAAAACATTAAGACTTAGTATTTTTTAAAGAAATCATGGTAATTGCTCGATAATAAATTGAGGTTCGTTCTTTGAAAGCAAAAGGTAGTAATATCATATCAAGAGCTTCCTGTTAAAAGGTATATATGTTGAAATCAATTATATCTTGTTCAAAAGCAACCCGACAATTGTAAATAGATAAACTCTCAGCACCTTATCAGTGAAGGCAGCAGATACTGGAACACATTCGTAGTAGCTACAGTGAGCAGTCACGTGCCCCCTCTATCCAGCCGTGTAGCAGTTCATTTAGAGGACAGTGTGTCGGTTGCTTCCACTTTGCTCACCTTGCTTGAATCGATGAGTGCTCTGTTTGTTAATTGATCTCTTCGAGTTTCCTTTCGCGTACTTTTCGAGTCGGCCAAAACAAACCTCCGAGCACTCTCGAGAGGATAACATACATACCGCTTTATATAATATTGTATACAATAAGCTTTTGAGCTTTCAATCACCACTATATGTTTGTAATTGAAGGACCAGACATTATATTTTACATTTTCTCTGAGTCTACCAGCGCTGCAATGAGCTGGAATCGATTACTTGCGCTGGTTTTGTGAACCAATAGAAATGTAAATACCAAAGGTAGTAGCGACTAGATAAGCTCTAAGCCTGCTACTAAAAAAATAAAAATATCTGGTTGTTGAATAAATCCCACCCTCTTACCCTATTAATTAGCCGCGGTCTAATTAATCATTTATCAACAAAGTGCTCCAGAATCCATTGTACTATATCTAGGAAAATACCATAACCAAATCAGAAGAATATTAGAAGAATATCAGAACCATAACCGAAGAAAACCTGAAAATAACCACAACTACAACGGAAGAAAACCTGAAGATAACCTGAAGATAACCTGAAAATACCCACAACGACAACTTCGACCACAACGGAAGAATACCAGAACCAGAAAAAAAACAGGAGAAGACCTGAAAAAAAAACCAGAACCAGAACCGAAGAATACCGGAAGAATACCGGAGGAACCAATGGCAACATAAGCAGTAAGTCTGCTACTGAAAAAATACAACTATCTGGTTATTGATAAATGCCACCCTCTTTCCCTATTAATTAGACCGCGGCTAATTAATATCATTTATCAACATTGAGCTCCAGAATCTATTGTACTATTTCAAAGAACCAAAGCAGAACTATACCACCAATCATAACAAAATCAATACTGACAGGACGTCAGTACCATAACTATACTGGAATCATTACCACAATTATATCATAAATATATCATATCATACCACAACTATACTGGAGTCATTACCACAATTATATCATAAATATATCATATCATACCACAACTATACTGGAGTCATTACCACAATTATATCATAAATATATCATATCATACCACAACTATACTGGAGTCATTATCTCAACTATATTATACATATCATATCATACCACAACTATACTGGAGTCATTACCACAATTATATCATAAATATATCATATCATACCACAACTATACTGGAGTCATTATCTCAACTATATCATAAATATATCATATCATACTAGAGCCATACCATATATCTATCACTATCAACAACTATTAATTATCAGAACCATACCCCAAACATCCCGATAATTGTACCCCTAAATGCATACCCAAAATATACTGCCAAGCATACCCATATCCCAACCCATTTCCCAACTGATACTTTAACTTTTATCCTAACTGATATTCTAACTGCTATTCTAACTGCTATTCTAACTTGTAACCCAACTGATATCCCAACCCATATCCCAACCCATATCCCAACTGATATTCTAACTGATATTCTAACTGATATTCTAACTTTTATCCCAACTGCCACGGTCGCATCGATCCTCTCCACACCATCATGTTCATATCTGGAAACATCAGCCTCATTGTTTTCTATGCACTCGGGGTATTAATTTCTGATCAACTATATCCTCTGTTATTCTATTTCTTTAGTCCGTATCTGAAGTATTCTCTGTGTCGTTAGTGTTCTGTTCTTGAGTGACACAAAAGAGAGTATCTTCAAGCTTGATTTTATTTTAATATATATTTTCTAAAAGTAAAAAAGCAAGATAAGGTTAAACTGTGTCAGCGGCTAATAACAAATGTTTGTATGCGTTTTTGAAAGAAAGATGTGAATACAAGAAAAGGACACAAAGAATGCAAGACAACTAAGAGGAGAATGGCAAAGTGGATATGAGATGTATGTCAGTGTTATTCCAGATTTTATGAATGCTGTGTCTTGGCGGGTTGTGCTAGCTAGAAGGGTGGTCCCACAACTCGGCCTACAGTGGTCATTTCATTCCGGATTTGTCGACTGACAACGAATCCTACGGTTGAAGTAACTGAACTACATTCTTGTCAAGGATTGTCGAAGGACAAGAGTTTACTTGGTTTAACATACAATTCAAAGACACAAGAAATATCGAAAGACATTCGATGCTTGGTTTATATTATAACCTGAAGATAATGGATTATCAGAGGACAATCTATCCTTGGTCCATCTTACAATTCAAATACACATGCTCTACGGTACGAACACTATATCATCAACACTCTCAATTATTCAGCTTAAGAGAGGCTCGAGTACTGCTGGCCTCAAGGTGGTCTCGTAATATAAGTTAGCTTGGTAAACGTAAATTTGTAATATCATGGAAGAATGACAGCCGCTTCTGCAAGCTCTTATTCAGGTCTTGGTGGTTCGTACCTGCTAAATTATAAAAAGAACTATATAGAAACATATTAAAAGTATTTGACAGATAAAACATGTTGTTGCACAGAATGTTGAGAAGGCAACAACGGAAGAGACATGTATTGAGAAAGTATATAGATATATGAATGTATTCATTCATTCAGTAAATGAGAAATGATGATGTGAGGGGAGAACAACAATGAGAGAGGAGACCAGAGAGCAGTATATGAAGATGAGACCAGAGAACAGCATATGAAGATGAAACCAGAGAGCAGTATATGAGAGATGCAGAAAAGTGATAGCTGAGATACAACCTAGCAGTGTGGTAGGGGACACCAAAGACCGAAGAGAACCTTAAAGGATGAAGAGAAAAAGGAAGATTAAGCCAAGCAAGGAGTGAAATAGCTTGTCCACCGTGAATAAGCAAACCACCAGCATACACATATTCCAAATCCATGTAGGACTAATCAATCATAACTTTGAAAATAAAAACTAACCAACCGGCACAAGGCCATGTATCTCTATTCATGAGGCTCCTCCAGAGGGGCGATGGAGGTCTCACAAACAGAGTAGATTGTTTATCTCTTATTAGCAAAGTTACAATATAACCAACGAATTGGTCACAGTTCCTGGAAATGTTACCGAATATCTGTACACTCTTGGTTTACCTGTGCTTACCACCAAGACAGCATGATATTTTGGACTTAAAAACATATCATACTAAACTGTCTTGATGGTAAACAAATTCTTAATCTTACTTTATTAATTTGCCCCACAACTGCAGGGCAATGTCTCGTTTCCTTGGTAGGTCTATCGTCTGTATCTCAGATATGTCAGGTGATACGGACCATTTGTTAGATTGGTTGCATTCAGTATCCTCTGACGACTTAAAGCACCACTCAGCTTCCCCTTGGTCTTGTTTTTTATTGATCTTGAAGATCTTTGGGAAGGTGTTCTTGAAACAGTGCGATACCTTTTTGGTATTTGTCACAAATTTGTCTTTCATGGTGACTTTATTCCTATTAGGCACACATACGTTGTCAAAGTGCCATTGTGAAAGTTTTGCAATTCGAATAAATGACGAATCCTCCTCCAAGGTGGGTTGTTGATATGGGTCCTCTAGCCCATTGACCAATTTGTGGGCATCCTTAGTGCCACAGCTTGAAGCTGCTTTAGTTTGGATTGATGGTTGTATCACAAAATATGGAATTGGAGGAGGTGGTGGTGGTGGTGTAAATACCACCGGTAGTGGAGAGGATGTAAATAAGTCTAATAGTGGAAGAGGTGGAGGTGTACATCTGTCTCTGGATTCGTTGTCCTGTTCCGAGTATGTTGAAAGTGGGGATACGGAAGATACATTGCTGTATCTCGATGAGGAAATCCTTCTCATGGAGGAAGAAGGAGGGGGTGAATAGTACCTCAATGGAGCAGTAGGAGACACAGAAGAGATGCTGCTGTGTCTTATGGAGGAAGAAGGAGGGGGTGATCTATATATCATGGAGGAAGCATCCAGCTTAAATGCAAAAGGAGAAAAGCTGTTGTTTCTCAATGGTGAACTGGTACCCACTGATTCTAATTTCGACATCTTTTCTTTTTCTTCCTCTAATTTCACTGTCAACATGTCGATGATATCGTCACTGAATTTTTTAACGTCATCTAGTTGGGCCTTGTGATCTTCTTCTTGATCGTGCAAGGCATTTTTTAATTCTTCGATGCATATATCCTGTTGTTGTTGTTTTTTGTTTGCAGTCTTCAATTCATATTTGTAGTAATCTTCTAATTGAACTACATAATTTTGCTTTTGTGCTTGCAAATCAATTAATATGTTAGTAGCCCTTATTTGTTGGCTAGTCATAATTGAAAAGTAAGTCTCATCATATAATACTGAGTCTCTTTTGTAGTCCTGTAAGTATGAGGATACTTCGATGATACTTTCATGGTACCATTTAATTTGTTCGTCAATGGTGTTGAGTTCATCTGTATTAGCGTACATTAGTGAAGACATAGTGATTTAGGGTCTTTTGAAAAAATGCTCTTTTTTGTGAGAGTAAAGTAACGAAGTATTAAGTATTGAGTACTTCGATTCTTGTATTATAGTAAATTAAGAATACGTTATGTGTCTCTTAATTAATATAGTAGGATTATTAAGATTTTGTGTCTTTAATAATTAAATGCTTTCTAAAATATAAATTTGATTTGTATGTGTTGAAATAATAACGTAAATGTATATTAATATTTCAGTTTGTGAAGTCCACGGTGTTTTTAAGTAAAGTAAGGTAAGAGATAAGAGTAAAGAAAGAGAAATATCTTTAGGTTAAGTTCCATTTTGTGTCCTTTATATCAATCTTTGGATATCTTCAAAAATTAATTAATTATTTGTGTCATTGCTAAATTAATTTAATTAATTAATTAATTTCTGTCTTTGCTATTTTCATTTTTGTATGGGAGGGGTGTGCGGGTAACATTTAATGGAAAAGTCCGGTGCTATTTGAGTGGGTCTTCCCCCAGATTGCTTCACTGCTGTGAGCATTGCTTCCAGATGGGATCTTCAGGATTTGTTGTCCTGTTGTGGGTAGTGGATCTTAGCAAGATCTCAGTGAGATCGTGGTGAGATTGTGGGTAGATCGTGGTGAGATCTGTGGGTAGAGATATTTGGTTCACATAATGGGAATTGGCAAAACCACGGTTAAAGCTTGCAGCTTGGTGGGGGGCTATATCATAATTTAGTGGGTTAGCTTGTTGCTCAGCCACAGAGGAATGAGAAATTGGCCTATTGCTTTGCCATAAACGTAGTTACCCCAAGTTGTTTACCTCCAGGTCCTAAACTTGAATAATATATCTGGTTCTGCTGTTTAAACTATGCACTAAGCAAATATAGTAAACATATTTCAGGACATACTGATTTGAGTCATAATAGACTGGTGCTTATGGCGTCACGAAAGGAACAAAATTTAATACAATCGTGGTGGAACACTTATATTTGAGGATGTGGTCTTATTTTCTAAGGGACCTCTCTCTGCCAATTCTCAATAAAAAATGAAAAATGAAAGAAAAAGAAGTGTAAAATATATTGATCACACATTTCTGATAACATTATTTGGGCCATTGGAGTAAAAAGCTATTAATATACTGATAAGAGCTAATAAAACATGGATCAGATATATGTTTAATACAATAAAGCATAACAGCAAAGTGTTTGAAGGTAAAATGTGTACGCTTGATATGGAAGCAGCAACAGCTACATATATATAATACAACAAGTTGTGATTGGGTATTCAGTAGATTGGAGCTAGAATGTTGCAGTCACGGGACTCTAAAAATGATAGTGGGACAGTCGATGAAATGATTTAAGCTAGATTGTCTTCTTATCACTGTCTGAAAAGAGAGAAACTATAATAAATGAAACGAAAAAACAAATAATTTTGTTAGAATGCACAATTAAAACGGATAGAACAGACATTTATCTGTCCAGAATATATACACAGTATATCAGTAGATGAAAGGCATAAAATATGATCTATAAGTAAAGTTAAGCTTACTATATATGTAATCAGCAAATTAGTACTCGGGCTATTCAAAATAAAAAGGAATAAGGGGGAGTAGTGGAAGTAGACGGTACTGCCTTCTAATCCGTATTGACTCCTTCTTCCTCTTCTCCTATATTAGCAGTATCTCTGTATCGAAAAACAGGATTAGACTTTCCTCGGTCAGTGTAATACGGAGATAGAGAGCCCTTTCCTCAATATCTCCATGCCAGAGATACGCAGAATCAACAAGAGCGAGATCATTATTTCCACCTCCTCCACAACCAAAATTATTTAGACCTCCACCCCCACCAATGCCATCAATTGTAAGAGAATTTTCAACTCCTACAGTAGAAAATGATCATACAGATTCATTGTCTGTGTGTGACCCAGAGAGTGCACGCAGATGGTTTAATGACCTAATGGCGGCGGGCGAAGAGACAGAGCCCGTCAATGAAGATTCATACCTGAATATAAGGAAATTCGCCAACGGCGAATGTGAATCTTCGGGGGTCATTAATGAGGCGTACATTGAGGAGGAGGAGGGGGAGGGGGAGGCAGTGACACACACCAATGAATTTAAAAGCTTCTTTAAAGAAGTAGTCCCCCAACTTTTCAAGAGCAAAAAAGAGCCGGGGGGCAATGACACCTCGTTTGATCCATTCGACGGCGAGTCATTCCATTCAGATGAATGGTACATGTCACTACCTAGGCGTATGATCGACACCATAGACCTACCAAGGAAACGAAACATTTCCCTGCAGTTGTGGGGCAAATTAATGAAGTAAGATTAAGATTTGTTTACCATCAAGACAGTTTAGTATGATATGTTTTTAAGTCCAAAATATCATGATGTCTTGGTGGTAAACAAATCTTAATCTTACTTCATTAATTTGCCCCACAACTGCAGGTCAATGTCTCGTTTCCTTGGTAGGTCTACGGTGTCGATCATACGACTTGGTAGTGACATGTACCCTTCGTCTGAATGGTTGCATTCAGTATCCTCTGACGACTTAAAGCACCACTCAGCTTCCCCTTGGTCTTGTTTTTTATTGATCTTGAAGATCTTTGGAAAGGTATTCTTGAAATAGTGCGATACCTTTTTGGTATTTGTCACAAATTTGTCTTTCATGGTGACTTTATTCCTATTAGGCACACATACGTTGTCAAAGTGCCATTGTCAAAGTTTTGCAATTCGAATAAATGACGAATCCTCCTCCAAGGTGGGTTGTTGATATGGGTCCTCTAGCCCATTGACCAATTTGTGTGCATCCTTAGTGCCACAGCGTGAAGCTGCTTTAGTTTGGATTGATGGTTGTATCAAAAAATATGGAATTGGAGGAGGAGGTGGTGGTGGTGTAAATACCACCGGTAGTGGAGAGGATGTAAATAAGTCTAATAGTGGAAGAGGTGGAGGTGTACATCTGTCTCTGGATTCGTTGTCCTGTTCCGAGTATGTTGAAAGTGGGGATACGGAAGATACATTGCTGTATCTGGATGAGGAAACCCTTCTCATGGAGGAAGAAGGAGGGGGTGATCTATATATCATGGAGGAAGCATCCAGCTTAAATGCAAAAGGAGAAAAGCTGTTGTTTCTCAATGATGAAGTGGTACCCACTGATTGTAATTTCAGAACCTTCTTCTTTTTCTTCCTCTATTTTAACTGTCAACATGCCGATGATATCGTCACTGAATTTCTTAATATCATCTAGTTGGGCCTTGTGATCTTCTTCTTGATCGTGCAAGGCATCTTTTAATTCTTCGATGCATATATCTTGTTGTTGTTGTTGGTCTTTTTGTTGCTGTTGTAGTAGTAGTTGTTCTTTCTCGTTGTTCTTTATGTGTCTGTGATATTTTTCGGCCTTAGCCTTATAGAAGTTTGACGACTCGGAGAGTCCTTTTGTCTCCATCTTTAAATTATTGATGGTATTAAAGAGTTGTTGTTTTTCTTTGTTTGCAGTCTTCAATTCATCTTTGTCAAAATTATGTAGTTCAATTAGAAGATTACTACAAAGATGAACTGAAGACTTCCAACAAAGAGAAGGAACAACTTTTGAATACCATCAAGAATTCAAAGATGGAAAATAAAAGACTCTTGGAGTCGTCAAACTTCTATAAGGCTAGCTCCTTTTTCATTTTCCGCTAGCTTCTTTCCATAATATTCACTTAATTCCACGATTAATATTTATTTCCTTTTTTTAAGAAAAAATAGCTGTTTTGTAGCTCCTGGTTGCAGGCTGGTTCTAATTGAAAAGTATGGCATTTCGTCTTAAGAATAGTTTTTATTGAAACTCTTTAATTTTGAGGTTACACTATCTAGCTCGTCATGATATAAGTGTCTTTATTCATCAATACGCCTTATGACTTTTGTATTAGTTTAAATTAGAGAATGCTTATCTCTCGAGGCTTGTTTGGTAGTCTTGTGAGTGTTTTGAAACAAAGTATTAAGTTTTAAGTACGTCGATATTTTGTTTTTTGCAAAAGTTTAATTAGTTACCTGCCTCAGGCACTACTCTGTGTCCTAACTCTGCCATCTGATACTCTAATTTGAAATATTAGGACCCATAAGTGTGAGAGAGTCAAAACTTTTGCTATTAGCATTTCCAATATCCAGTTAGGTGCTGTATTGGCTTCATGTAAACTGGTCAAAATCAATGTCAGTTTCAATAGAGAATATATTCATTAAGTTGGTAAATATTTTGAATAAACAATTAATATTCCAAATAAACAATATGTCAAACAAACAACTGGTATTCCAAACAAAGTACAAGGGTATACTAAATGGTCAGAAATATATATTTTCTGGAAAAGACAAGATTGGAAAAGTGGTAAGAAATATCGAGGATTTGTTTGCCAAAACCTCCCCTTTATATACAATTTTGAAGTATTCCCTGCACCCCCTATAATCTTCTTTTCTCTCAAAATAGCCGCCAGCCCCTGGATCTTTAGTATCGCAATAGTTACCTCTTTAGGTAATTCCATCTCATAGTAACTATGCAACCCCTTGAATATTGCAGCATGGGTCCATTTTAGCACGAGTCCATTTCAATACGAGTCTTCGCAATTCTATCAAATGTGTCATGTGCCCTTCTCGGATGACCGGAGTCATGTGCCAGGAACTGTTATCTCCGGAATGCCACCTCCGTCTTCTCCGTCTTCTCCGTCCTCTCCGTCCTCTCCTGAATCCGCTAAAGCTGTCTCAACAAGAAGATAGCCACATAGATTAACTTGATCGAATTAATCAACTTGATCAACTTGATATACTCAAGTGACTGGAACAACTTAATAGATTTGGTAACTTGACTGTGCTGAAAGCAATAATTGACTATCTTACTCTACTCACATACATCGAATTAAAACAATCTATACTTAAAAGTAACTAATCCAAATGATCAATAATACCACTTGCCTATTTTTGTTTTTTTATATTTGGTGATTACTTGTTTATTTTAGCTGACATGTTTCCTTCTTAATGTGTAGATTATAACCTTTTGCAACAAATATTAAAAAGATGCTATAAAAAAATAAAATACATATACATATATATCCAAAGAAAGTTATCAATAATTCTCTACTATATATCAACTATAAGTAATGAGTGGTTACGGCTTATAATAGGGGGACTAACCATAACCTCATCTAATAAGCCAACCTTTACCCCAGAACAAAAGAGGAGATAGTAATGGGACTAGTATATTATCCTTCATATATATAGTCACTAAATATTGTTTCTGTAGTTATCTTCGCTATCAGATCCTAGACTTAATACGGCCTAGACTATATATTGTTGGGTTAAGACACAGAAATACACTCTTTAGAAGGTTATATTGCAAGAGCCAGTCGGTTGATATCCTATGACCGTCTTTGGCCGTGATATAAAAAACCAAGAGCCCAACTATCCTTCACCATAACACTTTGATAGGAGGATCGTTCAATTACTACCAACGTTTGAACACTTTGGGTTTCTAACTGCAGCCGTTAGAACATTATAGAGGAGGGGTATAAACATTATAACAGCACCACTAACAACGACAGGCTCAAAGTTCTCTGGAAAGGTCTTGAACCGGTAGTAAAGATTACCAAGATGAAGAGCTGGTAGATTTACCAAACAGAGCTACAGCTCGAATAGCCAAACCCTTTTGCTCTGGTCCAAGTACTGCAACTCCCTTTTTCATTTGTAATGGCCCAAATTCGAGTCAGCAGTTCAGCCAACACAGGGCTTCGGGTAATGCCATATAGATAAGCTCTCAGCACTTTATCAGTGGAGGCAGCAGATACGAGAACACAGTGATAGTAGCTACAGTGAGCAGTCACGTGCCCCTTTATCCAGCCATGTAGCAGTTCATTTAGAGGACAGTGTGTCGGTTGCTTCCACTTTGCTCACCTTGCTTGAATCGATGAGTGCTCCGTTTGTTAATGGATCTCTTCGAGTTTCCTTTCGCGTAATTTTCGAATCGGCCAAAACAAACCTCCGAGCACGCTCGAGAGAATGACATACATACTGCTTTATATAGTTGTATACAATAAGCTTTTGAACTTGCAACCACCACTATATGTATGTAATTGAAGGCGTGGACATACCCGGCGTAATTGCCAGTACTGCTAAGAGTATTTCAGGTTGCCTTTCACATTACTGCTTTGAGTTCGGATTGGATACACACCAGGAATATCATTAATTTCAATACTGGAGCTTGCTGCATTACTATGGCCAATACCATTACCACTATCGATGGGTGAAAGCATGCTACCTACCACCAAATGCAAACCAACACCATTACTGAGCGTACTATCTATGGGGCCTGCGATTTAGATTTGCTGCTGTTACTGGACTACAGGCCGCACCACCAACTGAATATGTACCACAAAGGAGTAGCTTCAAACTAATATAACTACTGATAGCACCCACACTACCAAAGGTTACCAGTGTTATTAATAACACAATGACTGGTAATCCAACCAGGGCACGCCCCACTAACAACAACATATTCCTGTACGGTGTCTGCTATTATGATAGATCGCTGGCCGGCAGACAGAAAATATTAAACATGTTACCTGAAAAATGCCACCTACCCAACCTTATATTAATATATTCAGGGACTACCACTTGTTGTTACATTTTCTCTGAGCCTAACAATGCTGGAATCGGCTGGGATCAATTATTACGCTGCTTTCGTGAACCAGTAGCAGTATAAATACCAGAGGCAAAAGCGAGCACACCCGTACCAAGCATGCTACTGAAAAATACAACTATCGGTTGTTGAATAAATGCCACCCTCCCGCCCTATTAACTAGTCGAAGTCTATATTAATATCATTTATCCACAGTCCTGCAGAACCGATAGTACTATTTCGAGGAAACCACCTGCACCACACCTGCACCACACCAGCACCCTACCCACGCCATGTCTGCACCATACCCACACCAAGCATGCTACTAAAAAATACAACTATCGGTTCTTGAATAAATGCCACCCTCCCGCCCTATTAATTAGTCGAAGTCTATATTAATATCATTTATCCACAGTCCTGCAGAACCGATAGTACCATTCGAGGAAACCACCCACACCCTACCCACACCCTACCCACACCCTACCCACACCCTACCCACGCCACACCCACGCCATGTCTGCACCATACCCACACCAAGCATGCTACTAAAAAATACAACTATCGGTTCTTGAATAAATGCCACCCTCCCGCCCTATTAATTAGTCGAAGTCTATATTAATATCATTTATCCACAGTCCTGCAGAACCGATAGTACTATTTTGAGGAAACCACCCTACCCACACCATACCCGAACCCTACCCAAACAAAAACTGAAGAATACCCGAAGAATATCAGAAGAATACCCGAAGAATATCAGAAGAATACTAGAAGAATATCATAACCATACCACAATCATTCCCACCCATAACCCCACTATACCGTTAAGCATACCCCATTCGAATCCCGCCCCAAACAACATCAATAGAATTAACAATGCCAAAAGCATATCACCGATCATAACAGAATCAATATCATTGCCACACCCCTTATCAGAACTGTACCGCCAATCATACCCTAACAATCATCCTGGCCACTGCATTACTATTACCATTTGCATACGGACACCACAGCTATACTCCCAACCTTGTACATAATATATTTCCACTTACTATCAACTATTAGAACCACAACATACTATAATCATACCACAAATTATACCACAAATGTACCACAACATACTATAGTCATACCACAAATATACTAGAACTATACCACAAATGTACCACAACATACTATAATTATACCACAAATATACTAGAACTATACCACAAATGTACCACAACATACTATAATTATACCACAAATATACTAGAATCATACCAACCTTCGACTGGCGTCTAAAACCTATAAACGAGATACCCAAATATATACACTAACATGGAAACTAACAATAAACTAACAATAAACTAACAATAAACTAACAATAAACTAACAATAAACTAACAATAAACTAACAAAAAAACAAGAAATACAAACACATCCAAAATCCACTGGTAGACAGTTGAAATGGGAATCCGTTGGAAAACCGTTGGAAAACCACAGCAATTATGTCCCTCTGAGGAAAACATTTCCTTCCAATCCCAATCATAACATCCAGCTTCAATCATAATACAGTTTGCAACTAGTGCAACTCTAAGTAAAACATCCTTGATTTAAGAATCGTTCACTACCCACCATGGCCGTTTGCGAGAGGTTCCTCTACCCTCACCCTAAGCTAGCTCGAAATTTTGATCCTGTCAAGCACAGCAGTCCCCGCCCTCTGTTGACTGGTTCCTCAAGTAGGCTGCAATGGCCAACCACGGAATCCAAATCCTCCCCCGACTCCCAAAAGACTCCCTACCTTTCGATACGATCCAAAGAATAACTATATTGGCATAGACACCCCACCTACCCCGCCGAACTTGCGCCGCTTGTACCCCCACCGAGTATGAAGACCTAGGATGGATAAATATAATAAATAAAACCGGTACCATGCCGCAATAATATAATGGAAAACAACTGTGATGGAACATGGTATGGTTGAAGTCAAGATGAGGAACCAACATTGAATCGGTACTGGCGTTGAAGGAAAGTAATAGCGAATGGAGTTGCCAGTGAGAAATACGATGCAATGTTGGAGTTGAAGTATACAAAGAAACTGAAAATAAAGATAACGAAAAAAGGACATTGGTAAGCCCTTGCTAGCAAAGAAATTATTGTTAGTGATGAGTGGTTCATGTATGGATCTGATTGGAATAACTGATTGGAATTGGTCGGTAATGTGAGAGGGATATTTATATATAACTATGAGAAATGGCAAAGAGAAGTGAAGGTGATGCTGACATGTCCGTGTATGATTGATAGACATTTAGGTGTCAGGAGAGAGAGATAGCAGCCCCAAGAGATCTGTTCACAATGGTTGTCTTCGAGCCCACTGAAGATCAAATTATGAGCAGAAGAGGTTGCATAGAGAGAGAGAGAGAGAGAGAGAGAGAGAGAGAGAGTTCAAAGTTTTATAGCAGCTTTGAGATTGATGACATTTAACTCAGTGGAAGTGTGTAATGAAGTAGTTAGCCATCCTGACAAGACCAGGTTCTCCAAGGTCGCCCAACCCGGAGCACCTGTCTGTCAGTATTTTCACGGTGCCGTATCCTTCTGTAGTGACCATTGGATACAGCACCATGCAACGTTGTTTAGCAGATTGTAGTTTGCAGAGCAGCCCCCGACAAGACCAGGTTCTCCAAGGTCGCCCAACCCGGAGCACCTGTCTGTCAGTATTTTCACGGTGCCGTATCCTTCTGTAGTGACCATTGGATACAGCACCATGCAACGTTGATAGTAGGATATTTCACGGTACTGGATCCTTTTGCTGTAATTGTAACCATTGGAAACAGCACCGTGCAACGTTGTTTAGCAGATTGTAGTTTGCAGAGCAGCCCCCGACAAGACCAGGTTCTCCAAGGTCGCCCAACCCGGAGCACCTGTCTGTCAGTATTTTCACGGTACTGGATCCTTCTGTAATGACCATTGGATGCAGCACCATGCAACGTTGATAGTAGGATATTTCACGGTACTGGATCCTTTTGCTGTAATTGTAACCATTGGAAACAGCACCGTGCAACGTTGTTCAATGTTTTTTTTGTACTTCTATTAGTGGTCATTCCCACTGAATCTGTCATTCCTTTCCCAAAACGGTATAGTTCTTATTACCTCAGTCCGTTCTTGTAATTCATCATAGATCTTTCCTCCTCCAAAACGGTATAGTTCATATTACCTCAGTCCGTTCTTGCAGGTGATCGTATATCTTTACCAGTTCTCTCATACTGTAAAGTCGTAATTATAGTTTCTCTCTGTGTGTGTTAAGTAAGCCATAGTTTTCTCATAAATATATATAAAAATATAGACTGGCAATTGTATCACCGAGCCTATGCTGTTAGTATCCCCGGGTCTTAGTATAGTATCCACCATTATTAATTATTGAACACTGTTATTATAGTCAAATAACAGATCACCACTATCTCACATTTTAATCAGAACCACTAAATTTATCCTGGATTGTCTGTTTAATATAAGTCATACCACTGTCTTCATCACTAATATATTACCACTAAAAGTATTGGTTTGGAAAATCGTTATCATAGGAAATGGTTAAAAACTGGTCACAAAAAAAAAAGGTTATAAAAACATATCATACCACTGTTTCAGTTTCTTGGTCATAAGTCCTCATCCCACTAGGTTAGGTCTTCATACTACAATGAAAAAATACCGCTTGGAAATACAAGAATTACAAGTTCTTTGGGGTGCTCTATACCGGCACAATTAAACCCTTTCACATATCGTCCAATAGAGAAGTCTCTCAAAAGCCAAGAGTGTCCTTGAATCCATGCTCGACCACCTACTCTCACCAAGTCTGCCCAAATATAACCAAAGTTTAGGCATGCAAAGAACAGGTTCCACAACTCGACAGTCTCAAAATTCTCACGTCCCTTAAGTTTTTTGGATATCACCTATCTCGGATCCATGTTGGATAAGCTCCACATTCCACCACCAAGGAGAATACATCGGTTACATTTTGCCACGGTCGTATTAGTCTTTTCCACTTTCATATCATCATGTTCATATCTGGATACATCAGCCTCATTGTTTTCTATTCACTCTGGGTATTAATTTCTGATCAACTGTATCCTCTGTCATTCTATTTCTCCCGTCCACATCTGAAGTATTGTCTGTGTCGTTAGCGTTCTGTTATTGAGTGACACAAAAGAGAGTGTCTTCAAGAATGATTTTACATTAATATATATTCTAAAAAGTACGAAAAAGAAATAACCGAAATTGTGTCAGCGCCTAATAACAAGAAAAGAACACAAAGAATGCAAGAGATAAGAAGAGAATGGCAAAGTGGATATGAGATATGTGCCAGTGTTATTCCCGGAATCTATGAATGCAGTGCTTAGGTGGGTTGTGCTATTCTGAAGGGAAGCCTCACAACTCGGCCTACAGTGGTCATTTTATTCCGGATTTGTCGACTGACAACGAATCCTACGGTTGAAGTAACTGAACTACATTCTTGTCAAGGATTGTCGAAGGACAAGAGTTTACTTGGTTTAACATACAATTCAAAGACACAAGGAATATCGAAAGACATTCGATGCTTGGTTTATATTATAACCTGAAGATAATGGATTATCAGAGGACAATCTATCCTTGGTCCATCTTACAATTCAAATACACATGCTCTACGGTACGAACACTATATCATCAACACTCTCAATTATTCAGCTTAAGAGAGGCTCGAGTACTGCTGGCCTCAAGGTGGTCTCGTAATATAAGTTAGCTTGGTAAACGTAAATTTGTAATATCATGGAAGAATGACAGCCGCTTCTGCAAGCTCTTATTCAGGTCTTGGTGGTTCGTACCTGCTAAATTATAAAAAGAACTATATAGAAACATATTAAAAGTATTTGACAGATAAAACATGTTGTTGCACAGAATGTTGAGAAGGCAACAACGGAAGAGACATGTATTGAGAAAGTATATAGATATATGAATGTATTCATTCATTCAGTAAATGAGAAATGATGATGTGAGGGGAGAACAACAATGAGAGAGGAGACCAGAGAGCAGTATATGAAGATGAGACCAGAGAACAGCATATGAAGATGAAACCAGAGAGCAGTATATGAGAGATGCAGAAAAGTGATAGCTGAGATACAACCTAGCAGTGTGGTAGGGGACACCAAAGACCGAAGAGAACCTTAAAGGATGAAGAGAAAAAGGAAGATTAAGCCAAGCAAGGAGTGAAATAGCTTGTCCACCGTGAATAAGCAAACCACCAGCATACACATATTCCAAATCCATGTAGGACTAATCAATCATAACTTTGAAAATAAAAACTAACCAACCGGCACAAGGCCATGTATCTCTATTCATGAGGCTCCTCCAGAGGGGCGATGGAGGTCTCACAAACAGAGTAGATTGTTTATCTCTTATTAGCAAAGTTACAATATAACCAACGAATTGGTCACAGTTCCTGGAAATGTTACCGAATATCTGTACACTCTTGGTTTACCTGTGCTTACCATCAAGACAGTTTAGGATGATATGTTTTTAAGTCCAAAATATCATGATGTCTTGGCGGTAAACAAATTCTTAATCTTACTTCATCAATTTGCCCCACAACCGCCGGGCAAAATCTCTCTTTCTGGGTCGATCTATGGTGTCGATCATACGACTTGGTAATGACATGTACCATTCGTCTGAATGGAATGACTCGCCGTCGAATGGATCAAACGAGGTGTCATTGCCCCCCCGCTCTTTTTTGCTCTTGAAAAGTTGGGGGACTACTTCTTTAAAGAAAACTTTAAGTTTATTGGATTCTGTCACTACCTCCTCCTCCACTTCAGACGTCTCATTAATGACCCCCGAAGATTCATATTCGCCATTGGCGAATTTCATGATGTTTAAGAATGAATCTTCATTGACGGGCTCTGTCTTTTGGCCCGCCGCCATTAAATCATTGAACCACCTACGTGCGCTCTCTGGGTCACACACAGGCAATGATTCTGTATTATCATCTTCAACTGTAGGAGTTATAAATGCTCTTGCAATTGATGGCATTGGTGGGGGTGGAGGTCTGAATAATTTTGGTTGTGGAGAAGGTGGATATGGAGTACTTGGAGTTGCGTTGCTATATCTTAATGGAGGTATGGTAGCAGCCGGATGGATAAAAGTGTTGCGGCTCAAATGGGAAGGAGAGCTCATAGGGGTGGAGGTGCATACGGTGTTGTGTTTTGATGGAGAGAAATCGCTTACACAAGGAGTGGAAGCTGGGGATGGGGATGGCTGTCTGGTACTGTATCTTGATGAAGAGATACTGAGCATCGATGGAGAGGGAGTTAACGAAGGAGCTGATGAAGAAGGCAATTGAGGAGATGACATAGCAGCATCAACTTCTGCTTGTAATGTCAATGCCTTTTCGTTTTCTTCCTCTAATTTAACGGTCAACATGCCGATGATATCGTCACTGAATTTCTTAATATCATCTAGTTGGGCCTTGTGATCTTCTTCTTGATCGTGCAAGGCATCTTTTAATTCTTCGATGCATATATCCTGTTGTTGTTGCTGGTCTTTTTGTTGCTGTTGTAGTAGTAGTTGTTCTTTCTCGTTGTTCTTTATGTGTCTATGATATTTTTCGGCCTTAGCCTTATAGAAGTTTGAAGACTCCAAGAGTCTTTGGTTCTCCACCTTCAATTTATTGATGGTGGAGCAACGTTGCTCATCTAGCTTTTGATTTTCAGCGAGTTCATTTTCGTAGAATTCACGCACTTCTACGAAAATTGTTTCTCTTCTATTTTGAAGAGAAACTAAAGTTTCTGTGGCCATTTCTTGCTGACCACAAATAAATGAAAAGAATGAGTTTTCATTTGGTTGGATGTACCCCTTCAAAATTTTTAAATAATCTTGAACATCTCCTAAATCATCATGACAGTAAGAAATTTGTCTGTCAATGCTTTCAGTAAGTTCAGTATTAGTATCGATGTGTGTGTACATGTTCTTTTTTGTATGTGTTGAAATAATAACGTAAATGTATATTAATATTTCAGTTTGTGAAGTCCACGGTGTTTTTAAGTAAAGTAAGGTAAGAGATAAGAGTAAAGAAAGAGAAATATCTTTAGGTTAAGTTCCATTTTGTGTCCTTTATATCAATCTTTGGATATCTTCAAAAATTAATTAATTATTTGTGTCATTGCTAAATTAATTTAATTAATTAATTAATTTCTGTCTTTGCTATTTTCATTTTTGTATGGGAGGGGTGTGCGGGTAACATTTAATGGAAAAGTCCGGTGCTATTTGAGTGGGTCTTCCCCCAGATTGCTTCACTGCTGTGAGCATTGCTTCCAGATGGGATCTTCAAGATTTGTTGTCCTCTTATGGGTAGTGGATCTTAAGCAAGATCGCAGTGAGATCTTAGTGATTTGAGATATTTGGTTCACATAATGAGAGTAGAATAGGTTGTTGCTCAACCAAGGGACAATTATTGATATGACATACTTACAATCGCTTAACGTTGTATAATAAGTCTATTTAAAAGACTAATGACTTTTTTTTTGGTTGGAAATGGCATGGGTATATTCTCTTAGCATGCCTTTTTTATTCGCTGTTAGTAGTGAACTATTGCAAATGTTACCTAGAAATAACGATTTGTCACGAAGTCTCCATTTCGTAACTATTAAATGCTACAAAAGTAAAATTTCTCGCCGAACGTTAAGAAAAGTGTTTTGCCGAGAGATGTGTGTTTCCGTTCCGTTCAGATATGAAAAAATTAAACTTTGCATAAAGATGACCTGATTACTGTTTTGGTTCAATTATAAGCTTTGAATATCTTACCTAACGGTTTACAAATATTTTTAACCATTGAAGAAAAAACACACACCATTGCATATTTCCTTGTTTAAGTCCATCGATTGCATATTTCCTTGTCTAAGTCCATCCATTGGTATTAACCGCGTGTTTCGGCCGTGTGCGAAATGGACAATCAACAAAGCGAATTTTTAAAGTGGAAATGGGGACCGAAAAAACGTAGACGTAATATTTCGGTCAAAACAAGCGAAGACAATAGGTAAACATGAATTAAATGAGTTAAATACAATAAATGAAGGAATAGTTACTGGCAGTACTTATTATGCGTCGGCCATGACCCGCCCGAAACAGCACAAACCTTGTTCGTGTGCATTGTTTCCATTTAATTCCCGCTAAAAAGACAAGAAATGCCCCAAAATGCGAGCGGATCGGTGCCTCCGAGCTGGAACTAACGAATCGTGGTGCAGTTGTGCAGTTGTAAGTGGGCTCACCGGATCTCTTCCCGTGATTACCCGCGAACACCCGTATCACACCGCCCATTATATTATTTTAGGCTGATTTTCTTTCTTGTTCCTTTCCGAACTTTTTTTTTCGACGATACAATAGCGGGGTAAATAAAATATTGATTGTGTCTTGTTAAAACTCGGAGCCACGTTTTGTCACTTTGCTGCCTCCCGCTTCCGAAAATGAAACCACAGTTGCTTCCGCCGCTCCGCCGCTCCGCGGGACAATCTCATTTCCCGGTTGGTGACAAATGTTTTTGTCCTTGTTGCAGAACACGAATCGTCATAGTAAACGCTGTGGGGTCAATACATGCTTTGCACATGTCTGTGTGCGTTTTTCTATTTTAATTTGTCTCCGACGGTTAGTTGCTTGTGTGATCCACCCACTATTATCGAGTTTAGTACCGATCAGCGATAACAAATCGTTGGCTTCTTTCTCGCCAGTTTTTTACTCGAAAATGTAGCCTCCATAATATGTTTCTCCTTTATTCGCCTAACTCACATTTCTGCGTGAATTTACAGACAAACGACGCACACACACACAGACACACAGACACACAGACACACACCCAAGATCAAAACATATAACAGCAGTAAATAAAAACCCTTCGTCGTGATCTCAGAGGTACAAGCAAGTTCGGCAGGAAAAGAAACAAAAAACAAAGAAGAGGCGCGCAAACTACACAATAAAATTAAGTGCAAAAAAACAAAAGAACAACACTATGATGTAATTCAAAAGCTGCGAAAATGCTGTTTTTCCGAGATCTATACACTCCTCCGGCAAGAACTGGCCGGTCACCTCGATCCGTTCCATACAAACTATAATATACTACAACATACATATATATATATATATATTTACATCTGTTATATGAGCAATTTCCTTCCAAGATGTGGAGATCTACATATTATAATATATATATATACATATTCTTAGTTGAAATTCTCCTTCCCATCATCGGTTCCTTTTTCATTTGTGTTTTTCTCTTTTTTTTGCAAGTATACAACCATACTCTTGAAAGGCTGAACTCCAAATTTTTTACTACTATATTCTCTTCTTTTAAGCTGCAAAAAAAAAAA
The DNA here is from genome assembly GCA_033807795.1 of Monosporozyma servazzii. NCBI lineage: Eukaryota > Fungi > Ascomycota > Saccharomycetes > Saccharomycetales > Saccharomycetaceae > Monosporozyma > Monosporozyma servazzii. The sequence continues at coordinate 188,208 of CP138596.1, read as the reverse complement.
AGTTTCATTCCTAGACATAAGATATATATATTATTTTTTTTTCGTTCATTTTTGATACAACAGTGTAAGCTTGTAAGGAATAAAACAACAACAACTACAGTCTTTTAATGAATAATTGAAGATCTCCCTTTTGACCCTCCAACTTCTTCTTTTTCTTCTTCTTTCATTTTCTTTACTATTATAACTTCTTCACAGTTTCCTAAACAACCACATGAACGAAGAGTTTCCACATAACGTTCACTTGAATTATCCATTACCTAATTCAAATATATACAATACTAATACAACTAATAACAACAACATGATTAAAACTATTCCTGCTATTAACACTTTCAATAATAGCAACATGATCAAAAGTATCCCTGTTACTAATGCAAATAAGTCAATGCATCCTTTACTACTACCAAACATCAATCATTTGATAATGGATAATAACACATTGCCAATATCAAATCCTTCAATCAATGATAATAATGTAATGGGGCTCCCCATGAATGAGCTAAGCAACAACAACAACAGTAACAACAACAGTAATGTCGCCCTCCCCACACAACAATATTTACATACTGCTACGCAATCTCCAAACTCTTCATCCTCCTCCTCAATAACGTCCATCTCTACACAACAACCAATCAATATTAACAAATCGCATACTCTCTTAGTCAATGGAATACTCACTTCACACCCTACTACTGATCTTGCATCAGCGCATCATCATCATCATCATCACGATCTTACAAACACTAATATAAACGGAAATACTAATAGTGCCTATGACACAAACAACGGTTCTACACAAATCGTGAAGCAATCCATCGGACCTACTTTTTACAACAAAAATTTACCAAAGACTAGAAAGAGACAAAGATTGGGACCGAGTTGCGACACTTGTAGATCAAGAAAAGTTAGGTGTAATGCTAAGATCGAAATCTTATACGAAGATGACAGAATCATTGGTGAAATATCAGAAAAATTAAATTATGTATTAAAACCATATGAAGCTGATGAATTATCAAGAACTCTATTACGATATCATGATTTACCACAAGAATTGTTTATCGATCCAAATGATAAATCTACTACCGACGATAAGACAACAAACAAAAATCAGTATAGATTAATGAAACATATTAATAAGATCGTGTTGTTTCAACCATGCTCATCTTGTGTTAGATTGAAAAATCATAAAAGGAGAAACTCTTATGCCCTTAAATGGAAAGTTGATCATTGTAGCTTCTCAAAGGGGTTAACAAAGAGTGATGCAAATGTCTTTAATGAAATTCATAAAATAACAAATAAACCTCTTGAAGAAATGACCGTTCAAGATTTTAAAAATACAGGTTTAGTGGGTACTACCCAGGAATGATCATGACCACTTTTTACACCAATATATACCGGCACCACCGAGCTTATTTGACCATAGCTAATATAGCCGACTGATGCATATCATTGATATTTTGCATAAAATATACATACATACCTATACACACACACACATATATATATATATACCTGGCAAAACGTGATATTTCAATGTTTTTCTGCTAAAGAACAAGTTTTCAATAGTGGATTTTCTATTTCTATGTAAAGGTACGATTTTATTTTATTATTGATACATATACATATACACATGTATACATATATATATGAATCGATATATGTATGAGTCTAAGTTAGATAATTCTATGTTACAGATATGTGAAATTCGTTTAACTTGAGCATTTTTTTCTTCTTTCTATTATAATTTCTGTATAATTGATATTATTTTTTTTTTGTGATATTTTTTTTTGTTGTTGTTAAAGATAGAACAAATTATTTTGGTTCCACATTATAACGTAATCTGATACCCATGGCGGTTAATTCGGAATCTAAATATTTCAATACGAACGGTATAGCAACAGTGGTAGTGTCATTACCACCAACAAACTTGTTACCTTGACCATCTTCCCAGATTTGAGAATCATCAATGAAAATCTTGTCTTCACCTTCGTATTCAGCAATCATCTTCTTAGCATCATCAAATTTAACAGCACAACGACGACAAGTAGTAGTAGCTGCTGCACCAATTCTTGGGACACTTTGTTGAGTGGTCAAAATGGAACCACACTCACGACAAATAGAAGTTTGAGTGTAATCTGAAGAGTTTAATAGACGATCTTGTAATAAGAATGACGTACCGTGACCAATCAATGCATCTCTTTCCATTTCACCAACACGAATACCACCATGTCTCTTTCTACCCTTGACTGGTTGCATGGTCAAACTGTTAACTGGACCAGTGGAACGGACTTGGAACTTATCGTTAACCATATGTCTTAATCTTTGATAGTAAACGACACCGACATAAATATCACATCTTAATTCTTCACCAGTAGCACCAGAGTACATTGGCTCATTACCGTGGTAATTGTAACCAGCCTTTCTTAATTGTTCACCGAAATAATCAGCTGGGGTATCTTGTTCATTGAAAATCCATGGAGTGGCATCTTGAGCGATACCGTGTAAAGCACCGGCCTTACCAGCTAAAGATTCAACAAACATACCAATAGTCATACGTGAAGGGAAAGCATGGGGATTAATAATAACATCCGGTTGAATACCAGTTTCACTGAATGGCATATCAACAGTAGGCCATTTTCTAGAACAAACACCCTTTTGACCATGTCTGGAAGAGAATTTATCACCAATTTGTGGAGTTCTTCTAATACGGTACTTAATACTGATAGATTGTAATTCTTGGAACTTGTTAGATTCATCACCAATCAAATTGACTTCTTCGATGTAAGCTGGTTCAGAAGAGTGGTAAGTCTTGATCTTAGTCTTGTTAGTGGTGTCATCAAAGTAAGCACAGATTGGGTCACCTTCCTCGACATAGGTACCAATGTATGGTAAACCATCGTCGTCTAATTTGGCTAACCACTCCTTTGGCCATTCATCAGTACCAAAACCATAATGTTGAGTAATTGGATCACCACGGCTTCTGTTCATGGATAAATCAACCTTTTCGGCCTTATACATAGTACCATAACCAAAACCTCTTTCATCAGCAGACTTGTTAATAATCATCGCATCATCCATATCGTAACCAGTGTAAGAAATAACAGCAACAACAGCGTTCATACCGTTAGGGAAATTATCCATACCGTAATCATCATAAAGGTTAGCTTTGACAATAGGAGTTTGACCAGTTTGTAATCTATATAACTTGTTATCAGAACGGTGACATAAAGCAACACCAGGGGTACCCATAGTTTGCTTACCCATTTGACATTGGTACATATTTCTTGGAGATTGATTGAAATCGGAGAATGGGGTCAAGTTAGCTAAGATAGAAAGAATGTTAGTTGGAGTAAATTCAACATGGGAATGAACATTGTTCTCAATTTCTTGTGGAGTGACAGCAACATTCATGTAGACTTGTTCGAATGGACCAACAATATCTTCCTTGTCTAATGGTAAGTAACGAACCGGACGCATCATTCTGGAGTGACCACCAAAGATATATAAACCTGGGTATTGACCTTTAGAAGATGGTGGAACGTAACCAATTTCTAGATCTAATGGTAAACCTTTAGTCTTACCTTCAACCTTTAGGAATCTTAAGGTATCAGCAATGATTCTACCTTGTTCATGAGTAGTCCAACCAACAATTTTACCGTCTAATTGGACACAACATAAAGATGGACCGGCAGCAAAAGTATGGGAGGCTGGTGAAACACCTAAACTATATAATAAATTTGGTACCTCAGTGACATCAGATTGTTGAGTAGAGATACGACATTTATGGGCAAAATGGTTTAACAAACCACATGGAGAACCATCCGGAGTGTGAACAGGACATAGGAAACCCCAAGACTCTGGTAACAATTTTCTAACTGTAGTAGTCTTCAATTGGGCAAAGAAAGACCCTCTATGCACCATTCTGAAATGAGAAATGAAACGGTAGAAGTTAATCTTTTCAGCAACAACGGTGTAACCAGAAACTTGTTGTAAATCCAGACCAGATTGAGAAACTAAGTTACCAGTGGATAAGAAATATTGTAATTTAGACCCAATGTTTTCGTTAACTCTAGATAGTACTCTGGTCATATATTTACGATCTTTGAAGTTGATGGCAACACCACGGTTGACATCAGTTCTGACTTGAGCAACAATACCTTGCATGTATTCATCGATTTTTTCCTTGATGATCATACCATATAAGAAACCACCTAATAAGACTTCTTGATGTTGGGTGGCATCTGGATTATCTGGAGCACATTCACCGGCAACTAAAGCGTATAACTTTCTGATCATGAATAGCAACATTCTTGATTTATCTTCATTACCATCCTTACCAAGATGAACCAAAACAATACGGTTTAAAACTTCTTGACCGACTTCGTAATCACTCTTATCAGCAGAAGCTTGGAAAACAAAACGGAATTTGTCACCCATGTATTGTAAGATTTGGGTACGGTTTTGTAAAGTTGGATATCTCTTTTTGAAACCACGTAATAATAATTCCAAACGATCAGTTAAGAAAGAGTTCTTGGTATCAGAACCAACAATACCGTCAAAGATTTCTCTATCGCTAGTGTCACATAAAGCCTTTAAGATCATAACAACTGGGACTAAGTATTCATTTTTTCTCCAAGAGAATCTGAAAGTAACTTGACCATCATTCAAGTAATGTAAAACATTAGTTTGGGATGTTTGATCAGGTCTAACAGATCTAATTTGAATACCATATTGAGAATAAGAAGCACCTCTGTTAGCAAACGAAGGTCTAATAATGGCCATTGGATGATTTCTACGTTGAACAATTAACATTCTGATTAATTTTTCAATACCGTTAACAATGAAATAACCACCAGCTTCATCCGATTCTTCTCTCTTTTGAACTAAATCGTATGGGGATAGTTTGTTTAAGTGACATCTGTTACTTTGTAACATAAGTGGTAACCCACCACAATCTCTAACTTCACTATAAGTTTCTTCACCATTGTTGACATTCCACTTTAATTTTAACATCAATTTACCTTTGTAAGTATTCAATCTTTGTCTAGCTTCAGAAGGATAAACTTTTCTTTCAACAGCAGAAGAGACCCCGTCGTTAGACATTGGTTTGGTAATGGAAACTTGTTCAACACTAACAGATAATTTGTTACCTAAGTATGAGCTGTTAGCTTCACCGTCACCAAGATTACCATCAAAGATGACTTTTTCACCAATGTCTTGGATGGCTTGATTTAAAAGACCACCATCAACACCTTCAGTTAAGGCATTGAAAGAACCAACATGAGGTTCGACGGCCTCTTTTAGTAATGGGTAAGCACTCTTATCCTTTGGAGGGTTAACAAAACGGGATTCTCTCTCAAGAGTCCTGAAATGAGCGGATCTAGCACTGCTTGGTGGCTTGATAACTTTACTCATTGCAGTTGTCTATGGTGTTCTGGGTCAATTTGGGTTTAGAAGAAATTTAATATTATTACTAAACTATGTCAACATATATATGTACATTGTTAAAATTTTGCGATGAGCTTGAAAAAAAAAATAAAAGATGCTCAAAAAAATTTTATGCTCAAATGGTATCTTTCGACGTATACAATGACACGATTTCCCAATGGAGGAATATCGTAGATTAGTTCCGCTTGCCATGTGAGTTATACCAATCCATGACAGGTACAAGTAGTCAATGATAGTTGTTCAGTATCGGTTGGGATCCTTATTGTCTGGGAAGGAAGGATTTTATGAAAACCAAGGTTCTCGATGAAACGGCTATTCATGTTTATTTAAAAACCGTCGTGATTCATTAGATGAATATGTTAATAGATAATTAAGAGAATATATAATGATTAAAGAAATAAATAGAGCATTTTTATAGAATTCAATTCTGCTTATATATATTTTAGAGTAGAAAAAAATGGAGGAGTATTAATTTTTCATTAGACTGTATTAGAGCCTTCTGAATAATTTGGGTAATAAATAGAAAGAAATAAAGGTTAGTTTTGGAGACGAGGTAATTGTACAATACTATAGTCCTTTTCATTTATCTTTCTGATTTAGAATATCTTGTAAAGCAGATTGTTCTGGGTTAGCAACAATTCTAAGACTTTTATCAGTAGTCAGTTTTTTATAAGTGAAATATGTTCCTGAACAAATAGCGATTCCCATTGCCAAAAACAAGGGAGATAATTCAACTGGGAAAGGTAGTCTGGAGGTTTTTTTCTGTGATATAATTGCCATTAATATGTTAGTATAGGGGTCATAGAAATTTAAAAATAAAAGCACTGCGCTTTCAACATACTGCTGCGTTCATTAACCTTAGTGATGGTTGCATTTTGGATATGTAATATTATTGATTGATCTGATCTTTGGGCTCTTGAGAAAACAAACAAACAAACAATTGTGAGCTGTTGATAGTACTTTTATCAAAGTAACAAATAAATAATTAGATATATATATATATGTTCAAGGTATCTTTACATGATTTACAAATAGTGTTAGTCTGGCAAGTTTGTTCTTATTGTTATCCCTTTGTCCTACCGTGGATTTGTCGGGACTCCGTTATCACCAAAAACGGTCGTAGTTAATTTGGCAAATTAAAGTAAACCCATTGGACAGAAACAAGAGGCTAGTCTCATAGAGGGGTATGACAAGTCAAACCAGTGACAGTGCCAATAGTGTTGATGATTGGGAGGTTTGTGAATGATATTACTGTTTGATTGTCAAAATAGGATGCAAATGGGTTTGTTTTTGTGAAGTTTTTTTTGATATTGGAATTGATCATGCTAATTTTGTTATGCACATCTCGTCCATCATTGATGGTATTGATCTTGATATGGGATATCTCTTCAAGATAAGTCCTATTTTGCTTCCTTTCTATTGCGTCGCCGGGGTGTATTTCATGCAATCCCACACAATTTCATAAAGCAGCCAACTCACCGCTGTAGATGGGATAACTTTAAATAAGCTTGCAGTTAAACCCTTATAGTATCCAAGAACACCTTCAGTCCGGTAGATTGTCTTCAACCCATCCCATATGCTTGTATAGTGAAATCCCATTTCATTATTCCCCATACTCAGGATCTGAAATCTTTTACGTAATAAATCAAATGGATAAGTCACTGTTTGAGACACAGCACCACTTACAGCACCAAACATCAATTTGTACATCCACATCATAGAACTTTGGTCGTCTTTAAATTCTTTTAATTGTTCATATACAGCAAAATTCAAGGAAACCATTGGCAACGCTTGCAATGCCGTTGGAATCAAACCTCTGTACAAACCATATATACCACCTTCATTTTTATATACTTGTTTCAATAGTGGATAGAATCCTGGTGGTTTTTTCATATCTTTTGCTTTGCTTCCATGGAGATTATTCAAATTTGCTGTTTGAACAGAAAGTCTAATTCTAATCAGATCTAATGGTTGAGTCACTAACAAACTTGCTGAAGCACCTATAGAACCTGCGACTAATCGTTGTCCGTTAGATAATTGACCAGTATATTTGTCTACGTGATAGACATGTTTTTTAACGTATTCAAATGTTGCGAACTGTACTGCACTATATGGGAATATTCTAATGCAGTTTAAACCGTTACCACGAAATAAGCCTTTGATACCTTCTTCTTGATATAACTGTTTGATAGCGTTGAGCACACCTGTGTTATATTTAGTAGTAGTTGGGGACGAGCCTTGGAGTTGCAGCAGTATCTTAACTCTTTCAAAGGGCGATACTGTAGTTCTTGACACGACACCTGCTATGCCCCCAGCTATGACGGAGACAGTGGAGTCTTCAAAGAGAAAAGTAGAGAGTCCTGAATATTCATTTAGTGTCTTTTCCATTGGATCTTCTCAAATGGCTGAGCACTGTTTTGTTTTAGTTGTCTTTATGTACAGAGAGGTTCATTATGATTGTTGTGATACGTGAATTTGATCAAAGAGTAATACCTTTAAAGGGAAAGGAATAGGTGTTTAAAAAAATGGAAATTTTAACAAATTGTTTTGTATTGGCCATGGAGTCACAGTTTAGCGAGTCATATTGTGAATGATAAAGGGACACAGTCCAATCCGCAATCTGTTTAATAGGACAAGATTTATAGATTTGTAGATTTATGGATTTATAGTATGGGTACATATATTTATTGGGTTGCAGTCATTGCAAGATTGTTGGAGGATACTAATACAGCACTACAAAGACACTAAAACAAGGCAATATACATTGAGATCATAATCACAGCTATAGATCAAGACAGCTCGATGCGATTAGATAAGTTTAGAGCCATTACGCTAAATATCAAGTTACTTGTTAGGACATTTCTGTTTGGACATTTCCGGAGGATAAAGTGAAATGTAACGGAACCGAGCCTTGTCTCGCTGCCAAGAATATTCTAATACGATATTTTTCAAGAGTAAGAATGCTAGCGTTCCTCCAATTTGGCTTGATTTGGTGGTCGTGTCCGATAGTTACAAAATAATAACGCCAACGATTACGCCTTAAGTAAGCGATTATGCCTTAAGTAAGCGACGGTGCTTTGATTCCATAAAAATGGGGAAAGGACGCAATACCGGGGAATCAGCTCTTTTGTGATCCAGACTCCCAAAATGTATGCCTGAGAGAATTGTCGCAGGGTACTTTTTTTGGTCTTTTGTCTGTTGAGAGATCTGTTGAAATCGGATTTAACTAGTGGCGGCCGAAACGTGTTGCCATTAGTAAGATTATCAGCTGGACAAATCCTCTGTTTGCACTGCGTGGTCTCTGAGGCAGTTGCTCGCAGACAATATGTGTCGCATTTGCTGGGCGGGACCGTTCCAAAAAAAAAAACGGTGCACGCTGCCCCGAAAACGTACAGATCCAAGATCTACGGACGGTTTTTGAAGCGATTAAACCCGTGTAACTCTTGCATGAATACGGCTGCGCCCATATTGCCGAAACAGACAGGATTCGGGGTTATGGACCATCCGAAAACTAAAATCAACTGAACTGAAAATAAAATCACGCATCTTGCATTGTTTTAAGCGCTGTACTGGTCCGTTTTTTCCTTTTTCGTCTTTTCTTTTTCCGGTGTACTGTCGGAACATGGAGTCAGGGAGGCAACCTGGTTGCAGAAGCCTGTCGCGGTGTTCAGTCAGCACCGGATCGATCGATCGATCCGGTGCGGATGCGAGAGGGCAATGCGACCACTGGAGGGTGAGTTGCATCGAGCGAGGACCAACTGCAACAACGAACAACCAGCTGATTAGATGTATCTGATTGTGCAGAGTCCTTTGCCACAAGGAAACACACCTGGTTTGAGAACATTGCTGGAAACCATGTTTGAAACGATGCTTGAGACAAAGATACTGTTGAGCTTATTCAACAGGACAAAAAGGACATGCGCTAACGGTTCGTCGTTCTAGAGCAAGGACAAGCATTCCCCATTGATGACCGGGTGGATGCAAACAGCGCCGCCCTGTTTTGATTGATCATCACACCTAAGCAAGATTTGATTTCCTCTCCCCCCCCCCATCCCTCGTCTTTATCGATAGTATAATGTTAATCGATCCCAAAACTCACTGCAGAGTGTCCGGATTATGCCGGTGTTGTGCACGATTGCAATACACCATAACTTAAAAAGGCTTGTTTGCATTGAATTTCGAACGAAATTTGTATCACCGAGCCCGTTACGGCATCTTCCCATTGAGAATTTTTTTGATTAATGATATCTCCCCACGAAAAAAAAAAAAACGTACAGCTGAACAATAATATGAACGTTCATCAGAAGATTCAACTAAATTAACTTTGGCTTTGTTCGCTGTGTCCCACAGTCAATCTAAAAAGCCTCTATTATGATTACCATTTTCATCATAATAATATTGCCTTTTTCTCCGTTTCAAACAGTTGCCTTGCACCGATTTTAATATTGTTTGTAATTTCTTATTTTATTTTTTTCCACTATCAAGGGCTCTCTCTCTCTCTCTCTCTCTAATATGTCAGTTTTCCCTCTTGTGTGTGATCTAATTTTTCAATGTTTTTTTTTTCTTCTCTTCGTGTGTGAGTCTGCTTCATCCATCCATCTCTCTTAGCAATTACTTGGCAACTGTTGTACAATGTCATTTACTTTTAGATCTGGACATTCTTCTCTTCAGATCAACTGGTTCCTTTCGTCTCACTCAATCTCGCCCCATTTATATATGAACGACTCTCTTTGATTTTGATTCCATCTTGTTGATTTACATACAACTTTTTTTTTGTAAACTTTAAATAAATCACCTCTATTCAATCGAGATATCCATAAACACAACCAATCTTCTCTCATCGCTCCAATCACATCCCACTTCTAATAAGCCTATATATATACACATATATATATTTAAATGACTAAGATCCATCAAATTTCATTTTTATCACATATTCACATCTAAGTTCCTGACTGATAGTCAAAAGGGTTTACTCAATTTCTTACTCATTTAAGCTCATACCAAACAGTGGAAAGGAAAATTTAAGAGACAGTATACTAGAAAAAGAAAAATAATATTAATAATAATCAAAACACAACAAATCACTCGATATAGTAAAGAGGGAAATCTCAAATATATGACAAATACAAATAATAATCAACAAAATATTAAGAATAAGAGTGATAACATTGAAAGTTTTACAATTCCTTATCATCAACATAGACTAGGTACAAATGAACACTCTTTAAATCGATTGTACACTAATTCTTTAAATAATTTGGAAAATAGAAACGGTAGTGCCATCAGAAAAGCACAATCACATACCGTACTACCGACTATATCATCTCTAATTAATCCAGAACCAGAAACTGAATTCAATAACTCTGATTTAAATGGTCATCTAGCTAACGAATCGGTAAAACCTGGTTTGGAGCCACAGAGTGGCGATAACACCAAGATTTCAACAAATTCAATAACAAAAGCTAACTCTTTCCCATCAATAAATGCAATAAGCCAACAACATCACCCTATACAAACTAATAATATTAATAACAACAACATGCCTGCATTATTATATCAACCGCAAAATCAAATGAAGGTTCAGCCTCAATCACAAGTGTCATATACTCAATATTTATCTTCTAGCAACACCAACCCAATCAATCCACCAGCCATTCCTAATTCTCGTTTTAATTCCCAAAATGTCTTGGTTTCGCATCCACAAATACAACAACCTTATATTCAAACTCTTCAGTATGCCATACCTGTCCAACAACCACAACCACAACTGGCAATGGTAAATAGTAATGGTGTTCTCACTGAAATGACACCAATAAATTTCATATCCCCAATGGGATTACAACAGCTGGGACTCCCGCAAGTTCAATCTTTCCCCCCACAGCAATATATGTTTCCTCATCCATCAACTATACAATATCAAGGACAAAACAACACAATATTCAATATTGACCCGTCTAATTCTATCAAATACCCCATGGCCCCAATCATGAATAATAATAATAACAATAATAACAATAATAACGGTAATAATAATAACAATAATAACAATAATAACGGTAATATTAATAACAAGACTTCTTTTGGCATTGACTCCGATAGATCTCGCCTCACTACCTTTAAATCACCATCGCTACCAAACGTTACCACTGCCCCCACATATATTACCAATTCTTCAAGAGCATGGTCACTCCCAATGGAAACGAATATATCCACCCCTAAGACCAAAAAAACCACTAGGAAATCTCCTGATACTAGTAATGCTAGTAATTGTAACACTAATGTCACCTCGAAGGCAACCAATAAAACATTAACCACTAAGGTTTCGAAAAGGCCTGGGGAACATACTTTCAAGAAATTAAACACTCAAAGTAATATTCATTCTGCTTCACAATTTATTCGTCATGGTAAATCAACTAAGGTCGATGATAAAAATAAAAACTATACTGTAGATTTTAGTTCTGCTGTTAAACATCGTAAACAATGTGGTGTTTGTGGTAAGATTTGTTCAAGACCTTCGACGTTAAAGACTCATTATTTGATTCATACCGGTGACACTCCATTTAAATGTACGTTTGAAGGATGTAACAAAGCATTTAATGTTAAGAGTAACATGCTGAGGCATATGAAGTGTCATCAAAGAGATAAGTGAAGAAAAGAAATGACAAGAAGAAGAAGAAGAAAAACAGCATTATAATCATACTTGTATTTACTCCTATAACTATCACTATCACTATCACTATCATCTTTTGTACCTGTATTTAATCTCATAACCGTCATACTATTTATTTATTATTCAAGAAAATTTATTTGTTCAGCTAGGCCTTTCTGTTCAGCTTATGAATTCAGGTTTGTGTGTAATTTAATATTATATGTAAATGTTTAAGTCATCAGTGTCATTTTGGGTTTAGAATAATATAGATTCGAGTTAGTTCATCTCATATTTGCCTATTTCCCATCTTTACTAACTATCAATCAGTAATTTAAGAGAGCAGGGTGAAATGTAATTAAATTAGTCAAAATCAGAAGAACATCCAAAGATCTTGAAACTCATCGTTCAGTTTTAGAAGAATTTCATCACCTATGAAATGAGCATTCTACAATTTTTGACAGATATTAAGATGTTGGTACCGAAACGTGACTAGTTACAGAGATATCAAAGCTGCATTATTGTATATATCCCAGATATCGTTCCTGTGTTCGGCGGGTTATTATTCTGTCAAGAGCAGCTTCCCAATAAGTCACTGTGGCCAACCTCTTCAAAGACGGGTGCTACTTCCAGCTGTCAGGTGACTCTGGCAGATTCCCAATTCGGGATAGTCAATCTCAGGAAGCCCGAAAATTGCCAGAAAACCGCAATGCAATGCTCTGTTCCCGTCAGGCTGTTGATGCTGAGCTGGCAGTGGTCGTCAGAATGCAATCACGTTATATTTAGTTTCAAGACTGTTTGAGGCTGTTGTCCCGCTGGATCACTACGAGCTCCTTCCCTTCAATCGTGCTGCTGTCATTGATGAACGCCTCCCGCCCTGGCCGGTCTGGCTGAACAGCAACAACAAATAACCACGCAACGGATCTTTTTCCAGTTTCGGCCTTGTATTATTTCACCCATGCCCTTTAAGGAAATAGCACTTCCAGAATCACCTGCTGTTTCCGGAACAAGCATGAAAAAAAAATATACGATCAAAATAAGATAACATGATACTATGAGAAACACACAACCATTGTACGTATCCTATTATCACAAAGCATGGCACAATATCACAATCATCAATTATGAGTTGCTTTCTTGGGAAATAAGGTGATTGTAGGATGGGGTGTCATTATGCTGAGTGGTTATTTCTCAGATGATTAATTTTCTCATATGGTTAATTACTCAAGTGGTTGAGGGACTTTTCACTGAGCTTCCTGTAATCTTGAAATAATAGGGGGTGGGAATAACCGATTTCTCTCTATACAGCTTATTATTTTTCACTGACAGGTGTTCGCACTTTACTGTAGTCTCTCGAGGCATATAGGGATTACCCAAAAAGACAGTTGTTCAATTTGAAGAAGCTAGCATTTCAAATTATTATAAAAGAAACGAGTATTCAATCAATTGATAGATTCTATGTCTTACTTTTCATATATTTATATTCAAATTGAAATATAAAATCATCAACTAAGAAACACAGTTTCCTATCACATCAATCAAACTAACATATAATATTAAAAATGGCTACAAAAATTACAATTAACGGTTTCGGTAGAATCGGTAGATTAGTCTTAAGAATCGCCTTATCCAGAAAGAACATTGAAGTTGTTGCTATCAACGATCCATTCATTGCCACTGATTATGCTGCTTATATGTTCAAGTATGATTCCACTCACGGTAGATATGCCGGTGAAGTCACCCATGATGACAAACACATCATTGTTGATGGCCACAAGATTGCTGTCTACCAAGAAAGAGACCCAGCCAACTTACCATGGAAGGCTCTAAACATCGACATTGCCGTTGACTCCACTGGTGTTTTCAAGGAATTAGACACCTGTCAAAAGCATATTGATGCTGGTGCCAAGAAGGTTGTTATTACTGCTCCATCTTCCACCGCCCCAATGTTCGTCATGGGTGTTAACGAAGAAAAATACTCTGGCCAAACTATTGTTTCCAACGCTTCCTGTACTACCAACTGTTTGGCTCCATTAGCCAAGGTTATTAACGATGCCTTTGGTATTGAAGAAGGTTTGATGACCACTGTGCATTCCATGACTGCCACTCAAAAGACTGTTGATGGTCCATCCCACAAGGATTGGAGAGGTGGTAGAACCGCTTCTGGTAACATCATCCCATCCTCCACTGGTGCCGCCAAGGCTGTCGGTAAGGTCTTACCACAATTACAAGGTAAGTTAACCGGTATGTCTTTCAGAGTCCCAACCGTCGATGTCTCTGTTGTCGATTTGACTGTTAAGTTAGCCAAGGAAACCACTTACGATGAAATCAAGAAGGTCGTCAAGGCCCAAGCTGAAGGTAAGTTAAAGGGTGTCTTAGCTTACACTGAAGACGCTGTTGTCTCCTCTGATTTCTTAGGTGACTCTCACTCTTCTATTTTCGATGCTGCTGCCGGTATTCAATTATCTCCAAAATTCGTCAAGTTAGTCTCTTGGTACGATAACGAATACGGTTACTCCACCAGAGTTGTCGATTTAGTTGAACACGTTGCTGCCAACTAATTTTAAACCCATCTTACTTTGGGTGTAATGACCATGATCGTATATATATAAAATTATATACATTTATCTAAAGATGCTTTTTTTTGTGAATTATATATTATAAAATAAAGAATATAATTAATTACTCTTTTGAATTATAGTCAAAATTTTAGGGCCTAAGCTATGTCTTTTTCTGGGTAGTGCAAAACTTACTTAGATTGATCTTTGGGGCCAGATATACATTTTTGTACCCATTTTTTTTCTACTCTTTGCTGTGATGAGGTTAAACAACTAAAAATTATTATTAAAATTTTATTTTTGTCGCCTTGGTTCTAATCACATGTAATATCTATTAGTGGCAAGTTAACAATTATTCCAACAGCATGATCATCTTACAAAGCGTTTAGACTCTAATATACTTTGTAATATGATGTGATTTGTTTGCTCTATTGCAATAAATAAAACTTCCAGGAAAATCGCATATTGCAAAAAATCGAATCCAACCAAAGGGCCAAAAAAACAAAAAAAACAAGAATGGATAACAATAATTTAACGTCGTAATAACTGTAGACGTGCTAGGTTCTAGTTTTAACATTATTTGATATACCGTGAGGCAAAAGAATTGTGATCTTCCACGGGAATGCGTTTTTATCGATTGAACAATACCAAAACCGCAGTTGTCATTATAGTGAGTGCGTGTAGCCCAAATAGGTATTAATATGCTTATTTCACCACTTACATGAAATGCTGTTTTTCTCACCTTCATTAAACTTTTTCGCACACAAAAGCCCATTGCGAAAGGTTTTCTCTCGGCGTTAATTTGTAGAGTCCCCGTCAAATTATCAGTTTGTAAAACAATATCAGTTGAGATGTATATCTATAATGGGTTTTTTTACTTCTTGGCTAACATGCAGGCACTCATGGTTCTGAAGAGGCAATGGAGGGCTGCCCCCAAAACAGCGATTTCCTCCCCAAAAACAATTGTTTATCCAGCAAAATAATAGTTGCCACGCCTGATCGAAATCATGCCACCACTTGCTTGGATGAAACCAAATCTCCATAACAAGAGCTCAAAAGCTATAGTCATTGTGAGAACTAAAACAGGCAAACATTTTCATTCTGCCTTTCTTATTGTTCCTCGCACTTGATGCATCCCACACAGTATTTCTTTTCTTTTTCCCATTGAATTGTGTTGCCTCTTTTATGCACAAATATTAAGACAAATAAATAAAATCAAGTCTGCTTGTGCATCGCCTGTTGTTGCTATTTTAACATACAACTGTTCAATGTCATCTGAACTCTCTTTTATCGGATTATTGTGTCTACTTATATTTCTTTGTTACCAAAAAATTATTGTGAGGATCCTATTGGAAGGGTGCTGCTGCTGTTGCTGTCTTTTAATACAGCCTAAATGGTCTTGGCTGGTTCAATTGTAGGTGTCACCCAAAAAATATGCTGAAACACTAAAAGAAAGAAGAATCTCTTGATCCTATTTCTATGATTTTGGATGCCTCCTAAGTAAAAAATAGTAATAACAATAATACATAGTAGAACTCAACACAAATATATTCAACGTATTGAGAGGCTCAAAATGTAACTTGTGTAGTGACTTAATACTTGAAATTGAACTATGAAAGAAAAATGATAAGAAACTTAATACTTGAAATTGAACTATGAAAGAAAAATGATAAGAAACTTAATTAGTTATTATATATTAAAGAAACAAATATAAATCTATAAAAATAAAGTGAAGCAAAAAAAAAAAAACAGAATGAAGAATAACAAAGATTAAATGACTTATGTATTGACGGTTGATTAAAGAATCAAAGACAGATATGCTTCGTATCGTAGTGTTTTGTAAAAAAAGCCATAAGGGCAAAAAAAAAAAAAGAAAAAGAAAAACTTTGGTTATTTAATGAATATTATGTTTGGCCAACTTCTTGGCATGGCTCTTCATATGTCTGATCATATTACTCTTGACATTGAATGCTTTGGTACAATCAGGCCAAGTACACTTGTAAGGATTGTCACCAGTATGAATAAAATAGTGTGTCTTTAAAGTAGATGGTCTTGAACATTTTTTCCCACAAACAGGACATTGTTTAGTTTTACGAATATCTATACTTAATTTTCTTTGAATCATCTTTTTACCATTTGATTTGGTGATGATAGTAGGTGATGGGTTGGAAAGTGGCTTTTCAACTACATCTGAATTGGAATTACTTCTTGACGATACGTGACCGTCAGGAATAACTGAATTGGAAGTGTCTTGAGGGGAACTTTTATTTGCATTTAGTGGGGTGGATAAAGATCTTGACGGGATTAATGGGACATATGAGTTATCTGGAAATGATTGCTGTTGACCCATTGGAACTCGGTATGCTGGAACATACTGTGTTGCTTGTTGTGGGAGTAATGTAGAGTTTGGCTGGATGTAACTTTGTGGAGAGGGAGCAATGGGACTTGGTGGAGTTGGATATCCGGTGTACATCGACGATGCTGGCTGTTGTGCAATTTGACCAAATGAAGGCTGTTGTTGTTGTCCTGGTTGTACGCTGCTATTACCCACTGATACGGGGACCCTTATTCTTAGTGGAGCTTGTTTTTGTAATGTACTAGCGGTAGAAGCGAGAGGATGAACTGTATTATTATTATTGGATTGATTTACATTTTTAACCAAGGATGATAATGGTGGCAGTTGTGTTGCGGATGCACTCATATATGGAGATGAATATGGTGATGAATATGGAGCTAAACCGAATTTGCTACCTCTGTTGATTGGTACCATATTATTATTGTTATTGTTGTTGTTGTTGTTGTTACTATTACTGAAGGGGAACTGTTGGATGTAGACAGGGCCTGTTACTGGGAATGACTGGTTTGGAATGAATGATGGATGGCCTATATCAACTGTGGCCGGGGTGCCTTGATATGCAAATAGTATAGGTAGATTTGTTGAGGACATACGTGGTATCATAGACATGACTTTTGAACTTTAGTGAGTTGAAATGAAGAAGTATGAAATGTTTTTATGCAACAAAAGAAAAAACAATTTGAGGTATAGTGCTCTATAATAGCAGTGATGAAAGGCTCGTTACTACGTTGATTGTTTATTCGATATATTGGGAATTTCAAACAAGATTGGCATAGTATCAAAACTATCAAATGGATATTTACTCTTTTATATAATTATAAAGAATCGTCAAGCCCATGAAGACCGCAAAATTAGGAGGCACTGAATGAGCAACTATCACCCAATGTACCTATTTTAAAAAAAAAACGCTAGTCTTGTCATAATAGAGGAATATAATAAACTTAGAACATATGAGATCAAACGTAGTGTTTCTTTCTTTGTTTCAAGATCTTGGAAATTCCATACTGCGCACAATCAGCTCGACAATAGGAGTGGTTAGTGCAATGGTCACAGAAATGGTGTAGGGAAAGAGAAAGGAAGTTTCGTTGCAAAGAGCAAAGCCTACGATCCTCGGTAGGAGATCTGGGCCAATAACAAAGGAAATTGGTGTTGGTAATCTTTTGTTAAGGAGACGGTTATTGATTTTTTTGCACCAGTTGGGAAAGTGTGCTTTTTGTTGTCTTGTTGCCCAAATGACAGTAATATCACGAAGAAATGAAGTAGAATTTTACTGTGGAAATTCCATTCTTCCAACTTGGCCACGGTAGTACTGAAATAGCTGTTTTCGTATTGTGTTCAGGCTTCCGGTCGATTACTTTCATGTGGAATTTCTTTTGTTTCCTGTCAGATCACTGAATTAATAGATCGTAATAATCAAGATAATTTTGGAAAAAACCACTTAAAAAAGCTTAACAATCAAGGACCAACGCACCTTAATCTGACAGCATCCAACTTATAATATAAATGCTATGGAAAACCCATACCAACAAGCTAGAGACAATGTGTTATTTCTGTCTGTTGTTCTTGAGAGCTTTTCATCAAGAATTTTCTGTTTTGTTTTTTCATTGTTGTTTTTTTTTGCAAGAAGAGAACTAGGCCTTATTAAGCAGATAATTACTATAGATAATATTGCTGGGCATTCAAACAGTTTTATCATTGGGATCGTATTGTTTTGTTGCTGTTTTTGGCTTTTATGGTTTGTGGGATGGATTAACATCGCCCGTATACAAAATCGGCTAAGAAAAGGAAGGAGGCACAAAAAGCGATGGATCAATCGGTAAAGAATGCGAACGGGAGATAACGTAAGTTTCCTATCGCTCTTTGCGGTTATATTTGCTAAGACTATAGTTTACTTGCATCTTGTAAGAGTGGGTTGGGTTTCTTTGTTTCTTTTTTTGCCTTTCTTTTCAAACATAATCTCGCGGTTCAGACAAAACGGTAACTAGGCATCAATAGACTAGTTTTGCTAGACATGATAAACTTTATTATTGACAATACATGAAAACTTGCCAAACATGTCGAGTTTGGAGGAACAATTCCAAGTCGCAAAAGCTGCTGTTTTTTTATTGCCTCTCTTACCGTCTGGAACAAATGATTGAGACGCAAATTCTTATGCATTCTCTTTGGTTATTTCCGCGAGCCTTTGTTTAACGAAGATCGCATTTGATCTCGGCGACAACAATACTTTTAGCAAGAAGTTTAAGTCGACAAATAATAGAATGAGGCAACAAATAATTTCAAAACTCGACTATATTACTTCATTATTACTGCAAGTCTTGTTTTGCTTGGCTATTTGACGGCGAATATCATTGCATTTTCTTTTCTTTTTTGTGCTCTCTCCCTCTCTCTTATCAAGACTTTGAAACAGCAGTAGCAATACAATTTATCGTTACCAAAGTTTTGAAACAGTATTAGTAATATCGGCGTATGTGGGATGGATAAAATTTTTGCAGTTAGAAGATTTCATTGTCACTTCTCAACAATGGAAAGGACTCGAAAATCTTTTAGTCGAAAAAAAATATCACAACAGCAGCGAGTTAACATGACAATACAAACTCAACTCCCAAGGGCAACATACAAGAAAATTACATTCTAAAAACGCAAAGGAAAATTCAGTGCCTTTGTTGGAGGAAACAATATGCCATCTTCTCACAGAAGGGAAAAAAGAGAAATATTTAATCCACTATGCAGAAGTAATTAATAAGACTTTTTGTCGTATGGCAAAAAATCACGAAATAGTTTTCTGGGCACACAAATCATCAGTGAGGAAGAAAAGACATTGCTAATGAGTTTTCGGCACGCCGATTGGGGGGATGGATATGAATCTTGACCTCAAAAAGCATTCCCATAGAGCCGATAATAACTTGAAAGAAAAATAATATGGACTAGCTAGCAACCGATAAATGTAAACCTCCCTTATGCAAGTGTTAACTCAAAGACACATTTGCACCCCATCCGTTATATCGCCATGTAAAGCAGTCGAGCAACCATGTAAGTATTAAACAGTATTGCATTCTCATGTATCCTGTACTCATTTATCGGCTAGAGAATGTATCGGGCATCGTCCACTTTGTTATGTTTTTTTTTTTGTTTTTTTTTCACCAGATCAACAACGTTACTGCGTGTTCACTGAGAAGTAAAAACAAAAATTGGCCTCCTACACAACCATCCAAGATCCCAAATATTAAACTGTCCAACACGAATCTAAACTTTGTGTGGATCAAGAATTCGTCTCTATTATTTCATTAAAGATACCATTCAGCACTGATTGTTTCCAATTGTCTCCATGCATATTCAACTGGGGCAAGATCAGCATGGTTTTTTTATAATCCCTTACCTATGACCCTCCCTCCTCCTTCAATGGGCAGTACTAAATTGTTCTATTGTCTCGTTGTATGTAACAACCAGATCTGTTTATAAAAAAAAATTCCATATCATGACGATGCTTAACCTCGATACAATTTGGAAATGATAACATAGTAATATTCTTGTAAGCTCATAAAGATTTTCTAACGATTAAAAAGATGCTGCATTGAGAAAAACTAGATATATATGCTATATAAAACATGACAATGTCTATATGAATATACAGAGGAATAGAAGTATAGATATATAAACATGTATGTTTATATTGTATATTACAGTGTATAAAATAAAAATTTACCTTGAAAGGTAAATTAGAACAACCTAAGAATATGTTTCGATTAAAGTATCACGTAAGTTACCTGATATAGATTCTGGACGAGCGTCCTGTAGACGGAAGATAGATTCGACAACAGATAATTCTGGGGCGGTGGTATCTAACCCAGTGACAGCTAAATAATCATTAACGACCATACCAGCACCAACAACAGAACTACCACGGTTAACGGTACCAGCAACTAAAGGAACTTGTAATAGAGAGGATAATTCTTCTTGATCTTGAATAGAAGTTTGTGGATGAACTAACCCACCTTGATTACTTAATGCACAGTATGAACCAACAAGAATATTACCAGAAATAGTTTGACGGAACACTTCGACACCAAGAACATCACTTATTAATTCTTCGGTTTCTCTGTCAATATCTGGGTGGACCAAAGCAACGTAATCGTTACAACAGATGACGTTACCTAAAGCAGATAATCTTTCTTCTACTCTTTGGATTTTAACTTCATCTGGTAAACTGTTTCTTAAATGTTGTAATTCTTGATCAGTGGTTTGTGTTGGAACTAAAAGACCTCTACGGTTACCGGCGGTCATACGACCAATAATACGGGTACCAGCAATAGTGGTATGGGCAATTGGAATGGCATCACCTAATTCAGCTTCAAAAGCAGAATAGAAGTTTTCAGACCCACCAACTGCGACTAAACAATAAGTATTGGTTAATTTAGAAAACACACCAATTTCATTGGAGTTTTCGAATTGAGTTCTAGTAGCCATATTTTCCAGTTAATTCAAAATGTGTGCTTGTTCGCTTGTTTTGTATGTTGTTAGCACAAGATGAGATCGTTAATAAGTAGTTAACACTAGTAACAACCCCCCCACTTAATAATATTTTTTACACTATAAAAATTTTCGTCGACATTTAAAAACTAAAAAAAATTTTAAAGCTGTGCGGGTAATGGGCATCGCAAAATTTGTATTGTCATTTATTTTTAATTCTTTTACATAGTTACGTCGAGTTTATAGTGGTGAAACACGCTGTGTATGGCAGGTGTGCTGGTTGGACGGTAGAGTATTGGTAATATTGTACCCTTCAATGGGGATGGTTTGGGCAAAGTGGGGAGAAAACAAAAAAAAAGATGTTGGTAGGGTATACTGGAAAATAGTCCTCTATATCTTAGAAACACTTGGTAAACTCAACATGTATACAGTGTCTTTTTTATCACCACTGGATACAGCACAAACTATACCAATTGGACCTTTATCACAATCAGCACATATTAAATACTTTAAATGTTGGTCAATCTTCCATTGTTGGCCATCTAGTTCAAATTCAAAATCCTCTACAACATCTTGATGGGAAGGAATATCTTTAGACACACCGATATTATCAAAGGCCCATACATCCTTGATCAAAAGAAATTTAACATCAACCTGTACGTTGGTTTCATTCTTGTGTTGTTGCATCAAGTGGAACGCATCTAACACATTATTTGGTAGCTTCACAATTGGGGCGCTTTCCAATTGAATAATTTTACAGCTACACTCTTTGAAAGAACAACAATAACTCATAGTAATGGCCTAATATATATTTCTGTGACTAGATGGGGGTTAGTAGAATGCTTTTTCTGTGTTCATTCACTCGAGTTCTTTGAAGAAGTCGAAATCTTGTTTTTATAAACATTATTGTTTTGTCTTTTTCGAGATTAACAAAAATGAATTTTCAAGAAAATCCAATACGATTTATGCCTAAATGCAATATGGTCTGAGCTTATAACTTACATGTTTCTCTATAAAATATTTATTTCAAAATATATTTAATTATTCTTCCGCTTCTTCATGAATCTCAGCCTTAGTTGCTTGATTTTCTAAAGTTTTCCGTCTCTTTGATGCTTCGATCATATCATTCTTACGCTTCCTCTTTATCTTATCCATCTTTGGCACCGTACTGATTTGTTGTCTTTCCTTTACTAATTTACCCTTCTTTAATGATTCCTTTTCTCTCTTACTCATCTTTGATATCTTGTCCATCCATGCAGCTACTTCACAACCACTTTGTTTCATAACATTAATGACAGGCTTAATAGCGACAGAATCTTGTTTCGTGTAAAACGTAACAGCTTTACCAGAACGACCACCTCTACCGGTTCTACCAATTCTATGGACATAAGCTTGAGCAGTTCTTGGAACATCATAGTTGATAACAAGGTTGACACCTTTAAAATCAATACCACGAGCTAAGACATCTGTACAAATTAAACACCATAATTCACCAGACTTGAACCTTTCAATTATCTTATCTCTTTGAGTAGCCGTTCTTTCAGCATGAATAACATCGACATTCATTCTATCGTACATCAATTCATGGTATAATGCTTTAGCTCTAGTAATGGATTCTAAGAAAATGATGACAGGTGGTTTGAATTCACCTTCTTGAACCAATTGTCTGATAGCAATTAATTTACCTTCTTCATTACCACAGTACACCAATTTTTGTTCAATGTCACTGTTGGCAGCTTCTTTATGGCCGATAATGACTCTGACTGGATCCATCATGATAGTATTAGCGATATCTTCCACACCAGATGGAATGGTAGCAGAGAACATGGCTTTACGTAAGCTTGGATCGGTACATGAACTTAAGATATCATCAGTTTGCGCCACGAAAGTCTTATCGAACAATTTATCAGCTTCATCGAAGACTAGATGTTTAACATTTGAAAGATCTAAAGCTTCCTGTTTCACCACATCAATTAATCTCAATGGAGTAGAGATTATAATATCATATTTCTTATCACTAATGACTTTGTTCTTCAATTTACCACTTAACGATTTGGATAATAATGCAACTTGTAATGGTCTCTTCTTGTCCAAGAAAATTTTATGGGATAACTTAATACATTCAATAAAAATTTGATTGGCTAATTCCTTGGTAGGAGAGATAATAAGACCTTTTAACCCTTCGGTATCTTTATCGTTGATAATTTGTTGTATTATTGGAATTAAGAATGCTAAGGTCTTACCGGAACCAGTTGGGGCACAAGCCAAGATATCTCTTGTGTGCAGGGCTAGTGGGATACCTTCACACTGAATTGGGGTTGGTTCAGTAAAATGATTTTCAACTAGATTGTTCAACAATCTTTTATCAAAGGAGAATCTGCTAATTAAATCTTCAAAAGAGCCAATAGGTAATGGAATATCTTCACCTGATATATTACCCTGGTATGATTTACGTAATGTACGGGCTTCAGCAGCTGAAGTGATCATAGGTTCAACATCAGCCGTTTCTACATCTTCATCTTTCTCTTCCTCATCCAACTTATTCTCTTCATCTTCCTTATCCTTCTTCTCTTCCACATTATGTATAATTCTCTTATTTCTAAAGAAATCTAATTCCTTCACTATTTGAGTATCATTGCTCTCTTGTTTGATAGTACCATTTGAAGCATTAAAATTGGCAGATTCGGTCTTCTTAGTGTTATTAGCTGATTTTTTCTTGTTCACAGAGGCACCTCTAGTTAAAACCCTAAAGATATCCATGATTTATAGCGTCGAGTTGAAACTTGTTTTGGTACTTTCTTACAGTTCTATCCCAGTCTTCCTCCTGATTCAAGTACCGCCTTATATCACAATATGAAATGTCAAAAAAATTTTCAAAGCTCATCTCATCTCACTTTTTTTGTAAGCGTAGTACCCGGATATCTCAAAAAATTACTGTGGCAGACCAAGATAAAGAGACATAAATATATATATTAGGCCATTAAGTGTATCAAAAACATTGATTTGATAAATATAAATACTTTATAAAGAAGGGAATAATGAAAAAACTGGTATAAAGTGGGGCAAATCACTTTTTATTGATATCATCAAGCGCCTTGTGGAATTTCAAAAAAGTCTTTTCGTCAAACTTTGAGAAAGAAATATCAAGATCAATAAAGGTCTTGGCAATTCTACAGCTCTTGTAGTAATAATTCAAGTAGTTACTGCTGTATGGGTTGTAAGCGGGATTAAAGAAGTCGTGGGTGCTTGAATAGTTTTCAGAATATGATGGATAATATTTCATCTTGTTTACTATAGCAGAGATATGTGATGTTATTGATGGTACTTCAGCGGGATCTACTAAGTAATCATCTCTATTCTGTTGTTCACCTCTCTCCAGGTTCGGTAATGGGAATACACTCTTAAACAGTTCATAAGCTGCTAAAGTAAACCCAAATTGAGGTGAACTTCTAAGAACTCTTGCACCGCCACCTTTAAAGAAACTCCTTATACTTTCCTCTTTCAATATCGTTTTGGCAGCATGGAAAATACCGGAATAGCTTGTTTCACCTTTTCTTGGATCAATTTGAAGTCTTGTTTTAATCACATCAAATGGAGTGGTTAAAAAAGCCGCAGGCATCCCTGCCAAAGCACCAGCAACTAACAATTCCCACGTCTTTAACCTATTTCTTTTCCTCTTATCCATGGGATCGAAATTAAATATATCTTTTTTCAAATGAGCATAGGTTGGGAAATAAATAGCAGAAAATGGAACATCCCTCATCAAGCAGGCAGTAACACCTCTATACAATCCACTAAATCCTAACTTGGAAATAATACTTCTGGCAGTTAAGTTAACGTCAGAGTTATATTCAGATTTAACTTGAAGTCTAATCTTTACAATTTCTATTGGATTGGTAAATATAACCTGACATAGCCCAGCCGTTGCACCAGATATTATTTCACTAAACATGGGCAATTTGCCCTGTTTATCTACAAGTTTTTTTCTCATATAATCATTCACCGTTAATTTTATTGCCTTCTCAGGAGCAACACCAATTAATTGAAAACCTAAACCTGAATAAAGACCCCTCACTCCCTCTTGTTTGATCACTTTTAGTACACAGTCTAGGGAGTTTTTATATTTGGATAATGTTCTTTGGGCTTGCATTCTTGTTTTGACAAAATCGATTGGGTAAACCATAGTAGCACCAATACAACCAGCAACAGAGCCCAGACAGAAATTATAAAGGGAATCGAAAATAGGGTAAAAATAATAGTTGACATAAAGAGAATTCTTTTGGGTATGTCGTAGTTCTAATTGATGAACAACATCATTCAAATAATTGGGATTTAAAATCTTCAAAAAATCTTGGATAGTCAATCGAGAGGTCATAGTAGCTTGGTCTCTTTTGCCATAAATAAGCTGTTCAAAATAATTAACAGAAGCTCTGGAAAGTTTTCTAAATGATGTATCCTGGGCGAATGGTTCTAGCGAAGCTGAATAATTATCGTTGAAAGTCTCCAATTGTTTCTTGGATATATTTTCACCCTTCTGGAACTCATTTTGAATATAGTTTTGAATTTTTGAATCCCTATGATGCTCCAACTCTTCTTGATTAGTTTCACTGTTTCTCTTTGAATTAGCTACAATGGAGAATAATAAATTGATTTGAGATGGAGAAAAATCATTGATATTATTCACCTTGTAATATTGCTGATTTAAAATTCTCATAAAGTCTCTTTTTGTAAGTATATGTTCCCTCATATCTTCTTCAGTGAAACCATTCTCTACTGAATATTTTAGCAAAGCTTGGTTTAAAAGATCAAAATTCTGAAACAAGTAGAATATGTCTTTGAACACATTGTAAGATATAGCATTGTTACTGGATTTCAGTAATGAGGTATTCGATAAGTTTAATGATTGGAAAATATTGGCTGAAACTTTATGGGAAAAATAAAAGCTTAATAGATCCATCAGTTGAGACTTGTTAATAACCAAATTACCCTTCACTGGATCTCTGTGACACAATTTTTCAAACCCTCTTCTCAGCCTTCGGTTCTTTAAATCATTCTGAATTATTGTTATTAAGGAATTTAAAGTTAAATAAGCACTGCAATCAGGGTTCTTTAAGTCTCTTCCAAATGGGAAACATTCATAAAGATTTAAAAAGGGAAACGAATCCCAATCTAAAAACAAATTATACTTTTTGGAAAACTCATCATTAACAGAGTCATGCAATAGATTGATTGTTGATTTGAATTGACCCACATTAAGCAACAATTCATCAAAACTTAAGAATTTATTGCTGTAATTTATTGGTTTCAATAAAGAGCTTCTGTCTATCGAATCAGATCTTATTTTTTCAGGAGAATTGTTAATTGTGGCTCTATCAAACTTTCTAAAGAATTCATAAAGCAAAATAAGATGATAGTTCTCTTGCTCTAAAATGTTATTAAAATAAAACCAATCACTAATAGTCAAATAACCCTTGTTACTTTCGTCAATGGCAAAAAAGATACAACCAAAGGTATTCGAAGGCACCTGATTTAGATTAAAGGAATGATCCGTGAATTCAGAGTATAGTTTCTTGGAATTGGAAATCAATTCAATAAAATCATCGTAAAACATAACTAATTCTCCAGAATTTTTTTTATTGGCAGACGACGTGGTGGATATAGTCTCACCCTCAGACAAAAAGTTTCTGGCTGATGCATATCTTTTAAATATATTGATCTGTTGGATCTTTTTTTCGCTATTTGAATTAACTAGTTCCATTTCTCCTACATTCAGTTTTGTTTTCAACTCATACCCCTTGGATGTTACACGGCAAGATCAAAAAAAAGAATCAAACGATGAATAGCCTCGTATATAGTTCAATCTTGATGTCAGTGGAGGCACCTTTACTGTACCTTTATCCCAAATCTAATATGTGAGGACGATCTGAAAGTTTTTTGTTATTGCTTCCCCAAATTGCCAGATCTTTTTTGTCAAGTTCTAAATTCTGTGTCGAGGAATCTGGTAAAAAACGCCGAGATTTAAATTTAATCATATTTCAGTCATTGCACTGAGAGAAACGAATCACAGCGAATGGACAGTAATTCCGTAGATGTGATATGTAGAGTATGTTTAAATACATATATATATATATATGTATATGTTAGAAGTTTGTTTAGACGTCGTACATATCGTGACACACATGCGATTTCTTGCCCATGCTTCTTTGGATACAATTATTCAATAATTTACCCAATTCTCTACCGAGATCCCAATAACTCTTATCTAAAATGTCTCTGATAAACTTAACAAGCCCAATCATATTGTTTTGTCCAGGAATCCTTTGTAAGATTGCAGCCTTTTGCCAGACCTCTTTTTGATAGCTAACCACGTCTGTAGCCTTGTTGAGGTATAGATTATTGTACATTCTGATCAGGTAAGTATCATAACATTCCATTGGGATATATTTCTCTTGGATTCCTTGGTTGATCTGATTGGTCGTTTCACTGTCTTCGTTTACTTCCATACCCTCCATATTAACTTCATTATTCCATATCAGAACTTCAGGACCATAAAGTGTAAAACAATAAGTCCATATTAATAATGTTGCAAGAGCAATTGAGTTGGGTCTGGTACAGACTGTATCTGTGTTAATATCGTAACTCGTATCGACAGTAATCTCATTTGTTGTAGGGTCTTTTCTAATAAACATCTCAAATAATAGCTGGAAAGCATATATAATAGTTACACCACCTGAGTATGTATCTTTGGAAAATTGAATGAGCCTTTGTTGAACAGACTGAAACTCTTTATCGCCAATCATCACACTCATTCGCCATGGCATACCTGCAGCAACATAGTAGTCATGGTGGAATATTCTTAAAGTGATTTGAGCCATGTGGTACACTGGTAATTTACAGTCAAAATCATTATTGTTCCATTCGGTAACTTCAAGATCTTTGTCAAATGAAGAATCCTCTTCATTAACAGAGCATTGGATGCTTTCATTACTCTCTGACCTATTAATTTCATCAGTGATAGAGCATGATTCTAATTTATTACAGTCCTTTTGTACTTCAAACATCCAATAATTAAGTGCAAAAGAAATAATTTCTCTCCAGGTAATATTTTGTTCATTAGATCCCCTAGCCAATATACTGGCTATTAATGGATCATCGTTTTCCTCTTGGCATTGAAACATGACAGATAAAATACCAGCTAGCATTAGTTTCTTACCTAATAGACTCTTGATTGAATTATTCGATAAACCTCTTGTCTTACTGCCTGCTTTTGCTAAATCTTCCATATTAAGACCACCATATGTTCTAGTAGTATTATTGCTAGATTTACCGTCATATAGACTACCTGAACTATCATATGAACTATCGGAACTATCATTCATATGAGAAAGTACGGAAGTATTTAAACTACCAATATTGCTTCGGGCATTCTTCTTCATTGTTTTGATCACTTCACCCATTAACTTTTTTAGAGATGATAAAAAGGTTTGATTTGTCGAAGCACTATCAGTTTCAATACCAAATCCAGATTCTTTTAATACTTCAAAGCTCAACTTATAGCTCTCCCAAATCTTATCTGGGCAAGGAAGATCTAATTGAATCTGTCTGAAACTAATGAAAAGATTCATATAACCAAATACGACAGCATGCGTTACATCCATGTAGAATGCAAAAAAAGCAACACGTTTCAAACTTTCGAATTCAATCCATTTAGTTAACACTTTATTTAATACATTTGGTTCCTCGTCATCTTCTTCTTCAACTTCCTTGTGTTTGGTCTTGTCTCTTAGCGGATGGCCACCTAGGGATGGTGTCCTACGTAATAATTGGATTGTAGTACCATGGTGTAGATATGATCTTTCATGAAGATATCTATTTGTGGATGCTTTCTCATATTTCTCTAGTAACAGCAAAGAATGGATAATATAAGTATGAGAGGGGGGTTGGAAATCAGGATGGGAAAAGATAATCCAACGTAGTGGACCACAAATAGGATCAGAGATAGTTTCTCTATATGTTGTCCCTAGGTAATTTGCACCAGTCATTATCAAAGATAAAATTAAAATAGGAGGTTGTTGGTTCACATTAAACGAAGGTTTATGTAATAAACCATATTGTGGATGGAAATTCTTCCAATATGACTTCAATGACGCTTGCAACGTCATGTATGGGATGTATCTTAGTTCTGGAATTAAATTAT
This sequence comes from Monosporozyma servazzii, assembly GCA_033807795.1. NCBI lineage: Eukaryota > Fungi > Ascomycota > Saccharomycetes > Saccharomycetales > Saccharomycetaceae > Monosporozyma > Monosporozyma servazzii. The sequence goes on along the minus strand of CP138596.1, from coordinate 158,533 downwards.
ATAGTTCTTGACATTTTTCTTTTGAAAGTTGATATTTGGTGGTGGGATCAGGGAAAAAAATTGAGGGTGTATTTTTCATGGACTCAAGCAATCTCCTCTTGTTATGAATATTCTTTTGATGTTGATCTTTTGAAAATGATGCAGAAGAGCCTTCAAGTTGATACTTTTGCCGTTTTAGCTGGCTGATATTGGATTTTTGAGTTAAAAAGTTATCCTTAATAAAATTTTTCTTACTGTCGATAAAAGATGTTTGTGATTTGTGAATGATTGTATTTGGTTTCATAACCTTCTTATGAGTATTTTGTTTTAGAGAAGAATCCAAGGACGTTGTAGATCGAGCTTCTGAAATAACACTATCTATTTTGGCACTTACACCCAAGTTGACTGATCTAGAATCTACTAAAGAGTCCGTAGTGTTCAGTGAACTATTACTGTTTGAAGTGGATGTTTGGATAGCTGAAGAGCTTGGGATAACATCCATATCGCTGGGTGCTACATTATTCATTTGGTTTGGCTCAGAAAATATGGTATGCCGGCCGCATTCAGCAGAATTGATATCAGTTGATGTCAAAGATGATAATTCTTGCATGAAATTTTGTAAAGGATCGGCTGCTAAATAATCCAAAGAATACAAATCTTGAATTTTAGGCGGGATACTATCTGTTTGTGGGAATTGTAAGTGGGAAGAAAATGAGGGTGCTGGTTGTGATTGCGGTACCCGTTGATTATACATCTGTTGGTAATTTAGGTTGACGTTTACATTATTAACTGGTATGCCTGGATTTGAGCTTGGTAAAATATTCATATTTGGATCAAACGTATTAGCAGAAAGCGAATTTATATTACTTGTAAGAGGAATGTTTTGTGCTTGTGGGACATCATTGGTTTGTTGTTGAGGGAGTTCGGGCATACCCATAGACATTGTTTGTGATGATGCAGTAATTGGATCGTATATCTCAGGCAATAAAGAAGGATTTTCACCAAGTGTGGATATATCAACATTTGCATTTAACCCTAAACCTTGGTTCAAATTTTTTGAATAACCTTGACTATTGGTTAGATTTGCCATAGGGTTGTTTCTGTTGATGTTGTTTACAGTGCCATTCTTAACATCATTATTATCAAATACCCAATCAAAGAATTGACTGAAATTTCTAGGATCCCCAATATTATTTATATTGGCTTGGTTAAGAGAAAACGGTTGGTTTGAATCATTATTTGGATATTTAAATCTATTTTCTTGAGCAGCTGTGTCACTACTGGTCGATATTTTATTGGGGTTTAATACAGGAGTCGGACTTGCATTCAAGCTTGAATTTATTGAAGTACTAACGTCTCTAGAAGCTAAATTATTCTGTAGTTGCTGAGAAGTCTTTGATTTCTTCCTTTCTTTGGAAACTAATCTACTATTCCCGTTTATATGTCTTCTTTCGTGTCTCACTAGTAGATCTTTTCTAACAAAGGTCTTTTTGCATTTCATGTTGGTATCCGGGAAAACATATGTACATTCGAAAATTCTCTTTGGCCAATGATTCAGATTGTGTCTACTTAAATGTTCCAATCTAGTGAAAGATTTGTTGCAATTGGGGAATTTACAATAAAATCTTTGATTCTCAGTTTCATCAGATGTGCCTTCCGATTTAGATTTTCTTCGTGACGCAGTAGAACCCGAAGCAGTACTACCACTTGGCCCATCTTTTTTGGCCCTATGTTCTTGGAGGTTGGAAATATGTCTAACATCTTCATTTTCTGAGTTTCTTTTAATGGTATCATAAGCTGTTGAAGGTTCTTCTAATGACACTGTATGGTTTGTTTGTTCATTTGGAGGTATAATCTGTTGTTCACACTCTTTTTTAAGTGGTCTAGAGATATCATCACTCTTCATGGTCCCAGTTTGTTCTGGTGAGGACGGTTCCATCGTACCGGTATGATTCTATAAATATGATGCTAGTGTCAGTGTGTGATGGTTCTGGACAGTGTATGCAAGGAGTCTCTATGAAGTATTTCCTGCTATTATTTATGTTTTTTCTTTGTTATGTAGGATACTATATTGAATACCGGATAACTCATAAACTATACGCCTCAAATCTACGATAGTGTAATATTACGATGGTAACTATCTGTGATATATGTGTGTTATTTCCCACCCGGTTGCCTATACGGATTGACTAAAGTGGGATTCTTTTCAATGTTTTTATATCGATAGTCATTTAAAGATCAGCGAATCTAAACTAAACTTTTTTGGCGCCGCATTTCAATATCCGGAAATAACTGAAGCTAAATTATATAAATTTAATCATATGGGTAGATAGATATACATGGATGGATGAAGCTAAGGAATGGAGCCACATGGTTTACGCTTACTCAGCCTGTTAACAAACCAAGTCTGCCGACATGTGTTGTGTAAATCTATCAATCAATAGTAAAAAGGCATTCTTAGGACAAAGATATGGAAGACTACGTTGTGTTACACTTGAGTCTCTGCCCTTCGTGTAGATTTTTTGGTCTGGATGAACAATACCGATGTATTAAATATACATGTGCTTTAGTTGAATGTGGATGTATGTGTGATCTAACCTCAAATTCCTCTTGATCTTAAAAACGCTGTAATAACGTCAATGGCATCAGTGTATTCAACCAATTTTTTCTGTTGTGGGTACACACCAGCCTTATTACAGTCTAATGTAGTAACTATTAAGGGGAATAGCTTGTTGATATGAGGAATATCCTGAAGGTTCTTAAACCCATCTTTATTGAACTTACCATTGCTATTGAAAGCATCGAATAGCTTTAAACATGTACGGTTTGCTTCCCAGATTCCAGATGTTCTGTTAAAACAAATCATAATCAAGCTACAAATATGATCGAATGTCAAATCGAAGATTTGATCTTGTAAGATATGGAAACAGTCTTCAAACCAAATGGAAATTTTCCCACCCATGCCAAAATACCATAGGAATAATTTCTGTTTATGGTTGAGTTCGTATTGTTCCATTGAATCAACCATTACTGTACGGTATTGTAATAATGGTGTCATACTATTCTCCAGTGATTCTTCATTGAGTTTAATGTTTTTTCTAGATATGATTAACGTTGCTTTCAAGCAATTCCCAGAAAACTTTTCTCCACCAATAAATGTATTGAAATCCATCCTAGTTTGATGTAGCTGTTATATGCTTTCTTCCTCCTGATGGTGTCTTGCAAGTCTCGATTTACTTGGATTAACATTTTTTTTATTAATATATTGTTAAAAATTGTTTATTTTTGCCGCTGAAGTATTTGCTTTTTTGTAGTTTCCAGAGCTAAACATAAAAACCTATTAAACCTAAAAGCAAAAGTTAAAGACATCAATAAATTTACAACAACGATAGTACTTGACATTAACAGAATAAGTTTGCTGAATAATGGGGGAATTTCTCTCAACATATTAAATACATATAGGGAAAGAGAGGTACCATCCCTGTATGGGCCCTTTTACAGATAAAATGGTTGCAATGCAATGCAGGAAATCATCATAAAATATCATTAGAAATATTTATATATATATAGAGGGGGATTAATTTCTAGTTTTGTTAATGTTTGAGCGGCTTGTACTGCGGTCAAATCTCATTGCGGCTCACCAATTAATTGTTTCTTTTGAACAGTGGCGGATCTACGGTCAATTATTCTCGAGAGGCATTCAATGGATGCCCATTGAGTAAGGGAGACTAGTTTATTGGCTAATTTATTTAAATCCGTCCCATCTACATGTATAACTTTCTACATTTATGAAACTGTAAATAATCTATAAAGACGATTCCATCTCTGCTATAAAACCTCCTCATCACAACACTATTCATTTATATATATTTTTGCATCAAGCTATCGTTTAATTGAGCGATACTGGCCACACGAACCTGCCCAATATGGACCTACAACTAAGAAATAGTCATTTTCAAAGATTTCTCCTCGATTTAACGTAGTCAGCTAATAGATGTGGATGTAAAATTGAACAACCCGATGGGGGTCGCTTTGATTTCGAAGATTTGTAAATATTTGAAGGTTTATTATTTAAATCATTATATAGAGTGTGCCAAGCACTAATGAGATCAGCCATTCTGGGACAGACACCAGTGGCAGGGTGACACTGGCGCGAGACAAATAACAATTTGCACATTGCACATTGCACATTTGTATATTTGTATATTTGTATATTTGTATATTTGTATATTTCGATGTGGATCTCGGCCAAATCTAAGCGCCTCCCGAGATCAAGGGGTGCGGAATGCCAGATCTGGCGATCTGCGAGATCGCGGCAGCGAAAGGCAGCCTGAGCCAGTGCTCAAAGCGACGAGCAGCCAAGTGCTTCCAGCTGGGAGAGTCCCGTTGGTGGGCAGCATCACAGCTCACAGCTCACAGCTCACAGATCTGGGATGGACCTCTCGGCGCAATCCGATGTGGGGTACGTGTAGCATCGTTACAGATTCAACGTGTCTTGAATCATTGTACCACGCGTAATCAACCGTTGTGTCTATCTATCAATCAAGCAATCAAGCAATCAATCAGCCAGGCGTGGGGTAGAAATGTCTCAAGCCGTTGAGTCCCCCACACTCACTGGATTGTTGCTGCTGTTTGTTGGCTGCTAATTGCTGTTTGGCGGCCGGAACACAGCTCCCCGGCGTGTCTGTGCTGCTAACGCCCTGCCGGTCCTGTCTCCTCCGGCCGCAAACCGCCCTTGCAAGGGGCACTGCTATTGTGAGCTGCGGAGGATACCCCGGGTTATTACCGTCAGTTGCTACTACTATTATTATCATCGTCATCAGCACTGTCGCTAAAACCTGGGGTAACGGCCCACACGCGGAGCGCTCCCGCCCGAAGACACCGCGGCCCACTCCCGCCCGAGCGCAGAGAAAAAAAGACACAACGCAAATGTACCCCACCTTCTTTTCTGGCTCCCTCGAGGCCCGCACAATAGCGCAAAGGTGCGAAACCGTATGATCCACTGAAACTTTTTGTTCTTTTCCCTCGAGATACACACAGATCAATGCCAATGGCAAACTTTTCATTATGGTCTGATACTGCACAGCACGCTAAGGGGCCCCATTCCAAGCTCGCCAGAATAACATACCCCCCAGAAGAATTTCAAACATAAAATCCCACATATATAAGGACCATACCTTCTTCAACAATTTAATCAATATTCACTCCTTCCATTCACTCTAATTTCATATATATATAAATACCTTATCCAAACATCCACACACACACACACACACACATAAAATGTCTATCCCAGTTTACGCTTCCAATGCTAAGGACTTACCAAAGCCATTAGCCGACAAATGTCCAGCCGTCGTCGCCCAATTCGAAAAGGCCTACGGTTCCAAGCCAGACTTCGTCTCCAGATCTCCAGGTAGAGTCAACTTGATCGGTGAACATATCGATTACGCCGATTTCTCTGTCTTACCTCTAGCCATCGACGTCGACATGTTATGTGCCGTCAAAGCCTTGGACGAAAAAAACCCATCCATCACTCTAACCAACGCTGATGCAAGATTCGCCCAAAGAAAATTCGATCTACCATTAGACGGGTCCTTCGTCACCATCGACCCATCCGTCTCAGACTGGTCCAACTACTTCAAGTGTGGGTTACACGTCGCTGTCGACTTCTTAAAGAAGGTCGCTCCAACCAAATTCGAAAACGCTCCAGTCAAGGGTCTACAAGTCTTCTGTCAAGGTAACGTCCCAACCGGTTCCGGTCTATCCTCCTCCGCCGCCTTCATCTGTGCCGTCGCTTTAGCCGTCATCAGAGTCAACATGGGCGAAGACTACCAAGTCTCAAAGAAGGATCTAACCAGAATCACCGTCGTCGCCGAACATTTAGTCGGTGTCAACAACGGTGGTATGGACCAAGCCGCCTCCGTCTGCGGTGAAGAAGACCACGCCCTATACGTCGAATTCAAACCAGAACTAAAAGCCACTCCATTCAAATTCCCAGCTTTGAAGAACACCGACATCCAATTCGTCATCGCCAACACTTTGGTCGTCTCCAACAAACAAGAAACCGGTCCAGAAAACTATAACTTAAGAGTCGTCGAAGTCGTCGCCGCCGCTAACATCCTAGCCAAGAAATACGGTGTCGTCCTAAAACACATCGGTCCATCCAACTTGAACAAGGGTAACTTGAGAGATTTCATGAATGCCTATTACGCTAAATACATGAACGTCCCAGAACCATGGAACGGTGACGTCGTCACTGGTATCGAAAGATTGAACAAAATGCTAGAATTAGTCGAAGAAACTTTCGGTGCCAAACAAGGCGGTTACACCGTCGACGAAGCCGCCGCCGACTTAGGTATCTCCTCCGATGAATTCACCAAGGAATACTTAACCTCTTTCCCAGTTAGATTCCAAGTCTTAAAGATCTACCAAAGAGCTAAGCACGTCTACTCCGAATCCTTAAGAGTCTTAGACGCCTTGAAGGTCATGACCGGCTCTTCTTTCGAAAAGGATGAAGACTTCTTCAAGACCTTTGGTGGTTTAATGAACCAATCTCAAGCTTCTTGTGATAAATTATACAACTGTTCTTGTCCAGAAATTGACAGAATCTGTGAAATCGCTTTACAAAACGGTTCTGCTGGTTCCCGTTTAACTGGTGCCGGTTGGGGTGGTTGTACCGTTCATTTAGTTCCAGCCGAAAAAGTCGAATCTGTCAAGAAGGCTTTAGTCGATCAATACTACAAGGTTAAATTCCCACAAATCACCGAACAAGAATTAGAAGATGCTATCATTGTCTCCAAGCCAGCTTTAGGTTCTTGTGTTTACACATTATAAGCGCAATGATAAATTGTAATACTACTCTTTTCATTTCTCCCTCGCTTTTAATACAAACTTCATGACTAACGCTATAATGATTTTTTTTAACTCATGTTTTTGATGATAAAAACAAACATTTCTGTAATACAAAATTAATATATTTAAATTCCTATTATATCTATCTATATATTTCTTTTTATAAACAAAATCAATAATACTACTGTTTACAAATTTAAAACAATTTGAACATTTATTCAGCTTTCTCTTTGATATGCTTTGATCATGTTGTAGATCAAATTTGTCAAAAAAGTCTCCTCATTTTAACATTATCTAAGACGAAAATCCGGATTGTCAAGACAACCCATTTACCGATGCCTTTCGGAGAAAGACATTTTACTCAGTCTGGCGAATTGTCCTAACTGACGCGACTTTTCTGCTCGGACATAGAGGACAAGAAATTAAATTTTCACCGACGCAGAATTTTTCTTCTTCAATCGATGAGCCATCATCGAGATAATAAACTTTATACTACATATATAAATGGTTTCCTGTGATGATTTTCAGGCGTAATCATGCATCTTCTTTCGTGTTTCCCAATGATTAACATCCACTTGTAAGCCAGTTGTACCCAACCACACACACACATTCACACACACATATATATACACCATGCCTGAGGACGTTACTATCTATTTTGGTGCCGCAAGCAGGGCTACTCACACTCAACCTGAGAGTGATTACCAATTTCTGGATGATGCTTCCATAGAAGAATCTACCAAATATGCTAAATCGTCTAGATCTCGTAACTCTTATCACGAGTCCTCTAAACACCATAGAAGGCCTGGTAGAGGGAACTCCTCGATTGAAAAAAAGTTGTCGGATGAAGAAGATACTCATTCCACCAACGCTTATGATTCCGAAACTATGAGTTTTGATGAGGAAGATTCCGAATCTCAACATAAAGATCCCTTTAAAGATGAAACCAAATGGATGCAATTTTACCACAAGCATATTATTGTGGACAAATCTACTATTGGGGTATCTTTACTAGATTCTTTCATGTATAACAGTGATTTGAAACCAGTCGAAGAAAAGAGAAGAGTTTGGTCCTGGTTCAATTTCTGTTATTTCTGGCTTGCCGAGTGTTTCAATATCAACACTTGGCAAATCGCGGCCACTGGGTTACAATTAGGTTTGAACTGGTGGCAATGTTGGCTTACCATTTGGATCGGTTACACTTTTGTTGGTATCTTTGTCTCTTTAGCTTCTAGAGTCGGTGCTGCTTACCACATTTCATTCCCAATTTCCTCCAGAGCATCGTTTGGTATCTTTTTTTCCCTTTGGCCTATCATTAATAGAATTGTCATGGCCATTGTTTGGTATGCTGTTCAATCTTGGCTAGGGATGCAACCAGTCTCCCTAATGTTAAGAGCCATTTTCGGTAAAGATTTACCTGATAGAATTCCAGATCACTTCGGCTCTCCAAATGCTACTACTTTTCAATTCATGTGTTTCTTCATCTTCTGGGTCTGTGAATTACCATTCTTATGGATTCCACCACACAAGGTTAGACATTTATTTACTGTCAAAGCTTTCTTAGTTCCATTCGGTGCTTTCGGTTTCCTTATTTGGTCCATTAAAAAAGCCGGCAATAAGATTGCCTTGGGTAGTTTAACTGATTTCCATCCAACTGGTTCTGATTTCTCATGGGCTTTCTTAAGAAGTTTACTTGGTTGCATGGCTAATTTCTCTACTCTAGTGTTAAACGCTCCAGATTTTTCAAGATTTTCCACAAAACCAAACTCTTCCTTATGGTCGCAACTAATTTGTATCCCATTCTTATTCTCTATCACATGTTTGGTTGGTATTTTAGTTACTGCCGCAGGTTACGAATTATACGGTGTCAATTACTGGTCTCCAGTTGATGTCCTTGAACAATTCTTAGTGAGAAGCTATACTAAAGGTTCTAGAGCTGGTGTTTTTTTAATATCTTTTATTTTCGCCGTTGCCCAGTTAGGTGCCAATATTTCTGCTAACTCTTTATCCTGTGGTACAGATATGACTGCTATTCTACCAAAATACATTAATATTAGACGTGGCTCCATATTTTGCGCTTGTATGGCCTTATGTATTTGTCCATGGAACATGATGTCCACTTCAAGTAAATTCACTATGGCTTTGTCTGCTTATGCTATATTCTTATCATGTATTGCTGGTGTCATTTGCGCTGATTATTTTGTTGTGAGAAGAGGCTACATCAAATTAACTCATATTTATTCTCACAGAAAAGGTTCTTTCTACATGTATGGTAACAAATATGGTATCAATTGGAGAGCCTTTGTTGCTTATTTCTGTGGTGTTGCTCCAAATTTACCTGGTTTCATAGGTGATGTTGGTGCTCCGAAGATTACTGTTTCCCTTGGTGCTATGAGAGTTTACTATTTAAGTTACTGGGTTGGTTACGGTATCAGTTTTTCTGTTTATCTAGCCCTTTGTCATTTCTTCCCTGTTCCAGGTCAACCAGTTGAGAACATTTTCACCGAAAAGGGTTGGTTCCAAAGATGGGCTAATGTGGAAGATTTCGAAGAAGAATGGCTAGACTCTTTAGACAAAGATGATTTGACCGATGATGTAGTCAGTATTCATGAACACGAAAATGAAAAAAAATTCTTTTAGTTTCAATTTGATATTCCAATACTATTCTCAACATATCAAACCTCTAATAACCATAATCTACTAATCATTTGAACAAAAAACATAAAAACATTCAAGAGTTCAAGATTCAACTCTAATTAATTATTCGCATTCATTTTCTTTTCCATATTTTTTCTACACTTTTGTATTTATAAATATCCCTTCATAATTTTAGCATCTACTTTTGTATAATTAGTAAATTAATTCATTCTGCATTTCATTCAACATTCTGTCTTTGTTCCATTTGTTTTACTTTTATTTTTAGCACAGTTGATCTTGATTTTTTCAGAATCTGAATGTTATTTTTTTTTTTCAGAATCAGAATCTCTGTATATAACTAATGATAGAGCCTCGAAAGTGTTTACAACTGAACTAAAACAGGTGGAGAGACGATATAAAACCTATCAAAAGTATTTTTCAACCGCTGACTGAAGAATGGAGAATGATGACTATGTGCTTAACTGGGAAGATGATGGCTTTCTCCATACGAGGAACAGCAAATCATCTCGAGTCCCAAATAGGCAAAACTCTTTAGTAAGACCTGAGAGAAATAGATTGAACGATCCCAATGATCCCCACTTCTACTATGCTAAAATGGCAAGAGAACAAAATAAAAGATTAAGTGTCCAGCCATCAACTACAGGTGTGAATCCAAGAAACAGTTATTTAAGAGGGTCACTTCGTTCTCATCATTCAGTAAGTAGAAATAATACATCCAGAACTAATAGAGAGTTTCCATTAGACGATCTTAACAGGAATGGGAAGACCGAAGAGGTAGAGGAATTCAATGAAGTGAACGAGGTCGACTCAAATTCTTTGCTAGATGAACAACCGAACTTCCCTTCATTAAGACAGAAACCGGCCAGAATTGAAAGTTCCAATGGGTTTTCCTTGTGGACAATTTACTATCGTGTAATAACGTTCTGGGCACCAGGGTTTCTTTCAGCCTTATGTGGTATGCCTGATAAACAAAGACAAATGGCCTGGAGAGAAAAAGTTGCATTATTAACCTGTATTGGTTATATGGGGGCCCTTATTGCGTATTTAACTTTTGGTTTCACAAAAACTGTCTGTGGTGATTCTGGTGTTAGAATCGAAAATAATGACATTTCAACAGGTTATGTCTCAGTTAACGGTAAGGTTTATTTGTATGATGGTACCAGCCCCGAGGGGAGCGATTTCCAAGCGGAAGGTAAAAATAAGATTTCAGGCCCGTGGAATGAGGCAGGCAAAGATGCATCCTTTCTTTACCAAAATGTCAACGGTAACTGTCATAACATAATTATGCCAAGAGACAATTGTTCTATTCCATACGATGACGATAATAATCTAGCCTGGTATTTCCCATGTAGACTAATTGATCACGATGGATCATCAAAACCTAATTTCACAGAAGTTGGTCCATACTTTGGCTGGGGCTGTCATACTACTGAGGAAGAAAGACAAGCTTTTTATGACTTAGATCCTTCGGCTCAAATTTTCTTCTCATGGGACGATATAAAAAACTCTTCCAGGAATTTAGTTGTTTACAATAGTGATGTTCTTGATTTAGATAGGTTAAACTGGCTGGATAAGAATGAATTAACATACCCTGTGATGTTCGATGATCTTCGTAATTCCAGTTTACAAGGTTATGATTTATCCATTATTCTTTCTCACAGCCATGATAGAAAAGTTGCTAGATGTCTAAGTGAAATTATTAAAGTTGGGGAAATTGATTCCAAAACTGTTGGTTGCATTGCTTCTGATATTGTTTTATATGTTTCTTTGGTCTTTATTTTATCTGTTGTTGTTTTAAAATTTGCTGTTGCATGTTATTTTAGATGGTTTGTAGTTAAAACCCAAGGTGTTTCAACTGTGGACAATCAGACTTTGAACCAACAAATGAATAACATTGAAGATTGGTCCGAGAATATCTTCTCACAGGGTCCAATAAAACCTGTAGATCCATCTTTAAGACCAGGACGGTCTCCATATGGCCACTCCAGGAACGATTCTACTATGGATGTCTTAAAGAAACAAACTTCAAAAATGCTAAATCTCAATGAATCCGTTGTTGATCTTGACATGGATAATGATAGTTTGACAACCTCTTCTTATAAAGGGATGACAACAATGACTCTTCAACAAGTTTACAAGAAAGGTAAGAAGGAATCCCCTGGTTTGTACGGTCACTCTAGAAATGGCTCTTCTTTATTTCCTTCCTCTTCACACAACATGGAGTCTTCAATGCCGCAATCAAGTATGACTATAAAACAGTTGGATCCATCTAATATTCACCCTGATGCTGTTCAACAACCACCTTTCAATTATACCCCCTTTGGTTACCCACTAATACATACTCTTTGTTTTGTAACCTGCTATTCTGAAGATGAAGATGGGTTAAGAACCACTTTGGATTCCTTAGCAACCACTGATTATCCTAACTCCCATAAATTAATAATGGTTGTTTGTGATGGTCTTATCAAGGGGTCTGGTAATGATAAAACAACACCAGAAATTGCGTTGAGTATGATGGGTGATTTTGTAACAGAACCAGAAGATGTGCTACCATATTCTTATGTTGCTGTTGCATCAGGCTCCAAAAGACACAATATGGCTAAGATATACGCAGGGTTTTACAAATACGATAACTCTACTATCCCTGAAGAAAAACAACAACGTGTTCCAATCATTACTATTGTTAAATGTGGTACTTCAGAAGAGCAAGGTTCTAGTAAACCTGGTAACAGAGGTAAACGTGATTCTCAAATCATTTTAATGTCTTTCTTGCAAAAAATTACCTTTGATGAAAGAATGTCACAATTAGAGTTCCAATTGCTAAAGAACATATGGCAGATAACTGGTTTGATGGGTGACTTTTATGAAACAGTTCTTATGGTGGATGCTGATACTAAAGTTTTTCCAGATTCATTGAAACATATGATTGCTGAAATGGTTAGAGATCCATCGGTGATGGGGCTTTGTGGTGAAACTAAGATTGCTAATAAGAGGCAATCATGGGTTACTGCTATTCAAGTGTTTGAATATTATATTTCACATCATCAATCTAAAGCTTTTGAATCTGTTTTTGGCTCTGTTACTTGTCTACCTGGTTGTTTCTCTTTATATCGTATTAAATCTCCAAAAGGTTCCGATGGCTATTGGGTTCCTATTTTATCGAATCCAGATATTGTTGAACGGTATTCTGATAATGTTACCAACACTTTACATAAAAAGAATTTACTATTGCTTGGTGAAGATAGATATTTATCCTATTTGATGCTTAAAACATTCCCTAGAAGAAAACAAATATTTGTTCCCAAGGCTGCTTGTAAAACTGTGGTTCCTGATACTTTCAAAGTGCTACTGTCTCAACGTCGTCGTTGGATCAATTCTACTGTCCATAACCTGTTTGAACTGGTTTTAATCAGAGATTTATGTGGTACTTTCTGCTTCTCCATGCAATTCGTTATTATGATCGAATTAATTGGTACGCTAGTCCTACCCCTAGCTATCTGTTTCACCATATATGTTATTATTTTTGCCATTATATCACATCCGACCCCTGTTTTAACCTTAGTTTTGTTAGCGCTTATTTTGGGTCTTCCTGGTTTGTTGGTTGTTGTGACTGCTACTAGGTGGTCTTATTTGATTTGGATGGGAATTTATATCCTTGCTTTACCAATTTGGAATTTTGTCTTACCATCTTATGCTTATTGGAAATTTGACGATTTCTCATGGGGTGATACTAGAACAATTGCAGGTGGTAATAAGAATGCCGGTAGCCATGATGATGCTGAAGGTGAATTTGACTATACAAAGATTACAATGAAGACATGGAGGGAGTATGAAGCTCAAGAAAGGCTGAAAAAATCAGACGATTTCGAGATGATATCAAGTATGAGATAGTCTTTCTTTATTATTATATACTCTGGAACTTATACTTTATATGATATAGTAAATAAAAGGTCATTTGATAAATACAACCATGTTAATATTCATAAGTGGATAATTTGTTCTTTGATATTCCTCAAATTACATAAACCGTAATGTCCAAACCAGATTCTTCTAAAATCTTCTCTGTCAGATGCCATGGAACACCAAATATACCACTATTAATTTTTGGCATTATAATCTTGTGATTCTTCAATGTTTCATCCTGGTCAATTTGTGATTTGAAATTATCTAGAGCATTTTTAGTATATTTTAAAATGTAACTGTCGTTTTGATCAGACCCCCCCAAAGTAGCAGTAAAAAGACACCCAATGATAAGATTAGGATCTTCTTCTGTTTTTAACAATTTACATTTCCCGAGTAATCCAACCACATGTCTTTCACAACTCTCCATATATTCCGCTTCAGCATCAGGGTATCTTAAAGCTAATTGATATGCAATACCACCGCCCCACGAGCCGTTGCAATTACAAGAGTGTAATAGAATCCTTGGAAAGTTTGCCACCTGAAGTATGTTTCCCTTAACGTAAGTAATGCCTCCCATTCTGAATGATTTGTTTATATACCCTATCTACTCATTCTTCAGCTTTCAATGATCTCAAACTCATTTATTAAATAATTTTCTTAAGATTTATTTTATTGTACATATAACGATTATTTTTAATAATCGGTAATTAGGATATCTATTTTATTTAATGTGTAAATATAGTTTAATGAAAGGGTATAGCGTAGATTTGTAGTGATTGTTTTTTGAGGTCATCTACCCACTCTTAGAAAATGGGCTAGGCATGGTTAAACCCCAGGAACCACTACCTTCTGATTTATGGATATAACGAACGATTGCTCTCAAATACTTAAGACATAAGAAACCCATAGAACCGATCACTCTGAATAAAGCAAGAGCTGCCACAGACCATAAGATGAATATTAAATAATTATTGTTGGTATTTTCTGGTTCATAAACTTGAATAATAGCCATGATTAGAATCAAATTGGATAACATCCAAACCATGACAATTCTAGTTCTAATATCTCTGTAATAGTCATTGTGCTGTTCAGTTTTATCAATAACTTTTTCTTCAAATTCAACTTCTTTCAAACGACTTTTAATTTCCATGTATTTCTTATCGACTTCTTGCGGCCAATCTGTTTCAACAATTTGCTTACCATCTGGACCTTGTAAAACTGTAGCTTTAGCCAATGGCTTTGATTCGTGTGTAGAGCCCTTGGTACCCCAAGAAACATCGTGTGTGTTACAGAAAGCAAAAATTTGTAAAGTACATGTAAATGCTGGTAAAGTAGCAAAATATTGAACGGAAGAAGTAATAATATGCCATGGATCCATATACATAATGGATGCAAAAGCATATAGCCCGTATGTGGAAAGAATGGAGACAATAATATTGATAAACGACTTATGAGTTTCATATTCAGAATTTAAAGATCTAGCAGCAAATACAAACCCACAAATTAAGGAATAACAGGCACAGAAAGTTAAAATCACCATCGAAGTGATGAAAAGATGTTTACCACCTTGTGGTCTATTACCCATAGAGATAATAAACAAACTTGCCAAGTCACAGAAAATCAAATATTTTAAAAAGATGAATAATGCTTCACCATGTTTAATGACTTTGTTCATTGAACCAGCTAAGTAGTAGAAAGTTAAGACAAAATTAGCAATAGAGAACCAGGAGAATAACATTTGAACAAATTGATAAAAGAACTCAATATGAAACATGATTAATCTTGTAAATGAATGCTTAGTCTTCCAAATTTGAGTAAAATGTAATTGTGCATAAAGAGCAGCAAACATGGCACCATTTAACCAACGACGTCTTTGAGAAATAAATTCAGGGACATCTTCTGGAACATCAGTATCACCAGTAGCTTCTTTAACATATTTTAACACCCATTTGGCATCTCTCTTGGCAACTAATTCCCAGCATAAGATTCTATCTTCAGCTAAGTACATATTGGCGGTGAAGACATCGTGATCTCTACCTTCTTGGGTTTCACCCAGGAAATATGAATTTAAGGGACCTGAACCATCTTCATGGTTTTGTAAAGCACGATATCTATAAGCAGATAAAGCACCTGGAAGCACCGTAATATAACCGAATAAACTTTCTAATGGTTTATCCAAAATGTTTGAAATCTTATATTCAAAATTTTGTGATGCGACTAATGGATTCAATAATTTCTTACCGTATTTACCCTTCATGGCAACAATTTGACCAGCAGCACCTGCAACATTAGAATCATTATCAAATACTTTCCATAAGTGGTAAATGGCAGTATCATTTAATCTTGTACCAACATCAACAAGTGTCACAACAGTAGGTTGTAAAACTGGACAAAAGGCATTAAATAACCAACGATGTGAATTAATCTTTTTCTTGTTTTCTTCTTTCAAACAAAACACAAATTGAACTGGAACAATGTTTTCAGAGACATAATCTAATTTATCATTAATGGATACTTGTGTGGTCAATTCAAAGATATGTGCTTTCACTGGATCACCATTAACAGATGCTTTAGCCATATCTTCTTGGTAAACACCGATGGAGGCTAAATAATCTAGAGAACCTTGGTTAACTTTAGCTCTACCATCACTGACTAAGATAACAGAGACTTTTTTCCAGCCATCTGGACCCCAAACATGGGATTTCTTACGTTGACATAGATGTGCGACATTCTTCATAATAGAATGAATGGTTCTTGCTAGGGCAAACTTATCTTCATTATACATGGTGATACAAACAACAATTTGACATTCACGATTCATTTCTGCAAATCTTAAACTGTACCCTTCTTCTAAGAATTGATCTGGATCCACAGTACACGCGGTATATCTCATTTCAGTAAATTCGGGTGAATCCCTTCTTGGTAAAGTACTTAATAACCCACGAGGAATTGGGTTATCTAATTTAAGAATAGCTTTCTTTATATCAGCGGAATGTGGTTGAGGTCTTCTGTTACTTTCAGAGTTTGCACGTCTAACATAGTCCTTCCTCACTGGATGGTTTAATTCAAATCTAGTCTCTCTAAATGTCTCCTCAGAGAACGTAGATTCATTGTCATCATCGAATGATTTACGGAATTTTTCCTCTCTTGAATCGAAGGATGATCTTGCCGCAGTGGAACCTGTAGACATGGTCAATTTGGAACTAGTTTGAGAATATCTTCTACTAGCGAAAAGATTGTTAGATCCTTGTTCAGGTCTTGCTGGTGGGATAGTAGAATAGTAACTATCAGTAGCATCGTCATCATGATACATTTGAGTGATGGGGGGCAATGGATCCACAATAAGGGATCTTTGTGGGGATCTAATTGGAGATCTTTGTAAATCGTCAGTGTATCGATTTTGTATCACAGGAGATTGATTGACATCTGCCTTTGAACCAAAATCCAGGATAACATCATTAGTTCTTCTTGGAGATTCATTCAAATTTGTCATGTATCTATTTGGATTGACTGGAGAACCGGGATTGCTATCACGATAGAATTGAGTTCTCTTACGACGTTCAGGAGAATACCTCAAAGCAGCCTTGGATGGAGATTGCGGTGGTAAACCTTGTGGTAAACCCTGGAAATTATTTGAACCGTAGCTCTCCGAGTAGCTATCATTACCATCGTCATGAACAGTAGTGGCCACATGAGCATACTGGTCATCATAAGAATTGACCGAGGGGGACGTGGTGTACGTGCTATTTGTATGGAATCTTGTCAACCCATTTCTTGCCGGAGATCTAACCGGAGATCCATTCGATGGATCCACTATAAAAGGGTTTCTAGTCATTGCTGGCGATATATCAATCCTTCTCTTAGAAACAACACACCAACTGGGCCTTGCCAAGGAGTGGCTCCCACTTCAACAACAACTGCTTCTTCTGCTAACGATTCCTTTAAGATGGCAGTAAAATCCTCGAAGGGCCAAATTTTTTTTGGAGGATTCGACGTTTTGCCCGATCGGGAAGTAGTGTCAACAAGGCGCCCAAACCCTAACCTTTTGCCGCCAAGCCCTAATTCTACCTGTGAAATTTCACAGGAGAACCATTTTTGTTCAAAATTAAAACAGCAAAGAAATCATAAAGGAATAAGGTGACAAAGGGGGATGAAGAGGTGGAAGTGGAAGGGGAATCATACAAGACAGGTAAGTGACAGCTGACAAAAATGTTTAAACAGGTGAATTTGATTAGACAGCAAATGCTTCCATCGCTGAATAAACTGGCTGCATGCAGATCGGCTCAGAAATTGTTTCTATCTACTACTCGTCTAGTGGCCAATGTACCAAAGACACCAAGTGATGCTGAAATCTTGAAAGAAATAAAAGACATTCCTTTAAAGGATATTAAAGTGAACACTAGTAACACGGAAGGTGGTAAAATTCCTCCACCTGGGGTGGATATCACTGCGAAATTCACTAATTGGAAGACTATTGGTATTTTCACCATTACTAGTGGTGCTCTATATTATTGGGCAGTTAACAAGAAAAAGGAATTGGCGATTATTAAGGAAGTCGAGGCTAATAGATCTTCTGTCGGTGGCGACTTCACTCTAAAGGATTTTAATGGTAATGACTTCACTGAAAAGAATTTATTAGGGAAGTTTTCATTGTTATATTTTGGGTTCACGCATTGTCCTGATATTTGTCCAGCTGAATTGGATAAATTAGCAGTATGGATCGATGGTATCAAAAAGGATTTAAACGTTGATGTTCAACCAATCTTTGTCACTTGTGATCCAGTAAGAGATACACCCGATGTGTTAAAGAAATATTTGAAGGATTTCCATCCATCAATAATTGGTGTCACTGGGACACATTGCCAAATTAAAGATATGTGTAAGAATTATAGAGTGTTTTTCTCCACACCAGACGATGTGAATCCAAAGGACGATTATATTGTAGATCATTCCACTTTCACTTATGTAATTGATCCAGAGGGTCAATTTATCGAAGCCATTGGCACTATTTACAATGAAAAGGATGGGTTAGAAAGAATTGAAAAGCATATCAAGACTTTCTTACCAAAAGTTGAAAGAGAAAAGAGATTAAATAAATGGTACGCCTTCTTGTTCAAATAAAATCGGCAAATTGCACATATATTTATAAACTACTCTGTAAATAAAAGCAAAATACCTCTTGTGTATCATCAAACTATCTAACTTTTAATATTATTATTTTTTTGTTCTTAGATCATTTCTACTTTTTTTGTTTAATGTTCTTTTTAGTGTATCGTCTATTAGAAATAGTTGTATGATATGTTATTGACTATATATTTTATAAATCTACATTATATTGTAAAGAAAATGAGAGAAATTGGGGAAAAAAGTTTTTTTATTACTTTCCCTAGTTCTTACCAGCAGCAGCTCTGAAATACATAATATCACCATCTTCAACAACATAGTTCTTACCCTTTTGTTGTAATTTACCAGCAGCTTTAATGGCAGCTTCATCTTGATATTCAAGAACATCTTCGAACTTAGTGACTTCAGCTAAGATGAAAGTCTTCATTAAATCATTATGAATGACACCGGCAGCTTGTGGAGCTTTAGTACCTTTTCTAATAGTCCATTCACGAACTTCATCTGGACCACAAGTGAAGAAAGAAATCAAATCTAATTTTTCTCTCATAGTAGTGATAATCTTTGGTAAAGCAGATTGGACACCAAGTTTCTTTAATTCTTCAGCACCTTCTTCTTCAGTCATATGAGATAATTTTTCTTCTAGACAAACAGAGAATGGAATAATAATATCACCTGGAGAGTAAGTGTCAACCCATTCTTTAATTCTTAATAAATGCTTGTTCTTCTTTCTAATGTAATCTCTTTCGGATAAATTGATTAAGTAGATACATGGCTTAGCAGTTAATAAGAACATGGAGTTGATAGCTTCAACTTCCTTTGGAGTCCAAGTTTGGTTAGCAACTCTATGACCATCCTTTAGTAAAGCAATAATTCTTTCAATTAAAGCAGCTTTTTCCTTTTCTTGTTTAACTTCTAAAGATTGACCACCTCTCTTGGTGATCTTGTTAGAGGCTTCAAGAGCCTTTTCAGCGAATTCAATATCCTTTAATCTTAATTCAGTAGAGATAATTTCTAAATCACGGACTGGATCAACATCACCTTCAATATGAATAATTTCAGCATCATCAAAACAACGGACAACTTGGTAAATAGAATCGACAGATCTAATGTGAGACAAGAAAGCGTTACCTAAACCTTCACCAGCAGAGGCACCCTTGGTTAAACCAGCAATATCGTAAACGGTTAAATGAGCTGGAACTTCGGAAGCGGTCTTCTTGTAAATTTGACATAATTGATCGAATCTCTTAGATGGAACAGTGACTCTGGCTTCTTCTGGATCAATGGTAGCAAAAGGATAATTGGCTGGGTTACCCAATGGACATCTAGTAATGGCTTGGAAGAAAGTAGATTTACCAACATTGGCTAAACCGACAATACCGGCTTTCAAGTTATTACCTGGACGACCTAAAAGGACTTTTTGTTCTTCAACTTGCTTCTTTGGAGGCATGATTATAATGTTTTGATCTGGTGGGTTTCTATCCTAAAGATTAAAGAGACCTATTGTCGAGAGTTAGCTATAGTGAACAAACCATTTAAGTGAATGGAATATTTGAAGTTAGAGGTGAAAAATTACGTCTTCGAGCATCCGAATGAAAATTTTTTTGAGTCTTGTTTTGGTGAAAAAAAATGCAATCTTCGGGTGACACCAAAGGCTTGGACCTCTTCGGTAATTAGGAATATTAAGAAGTTATAGTGAAGAAGCTGCGGTGGGAAAGAGGTAATTGTAGTGGTAAATAGTGACGAGAAGGCCTTAGGAAGTTGGGTACAGCGTTTCAAAACAACTTCTAAACAATATGTCTCGAACGATAGCCTGGTTTACTGCTGTTATTGGGTATGTGATCCAAACAAAGAGTCTTTCGGTGATCCAATCTGACAAATTCTTGTCCCTGGACTCCATTAGAAGTGGTGGCCATATGGATATCTCCAAAGTGACAGCTGGCCAAATGAGAGAAGCAATGACAATCTACTTGACGTTCCTACATTTTGTCGCAATAATGTTACTGCTGCCCATTGCTGCACTGTTTACAAAGAATCCTGAAGTTGAAACAGAATACGAAATGGAACATACACAGGAGTATGAACTACAAGAAATGCTACCAAGAAATCGTGGTGCATCCTTTGAGAGGAGACCTTTGTCTATGGATTTATCTTTGGACTTATCAAATTTGATTCCTCACGAACCTACCCCGCCGGCAGCAAGTGTAATGCCATCATCAGCATCTTTATCAGCATCCTCATCTCCAACTGCATTAACCTCTTCACAAGGTAACTTATTTTCATTACAAAACATGTTTGGATTTATACTACCAGCATTCTCAGCTGGATCTACTGCGCTCTATGTTATGAAATTATTGATATTAGCCTCATTTTTAATGATCCCAGTGTTTACTTATATGCTAGCTTTATCATTATCTCCTGCGTTCGATGTGGCTCTAATTCACAACACATCTGTCTTTGAAATTGTTACTTTACTCTATGGTGTTTGTGGTATCTCTAGAAGAAAATATATATTTAGAAACTTCATGGTGATGTCCGCTGCTCTATTTAGCATTCTAATCATTTCATACACTAAAGCGACATGCGATATGTTAGCAGGTAAACTATCTATCAATCCAACCACGGGAGAAGTCTCTGACCCTTACCTTTTTGATAGATTAAAAGCTTCTTTGCTTTGTGGATTAGGTAACTTACCAATTGGTCTTTTTGCAGTGATGTGGAACCGTTGGTTTGGTCAAAGATCTAATACAATACAACAACAAAGTGCTCATCTTTCTATGGTGGCGATTATCTGTATCATAATGCTAGCACCTTTTGGTCCACGGTTTACCATCTTTTACGATTGTATCCAACTGTTCAATGGAGATGAATTATTTTGGTTAACCCTTGTCTGTTCAATATTTTTAGGTACTGTTCCATTCATGTACTCACTACTATATTTAAATAGAGTATCACCACCTGAATATTTAACGACTTGCAACTTGGGTGCCATCATTTTCATGGGGATAATGGAATGGCTGACTGAGCCAGTTCAGACTACGATTGTCAGATGGGAAGTCATTGGATATATTATACTATCGTTGAGTTGTATCTTCTTATCCATGGTGTTAATCTAACCGTAAAGACAACAACATCCACAACATCTTTTTGCATTGCATTCTCTAAAAGAAGCTTAAGAAACTTTTCATTTCAATTACCAAACCTCATATAAACTCTTCTATACAATACATTTACACTTGTAAATGGTATACAATCTATACTTTCAATACATATATAACTTAATAATCTTCATTCCCTAACATATTTCAATCTTTTTATTATTGTTACTATTATTATAAAGAGTAATTCTAGAGATTTATCTTACCTAAATGGATATTATCTCCATTAATATTATTTGAAGATTTTTTTAGTTGTTTACATATTTGTCTTGATGCAAGGATTACAACATCGTTTCAATCCGTTGGGGTAGTTAACCTCTTTGCTAAATAGTTTAAACTAAAAGATAATAAAGATTTTTGTTATTTTGCTTATGGTACTATAAGTGCAAATACACATACATTTAGATATATAATAATATATATAGAGACAGTATGGAAATGACTACTATTATTCTATTTTACAAAAAGAGTTGCTTCCCCCCCGAGTATTGAACATTTGAAAAGTATTAAATGATCAATGATAGAGGAAGAAGATGTTTTGGACTTGGTTTAATTTAAATTAATTTTTTTTATTGAAGTTATTTTTAATATTGATATGAAAAGAATGTTGTTTTAGAGTTATAATTTTAAATCAAATTAAATTTATTTCTTTAAACCACTTCTCATATATTTACCAACAACAATACAATGATCTCTTTCATAAGGTTCTAAAGTTAATTGTTCCATTGGTTTAATACGTTCTTCACGTAATTTTTGAACTTCTCTGGCGAAAACAGTTTCAGCATCAACAGTAGAATCAATACAGTTAGCCTTAATGGAGATAACAACACCACCTTGGTCCTTTAAGAACATATGGGAGTTCAAAGCGATAATACGAGCTTGATCAGGTTGGGCAACATCTGCGAAGACACAATCAACCATGTCTACAAGCATTCTGTATTTTTGTGGATGTCTAGCATCTTCAATGATTGGAACGACATTTGGTCTCTTCTTAGCCATAGAGATTAATTCTCTACCTGGTCTGTGAGAGAATTCAACAGCGTAGACAACACCTTCTGGACCGACAACATCAGAAACATGGGAGACGGAAGTACCAGAAGCGGCACCTAAATAAAGGACCTTCTTACCTGGGGCAATGAATAATTCATCTAAACCACCCATAATACCGGCAGCTAACTTAGATCTGAAAGGATTCCAGACACGGTATTCGACCTTGGTTGGTGGAACACCATCTTCCTTGGATGGTTCTTCAACAGAGACTCTCTTTTCACCGTAGACAGATTCACCTGGGGCCATGTTCTTGGTAACTAAAAGATCTTCTTTACCTCTGGCAATGAAGACACCGGCATGCTTATGTGGTTCAAGAACGACCTTAGCACCACCTCTAGCACCACCTCTGGCACCACCTCTAGCACCACCACGGCCACCTCTGTCACCGAAACCACCTCTGGAACCACCACGGCCACCGAAGCCACCTCTGGAACCACCACGGCCACCTCTGTCACCGAAACCACCTCTGGAGCCACCACGGCCACCGAAGCCACCTCTTGAACCACCACGGCCACCTCTGTCACCGAAGCCACCTCTGGAGCCACCACGGCCACCGAAACCACCTCTGGAACCACCTCTACTACCTGGTCTGAAAGACATCTTTTAATGTATTAATTTATTTGTTGGATAGAAAAAATCTAGTTGTAATAGTTTTATAGTTTGCAAAAGTAGTAATACGTTTACAAATAAAAATCCAGCTTGATCTGTTTGGCTCTCTTTATGAATCAAAGTGAAAACTTTAAAGAGTTCTTACAAGTAGTAATAACTAACAGTTAACTATAGTGAATATTAATATAAAATTTTAGTTTCTCGATGATGTGAAAATTTTTTTTTACAGAAAATGAAAAATTTGGGCATCTCGAAATGAAAAAAAAATTTTGGAGGAAAAACCCACATTGCGCGGATTCCGGGTAGCCCCCGGGCGGTTTCTTGCTAAAGGCCGCCTGATTGAATTAAATGACCGTCTTAAAGGTTTAAGGCGTGATGATTGAGGCTGCTTTGACTGGATGCGAGTTGATCCAGAGACAGTTCAACAGGAGTAAGATGATCAGCGTGAAGTCCCGTTCCAAGAAGTTGCAAGACTGTCAAATTGACGTGAAAGCCGGCGATGCCAATGCCTTAGTTAGTGCGTTGGAACAAGTTTCGAAGCACAACAAAAATATCAGTGTTCACAGATTGAGATTGACTTATTTAAAAGATGATAAGCATGTCCCAATCACGGAAGCAAAGTATTTTGCCGATGTGGATGACAATCTACAATTGTACATCAAGGACCTTGGCCCTCAAGTCGGGTGGAGATTGGTGTTTTTCGTGGAATATCTAGGCCCAATCTTAGTTCATTCTTTACTATATTGCCTATCCACAAATGAATCTGTTAGAAACATGGTCCATGCCAACAAGGCCAACTACGACCCAGCTTTAAACAAGATTGCCTTCATTCTAGTGTTGGTACACTATGTCAAGAGAGAACTGGAAACTATTTTCTTACATAGCTTCACTTTAGCTACTATGCCACTTTTCAATATCTTCAAGAATTCATTCCATTATTGGATCTTGAATGGTGCCATTGCATTAGGTTATTTTGGGTTCGGTTTCGTCTTTTCTACTGATAAATTATCGTGGGTTTACAGAGCTTTACATCAAGTTCAACTATCTACTTTGATTAGTTTGTTCTTGCTAAGTGAATCTTGGAATTTCTATATTCATTTGAAATTAAGAGTCTATGGTGATCAACAAAAACTAAAGGGGAATGCCACAAAGAGAGTAGCCATCAATGACGGTATCTTTAACTTATTAGTCGCACCAAATTATACTTTTGAAGTTTGGTCTTGGGTTTGGTTTACTGTTATTTTCAAATTCAATTTCTTTGCCTTAGTGTTCTTAGCCGTTTCTGCTACTCAAATGTATTTTTGGGCCATGAAGAAAAATAAGAAGTATGGTACTAAGAGAGCCTTTTTCATTCCATATATCTTTTAAATATATTCAAATATACTTAACTTTTCTCTTATTAGTAAATTATTTATGCTACCTTATGAAATATATATATATATATAACACTGCTTAATCATCAAGGATTAGTACAACATCATCATCCTCTAAGACTTCCTCAACATCGCTACTCATTTCATCTTCATCTGTACTTTCCACCTCGGTATTACTCACATCATCATCCGTTTCATCTGCATTAATAGCACTGTTATTAGCTAAATCGTCATTCAATTCATTGAAAAATGCATTTTGTAATAATTCACTAGCAGAAGATCTCTTTCTTGGATCCATTTCAAAACATTGTTCTAATAGCTGGAAACACCAATAATGATCTGTCCATATTTCCTCTTGATAACGTTTTAAATTATATGCAACTTCATCGTTTCCTTGTGATACTACATCGGCGGGTAATTGTGGTTCAATAGAAACACGATCATGTAAATCTTGTTTTAAATATTGATATGTTTCAAATGCAACACTATATTCTGGGAATGTCCCCACATCACATTCCTTCTTTAACAGTTCATAGACAAATTCTTTTAATCCGTTAGGGTATGGTTCTTCCCTTATATGTTGTAACCCATTGATTGTAAACCCTAAACCATGCAATGATGCACATTTACGTAAAGTTTTCCAACCAAATATGGCACAAAGTTCTAAAAGTGAATCTGTATCATCAAGAGATTGGAACATAGGGAACCGTCTAGATAAAAGACATAATAGAATCACACCAACAGACCAAATATCAATTTTAGTAGTTTGTGAACCACATTTCATTAAGACTTCGGGAGCACGAAACCCACGAGTCCCAGCTCTATTAGCTCGTTTAATTCTACGTGTTTCATTCTTAGGATAGCCTTTGGTTAAATCTACACCCTGTACATTATTTAAATGGACTAATTTACCATTTTGAATTGTGACCATCCCACCTTGATGATGTGCTGTCGCGGCATCCATACCGGCAATTGAATTATTATTCGAATCCCTCATTATACAGGGACAGAATTGTTCGGAAAGACGTTCCATGTTTGAAGAGTGACTGGTACCATCTTTAGGTTGTGATTGACTAGATACCAAAGAAGAATAATCTAATTGAGTTTCAGCAAGACCAAAATCCACTAGTACACCACGACCTAATTCAGGATTGAATAAAAAATTTGTAGGTTTAACATCTCTATGAATGATCCCTTTGGAGTGAACAAATTTCAATGCATTTAATAACTCAAATATATATGTCTTAATACCTTTAATGGGTAAATCTCGATAAAAATTTCTAAACTCTTCATGTGGATAATATGGTAATACAGCAATAACTTGATCTCTTACTCTAATTGCATCACACAATGGTGCCACACGATTAGATCCACCAGTCAGGATATATAGTAGGTTTAATTCGTTATAAATACGCTGTGGAGATGATGTGACATAAATCTTTTTCAATGCTACATATTTACTATTTGGGTCTTGAGACCAAAAATGTGATGCAAATTTGGAAGTTATCTTATTATTTATGTCCTGTGCTTTGTAAACGGTCGAGAATGTACCTTCACCGATCTTGTCTATTAGTTTATAATTTGATTGAATGTATGGTATTTCATTATATAATTGATCCATTTCTTGTTTAATTTCTGGTGGAACATATTCGTCCTTTTGAAATGGTAATGTCTCCGGTATTGAATGTGGAATACTGCTTGTCATGTTGCAGTTTTGTGTGGGATGGGAGGGCAGATAAAAAGGTGATACAATATACCTTTAAAAATTGGGTTAAGAAGGTTTGCTATCAATGGATCACATTAATTTTACACTGAAAAATTTCGAGACGCGTTAAGAAGTTACATTTATTTTAAAATAGTGTTTATATAAAATTGAAATTGAAAACAAACATAAACCATCAAGACACGTTACCAAGAAGGCCAAGAGAACAAGACTACAATGCTATTAAAATCTGTCCTATATGCCTCTCTGTGTGCAGGTATTTCCATGGCCTCCCCATTGACGTTTATTTTGGGTAAAGGAGAACAAGAGTGTTTTTATACGCTGACCCCCGATATCGATTGTGAAATATCGTATTATTTTGCTGTTCAACATGCTGATAATAATAATTATAAATTGAATTACGATATTTATGGTCCTGATTCCAGTGGTAAAGCTATTATTTCTCGTTCTGGCGAGAGACAAGGCGAATGGACGTTTATTGGCGATTCCAAGGGTGAATATTCCTTTTGTTTTGATAATCCTTCACAATATTCTGAACGTGTGGTTGATTTAGAGATTAAATACAAATGTGATAGACAAGGGCCAATTGACGTGAAACGTGCAAATAGAAAGCAAGAACGTAATATCCCATTGAAACGGGGCGATGGTACAAGCAGTGAAGGTGGGATGAGTGAACAATTACATAGATCCTTGGACGATAAATTGGACGTCATTGAAAGACAATTATATATCCTGGAGAGAAACATGGACTATTATTCGACTAGAAATGAAAGAAACCATTATACTGTTTCGTCGACCGAACGTAGAATCACCATGTTCAGCATTTACGGTATCTTATTGATTGTCGGGATGTCGCTGGGACAGATCCTGGTTTTGAAGTGGATCTTCAAGGAATCTAGAAGACAGCAGGTCTGATTGTACTGAATACATATATATATATATATATATATATACATATATTACTTATACATATCTTTGTATCATTCCTCTTTGTCTCTTTGTCTCTCTCTCTCTATATACATTTTTCACTGGGAGAAGTCTGCTGAACCGAGTCAAATGTAATAGCGGAAAACTCGAAATTATAGCGAATTAATAAGAGATATCGACATATATAAAGGGTAGATCTCTTTGATCTGATCAAGATGTGTAATTGTACTCTTGCTCTTATGCGATTGCAGTTGCATTTGGAAAAGAGGTAACCACACATAACAGTATGAGTTTAGTGAAGACAGAATTGGACGGTATTTTACCATTGGTAGCCCGTGGTAAAGTAAGAGACATCTACGAAGTTGACGAAAACACATTGTTGTTCATTGCCACGGATAGAATCTCTGCATACGATGTGATTATGTCTAATCCAATCCCAGATAAAGGCAAACTGTTAACAAGATTATCAGAATTTTGGTTTAATTTTTTGAAAGATGATATATTGAATCATTTAGTCGAGATCCCACAGGGGAAGACACTTTTTGATTTTTTACCCATGGAACTTGGCCAGGACAAATATAGACATCAATTAGAAGGCAGGTCACTGTTAGTCCACAAACATAAATTGATTCCATTGGAAGTTATTGTTCGTGGATATATCACGGGGTCCGCCTGGAAGGAATATGTTTCCAAAGGTACTGTCCATGATCATACCACGGTGACTGGATTGAAAGAATCACAACAGTTACCTGAGTCGGTTTTCACTCCATCGACAAAGGCAGAACAAGGAGAGCATGACGAGAACATATCAGTGGAGAAAGCTGAAAAGCTGGTAGGCGAAGATCTGTGTCGAAAGATTGATGTAACTGCCCGTAAATTGTATGACAAGTGTGCATTATATGCAAAGAGTCGTGGCATTATTATTGCTGATACCAAATTTGAGTTTGGTATTACTGCAACAGGCGAGTTGGTCCTTGTTGACGAGGTGTTAACGCCCGACTCGTCGAGGTTTTGGAACGCACAGACATACGAGGTTGGAAGGGGACAAGACTCATACGATAAACAATTCTTGAGAGATTGGCTGACATCGAATGGTGTTGCTGGCCAAGACGGTGTTTCGATGCCACAGGATATTGTGGAGAAGACTAGAGCCAAATACATCGAGGCCTTTGAAGCATTGACGGGCGAGAGATATCTGTAATGTCATACTGTATACCGTATTCTGTATATCTGTAATACTATATTATGTTCTATATACTTGTGATATTGGCTAATGCTGACTAACACTGCTTACTCATCCGCACGTGACTCCCAGCTTCACGTGACTTGCATATTCACGTGACCACACTCTTCGGAGCAGCGGAGTCTCGCATGACTCCCCCAACAGCTGCTCATCGCCAGAAGTCACCACTACAGAAAATAAGTATATAAAGGGCAGACATTGCTAGATCTCCAAGGAGGTTAATGCAAGAAATACCCTCCACCACCAGACACCAT
The DNA here is from genome assembly GCA_033807795.1 of Monosporozyma servazzii. Classification (NCBI taxonomy): domain Eukaryota; kingdom Fungi; phylum Ascomycota; class Saccharomycetes; order Saccharomycetales; family Saccharomycetaceae; genus Monosporozyma; species Monosporozyma servazzii. The sequence continues at coordinate 129,683 of CP138596.1, read as the reverse complement.
TTATCAAGTCAATCAAAAACATTAACAATTAAATCATGCCCACAGAACAAGAGCCTAAACAGACGCCTCCTCTTTTAAATAGATTACCCATCCCCCCATTACAGGATACATTAAATAGATATATCGACTGTATCGAGCCTTTACAAGATTTGAAACAGAACAAAAGAACCCGTGATGTCGTCTTTTCACCAGATAATTTAGAAAATTTACAAATCTTACATGATAAATTAGTCGAATATGATACTGATTTGGCTAAAGAAAATCCATTTTCTTCTTATATCGAACAATTTTGGTACGATTCTTATTTATTATACGACGCATCAGTCGTGTTAAGTGTGAATCCGTTCTTTCAACTACAAGATGATCCAACATTAAAGGATACAAATTCACGCCCAATAATGTCTCAAAATGGGCCGTATGGAGCTTATACGGTTCAAATTAAAAGAACGTCTAAATTGGTCACGTCCATGTTGAAATTTATTCATCAGATTAGATCAAATACTTTAAAACCAGATACTGCTCGCGGCGGGGTGCCCCTATCTATGGATCAATACAATAAATTGTTTGGATCGGCAAGAATCCCACCGGGACCAGGGGAAAATTCGTGTCATTTACAAACTGACAATTCTGCTCATCATGTCATGGTCATGTATAAACAACAGTTTTATTGGTTCGATGTCCTGGATATACATAATAACCCACTTTTCAAGACACCGGATGAATTAGAATGGAATCTATATTCTATCATAATGGATGGGAATGCCTCACAAAACGAAAGTAAATTACCATTTGGTGTGTTTACCACAGAAAGTAGACGTATTTGGTCAAATGTTAGAGACTACATTTATCAATTGAAGGATAGAACGAATTGGAAAAATTTGAAATTGATCGATTCTGCTTTATTTGTTATTTGTTTAGACGATGTTGCATTCGATGATTCTCCTGAGGGACAAACCGATTTAACCACATCAATGCTTTGCGGTACTTCAAAAGTCAATTTAGATTTCAAATCTACCGCGGCACCTTTAAATATTCAAAGTGGGACCTGTCTGAATAGATGGTATGACAAATTACAATTAATAGTCACAATGAATGGTAAAGCCGGTATGAATTTTGAACATACAGGGGTAGATGGCCATACAGTATTAAGACTGGCTACTGATATTTATACCGACTCTATCTTAAGTTTTGCCCGTGGAGTTACCACAAACGTGCTTGATATCTTTAAAGAAAACAACCCACCTTTAAATGTGGCTGTAGAAAATGATAAAAGCTCTCACAATGTTATTACCATTCCAAGAAAATTAGAATGGCAAGTGGATCCATTCTTATTATCTTCTTTACATTTTGCAGAGACTAAAATTTCTGATCTTATTTCACAATATGAATTAGTGACACTTGATTTTACTACATATGGTGCTTCACAAATTAAGAAAAAATATAAATGTTCTCCAGATGCATTTACACAGCAGATTTTCCAAATTGCTTATTATGCACTATATGGTAAATTTGAAACTGTATATGAACCTGCAATGACTAAATTGTTCCAAAATGGTAGAACAGAGGCCATAAGATCGGTAACGTTACCATCCAAGAAATTTGTTAAATCTATTTTCGATAGACATGCCACCGATGAGGAACGGAAACAATACTTACAAGAATCATGTAAAGAACATTCACGCCTCACCAAAGAATGCTCTTCTGGATTGGGACAAGATCGTCATTTATATGCTCTCTATTCCATTTGGAATGAAATGTTTAGAGATTCAATGCCATTACCTGGTTTATTTCAAGACAAAGCATGGTCTGTATTAAGCACTAGTATCATAAGTACATCGAATTGTGGTAATCCATGCTTGAAAAGTTTTGGGTTTGGTCCAGTGACCCCCAACGGATTTGGTATTGGATATATCATTCGTGATGAGTCAATCACAGTGGTCGTGTCGTCGAAACACAGACAAACACAAAGATTTGTATCTTTAATCGAGAAATCATTCTTGGAAATTGATCATATCTTTAACAGAGAGGCAAATAGTCTTGATCCTATTTCACTTGAAAAGGATAAAGCCTATTTAATGAGATCTCGTCGTATGTCCGACACCCTTGAAAAGACAAATAAATCTGAAGATCTAAGGTATTTATTATCTGGGTATGATTATTTCGATGTCTCTTTGACGGGTTAATTAATCAACCAATATTCAAACACACATATATTCATGATAGGTATGTACTAATATAAATTATATTTGAAAACATTCATAACAAACTATTTCTTTCACCAACCCATACCCAAAATGTGTATCGTTGTCAGGTCTCTTGGAAAGTAGCAGTATTGTCCATATTTCAATCGACAGGACCGTCTAATACCTGCGAATGACTCTGAATCATTGTCATCCTTCCTTCTTTCTTTTATTTCCTCTGCTGATCTGGTATATCCGCGGAATAACTGGCTTTCCGCGGAATTCCCGTTTCTGCCCGGGGACGGGCCAAATAATAGGTAAATCGATGCGGTAATATTGCGAGAAGTAATTGATATTTACCGCCAACCTAAAGATGGCACAGTTATATTCACAGGCATACAAGGAGGAGGGCGGATTGTTAAAGGTACAACCATTATATTACTATCAAGAAGAGTAAGGTCATTAGGAAAGTGTATTTGGTCAAGACAAGAGATTTTCTCAGTATGCTTTTACAATAATGCTTTAAAATTTCCAACTCTCATTCCCTTCTAGGTGTTTGGGATGATCGAGGGAAGAGGAATGGGGGGTCAATCTATAGAATAGAGGTATATTTAATACCTTCTCCCTGGGAAAATGATCCTATAGCGACTGGTAACATCATTACAACATTACAACAGTACAAAGAAAGAATACAATACCTGGAATCACTACTAAAGACTCAAAATATTGATGTAGTTCTAATAGTTCAACATACAGTAGAACATAAGCTTCTCTACGGCCCGAAGAATAAAGTAAGAAGAATGTTCTATATTGAGTTTATGTCATTTGGTCGTTAACCCCCCGCCTACCGATCCGATTCACTTTGGGCTAACTTTATATTGAAATTGTGCTGTCTCGGTTGCACATAATAATTACTCATTCTAACGGCATCGGCTCTTACGCTTACTGCATCCACAATCTATCTCTGCAAGCGTCTTTGAATCACTGGTGACCTCTGGCGCTATTCAAATCGAATTCCGGACCACCAAATTAATTCATTCAAGTTTGTTCCGCGGAAATGATGACTATTTTCAAGGAAATTTCTTTCAAGATTTTTCTTCGCTAGTATAAGGGACGGAAAAGAATCACGCAATATCCCGTTTATTTCCGTCGTTTCAATTCCACAATAATCTAGCTGCAAATGCATCTTTCACCGTAGAAAGAAAGTAGTCGCATGGCGTAGGTTTGTGTACCATAAGGGGTTATGCCTCTTGTTAGAGTAATATCGATCAACTCATATAAAGAGAACAGAAAGATTCAAGTTTCTATTCGGATCATTTCTTTGTGTTGTTGTATACTTGAAATAATATCAGTACCAACAAACAGACCTGCAACAGCATAATTACAAAAGGAGATAATAATCAGTAATGGCTTCAAGAAGAAACTCGTTGATATCAAATATCGCCAATGATTTTAACAATGAGGACACCAATATTGAAAATGGAACTAGATACTTAGAAAACATGGTGACAGCCCCCTGTATGCCGGATGAAAAACAACCACATAGCAACGAAGATATCACAAGTGGCGATACAAACTGTTCACATCCTTCCACTGCCACCCAACTATCTGATAAACCCGAACATTCTACTGGATCAAACCAGGATGACGATACCGAAGCTCAATTACCCCAACTAACTAGAACAGGAACAGCTTTCTTCTCTCCACATATGAAAAGTCAAAGAAAAAAAATTCTGTATCAATTTAGTAAGATTATTCTTATCTTAATGGTTTTTATCTTTATAGTATTCCCTTTGTTTTGGGGTGCTTCGTACGATACTGCTTCACACTATCATAAAGTCAATTTGATTGCTGTGATTCAAGAGGACATTATCACACCAGATATGGAAAACATCACCTTACCATTGACCTCAGTTTTACCTGGAATCTTAGACCAGGCAACATGCAACTGGCATGTGTATAACTCAACTGGGTTTGCACATAAGTATAATATTGGAAATGATGTGGATTCAATCGAAAAGGAGATGATACACTTAATTCATTCTGAAAAGTTCTGGTTTGCGCTTAACATTAAGCCAAACTCAACTGCTAACCTATACAATGCATTAACTAATACTTCTACTGATTTCTTTAACACTACTGCTCAATATGATCTTATTTATGAAAGTGGTCGTGATCCAAATACTGTCAAATCAAGTATTTACCCATTAGTTATGACTGTTCAAGCTGCTTTCAAGTCATTCTACACAACGAATTATTTACCATCAATGGTTAGAAACATCACCAATACAGATATTAATGTTCAAAATGCAGTAAGATCTGGTAGTATGGACTGGAATGAAATTGATTATAGACCCTTCACTGATAGATTATTAATGGTTGTCACACAAATTTGCTGTGTTTATATAATCATTTTAGCTGTTTTTCAATTTATGAATTTTGCCTCATTACATGGTGAAGTCTCTAGCATGTTAAATGATAGAAGTAAAATCACTTATAGAGTACTTTTTTCCCTAACAACATTTTTTTTCCTTTCATTATTCGTTTGTACTGTGACTGCCATGTACAGTGTTGATTTTACCAGAGCGTTTGGTCATGCTGGGTTTATGGTTTATTGGATGTCAACATGGTTATTCATGTGGGCTGTAGGTAGTGCTACTGAAAATATTATAGGTCTAATCTTTGCCATTAATCCCCTATTCTTGGGATTCTGGATCTTAGGTTTTGTTGCCACAAATATTGCCACGTCTTTCTTCCCATTTGCATTGAATAACAATTTCTACCGTTTTGGTTATGCGATGCCCGTTCACAATTTAATCGATATTTACAGGGTCATTTTCTTTGACCTATCACCACATAAGATGGGGAGAAACTATGGTATTTTAGTCGCATGGGTTGCAATTAATATCATTATGTTACCACTTTTCATGAAATTAACATCTAAATTAATGATGAGGAAGATGAAGAAAGAAGCTGAATTGGCTGCTGCCAAACCACAAAATTAATTCAAATTGCATTTACAAAGAGAGACACGAGTCCTTATATTATATATATAATCTTTACAATAAAAAATTCAATAGAATTTGCACTGTAACATTAATAAAAATCTATTTGAACCTTGACAAGGAGTTAATTACAGAATGTTTTAACTTTTAAACTCTTTGCATCTGCTAATGCATAATGTCACTAACTGTTTATAGAACCCCCACTTCACACCATATAACGTAGATATAACTATATATAAATATCCACCCATACAATTAATATTCTTTTCTATATGAAGGCTCAATGCAGTTAATTACAAACTAATTACCCGATATGGTAAAGTCTGATTTTCAAACAATACATTCTCTTTTCTTTTTACAATATATTAAATATTGACTCTATCAGATAAATAAAATATTGGACTATCTACAGAGAAGTACGGATGCTTGATTCAACATAATTTGGTATTATAGCTGGATAGTTATTTCCATATTAAGTTGTCAAAATGGAAGCAAAACAGAACAGTAATGAAACCACTCCAACATACTGAGGCTTATTTCATAGATTGTATTTACCCATTACAGTAGAGACCCCTGTCCATTAACCCCCCGTGGAGCTCGAGACGTTGGCAAGACACTGCTTTCGAGCAGTTCAATATTCGTTCTTCTTATAGAATGAAAGATTTGCGCACACTGAAAAATTTGTTATCTTTTCTTCGGCTTGAAAAATATTCTCGGAGGTACAATAGCTTGAGGGGACCTGATCGATAAAGGACAATGGGAACTTCGAGAAGATCGATGAGTCTCTCTCTCTCTCTCTGCTCGAGAGTGGGAAAAGTTTGCTAGCAAACCCAGGCCTGGTGCAACGTTTCCCAATTGTATATAAAGGGACCATGATTTGGCTGTATCGTTGGGTTCTTGCTGGATATAAGTACAAATAGAGACAACGACTAAAAGATGACTACTAGTGAAAGTTTGAAGAAAATAATAAGTGAGAGTAGGAGATCCCATGTCGGTGATGTTGATGGGGTCGAACAATTCGAAAGGGAGAATGGTGATTATGTTATGAGAGATGAAGGTGAGGTTTTGGCCCATATGATGGAACCCATCAATCTGCCCACAGACGCTTCCTTAGATGAAGCAGAAGCACAAGCACAAGCAGATTCTCAAAGCACAGACAATGCATCCATGGTCGATAGTATACAGTCCTTTGATCCTGAAAAATCAAACAATACTGCCGTGGAAATCGAGGCTCAAACCGTCCAAAACTTACCTGGGTTGAGTAAGACCGGGACAAGATATTTTTCACCACATATGAGTAAACAACGTAAAAAAGTCGGTATACAATTTGTTAGAATCAATCTCATCTTGATGATCTATATTTTCATTGTCTTTGGTATTTTCTGGGGTGCCTTATACAAGACTACACCATATTTGCATAAAATTGATATCATCGCCGTTATCCAGGATGATCCAATCGTCCCCGGTATGGACAATATTACCATGCCAATGACTGCAGCTATGCCAACGATTATCGATCAAGTTCCAGGTCATTGGCACATTTACAATTCGTCTACTTTTGCCCAAAAATATCATACCTCGGAAGATTCAGTAGAAATCGCAGAAAAGATAAGACATTTAGTGTACAAAGAAGTATTTTGGTTAGGAGTTGATATCAAACCAAACACCACAATGAATCTATTCAATTCGTTAACCAATGAATCCTTGGATCCATTTAATTCAACGGCACAGTTTGATGTTATCTATGAAGGTGCTCGTGATTTAACCAGTATGGCGTCAATCATCATTCCATTAGGTACTGCTTTAGAATCGGCATTTAAAAATTTCTATTCGAAACAATATTTACCATCCATGGTGAAGAATATCACCTCATCACAATTGAATCCTTTAAATTTAGCCATGTCTGGTCAAATGGAGTGGAACCAAGTTGATTTCAGGCCATTTGAAAATCGTATTCTTTTAACTGTTATTCAAATTGGCTGTGCTTATTGTACTGTGCTTACTTTGTTCCAATTTTTAGTTTACGGTCCAATGCATGCTGAAATGGCCAAAATGTTACACTTTAAGAGTAGAATCGTGTACAGGTTTTTAATTGGTGCATTGACTCAATGTTTCCTTGCATTGTTCTTTTGTACTGTGACTGCAATGTTCCAAGTTGATTTCACCAAGGCCTTTGGTCGTGGTGGATTTATGGTATATTGGATGTCCACATGGCTATTCATGTGGGCTGTTGGTGGAGCCAATGAAAACATGGCAGGTTTAATCTTTGCTATCAAACCGCAATGTATTGGTTTTTGGATTCTAGGATTTGTATCTATCAATATCTGTACTGGTTTCTTTCCCTTGGCATTGAACAGTGCCTTTTATAGATTTGGTTATATGATGCCAGTGCATAATATTGTAGACATTTACAGGGTCATCTTCTTAGACACGTCCCGTTGGAAGATGGGCAGAAATTACGGTGTATTGATTGCATGGATTGTGATCAACACTGTATCTTTGCCATTCTTCATGAAAGCTACCTCCAAACTAATTATTAGACGTATGAAGAAAGAAGCTGCTGCTAAAGAAGCTGAGTCCCAAAAGACTACTCAATCTTAATAGCTTTGGTTGCTGATTTATAGACGAAATACAATCAAAAGAACAGCATATCATATAATTTCCTATTTAAACATATTAAATATTAAACACATTAATCATATCAACTATATCAGTTATATTAATTATGTTAATCATATCAATCATATCAAACATGACTCAATACACCAATAGTTGTGCAGTAGTCATCAATTCACGAGAGAGATTGTGTCATTGCGGGCCAAAGACTCCCAATATGGCGCGTTTCCGGGTAACAGCTGTTGTTTTTGACAGAATTTCGTATTACGCGCAAGGTTTCTTCTATTTTGGAAGCTGAAATCTATGTGAACAAACGCAAAGAATATCCTTTTTTTGAAAACAAGTCGTACCTGAACAAGGAATACTTCAATCCAGTTGCTATCAGATCTTTGAAGATTATATCGAGTGTAGAAAGGGAGTATCAAACATGTCGGATAATACACTGTCTAAACCCAGCAATACAGGCGGTATAGTCATAAGCAAGCCATTGCTGAAACTGAGACTTTTGGAGACATTGCGTGATGGATCCTTTGAAGAATTGACCCAATTCATTACTACAAAATTTGTTCCATTGGATGATCCAATCATTCAAGAATTGGCTCCATTGATATTACATTTTGCAGTGCAAGTTGCATCTTTGAAACTGATTAAAGATGTTGTCACCCAGTGGGTCGATACTCCTGAAAAATGCAAGGATACGTTGGGCACCACTATTGACATTAACGGTAAAGACGATGAAGGTAATACACCATTGCATCTAGCTGCCCTTCAATCTAGAACCAATGTTATTCAATTCCTACTTGAACAGAGGGGAATAGACGAGACGCTGGCCAACGATGACGGTTTGTTGCCTATTGATCTTTGTAAGAATTTAAATGTTGCAGAGATGATGCAGACGTTAAGAACTAAATATATTTCCAAGGTAATAAACCAAACTGAAGAAGCTTTTGGAAGGAAGGATTTCAAGTTTTTAGAACAAGTTTACAACGAACCACGCAACCATGATTTCATGGATATTAACCACATAGATCCCTCAGATCACGGCAATTCTGCATTACATAAGTATGTTATAAAGAATGACGTCGATACTTGCAGATGGTTATTGAGTGCAGGTGCTAACCCTCTTTTGAAGAATGCTCAAGGTTTATCTGCTTTAGATATTGTAAAGAGTAAACAAAAGAACACAATAAAACCAAATCCTGAATTGAAAAAACTGTTTGATGATCTTTTAAAAGAAGAAGCTGTGGTAAATGCCACTTTGGCCATTGAAAAGGCTCCGACTCATAAGGGTTACATGAAGAAGTTCGCCAGAATGGGGAAAGGTTATAAATTACGTTATTTTATTTTGAGTGCAGACGGTAAATTATCTTATTATAAAGATCCCGCTGATGCAGCTGCTGGTAACCCACCAAGAGGTTCTCTAAATTTGGTGTCATGTTATCTACACATGGACTCTACTGAAAAATTGAAATTTGAAGTCATCGGTGGTAACAACAATTCTGCTAGGTGGAGATTAAAGGGGAACCAAACCCTGGAAACAAATAATTGGGTCATGGCCATTCAATCTGCTATTAGGTTTGCCAAGGATAAGAGATCTTCCAAAAAGACCAACGCTGTTCCTTCTGATCATAAAGCTTTGAGAGTAGATACCACTAAAGAAACCATAAAGTCTCCAACTGAAGTTATCAATAATGTCAAGTCTCCAACCATACAGAAGGACACTATCTTTGATACACAATATGCTAGGTCACAAAATATTTTAAGGCAACCAAATCGTTCACCACTGCACCAAAAGGCTACAGATGCTTCATCTTTTGACTCTAGTAAAGTGGAATTAAGTAGAAACCTGACCGAATCTGGTAAACATTATATTAACAAAGTGATTGATTCTCGTTTGGAAAGAACAGGGTCTTTTTCATCCCATACTTCCATCATAGATGTTGGTATGAAACCAACGTCACCCTTAGGTAATCCAACATTCATGATTTCAACTGCTGGTATATCATATATGAATACAGACCAATCAAATAAGAGTAACAGATCTATTATGGGGAGTCCAACAGGTATCATGTTTGGGACTGATTTCAATTCTGGTTACCAAGAAGGTATAGTTGAAAGTGGTGATGGCAGTGATTCCGAATTAGATAATAGTAATGATGATAATAATTCTCATACTAGAGATGATGAATATTTGAGGGTTGAATATGGTCCATATGTGGAAAAATTAAATATTTATCAAAAGACTATTGCTTTGGAATTAGCATCCATTAATGAAATCATTGAGGCTGGTAATTACAAGAATAACGACGAAGAAATGAGCACAATCACAGAGTCTCTATTAAAATTATCTAACAATATTACTGAAATGAATCGTTTGACGTTGAAGAGAGATGAAAAATTAGTCACGATGTTGACCAAGCAGCGTGATATGAATAACGTTTGGATTCAAACTATGAAGGACTTAGAGATTGAACTAGAAGATAAGAGTGAGAGATTAGCCACATTAGGTAGAGGTAGAAGAACATTGAAGAGAACGTTAAAGAAAAAGATGAGAGAAGTTAATTCTCAAAGTAATGTTGATTCCGAGATTTCGTTACAAAGTTTGGCGCATAAAAATTCATCTGATACGTTGAATCAAATTGCTAAATTTATCACCGAGACGAAGAATGAAGATGATATCTCTGATGAAGATGAATTTTTCGATGCTGAGGAATTGATAGATGAAGCATCTCTTCAACATTTGGACAATACTGATACTTTGTCATACACCAAGAGTAATGAAATGGCACCTGAAAGTATACACAGGAAGGATATTGATTTAGAAGAACCAAATAAGGACAATGCTAGTATCAGTACGGGGGAGACAGATGAACCTATATATATCAAGGCTGCTCCTCATCGTCTAGAAAATACTAAATCTCAGATTACTGAAGAATCAACCTCCCCAGTTGAGAAAGAACAAGAAGAAGTCAAATCTGACCATACTGAACCACCATCATACAATGAAAAGACTGAACCAATTAAGAAGACAGTTTCAAGCAAATCACAAAAATCGGATCTTAAAGTACCACAAAAATTGGTTGCCGTTACCAAAGTACAAAAGACTAAAGAGGCGATGTTATGGGACGAAGGTACCTATTTGGGTTATGAAGATGGACCAAGAAAGAAATTAAGCTTGGATCAAGATGATAGACCAAAAGTCAGTTTATGGACAGTTTTAAAATCAATGGTTGGTAAAGATATGACACGTATGACACTACCTGTTGTCTTTAATGAACCTACTTCATTATTGCAAAGAGTTGCTGAAGATGTTGAAGCTTCATATTTATTAGATCAAGCTGCTACTTTCAAAGATTCTACATTGAGATTGTTATATGTTTCTATTTTCACTGCGTCATGTTATGCTTCCACTGTGGGGAGAATTGCTAAACCATTCAATCCATTATTAGGTGAAACGTTTGAGTATGCAAGACCGGATAAGAATTATAGATTTTTCTCTGAACAAGTGTCGCATCATCCACCAATATCTGCCACCTGGACTGAATCACCCAAATGGGATTTCTATGGTGAAAGTGCTGTGGATACGAATTTTAATGGTAGATCGTTTGCTGTTAAGCATCTTGGTATGTGGAATATTCAATTACGTCCAGATAATGACGACCCAGCAGAACTGTATACGTATAAGAAACCGGACAATACGGTTATTGGTATTCTTGTTGGTAACCCACAAGTGGATAATCATGGTGAGGTTCGTATTACAAACCATACTACTGGCGAATATTGTATATTAAATTTCAAAGCCCGTGGATGGAGATCATCTAGTGCCTATGAGATTAAAGGTGAAGTGTTTAATAAAAAGAAACAAAGGGTTTGGGTTCTTGGTGGGCATTGGAATGATAGTATCTATGCTAAGAAAGTTGTTGGTAAAAACAACGATTTCCCTACAGGTTCGGAAAAATCGAAGAAAGCTGATCCGGGACCAAATTATGATGGTGATAAGTTTTTAGTTTGGAAAACGAATCCAAGACCTAAAGCACCATTTAATTTGACTCAATTTGCCATCTCGTTGAATGCACCACAGCCACATTTAGTGAAATGGATTGCTCCAACCGATACGAGATTAAGACCCGATCAAAGAGCCATGGAGAATGGTGAATACGATAAAGCAGCTGACGAAAAGAACCGTGTTGAAGAGAAGCAAAGAGCTGCCAAGAGGGAACGGGACGAGAAAAACATAAAATACCAGCCACAATGGTTCAAGCGCGAGGTGCATCCAGTGACCAAACAGCCATACTGGAGGTTCCAAGGCAAATACTGGACGGAGAGACGTGACCAGCACTTGTCTGGCACGGGCGATATCTTCTAGACGCAAAGTTCATTCACATATAATATTTAATAATACATATTGCAGTGTACATCATTGCACTACATAATTCAATAACACATAATTGTAGTATACCTCATTGCATAATTGTAGTATACCTCATTGCATAATTGCACTACTCAATTGCTTATACGCCTCGAACCGCAGCGTTGCCATGGCAACACCGCGGTTTCTTCTAGAAACTTCGATTCGGTCTCTGTTCCGCGGAACGCCGGCCGCTTCCTCCGCGGAACAACTACGCCCGTTTTTTCCTTTTGGCTGCAGGAATTTCCCCTTTGGGCAGCCCTTGAAATGGGAGCGCATCTTTTGCTTTCCAGTGCCAGATCACTGGTTTCCGCGCAGCGATGATTAGGTAATGGGGGTTTCAACTTTTTGCAGTGCGGAAACTAGTCGAGTTTGGTATAAATAGGTAAGCCCATTGCGAATTGCAACTTGCAAGTGAAATTTTTATTCATCATCCCCTCAAGTACAAGGCACCCAAACTAGACTATTTGATTAGCATACTCCTAAGAGAATAAGAAAGCAACAGGAAAAAGGAAGAAAAAAGAAAAAAATAACCTACTACATTTTGCTATATTAATAATGTCTTTTGCTGAATTCGAATTGAAAAGAACTTTAACAGATGTCTTAGAGGACGAATTATACCATCTTCCCTCTAATACAAACAAACCAAACGCTACACAACACTCTGCCGATCTCATGGACGTAGAAAGCGCAAATTTGGATACCTTAATCAACACTCAAAGTCTCATACCGGGTACGGATCCGCTATTGTCGTCAAATAATACCAACTATAGCGGCATTTTCAGCTCGTATGCTGATCCAACTTTGACCACTACCATGCCCACTCTATCTTCTATTTCACCAGAACCACAGTCTGTCCAAGCTTCTTCACCAGCCTCCTCCGTAGAGTCTCCTGTCTTGCAACAAAAGACCGTGAATTTAAACAACCTTATCAAAAGAAAACCATCCTCTCCTACCACTCACAATAACCATAACAACCTTCTGGACGTTAAGATTTCTCACGACAACACTCTATACACCCCTATCGTCGATGATAATGAATACATGCTGTATTATGATGATATTTATGCATCAAAACTAGTCAACATCCCATTACGTGATAATAACAACGCATTGAACATGGAAAATGCAAAAGTTATGTTCGATCAAGAATTCTCTGATGATGACGACGATGACGACGACGACGACGATAAAGTGTTCGATGACAACCATACTGCAACAACAACCAATAATGCTCAAAATAGCAGGTTCGCTATATCGAATGATTATCCCGTATATTATATGGATGATATTCATGCCCCTGCCTCTAATGAACTCGATTCTTCCGCTATTATCGATGATGATGACGATGACGATGAAGAAGAGGATGGATTGAAGCATACTGGGTTATTGAATGAAGATGAACTATACAACATCATGATACGGGATAATTCTCATAAGCAAACAACTAAAAATAATATATTCCATAATAACAATAGCAACAATAACAATAAAAGGAGATTACAAAATCATCATCACCATCATAGTGGATTGTATTCATCTAATAATGCTGTAGAAACATTGGTTTTCAATAACGATTTATTAAACTTAAACAGATCAAAATCATTATCATTAAAACAAAAACCAAAATTGACTTTACCACAAAGTAATCATTTAGATACCGTTATAAGAAAACCATTATCAAATGTTAATAGTAATAGTAACAACAACAACATCAATAACATCAATAATAATAATAATAATATTCAATACAATTTGGATAACGATACCACTATCAACAAGAAGATAATCACCACCCAACGCTCAAAATTTACCACAAGTTCAAATAATAATAATCCAAATGAAATTTTCACTTGTAGATTAGTCAATTTAATCACTAGCGAACCGTGCATGGCAGAGTTTTCAAGATCTTATGATTTAACAAGACATCAAAATACCATTCATGCCAAGAAGAAGATCGTATTCCGTTGTTCTGAATGTATTAAATCGTTGGGTCATGATGGGTATTCGAAGACATTTTCAAGATTAGACGCTTTAACAAGACATATTAAATCAAAACATGAAGATTTGACTCCCGAGCAAAGACAAGTGGTGACTAAATATGCTAAAGAGAATATTGGTTACGTAATGTAATAAGTATATACAGCCATATATATCTACATTTAATTATACACTCATTCTTTCTTTGAACGCTACCTTAACACGAATACGTTAGTTTATTGTATTCAATAAATACATATATATATATATATATATATATATATATAAATGATGGTATACTGTTGCTCACCAATTAATGTATTACATAGTGTAGTGAATGGTCAATCATTTGGTCAAATTTCAGAAAATACCATCAACCGACAAGCTCAAATAAGTTTCAAAGGAGAAAGAAATAAAGTTACCATACAACCATGTATTGCAGATTAGAATTAAAATACTTACTTGAAACATTTCCCAATGTTAACTTATTGTATGCTACAAAGATAAGAGCATTGATTTTCACAGTCTCAAGAAGAAACTTGAATATATATTGAAACCATACATATACATTTCTATACTAATTCACTTTCAGCTAAAGAAAGATTTTTTACTATTTGGTTGTAGCATCGAGTCCCTTCTAATGTTAGTCTGGAGAAATCAGACACACTGAAACGCAGCTTTGCTATCTCCTAAGATCGATTTACTCACGTCTAACTACTGTTATGATGGGACTGTTCCCTCATTCCAAATCAATCCTCCAAGTGTGCGGTTTGAAACTCTTATTACTTCCACAAAGACATGCATTAAACGCCGATTTGAGCCTGGTTCGCATCAACAGTGCTAATAAACAAAGTTGTCCATTAGGTAGCGATCCAATAAAGTTTATATTCTTTCAAGGCACAGATAGCCGTGTTGGGGTTCCATTTGGTTGGTGAAATTAAATATACATATAGCATTTTTTATTAGAGCTTTCGTATTACTAGCATAAACCAACACCGGAACACAATACTTGATATCCTTGAAAGGCTTGCCAAAGCATGAAACAGCAATGAAAGGGAGTGTATAACCATAATTTCTACACCCTTGAACAAATATGGATATACAGTGAAGAAACGTGTGGAAATACCAGTAAAACTAACCGTGATGATAAGTTTATATTAATTTTGTAAATCCTCCTCCCCGTCAGTTTTACGTTTGGATTGGCAATTATGCGATGTTAAACTGACAGTCATTTGTATAATGGCCTGGTCTTCTGGATAAATAAACAGCACTGAAGTGTAAGTCCTGGTTGTATTGTTGTTAACAATATTCACTATTACTCGGTACAACCATACTTCCTACATTGCCAGTAGCAACATTCAGTATTTTTCAGTACAACCATACTTCCTAGCGTTGCCAGTAGCAACAGTCACTATTACTCGGTACAACCATACTTCCTACATTCAGTATTTTTCAGTACAACCATACTTCCTAGCGTTGCCAGTAGCAACAGACACTATTACTCGGTACAACCATACTTCCTACATTCAGTATTTTTCAGTACAACCATACTTCCTAGCGTTGCCAGTAGCAACAGTCACTATTACTCGGTACAACCATACTTCCTAGCGTTGCCAGTAGCAACAGTCATTATTACTCGGTACAACCATACTTCCTACATTACCAGTAGCAACATTCAGTATTTCTCAGTACAATCATACTTCCGTTACTACATTATGGGATTAGCTTTGAGTTGAATTTACTGTCGCAATTTATTTGTATGCTGTGTTCATGGTTTGTGGAAGATACAACTTTCCATAATTTGTCACTGCAAATAATTTCCAATGCATGTCCCTTTGACACTAAGTGTAGGAGATTTTTGAGTTGGGACGTAACAAAACCTGGATAAAATGTGGCGATATGGCAAGCGGATGAGAATGGATGTGAGTGGGGGAGTCTGTGATATCTATTTCTTGTGGCCGACTTAAGGCATTGGGGGCAGTTTTTTACCCTTATCAAGTTCAAGTTCAATATTGTAATCACCGTACCAGTCATTGAGAAGGTCGAGACTTGCTCTTGACGGGGAGTACGGAGCCATGGTCTGTCTTAGCGTAGAAAGACTGGTCTTGACGGGGAGTGTCTTAGCATAGATTGATTGTGATATTCCAACTTGCCTGGTGCATACTGACTTGCCCAGTGCATATTAATAGATCATGGAATTAAAGTTGACTTGCTCTGCCTCTCAAAAAATAAAGATATCTCAAAATAAGAAATAATGATTGTTGTTGTATTGAACTATTTAATGTACAAAATATGATATAAAAGAATAATATTTAAATAGGATGCTAAAGTGGGGATGAATTATTGATCGTGGGAGTGAATTATTCGACACGGAATTCGTCTAATTCGTCGATCAAGTCTGGGATCATTTCCATACGAACGTTGTTGTAGACGATTTGGTAGACTGCTTCGAATAGAGGGAATTCGTGTAACAGTTCGCAGGTTTCTAACCATTCGTGGACTTCTTTACAGGTGATGATCCCTTGGGCGGATTGCCCGTTCAGCAATTCGGCTTCGGCGTCGGTGGCAGACTTGCCGGAGGTGGCCATGAATCTTGCGACTTTGACGTTTCTCCCACCTGAACAGGTGGTGATCAGGTCGGCGACCCCTGCGGATTCCTGGTAGTAGGTTTCGACACGGGATTCCGGGAAGAACATCTGGCCGAACTTGATGATTTCACCCAGGCCGACACGTTGGATGGCGGCGGAGGCGTTGTTCCCCCAGCCGAGACCCTCGACGAACCCACAGCCGAGGGCGACGACGTTCTTAAGGGCCCCTGCGATGGAGATCCCTGCGATGTCTTCGATGACGGAGACGTGGAAGTATGGTCTGTGGAACAAGGCTTTCAAGACACGGTGGTCGACGTCCTTGCCGTCCCCTCTGTAGTTTTTGGGGATTTGGTATGCGACGGTGGTTTCTGACCAGTTCTCCTTAGCGACTTCGGGGGCCAGGTTGGCACCTGAAAGGGCACCACATGGGATGTCGAGTTCGTCTTCGATGTAGGCGGATAGCAGTTGGACACCCTTCTTGCCAACTTCGAACCCCTTAAGACAGGAGATGGCTCTTGCGGTGGGTTTGACGTTTCCCTTCATCTGTTGGACGATCCTTGGTAAGAATTGATGTGGGATGTTGAAGATGATGATATCGGCGTCTGCGACGGTGCTTAGCAGGTCTGGGTTGGCGACCAGGTTGTGAGGCAGGTTGATATCCGGTAGGTACTTGACGTTCTGGTGTTTTGTGTTGATGATGGAGACTAGCGATTCGCCGTCGATCTTTTCGTCAAAGACCCACATGTTAACCTTGGGGTTGAACAAGTGAGGGTGGGCAGCGGTGTTTTCGGAGACGACTTTTGCGATGGTGGTCCCCCAGTTCCCTGAGCCGACGACACAGACGTTGAAGGGGGTGTCTACTTGCAGCAGGGACAGTTGCGAGTCCGACTTCTTGATTGATTTGTCTAGGATGTTGGAAGTTTGGTTTAGTCTATCTGAGGCGGGCATATTAAATTGATTTGAGTGTGGTGTGTGATGTGTTTGTTGATTTGATATGTAATAGTGTAATAGTGTAATAGGGAAAGAGGAAAGAGGCAAATATGTAAACTGGATGGGAGTGTGTTCTTATATAATAAAATATTTCACTTATCTAATTATCCGTTGTCCACTTTATCACAGTTTATCGCAGTAAGTTGTATCACGTAGTTTTCCCTTTGGCCAAAAGGGCGATGGGCCAGGGTCAAATCTGCCGGGGCGCGAGTCAGAGTTGGCTGCATTGCAGGGACAAATAATTGAGAGGGACAAATAGTTGCTTTGCAAAGGGACAAATTGTTGCAGGCAAAGAAAGGGTCAAATTTCCACTGGGTCAAATTTCAAGTGGGTCAAATTTCAAGTGGGTCAAATTTCAAGTGGGTCAAATGCGACAGGGCCAAATATGGCGGGGGAACACGGAGAAATCCGGAGGAAGGAACACGGAAGATTGCAATGGAAGATTTCAATGGCAATGGAACAAATACAACAAACAGAACAAGGGGATCTCCGCGGAAATAGAAACAGAGCAGACAGGCAGAGAGTCCGGGTGACCTGCGCACGGCCTCTTTTCTTTTTCCGTTGACACATATTTATGTTGATAGTGCCCATAGATATTTGATAGATATCTTAGATATCTTATATGATTATCAGTAGATATCAACACTACGGTAGTGCAACATCCCAATCTTGCAATAGTGTAATAGTTAATAGTGCAATATCTTAATACTGTAATTGTGCAATAGTGCAATTGCAATCTCAATATCTCAATATCTCTTGACAGGCTACGCGGACTTGTATCTCCGCACCACAGTATTCTCAGCAATATCAGCAATCTCAATATTTTCAAATACAACATCGATATTTGTATTTGATATTGATATTGATATTGATATACTCATCCATTCATATTTGAGATCTCATATTGACACACGATACCACACCAACATGAACTCGCTCTCGTCCATATTCGGCGGGTCCACAAACTTCAAAGACCTGAACGTCTCGCAATCGAATCTCTCATCCTCGAATCTCTCATCGGACGACAACCACTCGCTCAGCAACTCCAAAAGACACTCCTCCTCACAACTATCACTACACTCACTAAGCATATCAACCTCCACCCTCTCCTCTCTCAACACAAAATCTTCCACAAACAACAACAACAACAACAACAAAAACATCAAAAACAACTCGTCATCGTCGCATCCAGCCCATATCTTACAATCAAATCTACAAAATAAATATCTATACAACAAAAACACCAATGCACTCTCCAATTACAGTATCACCAAGTCCGAGATCATCGGCGAAGGCGCCTCCAGCAACGTCTACCTCATCCACTCCAAAATTCACAACAAGTCCAAAATATACGCAATGAAACTCTTCCATCCAAATAGAGTGCTCCCAAACTCGTACAACACGCACTTGCACAAAATCATCCTCGAATACTCAATCGGATCAATACTCACCCACCAAAATATCATAAACACAATAGACCTCCTCATCGACCACCAAAACAAACTCACTATGATCATTCTCGAATACTGTCCCTACGATCTAGTAGACCTCGTCATGGCGAACATCTTACACGAAACAGAGGTGAACTGTCTCTTCAAACAATTGGCCCACGCAATACACTACATGCACCAACTGGGCGTCGCCCATCGCGATCTGAAACTCGATAACTGTGTCATCACACCACAGGGCATCTTGAAAATCATCGATTTCGGTAGCGCAGTCATCTTCAAGCATTCAAACCCTTTCAAATCAAACAGCAATGAAACCTCAGGCATCGTGGGCAGCGACCCGTACCTGTCCCCGGAACTGTTGGAACCCTTGCACCGCAGATCCACCGACCCACGGCCCATCGATATCTGGGCATTGGCGGTCATGTACTACTGCATGCTCTTGAACAAATTCCCTTGGAAAGCACCAAGACTGTCCTTCAACTCCTTCAGACTCTTCTGCGAAGATCCAGACGACGAGCAGGACGTCTCAAAGGGCCCACAACGTCTACTGAGAGCATTGCCACAAGGTTCACAACACGTCATCGGGCAAATGTTGCAATTGAACCCGAGGGATAGAATCTCCATTCAACAAGTCGTACACGATAAATGGTTCCAATCAATACAATACTGTCACTACGACAACAACAACAATGGCACCCTCATCAAGCACCATACACATCATTTCATAAATAAAGAGTCGCAATCAATCATCACACAACCATATATTCATTCACAAAATAAAATTAATAAGACCCTTTCCCTATGATAAATAATACGTTATTGAAAATTTATAAATATTTAATATAATTGTATATCTTTAATAGACAAATAGACAAATAGACAAATAGACAAATAGACAACACAGCACAACGGCACAAATGGCAAAGAAACAACAAAGAATAGACGAGAATGGGACGTTGCTGATAGACCCGCCAAAGCAAGTTGGGGCCAATAAGGAAAATTATCAAAGAATCAACTATTTATACCAACTGGCAACATTCTCAAATATAATCAATAACGATATATCAATGGCAAGAATGTATAACAAAAACTTAGACTTGATTGCCAAAAAAGTTAAATGTCAAATATCACCAAATATTAAAAGAAACATTTGCAAGAAATGTAATAGATCACTTATACCATCAAGAACTTGTCAAATTAAAATTAAAAATAAATCAAAATTCAAGACTCTTAAAAATGACGATCTAGTAGTGGAATGTCAATGTGGACAATTGAAAGTATTTAGAATCGGATTACAAAGAGACTATAACCCATTCCATGAAAGAAATCTTATTCGAATGGGTCATGGCAAAGATAATAGCAAAAAACCTTCTTCTTTAAATGGGCCGTTGCAAAGATAAATAAAAGTAATAATATCAATAATAATGACATTCATATAGTCTTATATATATATACAATTTGATAGACCCTTTAATTTACTGCTTTTAAATATTTTAGTGAAACAATTTTGAAAAGTTTCTTATAAATTTGTTTCAACATTAATAACAAAATAACCAATATTCTTCCAACAAATACTCTTATAACAGGGAGACTATATTAAAAGGTTAACCACGACTAACAATATGTTTAAAGCTGGTTTGTTCCCACTAAAACAAGTGGCTAAGACAAAACTTCATAACAGTTTAATATCAAGACAATCAAAACTAGCATCCCTTCAAACTTTAAACCGTTGTATTACCACCAAGAGTACTCCACAATTACTGAGAAATAATCAATATAAAGTGACAACACCACAAGTATGGATAAATAATCAAAGCTTAAATAAAGCTCCAATTTCACAATGTTTTTTAAAACATCATTTGTTAAAACAATCTTCACAATCAAGAAAGTATCACAATCTATCAATGTTAAACCATTCCCAATCAAAAAGATTTTACAATCAAGGAAGAAATAGACCATTCCCAGAGATTACTTATTTTAGAATTAACCCAGTAACATTAATTTTTGGTACATTTCTCTCCATTGGTTTCTTCATTCTAATAATACCAATAATATTTCATCTAATGGTTCCACTTATAATTTGTGGGATCATATTCTTCCAATTTAATAAATGGAGACGTGGTTTATTTTATCAACAATTGATGAGGATATTACCAAGAAGTGACATCTTGATCCCATATAGAACGGTTAATTTACTTCAATATAGTTTCTTACCGGAAAGGATGTTAATGATGAAAGAATTCGTGAAAGATATGTCCAAATTTGGTAAATTCGAGAATAATATCAAATCAAAGACAGAAGCCATTGATTTTATTAGATTTGTGGAAACCAGAATCATGGAATCATTGGCTACAAACGAAAATGGGATAAGATCGTATCTTGTTTCTAATAGTAGTAAATTTCGTTGGTTCCAAAAGTTACAAAATAGTCCTGAATTCTCATTGAAATTAGAGACATTATCATTTAAGACATATGGACAAAAATTCGGTCAATCTAACGATATCATGCTTAGTATTCAATATCCTTTAAAATTGATCTTAAAGAATGGAAATAAATCAAAGACAGGCAATAATCAACAAATTTATTTGGGGACAGTGACATTAACCGTTCTGGATGATTCTTTTAGCAAAGGATCTAAACCAGGTTTTACATTATTAAGTGACTTGGCCAAGACCGATAGTAAGTGTAACTTGGTGATTTCTATCATCCCAGTGAGTAGCATTACAAGACCGATTCCAAAACAGTTCATTATCTCGACTTGGGGTGATTCAGGAAATACGTATCGGAATTACCATACTTCCAAGACCAAAGATGGGCATACCGAATATACAGTTCGTGACTAAACAATGTTAACATAATCTCTACAAAGACATACATATATATAATTAAATATTCATATAAATAAGCAAATAGTTAAATCAATTACCTACTTTAAAGGCATTCCCCCATAAGTGAAGCTTAATAACACTCATGGGTCTCAACTACCAGCTCATTAGCAGATATATCTAAGATGGAACTGTTCATATATGATTCATTTCTTATTGTTACCCTCAAATTTTTATCATAATAAATTTCGATATTTCAGTTTAGTTTTTTGTTTTTTTGTGTAAACAAAAAATTAAAGATATCTTTAAACATCATATGTGAGGTTTAAGATCTTGAGATTCATTACATTCCAAGGCACAAACCACCATTGAGCTAATTGAATCATCCCAGGGGACTATTAAGTGTTGCTATATTTTGTTTTGAGTCCAAATCAATAAGCAAAATATTGTTTAGTATGTCCAAATATTCACATCATTCGCGGGCACGTCTTTCGATGATGCAACAGACAGCACATGATGGTATCACAAAGACACAAGGGACGTATGGTAACGACTCTGATGAGGATGAACATGTTATTGGTCCACCAAAGTTGAGTGATTTTGGCTCTGCTTTATTGACTGATCATAATAGTACAACTTTCACAAAACTTCAACATTTAAGGCATAGTCATACAGGTAATGGTACCAAATATCCGATCAATAATAAGATACGACGCTCTGTTTCTGAATTGGATGAATCTACAAATCCAGAGATCTCTTCTCCTACATCTTCCTCGTCAATTTTTGCTAATACCATTAATCAAATTAGACCTACCAGTATGACTACAATTCAAAATAATCATAGCACTTCAGGGATTTTAAACAATGAAACAGATACATTACAAAGGCTAAAACAATCCATGATGAAAGATGAGATGGCATCAAGTGAGAAAATCCTGGAAAGAAGAAATAATCGAAGAATATCAAGAACGTCTTCCAACCATTCCACAATGAATCTTAACATATCAAATACAAAAGAAATGGAATTGTCTGGGACAATATCCAGTATTAATAATAACAATATAATAACAACATCCAACTCTAATGAAAGCTTCCAAAGACTAAAGGCTCTTCAACAAACTTTAAAAGATGAAGCCACTTCGAAATATGTGGAAAGAAGAAATAAAAGATTTTTAAACATGAAAAGAATGAGTAGATTGGGACCAGCCAAAAGAGCTTCAGAAATTGTTGGTTCGGAGATTGATCATGCATCAACCACTTCGGAATCGAGTATCAATCACATTAGTGAGCAAGTTGATATCAAGCATATGGGAAATGAATCTAAACCAACTATTGATTATTCAAATATTGAATTTGGTGATTTAAATCCATTACAGTATCTTAAGAAACATAATATTCCTACTACAGAATTACCACAAATTGCCAAGATATACTTTCAAAATCAAAAAAAGGGTAATCGTGCCCATGCAATTAGAAAGAGGTCAATGACTCCCATGGGGACGCAAAAGAGATTCAATGAAACAGATGATATTAATAGAGATTTGATAAGATCAAAAACCGAATCAACATCAGATACTCATGATAAAGAAAATATTGGGGTTCCAAATGCAGATCATAATGACGATAGAAAATCCAAGAAACGTGAAGCGTTGGCAAATATTCAATTGAATAAGAAAGAACCTGAATTTAAAAGAATGAAAAGTGATCCAGAACAATTAAATCAAATGGCTGTTCAAGAAGAGGTCAAAGTAGTTGATGAACTTCATAAGGTTAAACCTGTTAAGAAAGTTGAAATCCAAGAACCTACTGCATCCAAACGTTATCATAGACACGAAAACAACAGTAGCTCTAACAATAATAGAAATCCGATTATCCTAGTGAATGATACTGAATATGAAAAGGTGGAATTACTAGGACGTGGTGGTTCATCAAAAGTTTACAAAGTTAAAGGTCCATCAAATAAAGTATATGCATTGAAAAGAGTTGCCTTTGATGAATTCGATGATTCCTCTATTGATGGTTTCAAAGGTGAAATTGCTCTATTAGAGAGATTAAGAAATAAAGATCGTGTTGTGCAATTATTCGATTATGAAATGAATTCTGGTGTACTATATTTAATTATGGAATGTGGTGACTATGATTTATCTTATATTTTAAATCAAAAGTTGAAAGCGCCAATGGATATCGAATTTATTAGATATTATGCGAGAGAAATGATTAAATGTGTCAGCATAGTTCATGATTCTGATATTGTTCATTCGGATTTAAAACCTGCAAATTTTGTATTTGTAAAAGGTATGTTAAAGATTATTGATTTTGGTATTGCTAATGCTGTACCAGATCATACAGTAAACATATACAGAGAAACACAGATTGGTACACCAAATTATATGGCTCCTGAAGCCTTAGTGGCCATGAATTATACAAATGATAATAGTGGTCAAACGGGCAATAGATGGAAAGTTGGGAAACCTTCAGACGTTTGGTCTATTGGCTGTATCATATATCAAATGATTTATGGTAAACCACCCTATGCTGGCTTTCAAGGTCAAAATAGATTATTGGCGATTATGAATCCAGAGGTGAAAATCATGTATCCAGATAAAACGTCCAAAGACGAAATTGTTCCACGTTCTGCCATTGATTTAATGAAAGGTTGTCTTCATAGGGATCCAAATAAAAGATTGACTACAGTTGAAATGTTGCAAACTGGCTTCTTCAATCCAATTATGGTCTCTGAATCATTCATAAGAAATTTAATTAAAAATGCCGTATATTTTGGTTGTGAACAAGGTGAAGTCTCTGATGGTAAAATCGAAGATTTAGCCAATGATGTTATTAGTCGATTAGGAGAATTTAAAATATAAAATCATTACGTATAGAATATATAATATATTATTTAATTTAAAAGCTGTCATATTAAGGTGTTTGTTTTGGCATTAGGTGTGATATTGAAAACAAAAAAATATCTTTTAACCTTTGATAAAAGTTTGGAGAATAGGTAGACATAAGAGTTGAGGATGGGGGGTGTTGTACTAATCAACTTTAATATTTTCATAGAATTCAAAGAATCACTGAACAGCTAATTTTATTTATTTTAGCATTTGTTCTTGCTTTTTGCTCGTACTGATCAAACAGCAAACTTTTAAAGAAAAATATAAAATGTTTTATTTGTCAAATCTTTGGACTTGTGTTATTACATACAATTGACTTTGTTAGATCACAATATGTGTATCAATATATGGGAAATATTTCATCATAACTTTTGTTCCAAGAGCACCTCATCAAGTTGAAGTCTTTCTATACTAAAACTTCGTACAGCTTTCCATCTACAATCAAAGAACCAAACTACTATTTCCTTCCCAATTTCAATTACTTACTCTTGGTTTCTATATATGTTATATACTTTTTCCACAGATATTGCACTGGGTTTTCATCCAATAATAACCCCCAATTATGGCAGAGATTTCACTTTGCCGTAATTTGCTAACATTTTTGCAAGAGAGGCATATGTGAATAGCATTTTACGCCCACTTGATTGACAATTACAGCCACATACAACAGTAGATACTTACAGGAATGCAGTTACTCACCAGTGATTACAACAAACTATTTGTCTTGCCAGACCCTTCTTGGATTTTGTCAGCAAGTGTTTATTTAAATTTGATTATTCAAAACTCAAATTTAACAATTTGAAGAAACGTAGCGAATTCAATGGTTTAGAGACAGAAAGATCCACTGTAGGATAGACATTTAAGAGCCACCGACCAATGCAAAGATATTTGGAAGTGTTAGGAAAAAGATTACCACAGGGCTTCAAACAATTGCAACCATCGAAACATGATAATATCATCATTTCAATGTCATCAGGGGTGGATTCATCTGTGTCAGCCGCCCTATACTCTTCGTTCCCCAATGCTCGAGGAGTGTACATGAGGAATTGGTCTAATAAAGAAAACGATGGGAAAAATTGTGACGAGAAAGATTGGAAAGATGCTGAGAATGTTGCCAAATATTTGAATCTTCCTATTGATATGGTTAATTTCGAGAAAGAATATTGGATTGATGTCTTCGAGCCAATGCTAACCAATTATGAGTTGGGGGTAACACCGAATCCTGATGTGTTGTGCAATAGATATATTAAATTTGGATCATTGAAAAGAAAATTAGATGAGCAATATGGTACGGATAATTATTGGCTTGTCACTGGTCATTATTCTAGAATATTACAAAATGTTGCCACTACACAATTCGAGCTTTTACGTGGGCTTGATACAGGTAAAGATCAAAGTTACTATCTATCTCAAGTGAACCCTAGTACCTTAAACCAGGTATTGCTACCGATGGGCCACTTCAATAAGAAAGAGGTGAGGTCTATAGCACAAGACTTAAAATTACCAACAGCTGAAAAGCCTGATTCACAAGGGATATGTTTTGTTAACAATTCACAACAGGGGAAATTCAAATCATTCTTAAAGGAGTACTTGCCCATTGAAAAGGGTAATGTTATTACTATCGATCCAGTAACTGGGAACAAAACTGTCTGGGGCCAACACAATGGTCTTTGGTCTTATACATTAGGGCAAAAAATGGGGCTTGCCATGCCACAAGGTGATCCTAAATATCGTGGTACATGGTTTGTAGCAGAGAAACTGAAAGACACTAATGAGATTGTAATTGTTCAAGGCAGAGAGAACAAGAAGCTTTACCGTGATAACGTCTTTTTGAAGAATATGACGTGGTTGGTGCGAGACAATCCTCTCCAGCTAATACAAGACTCTGTCAAGAAAGGTTCACTGTTCATGCAATACCGCTCTCTACAAGATCCAATTCTCATAGAAAAATGTAACATATGCCGGGACCAAGAAAACGGTGGTCAATTGGAATTGATTTTGAAAACATCTCAAAGAGCAATGGCCCCGGGACAATACGGCTGCTTATACATACAAGATCGTATCATTGGAAGCGGAACAATTGTATCCGAATAGAAGACATGATAACGACAATGAACAATTGAATGTCAGCAAAATTTGCAATTTCGTCCATTAGTTTCGATCGAAATCGAACAATAATCCACCGCCCACAATAGCAGGCTCTCCACTTTCCCCATTGCATCCCATCCATTCTCGATGGTGCCGTGTTCTGGGGACAATACTCGACAATATATCGCAGGCATTTTCGATAATACATTGCCTTCTTTCTCCGGTTATCTGTCTCGATACGTCGTCCATCGCGACGATTAACTGCATCTTTCTTTTTTTTTGTGTCAAAAACAAAATATTTTTTCTTCTGAAATTTTTTTAAGATTTTTGAAAATTTAAGATCCAGCGTTTTTTTTTTTTTCCCTGACGAAGGCAAGAGAGAACTTCTAATTTAAAGATAACTGAAGTAATTCCTTTTTATTAGTAGGCCCAGGTGGTTTTTTCTTGTTTTGTATCACCTATCAGTCCAGTTCACTAAAGCTACCGAACAACAACGTTGACGTTAGCCACAAGTATTGTGGTCTATCATATATTTCAAGACAAAATATCTCCAATAAGGATACTCACGCATTCATAGACATCTCATTAATAAAACTATTCCTTTCAATAATTTTAATCTTTATTTTTGTTATAGTTCATACCAATAATAATAGCATAGATATATATAGTTACCAAACTAGTAATATCATCATAGGTGTACTCTGTCAAAACAACAAGATATAGAATTAAAGCCACACCTTTCGGTATTCACAATAATAATACATTTTGAATCCAATTTATGAGTATATTGAACCAAAATAATATATCGATTTTTTTCAACACATCTATAACTATAGTTCTGCATCTTAAACGCATCGAATATTTGAATATACCAAATTCAATTAATAAAATATATCGACACTTAACTAGAGAATAATTCACTAAAAAGACAGAAACAAACTACAAAACACAAACTTAATCGACAAGGGTCCTCTCCCTTTCTCCCCTTTCAATCATAATATCCAACAACACTAACATAATTCAAATGAAAGAGAAGCTCAACACCACTTCATTAAACATTGCGTTAGGTTTACCAGGGTTGTCCTCCGTTCTTACTGATTCGCAATTAAAACGAGTCAGAACTGTTGCAGTCGTTTCTTCTGGTCTTTCGCTGCTTGTGGGACTGTTTGCAATCTTTTGCATATACAACTACGATCACAGAAAAAAACTGTTTAGACATGATCTGATTTTCTTCCTGATTATTTGTGATTTTATCAAATCTTTTATTTTATTACTTTATCCAATCATTATATTGATTTACGCAAACCTTTATACATACCCACCAATGATTCAAACTTTAGGATGGTTTACCCAATTTGCCACTGAAGGTTCAGATTTTGCTATTGGATTCTTTGCCATACATTTTGCTTTATTGATTTTTAAGCCAAATTGGAAATGGAAAAATCAGAAGAGCGGGAACATGGAAGGTGGCCTTTATAAATATAGAAATTACATTTGGCCAACTACTTTGCTTGTTCCAGCTATCATGGCTTCATTAGTGTTCATTGATTATAATGTCATTTATCATGTCGATCCATCTACTGTTAACATCATTATCAGAAATACTGAAATAGCCAAATATTTCAGACCTAGACGTGGAGGCTATAAACCATGGAGTGCTTGGTCCTATCTACCTGCAAAACCAGTATGGTACAAATACGTCCTATCATGGGGTCCAAGATATTTTTTAATTTTAATGATTATTGCGATTTATGTCTCCATTTATGCTTATGTTCTAAGAGAAACAAGAAAAATTAAGGAACAATACCATGAAATTAGTAACTCTGGACAGAATAATGAAGCAGACTTAGAAAACCAATTACCATGGTTTAAAAGAAATGTATCAAATCCTTTCTTCAAGACATTAAATTTCTTAGGATTACTCATAACTTTTAAATTAGACATGATTGGTGATGATTCTATAGAGTCAAGAAGATCGTTTTCCATCATTACCAGTTATGGCAGAAATAATAGTCAACAAGATAGTGTTACAGTGAAACCTATTCAACCTTTAAATCCAATAATTAATAATAACCAAAACAATAATGATGATCATAAAGAGCACAATGTACTAAAATCATTAAAATCTTTTGATTTCAAAAATGCAACCACTACAGGCGGCAGTGGTGGAGATGAACCGAACTACCCACCAAAAGAAGTCGCGATAACTAATAATAATAATAATAATAACACCAACGAGTTTGGTTTACCAAATACACGTAATTCCTTAAAGAACGGCATCACAGAAATGACAGAGAATGGAAGCACTATTTCTTCCATGTCAACTCATGACAACGATACGTCTTCTGATGATATCCACCTACAAGAGAGAGCTCAAAGTCATCTTAGAAATGATGACGTTGAAAAACTGGATAATAATGAACCCCATACTGCTAATAATACCAATCCAAATAACAATGCTAATGGTGACAAAGACAACGTTATGTTTCAAAAGATGGATACAGGGGAACCTGCTGCTAATATCGCTGAGTTACAAAATCAATTTCGTAAACAAAATTATGCCAATATGAAGAAAAGGAGAGCACAAATTCAAAAAAATTTGAGAGCTATTTTCATTTACCCATTTTCATATATTTTAATCTGGACTTTCCCCATCATCGCAGATATTTCCCAATCACATCATGAAGTATTGTACGGCCCGATTTTGTGGTTAACTTATATTGACACTTTTATTCGCCCTATGAGTTGTTTGGTCCATTCCTTTGTCTTTATTTTCAAAGAAAAGCCTTGGAAATATTCTTGGGATAAAGTCGAAAGTAAGGCTCTTATGGATAGATATATGCTAAGAGGTGAAATTGGCGAAGATGAAATGGATAAATTATGCCAAAGCAGTGCAGGGAAACGGGGTTGGTATTATAGATCTACTTGGAATAAGAAGAAATGCTGGAAACATCAAAACAATCCAATCAAACTTACTTGCTGGTATATTGGAAAATTTTTCCACGCTATTTTCCATTTGAAGAAACCAAATTACTATGATAACTGTAATGATGATTTATATTGGAATAGATACTACTATTTGGATAGGGGTGCAGGCTATCCCAGATCATATATTGGATTATCATCTGATTCTGGTGCAAGTTCTAATGCCAGTACATTTAATAACCATCATCCAGCAACGGATAATAAAGGGTCACCCCATTCATCTAGACACCACTTGGAAACCATTTCTCATAATCGCGCTTCTCATAATTCAAGTAGGAATAGTCAAAGCCATTACACCAATCATACTGAAATTGTAACAAGTCCAGAGGTAAGCGTCCCATGGCATTGGAGATTATTACATATTTTACCAATGTTGGGTGGGATTGATCTAGATGAATTGAACAGAGCTGTTAGACTGAGATATACCAATGACGATGACGATTTTGTTATTCCTGGGCTATCCTTTGTATTGAACACTCCTGGGGATAGGAAGAAATCTATCTCTACTGCTACTAATAATAAGAAAGCTAATATTCCAAATAATAATTTTAATAATTCTAGTAGTCGTATTTCTAATACTAAGACTAAAAACTCGTATTTAAAGAGCGATGGTAGTGGAAAATCTTCCTCTCAAGCAGGTCATCATATTGGTAATCGTACCTCTTTTGCATTAAACAACACACAAAATAACAAATCTACAGCTGGAAAGTCAAATAACCAAACAGAAAACAGTCCTGAAGTTGATCTTCTAGACTTTTTAAATGATCCCTCCGAGTTATGATTGATTGAAACTACACTCAAATTTCTCCTTTCTCATTCAAACGTTCATTACAAAGTTTGTGTTCTATTTTTTTTGCATGCTTTACCAGTTTATTTTATGAACCTTTTGGGTTCGTTTTTTAAACCATCTTTTATGGCTTTATTGCTGTTATTTTATAGCATATTCTTTTTCACATTTTTTTTCTTATATTAACCCACAGAGGTTAACCTTTATAGCAACTAAATAGATTTTATATAATAATTACTAATAAACTTTATAAAATTAACCTGTTGCTGTTGAGCTTTTGACCAAATCTCAGGATTTTGGATTTTATTATTCTCGTTATCAAGCTATTCTTAATAAGCGTGTTTTTTTTTTCCAATTTATGATTTTAACTTTCTTATTCTTGTAGATATCGAATGGTTTATCTTTGTTAAGGAGAAAGCGTTGATGCTTAAACCATCAGGCATTGTTATTAGGATATCAAAGATAACAACAAGAATATCCACAAGAGGAATGAGCCAGTCCTCTAATTTTGCTACTCGTTTGAGTGAAGAAATTGAACAAGCCAAGAAAGTGCAAGAAACTAAACATAAGAGAAGAAAAATTACAGACAAACAACTTCGAGACAGCAATGGTTTCAAACTTCGTATTAACAATTCATTGAGTGGGAAGAATAAACAAAACGAACCAGAATATGAAGTGAAGATCGAAAATAACTTAAGAAAGATCCTACCGTACTATTTCACTTACAAGACTTTTTGTAAATTAAGATGGAGAGATAAGAACTTATTAGATGTTTTCACCAGTGAATTCAGAGACAGAAGTAAAGAATATTATCGTGAGGCTATTGAAAAGGGTTCTGTGTATTTGGATGATGAACCTGCTACTCTAGATAGTGTGATTAGAAATGGTCAATTAATCTCTCATAAGTTGCATAGACACGAACCTCCGGTGACCGCCACCCCAGTTAAGATCGTACACCAAGATGATAATATATTGGTGATTGATAAGCCGAGTGGTGTTCCAGTGCATCCAACTGGGAGGTATCGTTTTAATTCTGTCACAAAAATGTTGGAAAAGGAACTAGGGTTCACAGTTCATCCATGTAACAGGCTAGATAAACAAACAAGTGGGCTAATGTTCTTGGCCAAGACTCCGAAGGGTGCTGATGAAATGGGAGATCAATTAAAAGCTAGAGAAGTGTCAAAACAATATATTGCCAGAGTTGTAGGCGAATTTCCGATTGAAGAGATCACGATTGAAAAACCATTGAAGACTTTGGAACCTCGTGTGTCGTTAAATGCTGTTTGCACGGACGATGATAAAGATGGTAAACATGCCAAGACGGTCTTTAAACGTATCAGTTATGATGGTAAGACGAGTATTATTACATGTAGACCATTGACAGGGAGACAACATCAAATCCGTGTTCATTTACAGTATTTGGGTTTCCCTATTGCCAATGACCCAATCTATTCCAATCCTCATATTTGGGGTCCAACATTAGGTAAAAATGGGGAAGCTGATTATGACAAGGTTATCCAGGATTTATACGAAATTGGTAGATCAAAACCTGCTCAGAGTTGGTTCTTCCCCGACGCTCAAGGCGAATCCTTGAAAGAAGAGAAATGTTCAGTTTGTAAGACTGATTTATTCACTGATCCAGATCCAAATGATTTGATTTTATGGTTGCATGCTTACAAATATGAATCGAATGTAGAAGAAGAGACTACTGGTAAGAAGAAATGGTCATATAGAACCGAGTTTCCAGACTGGGCTCTTGAACCTCATCGTAAATATATGGAAATGGCCATTTTAGAAGCTGATAAGTGTGGCCCAACTAAAACTGCATTCAGTGTTGGTGCTGTGTTGGTCAATGGGAATGAAATTTTAGAAGTTGGTTATTCAAGAGAATTACCAGGAAATACTCACGCAGAGCAATGTGCTTTGGAGAAATATTTTACCAAAACAGGCAAGAGAGATGTTCCACCAGGAACTATTATCTACACAACCATGGAACCATGTTCATTTAGACTAAGTGGGAATGAACCATGTGTACAAAGAATTATGTCACTGAATGGTAACATTCAAACAGTCTTCGTGGGTGTCTTAGAACCGGATACTTTTGTTAAGAATAATACCAGTCTTTCTTTGCTAGAAGATTCCAGTATAAATTATATCCAGATCCCTGGTTATGAAGAACAATGCACTCTTATCTCATTCAAGGGCCACGAAGAAGATATGAATAAATAGGGCTTGAGCCAGTCACCTATTTTGTATATAATGTCATGTATAATTACCAAATTTTATCATTGGAACCTTGAAGCATTACACACTATTCCATAAATTATCAATGCTACTCATTCACATAAAGCAATCATAGCCTTTAGGTGGATGATCTTTGGAAGGTTTCGCTTATATTTTGTATGGGTCGTTGCGAGTGACTACCGCTCGAGACAGTTTGAATCAACATTTGAAAGATTGAAAGATTCGTATTGCTAGAGATCAAACCGCATTACACCAAACAGCGTAGACAAACAACCATTAGCAAATCCAATTGAACTATGTCAAGAAGAAAAGGTGCTGTTAGAACTAAACCAGCTCCCATTGCCGTCAAAAATGTGTCAAAGCCACTAACTTCAAAGGAAAATACCCATTTCCTAGAAGCTTTGAAACTTTACGAAGGTAAACAGTTCAAGAAATCTATTAAGTTATTAGATGGGATCCTTAAAAAGAATGCTAAGAATCCAGACACCTTAGCCTTGAAAGGTTTAAATCTACAATTTTTAGGTGAACAATCTGAAGGTAGTATTTACATGACTCAAGCCATTAAATTAATCGAAGGCACTCATGCTTCTGCCATCTGCTGTCATGTCATGGGTATCTACATGAAGGCAACTAAGGATTATGTTGAAGCTATCAAATGGTTTCAAGCTTCCATGGACAACGGCTCTGCTAATCAACAAATATACAGAGATTTAGCCTCTTTGCAATCTCAAATTGGTGATTACAAGAACGCTTTAGTCTCCAGAAAGAAGTACTGGGAATCATTCCTAGGTTACAGAGCTAATTGGACCGCCTTAGCTATTGCTCAAGATTTAAATGGTGAAAGACAGCAAGCTATCAACACTCTATCTCAATTTGAGAAAATGGCTGATGGCAAAATCACTGATGCTGAAAAATTTGAACACAGTGAATGCTTAATTTACAAGAATGATATCATGTACAGAAATGCTGGCTCTGATAAGGATAAACTAGAAAAGGTCTTGAAACATTTAAATGATATTGAACCAAAGGTTAGTGATAAATACTCTGTCTTGGAAAAAAAGGCTAACATTTACATGAAGATGGGCCAGTTCAAAGAAGCTTCTATTGTTTACAGAACTCTAATTAAAAGAAATCCAGATAACTTCCATTACTATAAGCTATTAGAAGTCTCGTTAGGTATTAAGAACAACAATAAGTTAAGAAAACTTCTTTATGAAAAATTGTCTACATTTTATCCAAGATGTGAGCCACCAAAATTCATTCCATTAACCTTTATCAAAGATGAAGGTGAATTGTCCAAGAAATTAGAAGCCTATGTCATTCCGCAATTAAACCGTGGTGTTCCAGCTACATTTTCCAATGTTAAACCATTATATCAAAAGAGATCTCAATTAG
The DNA here is from genome assembly GCA_033807795.1 of Monosporozyma servazzii. NCBI lineage: Eukaryota > Fungi > Ascomycota > Saccharomycetes > Saccharomycetales > Saccharomycetaceae > Monosporozyma > Monosporozyma servazzii. Next base: position 95,247 of record CP138596.1, on the reverse strand, counting down.
TTCCTAAACTAATCGAAACCATTGTCCTATCTCATTTAGAATCTATTAACGTGGAAGAATCTCCAGTTCCATATATTTGGACTTGTTATTTCCTTGCTCAACATTTCCTTTTCTTAAAGAATTTTACCAAGGCTCAAGAATACATCGATATGGCTATTAAACATACTCCAACTTTAGTTGAGTTCTATATCTTAAAGGGTAGAATATTCAAACATCAAGGGGAACTCGTAAAAGCCGCTGAAGTTGTGGATGAAGGTAGACAATTAGATTTACAAGATAGATTTATTAATTGTAAAAGTGTCAAATATTACCTTAGAGCCAACAATATTGAAAAAGCTGTTGAAGTTGTTTCTCTTTTCACCAAGAATGAAAACTCTGTTAATGGTGTTAAAGATTTACATTTGGTGGAAGCTGCTTGGTTCATTGTTGAACAAGCCGAGGCTTATTATAGATTATACCTAGATGAATCCAAGAGATTAATCACTCTGAACAAAGAATTGACAGAAGTAGATGAAAAGGATGAAGCTAAAAAGAATGATTTAGCCCAACAAGTTAAAGATTGCACTTGGAATTGTAACAAATACCAGGGTCTTTCAATCAAGAGATTTACTGCCATTTCCAAATTCTATCAACAATTTGAAGATGACAAATTAGATTTCCATTCCTACTGTATGAGAAAGGGTACTCCAAGGGCTTACCTAGACATGTTGAAATGGGGTGACAAAATTTACACGAAACCAATGTATGTTCGTTCTATGGAGGGTGCTTCCAAGATCTATTTTGAAATTGATACTAATCAAAAGGTCACTCAAGCTAAAATTGCTCAAGGTGAAGAGCCTGTAATTATTAGTAACAAACAGTTGAAGAAGGAAGCTGCTGCGTTACATAAACGTCAAGAACAAGAAAAGAAATCCGTTATGGCTTATTCTGAAGATCAAGATAATGATCCATTTGGTGACAAAATGATTCATACCAAGCATCCATTAAGGGAGTTTGACGAGACATTTTACAGCCAATACAATAAACAAGTTAGGGATGATGAACGAGATTGTTTATTGGACTTCGAATACAATTACCGCATTGGCAAATCAGCTTTATGTTTAGGCTCTATGAGTAAATTGAATGCAAGAATCCCAGAAGGCAGTTCTCCACAAGCTTCCGCTATCATTGCAGTAATGGCCACAATCTTGTTGAAGGCCGCTAAGGAAGGCCAATTCGATGAAGTTGCCAAGATGGTAGCTCTCAAGTCTCTTGAAACTCAATACAATGGATTGATCTCTTTAGAGCAAACCGATTTCCAAGAATTTAATGATTTAGTTGAAAAATATCCAAGTTTATCGACCAATTTAATCATTTTACAATTCATGTACAGATTCCCAACTGTGTTCGACCAAACCAAGGTCAAATCCATGATTATTAATGCTGCTGCCACCTTGGATCCGTACGGCCAATTCCAAATCTTGAATTATACACTGGTCTAAATAGCAACTTCATCGGGATATATATATATATATAAATCTTTGTATAGAATCTGACTTTAATATAAACATTTTCAAAATTTAGAAACCTTTTAGATCCCACAGCGATGACTACATTCAACTTATAGAAGTTGACAGAACTAGCGACTACAATAAAGCAAATAATACCCATGAATACAATCCCAGAAACATTATCATCATCAGTGAAATCAAATGGTAGTAGCCAAACTGTCCACAGTGACAGGAAACGTAGAGATAATATAAACGATAGAATACAAGAATTGTTGGCTCTAATACCAAGAGAATATTTTTATGAAAACTCCACCTCTGCTACCAGTACAACGTGCAATAACAGCAACGGAGAAGAGTCAGTAGTGGACACCCCTGGTAGTGCTGTGGGGACACCGAGGTCGAAAGGGACCGGTACCAAGGATGGGAAACCTAACAAGGGACAAATCTTGACTCAAGCAGTTGAATATATCACAAGCTTACAAAACCAAGTAGATAGCAAGAATCGTGAAGAGGTAGAGTATATGTTACAACTATCGAAATTAGCCAAAGCTGCTGGTGTCACCATAACAGATATCAATCTTGAAAATACAAGTGCTGAAGTAGAGTTAGGTCATATTGGAGTCGGTCCATTAGGAGGGTCGGCCTCTTAATGATTACTTCCTTGCTGAAAGTGGATATAAAACCATATCATCACCACCAATACACACATATATACATACATATGTGTGTGCTAATGATGTTAATTCATATAATACGATGCTATTTATTTATTCTATAATTTTTCAATCAAAAAGCTTTAAATAACAAAACAGTTTAAATAAACTTGACCCAAGTCACATCAAAAGAGTGATAATAGGTACTTACAGACGATCCTGGAGTTTATTTCTGGTTTGATATACGATGGTCGCCACAAATTTGGGTCAAGGGACCAGCTCTGGCAAGTTAAACAGGGTCCAGCATGAGAAAGTTGAAGAAGGTATAGAATCGATGATGCCAGTAGTGCCAGTGAAACCAGTGGGTATTGCCAAAAATCTTTCAAACGGGAAGTATGTATTTCCCAATATTGCCAAAGAAGATATATGGAATGCTAGAATGTTTTTGAAGTATTACGGTGTGAGAGAATTTTTAGATAAATTTCTTCCCAATGAATTGAACTCATTATATCTATATTTCTTGATTAAACTACTTGGATTTGAATCCAAGGATAGATTATTAGTTAAATTGGTGGAAGCTAATGTGGAAGCCCAAGTGGCACCAGAGTTTCAATACACGTACACTAGTATCGATGATCCATTAGAGAAAAAATACACTGTTAAATTGATCAAAGATCTACAAAAGGCCATGAATAAGATCTTGTCGACTAGAATGAGACTAAACAATTTCTATACAATTGATCATTTTGTTGCCAGATTACAAAAGGCTAAAAATATCATTGTGTTAACTGGTGCTGGTGTATCCACTTCTTTGGGTATCCCGGATTTCAGATCATCTGAAGGGTTTTATTCAAAGATAAAACATTTGGGTCTTGAAGATCCTCAAGATGTGTTCAATTACGAAATATTTATGAGAGATCCATCTATTTTCTATTCTATAGCCAATATGGTGTTACCACCTGAAGGTAACTATTCAATATTGCATAGTTTCATTGCTATGCTTTCTGAAAAGGGTAAATTATTAAGAAACTATACACAAAATATTGATAATTTAGAATCATATGCTGGTATTCCCAGATCTCAACTTGTGCAATGTCATGGTTCGTTTGCCACAGCCTCCTGTGTCACATGCCGTTGGTCATTATCTGGTGAAAAGATCTTTGGTAACATTAGAAGAGTAGAATTACCTCTATGTCCTTACTGTTTTAAGAAAAGGAAACAATTAATGGATACTTATAAGAAAAGGCGTAATGGATCAACAACCCAATCCGGGGATGAATCTGAAGAGGGAACTGATTGGCCTGCATCAGTCGATGAAAGCACAATCAAATCGTATGGTGTATTGAAACCTGATATTACATTCTTTGGTGAAGCATTACCAACAAAATTTCATAAATCATTAAGAGAAGACATTTCCAAATGTGATATGTTAATCTGCATTGGTACCAGTTTGAAAGTTGCCCCAGTGTCTGAGATTGTTAACATGATCCCTGTCAGTGCCCCACAAATCTTGATCAACAGAGCCCCTGTGAAACACGCTGTCTTTGATTTATCACTATTAGGATATTGTGATGACATTGCAACATTAGTGACCAAAAAATGTGGATGGGAGATCAAGCATCCAGAATTCAACACAAATAAGAACAAGAACTTTGAACTCCAGGAAAAAGAGAGAGGTGTGTACGATGTAGCCACCACGGTGTGAAAACCATCCATCCATCTTTGTATATATATACATATAGATATCTATATGTTTCATTGAATTGAGACGAAGTAATTTATAAAATTAAACACATTTTGAAAAGTTTTAAAGCGTTAAAGATTGTTTGAGACTGATGTAATGAGGAAGAAAGTACTCGAAGCTACGAGGGGACAGCAGCAATCATGGATTACCATAATAGAGCAGGTTCAAAGAAAGGTGGTGGTGGGATTGCCACTGACTCCCAATTCAATACTCAAAGGCGTAAACAGGTCGAAACTTTATTAAGCGACCAACAAGCGATTCCATTTACATTCCAATCTCCAAACGATGGTGATGAAATTGCTAATAATGCCTCTAGACAAAACCCGTATATTTACAAGAATCATTCAGGGAAACTGGTTTGTAAATTATGTAACACTATGCATATGTCTTGGACCAGTGTGGAACGTCATTTACAAGGTAAGAAACATGGATTAAATGTGATAAGAAGAAACAATACTTTGGGGGAAGGAAAACTAGGTGGAACCCATGGTCTAGGTGGTGGAGACTCTAAATCTGCATTAGAATTGCAAAGGAAAGTGGAAGCGATGAAATTGGAATTGACATATACTAGTGGACGGCCTAAATGCAGTGTAGTGAATATAAAGGATCCAGCGACAGGCTTTACTGGTATTGCTATGCGAGTGAAATACGGGAATCCTGCCTCCATTGCAGATGTGGAAGCATATCCACCATTCTTACGAGTCGTTACTGGTTTGGAATTACAGAATGCCAAGGATAGAGATAAGAAATTCATAGTCATTGCATATCCACCATACGAAAACGTTGCATTAGAAATCCCATCTTTCAAAAAAATGATTGGTGGTGTAAACCATCCAGCAAACAATGATGAAGATAATCAAGTGTTTGTGGACGAATTGAATCATGATTGTATCTTTTGGGATTCTGAAAGTCGCACTTTTTTCATTCAAGTATATTTCAAGAATGATTCACCACAGGGGGAAGCTGTTGATACCACTGAATAGATACTGCCGATGAGTGCCAATCAAACCGCCACCGAACAGTACACGTTACGGTAGCCTATGGAGTCAATAAATCGTAAGTCGATGAGTGTGTTCTGTATTCAACCGGGTAATGGCTGTCTTTAAATAACTTTTCAAACTTTCAAAGTGAAACTTTCAGATATTTATTTGATCTGCTAATAAGAAACCTACCATTGAATAAAAGAGGGTTGAGGAAAGGGGAAGACCACAGCAACAAATCCAATGAGCGAGCCAAATAGAAGTGAAGTTAGTCCCGAGAAGGTCATAAGAACGCAGGAGAGACTTTCTGCAATGATCGAGTCCCTGGAAGAGGTGAATCATGATATGATCTCGGAAGATCAAAATCAAGATCAAAATCAAGATCAAAATCAATATCAAGATCAAAATCAAGATCAAAATCAAGATCAAGAGGATATTCAATCCATATCTTCAATGTCTTCGTCGGATCAATTTGAACCGCTGAGACCTCCACAATTGGATTCTAAATCTATACACACTCCACCAGATCAGCAACTACCATCCTCATCCTCGATATCCTTCGAGAGCGATAATAATAACAATGACGCTGTTAACTATACGGCCTCTAATAATACTAATAATACAGAAGCCAATTCTGAAATAAAGTTTCTTCCACCACCAATATATGCACTAAATAGTTCTTCTGTGGAGACAAGTCCCACGTCAACACAAACTCGTAATAATAGTAATATCACTGACAACAGGTTCAGTATGATGTCAGATTATTCTGGAGTAATTCATGAGGGTACTGAAATATCATATGTAGTGAAGAATCAAGAACTAGAATCGATCAAATCGGCATCCTCATCAGAACCAATAATACAGAATGACGTAGTGATTAAACAAATTAAAAATGCAAAACCTGTAAGTAGGTTTAATTCATTACGTTCCACTGAAACTCCAAGTAAACCACCCAGAGGTAACTTAAAATATCATTCTGATCCATTATTATTGATTCATGATCAAACTAGAGAGAAATTCAAGGAATTATCTATTGGATCTTCGATACCCACAATACGAAATGATAATGATGTTACACCAGGTGATGATAATACTGATTCATTTTCGATCCAATCTAGTGTGATACCCCCATTAACCACTACGACAGGATCACAAGATAAGTTCATTGAACCCACCAGATCAGAGATAAACAATAATATTATTCCTACCGTGCCACCAAGAAATAAGAATCGTCCAAGAACTGTTATATTTGACGAAGATGATTCGCCTTCAATCACACAACAAACATCACCAAAAAGATCTCAAAAGAGACAACAACAATTCAAAAATAACAGTAATCATAGTAATAATCATAATAATAGTCATACTAGTAATAATAGCAAAGACTTTAATGCACACACAATATCTCAATTATTATCAATGACAAATGGTACATTAATCGGATCTGAATTCCAAGATTTACCAATTCCAGTTGAAGAGAAAAAATCGTTAGAAAGATTAGTGGACAGTCTATCCAGATTAACAGCAGACATGGTCTTAGACCCAGAGAGATACGAGGAGGGATTGAAAAGGTTGAAAAATGCTATCCGGGCTTTAGAAGGGTTCAAATAGATTCAATCATTTACTTTATATAGTTTCGTTTTACGTATATTTATTAATATTTTGACATTAATATATTTCAATGTTTAATAACTTTTCAATTACTATGTTTTAAGTCACTTTTGAAACAGAACAAGACAAACGTAATAGCCATCCAAAAAGTGTTGATCGCTACAATTAAATCAATAAATGTTACTGAGACGATATTGTATTAATCACAGTGTTAAACAAGTTCGTTGGATCCATTCCACTAGAGCATTTCAATTAAGAAATACATCAGTGAGAGGGAACCTAGCTCAAAACATTAATCAAAACAAAGCGGTAATAGCAGAAGAAGACGATGAAGAACCAACAACATCACACCATATTGCTCATGAGACTAGTATCCAAGAAAGAACGCTTTTCAATAAAGTATTTGAGAGTATGGAACAAAAGAAGCAAAGTAGTGCGAAAAAAGGAAATGATTACGTTGTATCGATGGATAATATAAAAGATCAACACAGATCCAACAGTGCCATTGATCAGGATGATTTAACGGTTTCTTTTGGTAAGTATGATGAGCTAAAGACCTTTTATGATGAAATGGATCAAAAACCGTTTGAGTTCCAGGATTCTAATATTGATTCATTGTTAAATAGTTTCAAAAGTCATAAGAAGGATTCCATGGATCCACAAAAACCTAGTCCCACTATTAATAAAAACGGTGAATTACCAATCTTCAAGTTCTTGGATGGGATAGAACATGAATTATCACAAATCAAGAAGAAAACATTGGAATCATCAAAGGAGAATATTACTATAAAGAGAGATCGGAATATGGAGGTTACACTATCTGACGCAGATAAGGAACGGATTGTACACGAAGAGAGGTACAAGTCTGAATTGAAACGGGTCTTATCACCATATATGAGATATTTACATGATAATATCATCAAGAATGATTACGATATGTGGAAATATTTCCAATCTATTTTATCGACATATATGAATCGTGACAAGACCATTAGAAATAAATTATTAAGAATGACTCCCGAAGAGACTATTAAATATATCAGTGAGACGACATCAATGAACAGTGAAGTGATCCCGGAACCATATGAAATTAGTATGCCGTGCATCACATTACAATTATTGACAGACGAAACTCAATGGAAGCTACCTTCAGAGAGACGGTACCAATTAGCTATGTATCTTTATGATCAAATAAAGACCTGTGCTGATATTACTATGTATCTTTATTTTGGTACTGTCGAGTTCTACAACTTATTGTTGGAATTAATGTGGATCAATTATAAAGATCTCTCTCAAATCAATAGTATGCTTGTAGAGATGCAAAATAATGGTATCCAAGGTGATCTATCCACATTGGAAATACTAACCAACGTACAAGAGTCAATGAAATCCTTAACCAATGATGAGGTTATCGGTTTAAACGATGACACAACGACCACGTTAAGGCAAAATGCCATCAAGCTTGGTGTCCTGTGGTCAAGAGACAGTGAAACTGCAATCAACTCGTTACAGTCTTACTTGAAAAGATTGAAACGGCAACTAGTTCCTGGATCCGCTATATGATTTGATTCGGACCTGTGCTCTTATTAGTAATTACGATGCCGGAAAAGCCTACTCGTCGTATCTTCACGAAACATGGGGTGTTTGCTCTGCAATAAAACAAGATATCGACACGCGACCCATAACACTCTAATATATATATATATATCAGCCTTTGTATATTCCTTTAGCCAACTTTCTTGTCAATAATATAAATCTTCGTAATTAAGCTACACATAGTAACGAAGGAAAAGAGATCAAAATTTGAAATTGTTTATTAATCACTTTATCAACGAAACACCTTATTCTAAAGCTTGAACAAGAAAGTTATACTCCATTAACGTTGGTGTTGAACATATTCTAATAATTCACAAGACACATATATTACAAGAGCGAAATGAATTTAGGTCAAATTGCTGAGCTCTGTTATCATATAACAAGCACTTTCCTCAAATTACAAATCAATGGCAATGAATTGACACAAAGTACACAACAAGCTGTCTTACAGACACGTAGTTACTTCTTAAATGATATATTTACCCAATGGGATCCATTAAACTCTGAAATCAGTTTTGCTTACAATGGTGGGAAAGATTGTCAAGTTTTGCTTTTACTTTATTTAAGTGCTTTATGGGAACATTATATGTTGGAGATATGCCACTCTCAATACGATCAAGCAAATCATAAATTCCCACTAAAACATCTACCCACTGTGTTCATAAACTCCAACGAGACATTTCCCGAACTGGAATCTTTTATTTCGATGACTGTGGAAAGATATCATCTTTCATTATATGAGGATCAGAAACATGGGTGTTCTAGGGACATGGCCTCTGATTTTAAAAGATATCTTGAACTGAACCCATCGACAAAGGCTATTGTCATTGGGGTAAGACATACTGATCCATATGGTGATAGATTGAAGACTATTCAAATGACGGATTCTAACTGGCCAGAATTTATTAGATTACAACCTTTGTTGAAATGGAATTTGGCTAATGTTTGGAGTTTCCTTTTGTATTCAGGTGAACCTATTTGCCCATTATATAATTATGGATACACATCCTTGGGAGGGATCAATGACACTATTCCAAATCCATACCTGAAACGTGAAGTGGTTAGTGATGATGATAAAACGTTTAAATTCCAGTTCGAATTGGACAATTCCATTGGATATACTCAAGAAAACATCACAAAGAGATGGGAATCGCACAATCCTGAATTGATTAAACTCGGGGAACAATATCTTCCTGGTTGGTATCTTTTAGACGATGCCAAGGAAAGGGCTGGTAGAATAAAGAAATGAGGAACTCCCCCCATGCCAATTTCAATAGTAATAATATTATTATTATGCATTTCACATATTAGTTATATACAAGTAAACATAGAATATATATAGATATATAAAATCAACCCTGTCAATAGAAGTATAATTATATTCAATCGTGAGGTTTCCCACTTATCATATTATATAATCTAGCAGCATGATAATTGATATTTGATTTGATTTCTTTCTTCTTCTTGATTTCTTTCTTCCCCTTACCAGCACCAGCACCGTTCATGACCACACCTTGATTCATACTACATTGTTTGAATTCACGTACAAGTTGCTCACAAACTGGGTTGGATTGACCGTTTGAGGACCAACATTGTAACAAGTTCGACATCAACACAAGACATCGATTGGTTTCTTGTCTTATGACGGGTCTTTTGACTCTTAACCTTGGCAAGGGTGGTAATCTTGTTATTGTAGGCCTCCCACTCATCTCGTTGTGTTTCCTTCTTTGTTTATTTGTTTATCTATTTATTAGTTTCACTAAGCTACAAGTAATTGATTAATTAATTAATTGAATTGAATTATATTATATTATAAGGAGATATAGCGATTATATAAGAAAGAGAAAATATGCCAATGTAACGATTCAATAGAACATGAAATCTCCAGTAAGACATGTCAGTAACACGTCCTTTTGGGAATAAGCTCTTGCCACAAAAGTATACCTCCCCATGGGCACTTCTCTTGGGATCTTCACGGTGGTATGCAACGTATGTTCCCCCAGACTCACTGGACATTGCATGTCGTCTTGCTCGCCATGGCTTGATTGTTGGTCTAATAAGTCGCATAGATCGAATCTCTGGGTCAAAAGCTTGATATAACCCAATCTGACTTCAACATCGACATAAGCACCTTTGTCGATTTGGGACGCAAGCCACCCAGTGGCCTCCACTGTGAGATTGGAATCTCTCATCGGTGGGTTGGGGCTCAGATTGATCTGATGGATATCCAGTAATTGTGGTGAAGTCAATTCACATTTTTCAATGGGAGAGTCTCCAGGGATAGGTTTACTTGGAAAACGTGGTGGCATCACTGCATTAACTCCCACAGCAAAGAGTGTGCTTATAAGAGTGAAAATATATAATGAATGCATCGAATTGTTGTTGTTGTCGCTATTGCTGATGTTGGTATGTAAAGCTGCCAAACGTATCTCTGAGCAACAGTTCTGTGTTGCTCCTTTTGTAAGAAGTTGTCTTAACGAATTATTTATACATTATTTTAAAAGCTGATAAAGATATATAGAAATATAGAAGTAGAATTAGAAGTAGATACAAAGTGAATGTGATTGAGATAGTGGGTTATTAATGCAAATGCGGGATGATAGAGTGGAGGATGTTTCCCCTTTGATCAAAGGAAATACCCAGCTCTTTGGTTCCCATTAGCACCTGTGGCCCCGCCGGGACCATTGCCATCTTGCTGTAAATAATCGTCCGGTACTGCAGAGAAGATCTTAAATGTGGGTTCCAAATCTTCTTCCACTTTCATCACACTCGCTACATTACCACATCTATAACAATAGTTGGGAGCAGACCACACCGTGACGACATCCTTTTCTGGGAAATGATACTTGAAACCTTCCATGACCAATTGATGTGCTCTGGCAATTAAATTCAATCCATTGACATGGTTGAATTCACGAGCCACTTTGGAACCGAACAACCAACCAGCACCACGAGGACTCACTTGCCATGCGTCGACATTATCTGGATCGGACCACAACAAATCAGAAAACCCACCTTCGTGTGGAACTTCTTGTGCTCTTGACAGGACTCTTATTTGATCTAACATTCTAATCTCAGGAGATAACCCACCATGGACACAAAGAATCTTACCATCAATGATTGCCGCTAAAGTTAAGAAATCGAACACTTGACAACAGTATTTCCAAACCGTGGTGGACCCATATTTATTCAAACATTCTTCGTAGAACCCATACACTTGTGTGATCTGTCTCGATTCATGATTACCTCTCACAAGAGTAATACGATCTGGATATTTAACTTTAAGACACATCAATAGAGTGAAAGTTTCCAATGAATAAAACCCTCTATCAACGTAATCTCCTAAAAATACATAGTTGACTTGGTCTGGAAACCCACCGGACGTTCTGAACAGCTCCAAAAGATCGTGGAATTGACCATGTATATCCCCACAGACTGTCACGGGGGTCATCACTGGCTGAATATTACTTTCTTCCATCAGGAGTTCTTTCACCATTTCACAAAGTTGTTTCATTTCAGATTCTGTTAAAGACTGACATTTTTTCACTGTTTCTAACCATTCATCAGGACCACTCATCTTAAATACCGTGTCCTACCCTTCTGTTGTCCCTTTTCCTTAGAGGATGTAGTACTCATTCATTAGTAATTCATCTCTTTAAAGCTTTGAAATAAAATATATAAATTATATATATATATTTTAGAAAATTTTAATTGAAAACCTATAGTGAAGATACAAGAGATTCACTTGAATCTATCTATATATAACTATATATATATATAACAAAGGGCCACTGCAATATGAAACTGGTCAATTTCTTGAAGAAGTTGAAGAATGAACAAGTCACTGTCGAGTTGAAAAATGGACAAACCGTGTTTGGTACCGTTTCACAAGTGACACCACAAATGAATTTAGTATTAACGCAGGTACAATTGAAGGACGGTCCAGGTAGACGTGTCACGAGTACTCTACCGTTCCACACTCAGAATAATGGGGTCAATTTACAATATATCAATATACGTGGGAACACAATCAGACAAATCATCTTACCTGATTCATTAAACATCGATACCATCCTTGCGTCTATGGATCATAAAGAATTAAACCAATTAAGACGAGATGGCAAAGTGGATAGTGTGTCTGGTGCTCATAAACGTGGGAGATACCAGGATAATGATACCGAAACGCAACAACCCGGTGGGGCTCAGAGACAAAGAAGAATAGCTCCGATGAGAGGAGTTTGATTTGTTTGATTTGCTTGATTTGTTTGAATAGTTTGAATAGTTTGAATAGTTCGAATAGGTTGAATAGGTTGAATAGCGTAAGTATATATATATAGATGTATGTACAAGTAATGTAATGAAGATTTAAATTTGAATAATAGTGGACTTAAACCCAGGTTTTGATGGATTTATTCTTTTTGGCTTGACGACTGCCTCTGGATTTCTTTAAAATAGAGTCAATCTCTTCGTTAGTCTTAATCACACGAGGTTCACGTTCATGTTTATGCAATTTAGGCCATAAAACACCCTTCATGAATTGTTTCTTATCATATTTCTCCTGATGGAACAATTTAACTCCTTGCCAAACAGGTAATAAATCTTCGACACCGTAACGAGACGCCAATTTCACTATATCAGACATTCTACGTGCAGAATACACTGGATCTCTAAACGTTTTCGTTATTGGATGACGGTTCGAGATGAAAGGGTTTGCCTTGGGGTTGGTTATATCTGTTGGGTGTGTGACATATCTATGCTTTCCTGGAGGGTATTTTTCAAAGAAGTGTTTTAACTTAGAAGGTAATGTTTCAAAATACTTGGCACTCATCTTTGCTATCTGTTATACGTGTTTATTCTTCTTCTTCTTCCTTATATCTTTGTTAATATCTCTATGTAATCAACGTTTCTTTAACAAAGTTTATAAATTAAATTAGTTTTATAAGATTTTATATGAAATACATATATATATGTGTGATTGATAAGAAAGACAGAGGACTATTTAGCAGTTTCAGCCTCCTTTCTACGTTGCTCAACGTCCCAATTATATAGACGGGCACACATGACTTCCATAGTGGTGATGTTCTCTCTCAAGAACTCAAGATCTTCTTGACAATTGTCCAAACTTGTTTGTGAATCTGCTAATTTATCTTGTAACAATGTAATGGCTTCTGGAACTGGATATTCTAACATGACATCGGCACCTAACCACAACCCAACACTTTTAACCTCCTTTGGGTTCACACTGGCTTTTGTGTACAAAGTGTCATTTAAGGAATAATTGAACAACAAATCTTCCGTCTCCTCATCATCTGCAGCTTGAGATTCAAGCAATTGACATACTTTCAACGATTGGGAAATCTCTGGGATTCTAGTGTTCAATTGTTTCAACGTTACTTGTTTTGATTCTTGCATGAACTTGTATTTTTGTAACCTTTCTTGGAATTTATTGAATACCAATTGGAAATCATTCTTTTGGTCATTGAAAAGAGTAGTCAAATCTTCTACAAATGGGGCGGATGGAATACCTCTTGGGTTACTTTCTGTACTGTTGAACAAGGTGTCCATGTTGTGATATTGTTATGGATATGCTTATATGCTTTCTTCTATGCTTTCAAACAGACAGTCCAATATTCACCACCACTAGTTACTAAATTTTTTTTTCAGTATTGAATTCATTTAAATTGTTTGCTATCTTGAAGAGAAACATGCACAGAAAGACAAGTAACAAACTTTTTGGCAACACAAACTCTTGTAATGGTGTTAATGGGCTGTTGGCGTTGATCTTATTATCCTCCAGCATCAACCGAAACGTCTTTAATGCTCTTAACTACCGACTTTCCACCTACGTCTCTTTATCTCCGCCTCTTGAGAAGTAAGCTTTAACTCCGTTCTCTGGTGATTTCGATTCGTAAGGAAACAAACAGTATAAATTAGAAGGGACTCCTTCTCTTGAGCACCAGTTGCCCAAAGTTACCACACACAACACCAAAGAAAGAAAGAAAGAAAGAAAGAAGTAGAAATGTCCGTGGATAGAAGTTTGATTGAAAAGTTAACCAAAAGAGATATCTCTTTACCAGAGATCCAACAATTAGATACTCAATACAAGTTCAAACAATTCGATAGTGAAACCGCTTGGCAACTGGGTTGTTTAGTTAAACAATTGGCCGAAAAGGAGTTTCCAGGTCGTGGTGTGGCCATTGATATCTCCCTAACCACTGGCCAACAATTGTTTAGAGCTAACAGCACTGGTAAAGGGGTTATATTCGATAATGATAATTGGATTAGACGTAAACAAAACACTGTCAGAAGATTTGGTTTCTCTTCATTCTATATTAATGTGAAGAAAGGTGATTTGGATTTCAAAACTAAATTCTATTGTGATCCTACCGAATATGCATTCCATGGTGGTGCTATCCCATTATATTTAAACAATTTGGAATCACCAGTGGCTATCTTAACTTGTTCCGGTTTGGCCCAAGAAGAAGACCATGTCCTTGGATTAACAGCTATTAAGCAATTCTTAGCTTAATAGCCTCTCCTACATATATATATATATATACTCATATATATATATGCATTGATATATTTCTCATGACTTTAATATGTCTCGCAATGTTTGTTTCAATCTATTTGAGAATTCTGGTTTGGTATTGGTTTCATTTGTGGTGGAATAATCATATTTGTTTATCGTTTCTATCATTCTGTTGTATGGTTCGATACAGTGTGAACATACACATTCGTTCATGGTATCAGATTCACAGGGAATTAAATCATATAGAATACGGTTACACACCACACAACGAGTAGTGGTGGTTATGGGGCCAACAGCACTCCCATCCTGATCTTCATGCCCCAGACTCTCCACTATACAATCTAGACTTGTATCTATTTCATCACCTACTGTGTATGAGTCCAATAAACTTGATGTTGGGACTTTGGAATGATTAAATGGAACGAGAGAGTCTTTAATACGAGGACGATATCGCATGGGATAACCAACACGTTTTTGATTCAACTGTTTCTTAAAATCTGTTATACTAATCCTCGACCGTAATTCCCCCGGATGTTCACTTGGAATATAGTCCTCTACTATAATTATGGATTGTCTCTTACTGTTATCATGCCCATCTTGCACCATCGAAGCTCTCTTGGATGGTGGGGGCTTGAACGGAAGACTTACCAGGCTACTGTTTATGGTGTCTCCTTGCCTTTGATTCAATTTATTATCTGGTAAATCCTGTAATATCCCTGTCATTTTGTCTTATCGAATAGCAGTACTCACCCAACTGTTCTTATGCATATATACACACATATATATATATCTACCACTCTTCAGTCTTTAATGATTTGATCTGTTTGTAATATTAATAACAACTATTTATATTTACATTTTTATATGCTTTAAAATCTGGTTTTAACCGCTTTACAAATTTCTGACAAATTTTTGGACCACTAACAAAGAGTCCAAGAACATGGATTCTGACATTGGTTGGTAGTCCAAGTGAGCCATCAATGGATGCTGGTTCACTTGAGGTAAAGTGGATTTGATGTGGTTGCGATATTGCAAGAAAATGTCATCACATTGGTCACGCAATTGGGTTAACTGGACTTGAATTAATGATTTCATTGATTGACACTTCTTGAAAGTGGCAATGGTTTTCAATGTGTTCAATTGAGTTAAATAATCATGGATCAATAACCAGCTTTCTTTCATGTTATTTTGTCGGGTTGTTTCAATTACCATTTTGGCCCCATCCATATCATCATTATAAATAGATGAGATCAGTTTGAAAGACCATTTCTCCATGGCAGTAGCATCTTTGTTATCATCAATCTCACCAACACGTTCAATCAAAGATGCAATTTTATCTTTATTAGAACCGTTAGGAATACTTTCTAACATAAACTCTTTAATTACTTTGAAGATAATCCACGACATATCTACTCTTTCATATTGGAACATACCGTTCACAAATGTCATATCTCTATTATCACTAAACACAGCATTCTTTGTGGAACCGTTCATCTTAGCACAATGCAGCATCAAGTCCCATTCCTCGTGAAACTGGACTAATAATGCAGTACGTTGCTTCTTATCACTATAAAGACGTGACATTTCCAGCCTTTCAGACATAATAATCCAACGAGTCATTGAAGTGGTTAATCTGCCCTTTAAATCAATCATACCTTCGACTTTACTATATGATTTTCTTTCCATAGAGATTTTAATGAATTGACTTAATCTGCCATTTATATCGTGATAAGTTCTCATATGTTCGCTTAAATCAGTTTGAATCATTTCATGTTGCTTGTTTGGGAAAATACTACCCATTCTTGTGTACATGATATGGTCCATCGAATCTACTTGAACATTCTTAACTTTCAACTGTTTATAAACTATATGGGCTAGTGTTGGGAACCCCATCTCAATGTATAATTGGATTAAAAATGTAGCAGTTTGGAAATTATGTGGATCTCTTTGTTGATAATTTTCTAAAATTGTGACAGCTAATAAATCATCTAATAAAGTTTTATTTTCCTTAGATAGCACACCTTCCACTATGTCAATAATAAAAGTGGCATTACTTGAATAATCTGTCTTTGATTTCTTTTTCATTGAATCTCTATGACGTTGATATAAACTTTCAGAAGTTTCATTAGATAACTTCAGTTTGAAAAGATTGGAATCATGGATAACATCATCATGGGGTAATGAATGCATGGTTTCGTTCAACATATCATCATTGATATACTCTCTATAAGTGGAGATATCAATTTCACAGCATGATTTGTTATGGAATTTTGTTAAATAATGAGTCAAAGATTCTTTGGAAACTTTTTTATTTTCACTGTAGGAAAGATCAATTTCAAACCATGATAATCTACCATTTCTAGAATCACCCACAGCATCAGTGATAAAATTCTTTAATTCTCCAGAAGTTTTACCTAACTTATGGGCTGATGAAATCAATTTCTGAATCAACTTGAAATCGTCAATCTTATGAAGTAACTGACGACATGTGTCAAACAACACTTGCGGGTCCTTTACATGTTTCAACATGAATCCCTTCATATACAAGTCTAATGAGTTTTCTAAACGTGGCAAGATGATTTGTGGGTCAATTTCTTGATCTTCTAATAATTCATCACATAATGTACAGTAGATAATAGCCTCTTGCTCAGATTCAAATGGTTTCAGTTTCTCTAATCTTTCAAAACAAACTCTTGGCAGAATCATAGATTCTTGTGAAGTGACCCTATCCCTTTGATATCTGAAGTAAGCAATTGTAGGAATAGCATTCCAAAAATTAAACATTCTAGTATTTGATGGTATATCTTTGGAATAAGAGCATAACGCAGCAGATGCCTCGACCATTCGCCTGTAATCGAAACATTGTAATGACTTATCAAAGAAATCATACGCTAATTCCCATCCACCAAATTTTGCATGAGCCAATTCAAGAGCAGTAACAGCAGCTTCATGCTGATTCATCTCGACTAACATTCTAAACAAAAGATCCAACGTACGCAGATCGTTGGTGATCTTTTTACTAGTAGTCTTGTCTTGAGCATATGGTTCTACCAATATACGTTGGATGTCAAATTGATTGGGTAAATGCTTGTATTTGACATATAACTCCAGCACTTCGTAGTATGATGACTTTGGATATCTAGTTCTTATTTCTGTTAATCTCTTGTAACACTGTTTAAAAGCAGATTGTTTAATCAATCCATTGATCTCTTCCTCAATTGGTTGTTTACCCTCCATTATATAGTTAAATATGTCAGTGGAATACCGCGATTGAAGTTTGAACTGCGTGGGGTTGTTCAAGTTTGATAAAGACTTAAATGTAGTACTTGTTGAAGTGAAATTTCTTATAGAATTTCATTTTATTGTTAATGAAATTTTTGACACTTTTATGGAATGGAAGATGTAGTGATGATATAAACAAGCAAGCTGGATATAATCAGTTTATATTTAGTGTGTCAAATAAGTTGATACCTCATCGAACATAGGAGGAATCAATGTCCTTCTCTCTTTCGAATAGTGATAAAATATCTTGAATTGATAATTTACCTATAATTACAAAACAACACTATATAAAAATCACTAACATTAATAAGTCTTTGATCAAGATCTAAATAGTATCGTGCTTTCGTATCTTGATAACAATTCTTAACCCTTCTCACAGAATTCTCACATATTTTCATCAAACTATAATAACCATCATCAAACATCCCAAGCTGTTCAACCTCTAAAGATTTGAAAGCACCTCCCATGTCATCTGCTTGAACAAAAATACCGATCCTTTGAAATGATTTGAGAGTTGAAGTCCACAATTATTCCAATTTATCCAAGGTATGCAACTTTTCAATCAAAACATCCTTTGACACTTCTTGGATCTCACCTGCCAGAAACATTTCATCCAGTACCATATAAACTTTGTAGAAGTTGAACACGATATCCAATTCACACACGTTACCAAAGAAACTGTCTAAAACTTCGACAAAAAGGTGAATATGAGATAAATAAATCGGTTCTTCATCTCTCATATCAACACCCATGACAAAATACAAACCAGCATATCTTTTATAGATCAGTTTAGTCACATCAGAGAACTCAACAAAGTTACTTTGATGCTTGTGATCTCGACTGCTGATCAATCGATATATTTGAGCAATGAATTCTTGTGTTTCACGACCTGTTTCATTGGCCGTATACCATCTCACTAATCTCACCACACCTTGTTTGTTAAAGCATAAAATAAAACGAATACTCATCTGTTGCTCCCCTTGAATGCCCTGTGGTTGATCTCCAGCTTCCTTGTTTGTTTCTTTATCACTCTTTATTAGATCAACTTCCAGTATTTTAGATTTCAATTTAAAGATGATACTTTTAAAGAAAGCTTGAAGATAAAATGGTTTAATTGAAGAAAGACACCAACGAGCACACATATAAAAACAAATATGGATGAACCAATCGATGTCACATTGAACTATAATAATGATATTGTGGGTAATTTTATAAGATTATCGCCAGAACTGGCTGATACAATTTACCTCAGTGGGGTACCCATACAAGGGTTTTACTTTAAATTGAACGATAAATGGACTGTATCATGGGATGGCCTCACTTCACATAGCTCCAATTGCATAGAAATGAACCCAAATTTAGCTAATGCTTTAGGTCCTTTAGGATTGGGACAACAAGTTAGGCTTTCTGTTGGTAGATTAGATTTAGAAAATGACATTTTGACAGAGGTTTATGTGAAACCGTTGCATAGTGACGACTGGGAAATCATAGAGAGCAATGCAGAATATTTACAACAAGAGTTGTTAAATCAAGTTAAAGTGGTAGCATTGAACAACCCAATAATATGTTCCATTAATAATGTTATTTCAAAAATTGTGGTGGATAGAATTGTTCCAGATAATAAACCCTTTGGTAGATTAGATGATGGGACATTAATCATTGTTAAACCAAAGTTAAACCAAAAGAGACAATTACAAAATATCAAGTATAATGAAATGAAACCCGAATTTACAGTGTCAACGAAGAGAACTCTTGCGTGGGATATCGGTAGTATTGATCAAGATTCTATCAACGACACTCCTTTAGCAATTGTCAATGAAAATGAACTTGAAGGAGAGTTTGGGTATGTCGAACTCATTGACTGTGGTGATAATGAAGGTAAAGATGCAAAAATCAATCTTGCTTCTAAAATATTTGTGAAGATCTGCAACAACTCCGAATTAAACATACCCAAGGGTCATATTTGCTTATCTCAGTTTGTGTGGGATACTTTTGAAACTTCACATAAAAATAATGGGTTTATGATTAGAGTAGAATCTATAAAAAATGACCCATGGACTAATAAATCTCTTATAGAAAATGTTAATGTCACAATTACTCATTACAAAACACAAGATGAAGCTAAAATAGAAAGCTTGTTGAAAGAAGTTAGGTATTTAACCAATGACATGATTATATATCGAGACGATTTACACTTTTCCATTCAGTTATCGTGTAAAATTAAAACAGCATGGAAAGAAGTTCCTTATATCGACCTTCTTAAAGTGGAGAATTGCCATTATAGTCATAAAGAATCTGATATCAAATTAAATACTCCATCAAAGAAACTAATCCCGAGTCCATCCTATTGTCACACAAACAAACTTATCTCTGATGCTATAAAACATTTAACTTCACCT
Source organism: Monosporozyma servazzii (assembly GCA_033807795.1). NCBI lineage: Eukaryota > Fungi > Ascomycota > Saccharomycetes > Saccharomycetales > Saccharomycetaceae > Monosporozyma > Monosporozyma servazzii. Next base: position 74,960 of record CP138596.1, on the reverse strand, counting down.
ATAACTGCTTCAAGTGGTTCATTAATTACAGGAAAGCAAGGTATGGGTAAAACATCAACTGCGTTAGAGCTATACAATGAACTGTTGAATAATCACAAACACCATGTGAAATATGTAAATTGCGAGAGTTTGATTAACAGTTTAACCTTTGAAAAATTGAAGACAATTGTTGACAAATGGGTATATTTGAGTTATATTTACAAACCGTCAATTTGGATCTTAGATAATGCAGATTTCATATTTAATCAAATACAATCTGACGAAAGTAATGGCCCTTCTCAAACGAAATTATCGTTATCTGACAAGGTCACCCATTATTTAATCAATGCGGTGAATACCATAAGCCAGAAATTAAATGGCTGTATTCGATTTGTATTTTTGGCAGATAGCAAAGAAAAGATGAATAATCTTTTGTTTGACAAACATTTTATTAATAAAACATGGGCATTAAAATCGCCAAATAAAGATGAAAGATTGAAATTATTTGAATATTTTAGTAATGAATCTGATAGGTTGATTGAATCCTTGAAATGTGATAACAAAACAATTTCAATCACTGATATGGCTTTGGAAACAGAAGGGTATTCTCCGTTAGATATTTTTAATTTGATTATTAAATTATATTATGAATGTAAATTACAAAAAGCCACCGCAATTGATGATACAATATTTGAACGTGTAATTAAAGAGTTTACTCCATCAGCATTACAAAATGTGAAATTACAAAATAAAGAAGGTGGTATCAAATGGGATCAAATTGGCGGGTTAAACGTTGCTAAAGATATCTTACTTGAAACATTAGAATGGCCTACCAAGTATTCTCCTATTTTCCAAAACTCTCCATTAAGATTAAGATCAGGTATATTGCTATATGGGTATCCTGGTTGCGGTAAGACGTTATTAGCTAGTGCAGTAGCATCCCAATGTGGGTTAAACTTTATTTCAGTGAAGGGTCCAGAAATCTTGAATAAGTATATTGGTGCCAGTGAACAAAATGTTAGAGAATTGTTTGAAAGAGCAGAAGCCGTTAAACCATGTATCTTATTTTTTGATGAATTTGATTCTATTGCACCAAAGAGAGGTCACGATTCCACAGGGGTAACTGATCGTGTTGTTAATCAATTGTTGACCCAAATGGATGGTGCTGAAGGGTTGGATGGTGTGTATGTCCTTGCTGCTACGAGCAGACCTGATTTGATCGATGGTGCATTGTTGAGACCAGGTAGATTGGATAAGAGTGTTATTTGTGATATTCCTAATGAATCGGAAAGAATAGATATACTGTCCAAGATTATTGAAAAGAGTAAGATGCGTTTGGATAGCAAAGTTGATTTGATTGAAGTTGCCAAATCTACTAAGAACTATTCTGGTGCTGATTTACAAGCTTTATGTTATAATGCTAATTTGAAAGGTATCCATAGAAAATTGAAAAGAGAAGAAGAACATACTGAGGATACCAATAACAGTACTAATAGCACATTAGCAAGCTATGAGTATACTATTGTGAATAAAGTGGGAGATAATTCTGACAAAGAAATGATCAACGAGTTTTTGACCAAATATAATAAAGTCATCTCAAATAGTGTTGTAGAGGTAAAGGTTGATGAAGACAGCACTATACCAAATGATGATGAAATGATCATCACTCAACAAGATTTACTGGAAGCGGTACAAGAGACCAAATCTAGTATATCACCTGGGGAGTTGAAGAAGTTAACACATATATATGATATGTTTCAGGACAAGAGTGAACGTGAAAATAAAACCATTACAACACAAAATGACGACGATACGGAAATATCAAATGTGGGGACGAGATTATCTCTGATGTGATGATCTATGCTTTATGACCCATCCTTGTAAAGTAGAATGCGTGCCCCCCACATCCCATCAGACATGATTGTTTCCTATCCAAGACATTTTAATTTCATATCTGAGTGATAGCATGCATGGCCACAAACATCCTTTGATAAAACAACAAACATTCTCTTGTGTACCTGCAACAATAATATTGCCATAACCATCACAATGCTACCAAGAACAGCCAGTTATTGTTGCCCTGAACATCATTGCTAGCGATGGATGTTACATAGTGCACCACCAACGTCATAGTGAAAAATCGCCCGTTTTGGTCTTCCCTCATTTTTTGACTTTGAAAAATTTGAAATTTTAATGTAAAAGTTATAATATCATCAGAATCGATTGGACGATTTGAGATCTGTAGTGGCCTTCTAGCAACAGTTAAAGACCCCACACCAGAACATTTACTACCCAGTTAATGCCTGTGCAGACTTAACCCACTTGCTAAACTAGTGTTATTGAATTACAGCAGCAAATCGACTTTCTTTTTTTTTGACTAACAACAAGGCCGAAAAATTTCTAATTTGGTCGTCCCATTGAATAAGCATTATACACTATAAACAAGGGTATCCACATCACATATATATATAATATCATCAAACAATCTCTTCTCTGTTCTGTTCTTTTCTTTTTTATTACACTCTACTTACCTTATAGCCATAGTTACCATCACAGCAACAAAATGTTGAAAAGGGATAAGCAAAGTTCTGGACTGAAGTCGTCCTCATTATCGTCTGTATCTACTTTCAAATCATTGGGTAGAAAATTACTAAGTTCCAAGACCTTTGAATCAAGTGATATTAAGAAAAATGCTAAACCTATCGAACCGATAAGGAAAAGATCCACATTACCGGGGGATCTCAACACCATCTCTAAAACAAAACCAAAGAGTATTCCAATCAAAAATGTCAACAGCAAACTTTCATCTCCTTCAGCAGTAAGAAGAGCCAGTGGTACTGAATCAAGAAATAATTCCATAAGCGAAAAGAAAATGGTTTATAATCCATACGGTGTTATGTCCCCAAGTTTTGGTAATAGTGGGAACAGTACAGCAAACAACACTCCAGGCTATAGTAATAGTGTCAATTCTATGAAATCTTTTTCCAACTCCAGAAGAGATGCAAGTTTTTATCTTCACGAGGGGTCTCAACATATTAGAATCTTACAATTACCTGTTTCAAATCCCAATGATCATTTACCGGAGGAGTTTCAACAAATTTCCACTCAATTGTATGATAATTTTAAATTTGAAAATGATCATAAGACTATTGGTACTGGTGGTTCTGCTGATGTTAAGAAAGTGGTGACAAAGACAATAAGGCCGAAATTATACGCTTTCAAAAAATTAAATATGATTTATCAAGAAACCGATGAACAATATTATAAACGTTGTGCTAAAGAATTTATTATTGGTAAAGAATTAAATTCAAAATCAGGATATGGTTCCATGAATATTATTGGGATTTATCAATTATGTAAAGTGGCCACGACCACCACCTCAGTAAGAGGTTGGGGTTATATTATGGAATTGGCTAAATATGATCTTTTCCATGTAATGACTAGAATTGGTTGGAAAAATGTTGATGTACTAGAGAAGTATTGTGTCTTCAAACAAATTGCCAATGGTGTTAAGTTTATGCATGATAATGGTATTGTACATCGTGATTTAAAACCTGAAAATGTTTTATTTTGTGAAGGTGGGATTTGTAAAATCACAGATTTTGGTATTTCCTCTTGGGGTTACATTGATCCTAAAGATCTTAATAGTGAAATTAAAATGTGTTCTGGGATGATTGGGTCTCCACCATATGCTCCACCTGAAGTAATGATGTGGGATTCTAAGAAAAATTATCCTGAATCTTTACAAAAACCATGTAATCCATTCCTTATTGATACTTATTCGTTGGGGGTCATATTAATGACATTGATTAATAATCTAATACCATTTATTGAATCCTGTGATAAAGATTCTAAATTTAGAGAATATGAATCATCTTACAATAATTATATCAAATACGATAATAAATTATTTCGCAAACAAGGGTATTATAAACCTGGACCAGGTGGTGAATATATGTTTGCTAAGATGTTCAAAGATAATGAAGTAGCTCGTGTGGCGTGGAGATTAGCTGACCCTGATCCGAAAACAAGATACACCATGGATGATTTGTTCGAGGATCCTTGGTTCCAAAACATTGAACTTTGTATGGATCCATTGGATGAATTAACGTATAAATCTACTGAACCCGAATTACATGGTCCACCAGATGAGTCTGTGTTCAACAATATTACTAATTTTAATGAAGGTGATATTTCATCGACAAGTCCGAGTAACAATCGTTCTGTGGAATCGTGTAAACAAAGATCAATGATTGATATAGCGCATTCACCTCAAAGAATTAAAAAGAATCCAACTTCGTTATTGACCAAAGGTCTTTCAGAATCGAATGCAAGTAATGTGCCGTCATCTTTGTCATCTTTCAATTATACTGAGATGAGTTTAATGACTTCGTCTGGATCTGGAAGTAATTCATCAATTTCAAGATTAGATTCCACTGGTATGGATGTGGTTGATATTGATGGAGAATCATCGATACCGATAAAGGAAACAAATCTTTTTACAGTGGAAGAAGAATGTAATGCTGCTGAATTAGACGAAGAAGTGCATAAAGAAGAAAATGTGAGAGGGTTGGATGAGGATATACCGGAAATGAATGTTCAAGAAAGGGAAGTTGAATCGATTGTATCGAATAAAACTGTGACACACAGTAATGTGAAAGAATTGACTCGACAAATCAAAGATCTCAAGAATGAACCATCCAATAGTATTACCCTCGATTTCAAAAGTGAACCATCCGATATCTTTGGTAGTGATTTGAAGAGTGAGCCATCCAATATTATTTCTACACAGCTGAAAAATGAATCGATACGAAGACGTAAGAAAGTCGTTCATCATCATTTACACGTGATCAATAGTGTGTCTAATATGGCGTCATCATCTTTTACAAATTCCATCTCATCCATCGCATCTTCTACTGGATCATCATCATTTAGAAAATGGTAAATCCATCCTCTTTGTATTATATTTAATTGTTTATTATCATTCGTAATCATTTATAACTGTCTGTAATTCGTGTATAAACTATTTACCTAACACCTCTAAGATATAAAGATATAAAGATATAAAGATATAAAGATATAAAGATATAAAGATATAAAGATATAAAGATATAAAGATATAAAGATATAAAGATATAAAGATATAAAGATATAAAGATATAAAGATATAAAGATATAAAGATATAAAGATATAAAGATATAAAGATATAAAGATATAAAGATATAAAGATATAAAGATATAAAGATATAAAGATATAAAGATATAAAGATATAAAGATATAAAGATATAAAGATATAAAGATATAAAGATATAGGCAATGTAGGCATATATGTATGCAATGTATGTATGCGTGTAATGTATGCAGTGGCTGTATTACCCCGCCTGGTGTCCGTGGCAGAAGTCCGAGAAGCCCTCCGAGGGCCGGACTGCCCCGTCACCCGGCCACGCACCGCTTCCGCGGAAGACGGAAAAAACCGCCGCGAAACATTCCCGCATTCCGAAACAAAAAGTAATTAAAAGCTGCTGCTCGACAATTTCGAGATCCGCAGATCCTGCCAGAATGTTTTGTTTTGTTTAGTTTTGCTTGCTTTCTCGAGTCTGGAAAGTAGTGGTTTTGCAAACAACTTTACTTAAAAGGAAGATCACTTTGACGAAGTTGCAACTTCACAAGCCAGATCTTATAACAACGTCTAAACTAGCAATACGCATATCTACATCTATATCTATATCTATATTCATAACGATATGCGCTCGAGTTTGGTGAACAGTCTGGCGAGAACCATTCCAAATGTGTTCCGCCGTGTGTCTAGATCTCATTTGAAAAAATTATTATACATCGTTATCTTGACACAAGTGTTCCTTTTCACTGTGTTCTGGTCTGCCAGTAAGCAAAGAACGTCTCCAAGACCATTGACACAAGAAGAACAAGCTGAGTTCGAACATCAAGCTGAATTGAATCCACATCTAATCGATCCAGACTACGATTATTTCAGAAACTCACAAAATCACGCCTCTGTCCAAGATGACGCTCTCGAAACTCAAGAACAACTGCAAGAAGAATACCAAGAACAACAAGAAAGTTCACGTCCAACGTTAGGTTCATTCTCAGACTATTTGTCCGGCTGGTATTCTTCCTCAACGCCAATCAAAGATTTAACTCTTGACACCATTTCAAAACTTTATGAAAAATTGAAATATAATACAAAACCATTTTGGTTCGACGATTATACTCTACAAAATAATCTTCTTACCATATCATTGGGCTCCAAAAGAGGTCAACAATGGTCGTCCATCGATGAAGTCGAATTTTATGATAGTGATCCACGTCTAACTTGGACTGTCTTTATCGACCATATCCTACGTAATGCCCCCGTTGAATCAAATGCCAATGTTCATGATTGGCAATTACCATTTTCATGGTACGACTGGGTCGACATGCATGAATTAAACAAATTGGTAGCCTTAAATGAATTTAGACCCACTTGTGATTTCCTCTTTGAAGGTTCTTTCCAAAGGGATTCTTTAACCACAGTGGAAAATGAATTAGGTGAAACACTTTTCACCAATGGCAGATATAAATACGATAATGAAAAATGGTACACTTTTGCAAGACAATATGGTGATAATGGTGTCCTCGGGAAATTAGATGAACATTGTGAGTATTTATCCGAAAAACCAAAATTCTCTACTGGTCTTGTCGTCAAGAAAAGAAGTGATCGTTGTAGAATCGAAGTCTATCAATTACAACTTAGAAACTACCTGTATTCAAGTATCGAGGCTCCCGTGTCCTTATCTGTCACTGCATCTAATGGTAAGACTTATCAATTTTATTTCAAACAAACTGGTGATAAACAAAATATGATTCAATCGAACATGTTACAATCATTCGTTGAAAATAAACTTGGTGAAGAGTATTCAAATGATAACAATGCTCGTAGAAACTTACTAGATATGGAAGATATCACTTTTAATCATTTTGAAATGTTTGGTGAATTTATCAAACAGAATCGTATATCCGATAAATTTGTGGTCGATATTAAAGAAACTAATCATGATTTAATGAATGTGGAAGAATTGATTCTTGATGAAGCAGATTTCGAATTCGATCCAATCGCCAAGATTAAAGAATTAGAAGTCATCCCAGCTGAAGAAATGACTCCACATATTAAAAACTATTTGAATAGTTTAAAGACCTCAATTACATACAATGAAGCGTTGTGTCCAAAATATTTCCAAGAAAGTGGTAATGTTCAAGAATATCGTGGGTTAGGTTTCCATCGTGATGCTAGATTCTTCAATGGTGACAGTTATCTTTTCGATAAACAAGAATATATCAATAGATTGAATTCTATGATTAGAACTTTCCAAAAATTCACACTATCTAATGGTATCATTTCTTGGTTATCTCATGGGACTCTATACGGTTATATGTACAATGGTGAAGCATTCCCATGGGATGAAGATTTCGATTTACAATTGCCAGTCAAACATTTAAATTATTTGGCACAATATTTCAATCAAAGTATTATCTTTGAAGATCCAAGAGAAGGTAATGGGAAATATTTAGTCGATGTATCAAGTTCAATTACTGTCCGTACAAACGGTAATGGTAAAAATAATATTGATGCTCGTTTCATCGATTTAGATTCAGGACTTTATATTGATTTGACTGGGTTAAGTGTCTCCACTGCTGTAGCCAATAACAAAGTTAAAGACTATATGGAAGAACAAGCTAAAGCATTGAATATTAGTTTCACTGAACCATCAACAGATTATCCAGATGATAAAGTTCCAGATGATTCCGATCATATTGGGTTTATGAATATTTTCCAATTAAACGAATATAAAAAAAATAATGCAAATGCTTTCACTGATAATGAAAAGAAAGACATTGATAAACTATATAAAAAGGAAACTGATCATTCACGTGATTCGAAAAGTTTAGAAAGAAAAATGAATCCAGCACAAAGATATATGACACATAAGCTAATGAAAATGTACAATTGTAGAAATAATCATATGAGTCCAATGTCATATTTATCTCCAATGTATAATAGTGTTTTCCATGGTGTTCCTGCTTTAGTTCCAAAAAGATATGTTAGATCTTTAAGAAACGAATATGGTGTACCAGAATTATACGGTTACATCACTTATAAAGAATACTCTTTTGTACCAGGGTTAATGCATTGGGTTAAAACAGAATTCGTTGAAAAATGCTCTAATTTACAAAATTGGTTTAGAGATACTGTAAAATTACCAAAGAGTACTAGTCTTAAAGAATTGGAATTCTCTGATTTACAAACTTTTATTTCTAATTTCCCAGCCATTGAAGTTGATGATATGATTACATTTTCAAAACTTTATAATTCATTTGATCAATTTGCTTACAGAATGAAAGAAATCGCCATTGAATTCGATACAAATTTGAAGCAAGACCAAAAGGAACAATTATTAAATATTTTACGTGTTGAATGTAGTAAAAAAGTCAGATCTCCAGGTAAAGATGCTCATTTATATGCATACGAAAAGAGACTATATGAAAAATTAGTAAAAGAATTTGATCCCCTTATGGTTAAAAAGGCAAGAGAAGCCGTGGATACTAAATATTTGAAACGTTATTGGGAACAATTATCAGCCTTAAAGAATCACGAATTACCATTATTCCAAACCTCATTTGAAATTAATTTAGATTTTATGGCAACCAATAAGAATACTACTTCTAAATGTATTGATATGAACCTACAAGGTAGAAGTGATATTTACCCAGATAATTCAAAGGATTGTCTAAAATTATTTAATAAAGATCCCATGATTTAATGCCCTATAGTACTTCAGCATTAAACGATAGAATATTATAATTTTTTCACCCCTCCCCTTGCATACATATGTACATTAAATAATTTGACAAATATAATATAACTGTTTATAATATACGTGCTAGTGCCATTGACTGTAGTACATCAATTAATAAATATTTCTAGACCGTTATGTTAGCTTTACTGCTTTGAGAAGGAGTTCCTTAATTCTTTTGAAGGGTGTATAAGAGAGATGCACCTGTTATAAAGATATTTTGCATTTACATTTATTATTAAGAATATGAACCTATTCACTATATTTCATTACAATTAAAGCTAAACTGTTGGAAACTTCATCAAATTGTAAACTTTTTCAAGATATATAATCTGAATTATGCTAAGGATTTTTCCTTTGATACCTACACATTATAATATATTCAATTCCACATATATATATTCTAACAAGTGGAAATATCTCTATATATATTTAGTTTCAGGTTACTATTCTTAAAATTGGTTTTGTATCAATGATGAAGCAAAACTTGCAAAAACCATTATTACCTAATTTAATGAATTTGACTCTATATAAACTGGCTACAATTTTAACACTGCTGTTATCTTAATAGTCTACTCTTTGCTGTGTGTTTGTTTTGATCTTTGACAGATCAAATCAAATTGTTTATTCATTATAATTAAACCTTTTCAATAAGCTAAAAACTCAAACTACATAATTCAATAAAGATAATATCGAAAGTTTCAAATCAAAGGTTAAAGACAACCCGACTACACAGCATATAAGCACTTAAACCCTTTACCACGAGCATTTGGAACACACTATATACATATGATCATATCCTTCAAGAAAAAAATTGATCCCTTACATGCTCATTCAAGGAAACAAAGACTTGTCTCGAAAACACATCTATCCGATGATATATCCACAAGCACGCTACATATAAGTACTAACTCTTCAATAGATGAGAATCGACTATTAAGTACAACTGTGGGTCAAGATATGAACGCTTATGTTGAACTCAATCAAAATAATTATACTGATGGGTTTTCTACATCTAATGCTATTTTTGATCAACTGAAAAGTTCAAACGTTGAAGAGAGGGATAATGCTGGCCAACAGTTAGCTACCACATTAGTATCCATTGAACGGGAGCTGTCAGCAGAACAGTTCCAAAGGTTCAGCACAACATTGCATAATAAGATTTTTGAGCTGATCCATAGTCCAACTCCAAATGAGAAAATTGGTGGGATTAAAGCTGTGGATGTGCTTATATCGTTCTACTCTTCAACTGAGGAGCTTCCGAATCAAACATCTCGTCTAGCAAACTATCTAAAAACCCTACTTCCATCAAATGATTTAGAGGTTATGAGATTTGCTGCTCAAACGCTGGGTCGATTGGCAGTTCCAGGTAACACAATAACCACAGATTTTGTAGAAGTGCAAGTGAAGACATGTTTAGAATGGCTTACATCATCACTTGAAAGTAATAATAGTGCTAAATTGGAATACAAGAAGTATGCAGCTTTGCTGATTTTAATTGCCTTTGCTGATAATTCACCTTACTTACTTTACCCTTATATCGATTTCATCTTGGAAAACATCTGGAAATCATTGAAAGAGAATAAATTGGGCATAAGGTTAGATGCTGCAGATTTATTAGGTAGATGTCTACATGTACTTCAGGAAAGAAATATCGATAATTCAAGAGAAAAATGGATAAAGTTACTATACAATGTAGCAACAGATAGTCCACATACGATTACACAAGAATCAATTCATGGTATGTTATTGGTTTACCGAGAGCTATTGAAATCTGGGTCTGATAAATTTTTGATGACTAAAGTAACGGATATTTTCAACAGAGCAATGTCATATAAGAATCATAAACTTGATGTTATACGACTCGAGGTATACACCATATTACCGCTGTTAGCAACTTTGGACTATAAAAAATTTACAGGGAAATACTTAGATTTGATTATGGCGTATTACTTGGCAGTGCTAAAAAATATGTATATTAATTCAACACTAGGTTCAGATAGACCTTCCATTTATGTATCCATTGGTGATATTGCTTATCATGTGAAATCTCATATTGGCCCCTATATTAAACAAATCTTGGATAATGTGAGAGATGCTTTGAAAAGTAAGTCAAAGGTTAGGAAATATTACGAAAAAGAATTATTTTATTGCATAAGTAAATTAGCTGTAGCAATGGGGCCAGCACTGGCCAAACACCTACACAGAGATGTACTAAAATTGATACTAGCGTGTACTTTATCTAGTCACATGGAAGATACGTTGAACGTACTTATCGAAAATATTCCATCTTTAGAACACACTATTAATAAGAAACTATTGTGGTTACTAAGTAATTATTTATCAGGAGAAAGTTTTGATAACTTCAACAAGAAAAATATATCTCATCCGTCTTTAATTGATAATGCTCAAAATTGGAGAAATAAATATATTTTCAATAAAAATGATGAACCAAAAGATAAGGGAAAGGATGCTCAAATAATTGCACAGGCTTTGAGAATGATGAATAATATTAAAATCGAATGCTCTCTAACCAATTTTGCAAGAGTGGCTTTAATTTCATATTGTGAACACGATAATCCTATTGTCAGGAAACTTGCCATTTTAATAACTTGCCATATTTACTCAGAGGACCACAAAATATTATCCGCTGATGATAAATATTCATTAGATTCTGTTAATGAGGTTTTAACTAAAAGCATCATAATTGCCCTTACAGACCCAGTAGTAGATATTAGATTAGAGACATTGAAATGCTTAAAATCGAATTTTGATGCCCAGCTAGCTCAACCTGATAATGCAAGGCTATTATTTTCAAGCTTGAAGGATGAAGTATTTACCATTCAAAAAGAAGGCACGCTTTTGCTGGGAAGATTAAGTTTGGTTAATCCTGCATATATCGTGCCTCTATTAAGAAAAGCAATGTTGGAACTTACCACAGAATTGAAATATGCTACTTGGCCAAGAAAGAAAGAGGAACGTTTAATATTAATCACGATTTTATGTAGCTTCAACAGAACAATAGTCGAACCTTATATCCACCTATTAATGGGCCTTCTTTTAGAAAATGCCAAAGATAGCTCTTCCATTGTGGCCTGTGGTGCATTAGAAGCTATTGCAGCATTATCTGAAACCATTGAAAATGATATGACAAAATATATGGATGAATTGATACAATTAATTATTGTAATATTAAAAAGTAAAGCCAATAATTATAAGAAACAAGTTGCATTAAAAACATTGTCAAAATTAGCAACCTCTACCTGTTACGTGATATCTCCACTATTGGATTATGGTGACTTACTTGGACTATTACTGGGAATTTTAAAAAGTGATAGTTCAAAAGAGATGAGTCTAGATACCTTGAAATTGATTGGTACTCTGGGGGCACTTGATCCGTATAAACACAGAGAGATTTCTACTACAACTAGCTTATCAAAGGATGCCCCAGTGGACACTTCTAATATTGATATTGACCTTTTGATTAGCGGTATGTCACCAGGGGATGAAAACTATTACCCGCTTGTGGTAGTCGACATATTGAGCAAAATAATGTCAGATTCGACTTATTCTCCCCATCATACGGCTGTTGTCCAATGTCTTATGCATATCATCCATAATATGGGGAAACAGTCGTCGATTTTACTGAAAAAAATGATACCCGCATTACTATCTGTCATGAGATCGTGCCCCCCTTCAATTTTGGAATTTTACTTTCAGCAGTTGGGCTCAATTATTACAATTGTAAAGGAACACATGATACCCTACGTTGACGACATTTTGAAAGTAGTAAATGAGTTTCTTTCAATCAAAACCCTTCAACAAACTATTGTTTTTGTCATAGAAGCTTTATCAAAAGGATTGGCAAGAAACTTTAGTCAATTTGTTCCAGCCACATTATCAATTTATTTGAATATTTTAGATACAGACAAATCGAGTGGAAACAAAACGTCTATAATCTTACTTAAGTCCTTAGTGACTTTTGGATCTAGTTTAGAAAACTATTCATATTTGATTTTTCCAACCATTATTCGTATTTCAGAATTTGCTCCCGCTGCTGTGAGGAAAGCTGCGATAGTGACCATCGGTAAATTAGCAAAAGCGATCGATTTGGCAGATCTGATATCACGAATTGTTCAAAGTCTTTTAAGAACATTGGACAGCAATGATGAGGATCTGAATAAGGCTGTAATGAACACCTTTTGTCTTTTATTACTTCAAGCCAATACTGATTTTTTAATTTATGTCCCAATTATAAACAGAGCATTATTGCAAAAACATATCCAACATTCTGTGTATGACCAACTTGTGAACAAATTAATGAATAACGAAAAAATCACATCTAGTCTAATCAACGACAAAGAATCCGGTGATACTAGAGATTCCAGTGAAGACTTTAAGGAGATCGAAAAGTTACCTATCAATCAACAAGTATTGAGCCACAGCTGGAATTGTAGTCAGATAACCACAAAAGAGGCATGGCAAGAATGGTTCAGAAGATTTTCAGTCAACGTACTAAAGGAGTCTCCATCATTGGCGTTGAGATCATGTTCTTCTCTAGTAAATATCCCTTATCCTATTGTCAAGGAATTATTCAATGTGTCCTTTGCGAGCTGTTGGAAGGAACTCTCTGAAAGTAATCAGCACGACTTCACAGAAGCATTATCGACTGCTTTATACTCCCCCCAGTGCCCGTTAGATATTCACCAAAATCTATTAACGTTAATTGAATATATGGAGCATAACAGTACACCTCTGCCAATTTCTCTGGAGAAACTAGGTGAATACTCCCAAAAATGCAATTTTTATACCAAAGCACTTTATTATAAAGAACTTGAGTTCAAAAAAGACGGCAACCCTCAAACTATCGAGATGTTGCTAAACATTAACAATCACTTACATCAAACCGACTCGGCTATTGGCATCCTTAAATATGCTCAAAATACCCATAACCTACAATCCAAAGAAGTATGGTATGAAAAATTGCAACGGTGGGAAGATGCACTAAAATCATACAATGAAAGAGAGTCTGCTGGAGAACGGTCTTTAGACCTAACTCTTGGTAAGATAAGGTCATTATACGCACTTGGGGAATGGTCTGAACTTTCTGCACTTACGGATGTGCATTGGGGTAAACTGGATCCAGGTACCAAGAAAAATGTTGCACCTCTAGCGGCTACTGCTGTATGGATGCTGGGAAAATGGGGGGAAATAGAAAAATATGCGAGTGCCTTATCCAAAGATACTAAAGAATATGAGTTTTTAAACACTATATTAAACATCCACAGTAATAACTTTAACAATGCTGAGACCCATCTAAAAAAGACAAGAGAGCTAATACTGAATGACATTTCAAGTTTGGGCAATGAAAATTACTCTAGATTGTATAGTTTAATCACCAGGGCGGAAATGGTTACTGAGTTGGAAGAAGTTATTGAATATAAACAGACACCATATCATTCAAGTAAGCGAAACAGAATAAAAGAACTATGGAGAAAACGTTTAATGGGTGTCCAAAGAAACGTTGATACCTGGCAGAGTCTTTTACAAGTTCGTTCAATTGTTCTAACACCAAAAGAAGATCTAAATGTATCAATTGAGTTTGCTAATTTATGCAGAAAATCTGGGAGAATGAATTTATCCAATGCCATCCTTAACAGCCTAGTTGACGATACCCACACAAACGAACATATTCAAACCGCCAAGGCTCCTCCATCTGTGATTTATGCCAAATTGAAATTTTTATGGGCCTCTGACTCTCAACAGGAAGCCTTAGAAAATTTAACTATTCTAACTGCTAAAATGGTCTCTGAGTTAGGTCTTGATGTAAACACCGTTCTATCACAATACAGCGAAACTAAATGTGACATTCCATTAGAAAATATTGATACTTACAAGGAGCTACTAGCCAGATGTTTCTTAAAACAAGGTAAATGGATGATATCTTTGGACCCATCTTGGAGAACAACTACATCTGAAAAGATTCTAAGTTCCTACCTTTTGGCCACTCATTTCGACCCCTCCTCGTATGAGGCATGGCATAGCTGGGCTTTGGCCAATTTCGAGGTCATTTCAACAGCGTTATCTGCCATTGAAGAAAAGGATAAATCTCAACAAAACAAGAGTGTTACTGTAAAAATTCATGAGCTAGATATGAACATACACCAAGATGATCCACGTTTAATACACAAACATGTCGTTCCTGCCATTCAAGGTTTCTTTCATTCTATTTCATTATCAGAAGCAAGTTCTATGCAGGATGCTTTAAGATTGCTAACGCTTTGGTTTACTTTCGGTGGTATTCCTGAAGCTTCTCAAGCAATGCACGAAGGATTTGCATCGACAAAGATAGGTACTTGGTTAGAGGTTTTGCCTCAACTGATATCTCGTATCCATCAACCAAATCATATCGTTAGTAGGTCGCTGTTGGCATTATTAACGGATATGGGAAAAATACATCCTCAAGCTTTAATTTATCCATTGACTGTTGCTATTAAGTCAGAATCGATTTCAAGAAGAAATGCTGCTCAATCAATTATCGATAAAATGACATCTCATAGCCCGGTTTTAGTACAGCAAGGTGAACTAGTCAGTAACGAACTGATTAGGGTGGCAGTGCTGTGGCATGAACAATGGTATGAAGGTTTGGAGGAAGCCAGTAGACAATACTTTGGTGAACACAACGTTGATAAAATGCTAAACATATTAAGACCTCTTTATGAAACATTGAATAAAGGCCCTGAAACTTTGAGGGAAATTTCTTTCCAAAATGCATACGGCCATGATCTGATGATCGCAAAGCAATTGCTCGAGAAATACCAAGAGCTAGGGGTAAAGAGATATATAAAAGAAGCTTGGGATATATACTATTCCATTTTCAGAAAAATATCGCAAACATTACCTCTTTTACAAACTCTGGAGTTGCAACATGTATCACCAAATTTGCTAAATGTCAGAGATTTAGAATTAGCTATACCTGGTACTTATTTCATTGACAAACCTGTTATCCAGATTTCAGAATTTCATCCTTCAGTGTCGGTTATCTCTTCAAAACAAAGACCCCGTAAGATTACTATAAAGGGTAGTGATGGGAAGGATTATCAATATGCTTTGAAGGGCCATGAAGATATTCGTCAAGATAGTTTAGTCATGCAATTATTCGGCTTGGTCAATACATTATTACAAAAGGATACAGAGTCTTTTAAGAGACATCTAGATATTCAACAATTTCCTGCCATTCCACTATCACCCAAGACTGGGTTACTTGGTTGGGTTTCCAACAGTGATACATTTCATGTTTTAATTAAGACACAAAGGGATGCAAATAAAGTTCCACTAAATATAGAACATTGGATCATGTTGCAGATGGCTCCAGACTATGATAACTTGACTCTACTTGAAAAGATTGAGGTGTTCCAATATTCAATGGACAATACAAAGAGTGACGATATGGCCCGTGCTCTTTGGCTTAGAAGCAAGACATCTGAATTTTGGCTGGAAAGAAGAACCATGTATACACGTTCATTAGCTGCGATGTCTATGGTTGGTTATATTTTGGGTCTTGGTGATCGTCATCCAAGTAATTTATTGCTGGATAGAGCTACTGGTAAAGTTGTGCATATTGATTTTGGTGACTGTTTTGAGTCTACCATCTTAAGGAGTAAGTTCCCAGAAAAGGTTCCCTTCCGTCTGACTAGAATGCTAACTAATGCCATGGAAATTGGTGGCATCGAAGGTAGTTTCAGAATTGCATCGGAACATGTCATGAGAGTTTTAAGAAATAATCAAGAATCTCTGATTGCCTTATTAGAAGCCTTTGCCTCTGATCCATTGATCTACTGGGGATCCGACTTACCAAAGGAAAAAATCATGGAACAAACTGGTATCGATTTATCCATGCCCAATCCAAATGAATTATGTAGAAAAGGATTAATTTCTCAGGATGAGGTACACAAAATGGAATTAGACCAAGAACGTAAGCTGAAAAACGCAAGAGCAAGCTTGGTTCTGCGCCGTATCAATGATAAATTGTCAGGTAATGACATTCCGCACCTATCTAACTTAAATGTCCCAGAACAAGTGGATAAGTTGATTCAGCAAGCTACATCCATCGAAAACCTTTGTCAACATTATATTGGTTGGTGCCCATTCTGGTGATATCTTTATTGGACATTTTTGGATTATATATTGCAAGTAATATCTAGCCAAAGCTAACTAGTCTTTAGTACCTATATATTGAAAAGTTTAATAGTTAACAAAAATTTTTGATATTAAAAACTAATAAGTAAATGATTTAAAGCTTAACGCGAAAACTCTATACAGGAAAATATTCCATTGAGACACAACCTTTAACAAAAAGAGGTTGGTATCATACAATAATTTTGTACAGACATGTTTGAGAGCTTTGGTAGTAACAAGAAAAGAAAATTGGACAACAGTGCTGATAAGGAGCAGTCCAAACCTTGGGTTGAAAAATATAGACCTAAAAATTTAGATGAAGTTGCCGCACAAGATCATGCTGTCACTGTATTGAAGAAGACCCTTGAGTCTGCGAACTTGTCACATATGCTATTTTATGGTCCACCAGGGACAGGTAAGACTTCTACTATTTTAGCCTTAACAAAGGAATTATTTGGTCCAGAATTAATGAAGACTAGAGTATTAGAATTGAATGCTTCTGATGAGAGAGGGATCTCAATTGTCAGAGAAAAGATTAAGAATTTTGCTCGTTTAACTGTCTCTAAACCTTCTAAGAAAGATTTGGAAAACTATCCATGCCCTCCATATAAAATCATCATTTTAGATGAAGCTGATTCTATGACTGCCGATGCCCAAAGTGCTCTACGTAGAACCATGGAAACATACTCCAGTGTTACCAGATTCTGCATGATTTGCAACTACATCACAAGAATAATTGATCCACTAGCTTCAAGATGTTCTAAATACAGATTTAAATCATTAGATTCATCCAATGCGTTGGAAAGATTACAATATGTTGCAGCTCAAGAAAATGTTAAAAGTGAAGAAGGTACATTCGAAAAAATCTTGGATATCGCTGCAGGTGACTTAAGAAAAGCGATTACTTTGTTACAATCTGCTGCCAAATTAATCGATTATACAGGGACTGGTGAAGTTACCATTAAACAGATAGAAGAATTAGCAGGTGTTATTCCAGCTTCAATATTGCAAGAAATGATAAAAAAGATTGCAGCTAAGGATTTAACTCAACTAACAGCTTACGTCAATGAATTTATCAAGAGTGGGTGGTCTGGTGTTGCTATCGTAGGCCAACTGCATGATTACTACATAACGAATGAAGATTACGATACCACTTTTAAAAATAAATTGTCCTTAATGTTGTTTGATACAGACTCTAAATTGACAAACGGTACTAACGAGCATATTCAATTATTAAACTTACTGGTAAAAATATCACAAATTCAGTAAATAACGATGATAATGGTTATCTGTAGCATTTTGTAAAAGAAATTAGTATATTTATAAATATATAGATTAAAGATTAAATATGAGGAATGCTAAATGTTACATACATAGATATAGACACAAATATATATGCTATTATCTAATTCATGTATATAATCCACAGGAAGATTATCTTTTCGGGAGCTTCAAATTTATTATTATTTTTGGTATGGATATGTAATGATGTTGCGTTTTGAACCTATGTGCTTGAGTTTATGGACAACATCAGTAAAATACGAATGCTTGATATTTTCCTGATTATAAATACAATCATCACGACATTAACCTATCGATTAAAGTGATGTAATACTTTTCAAATGTCTTTTGATCTCGAGTGACTAACATTTCAATTAATTCCATGGTTAGTTGCTCTGGGAATTGAATTTGAGGTAGGTAAATTTGAGACAGATATTTAAGTAGTGGGTTTGAATTGATATCTGCAGGATTGTTTGAATCACCGATGCTTTGTGAATATAGCTCTTTTAATAAACGGGAAAGATCACATGCTACTATTCTATATGTACCTTCTTTCACGTTAAATTTATATTCTGGGTTGAAAGGAACTTCAAACACAAGTGGGACAACTTTACTGATGAAGAATTCATTCAAACCTTCAATCTTTTGCACATTCATGGCATGAGAATCTTTAGGATCCACACATTTACCAGAACCAAAATATTTGATAAAATTGACTAGGACATTCAAAGCTAGTTTCATTGCTGAAGTTTCTTGGATTTCTGCTGGTGTGTATGTTAATAAATCTGTCAATATAATAGATAATGCATTACCGTTTATTGGAGCCAAAAGTAGCGATGTGACATTATTAGTGACAAAGGATTGTAAGAACGCAAAATATGCTTTCTTTAACAGTACCTTGTCTCTGAATGAATCTGTAACTATAATGTTCTTATTATGAGTATCTTTGGTTTCAATAGCTGTAGTAGTGGTGGACGCTACTATGTCATTACTATTATTATGCTGAATATTTTCATTCTCAATCACAGTCATCATTTGATGAACCTTATTAACAATTGGAGTCAACAAGGATGTGAACAGCTCTAAACAATTGTTATCCTTGCTGAAGGTATGAATCATTTGACCTAAAAACCCGAGGAAATCATTTAATTCCAACATTTTCAAATCTGATTCTAGGAATAATGCAATTAATTTATTGGCAAAAGCTATAATACCACTATTTAAAATGGGAATCAACCTCGAGAAGGTAAACCTCGAGGCATCTCTGATATTTTCATGTTTATTGAAGAAGGAAAATGTAACCAAGACCACTTCAGCAATGTTTGAGAATTTTTCAATTAAAGATTGATGTATTAATCTCTTATTGACTAAAGCATTATTAACTTGATTATCTGGGACTAAACCACCATGAACACCTCTTGCCAAAGTACCAATGGCCATTAAAATGTGATGACACTGTAAAACAACTTCTGGGGTTTGTACTTGGCTTGAAATACAACTTTCTAATTGAGTGAACATAGGCTTTAGCACATTATCTAGAATATCATAACTTGTTTCTGAGTTTGCACCAATTAGCAACCCAACACCTTCAAACAGATACATTTGATTGTCGAATGTAGTATCATTTTCAGTACCATCAGCATTAATCGATGTAATCTTAATAGTCAATAATGGGCTGACTTTAGAAATTATTTCTGTCAAAATGGCAATGGAATATTTAGGCTTAATCATCTTAATGAATCTAGTAAATAAATACCATGATCTTAATCTAACTCTTTCTCTCTTATTGAACATCCCAAATTCAGAACAGAAAATATTCAATAATGTGAAATATTCCTTTTCACCATTAATGAAATTATGATGTCTGACAACTAATTCAAAGAATGAAATTTCAACATATGAATTATCAATTTGAAAGATTGAATTATTATTTAATAGTAGATTCATAAATTTAAACATGATTAAAGCAGGGGGGGATGAAATGATCTCTTGTTTTGGTACACCAAATAAATTATTTCTAATGGATTCACATAAATTATTCATTTGCCATAGAGCCAATTCTAAATCTCTCCAATTTACATTGGAATTATTATTTGTTGATGCTAATAGATTTTGTATCATATTTGACAAATTTTCTACAAAAATTTGTGGATTAATAACACATATACTTTCTTGGAAAGTTTTCAATTTGGATCTAATTGTTTCATTAAATTCTTCAATATCATCTTGAGAATCTTCGTCTGACGATTCATCGATCCGCATCTTTTTGAACATAATAGACATTAATGTATTCAAGAAATTTGAGTGATCTTGATCTAATGGTTGTTTCTTTGAGTTTAATAATACAGCAGATCCAGGTTTCCCACCAATGGCAAATAACTTTTTCAATACAGATAGATATTGTGTAATGAATGGGAAACATTGTTGAGTCACGGAATCATACTCATGAGACATAAATTTTAGGATTAGTGGTACACATTGGTTTAAGATTCTTTGATCTGCTCCTATAGACACTTGCTGGAGTTCCATATCACTTGTAGAATCGTCAAGTACGTTATTATTCTTGTTGTTATTGTTATTATTATTAGCATCAATAGTGTCTTGACATTGTTCAATAATTAAAGATAGTTCAAGACCAATTATAGAGGCTAATTTAGCTAAATTTTCATAGATGTCTAAATCATCATTATGATCCATTGTATTCAATTTATCTGTTAAATTTAATAATGATAAAAGTGCCAATTTATCAGACGGTTTCATCTTTTTAGTAATGATTTCACAAAGACAATTTGAACAAGCAATTTTAGTCTCATTATAATCCAAAAAGTTATAAATCAAATTAATGTACTCTGGAGTAATAATCAAATTAACATCAATCCATGAAATATAAGATCCAATACATGATAATGACCATGTCGTCAATTCCATTAGATTTGAATCTACATTTTGTTTTGTATCATTCAATACATATCTTAAACAATTGATCCAAATATTAACCAGTAACTGGATATCATTAATTCTCATTTGGTCCTTTAGACAGTTATTTTTCAATTGAAGTTCTTTAGATCTTATAAAAGTTTGGTCAGCAATCTCTGAATTGATATAAATACAGATACGTAGAAGATAATCGAGTCCCAATGTTGAGAATGATAATGTGTATGTATCTAATAATGAATTAATTTGTAAGATGGCAAATAAATCGATGAAAAATGTATTCCATTGGTTACCGTTGCATTCACTATACATTAAGAGAAACAATCTTGTCAATAATTCTGCAATTTTATTTCTAATATATTCTGGATCCTTTTCATTACGATTAATTTTATCCTTTAAAATGGTTAAGATAGATTCTTTAATAAACATTATATTTTCCAATGGAACACTGGATGGAGTGGTCACGGTATCACTTAAGATTTGTAAAGCGACAAACTTTGACATTTGATCGGATTCAATATCATTTAATAATGCAATAACCCATTGAATGATGTTTGGATCGTTTTTAATCTCGTTTAGGTAGTCAATGGCTTGCTTCCTTGACACAGCATCTGAGGTCGGGTTGTTGGCCACTTGAATGGCTTCTCTAATCCTTGGTAGCATCCAGTTCTGTGCTGTTTTTTTCAATGCTGTTCTGTTGTGTAAATATCACTATTTAATGATTTATATATTAATATTTTGATAAATTTATCATTGACAAATTTTTTTGAGATGACACTTAATAAAAGATCTTTGAAAGAATGAAAAAAATTTGAAAAATTTTGTTTGGTATAAGTGCATTGCTACAAATATACATATATATATATATAAAGATATATATAAAGATCTCTACAAAGATGCTTAATTCAATGAGTCCAAATAAGCTTTAAATTGTTCAAAGGCTTTGGCTCTATGGGAGATCTTATTTTTTTCCTCCTTGGATAATTCCGCGTAGGTTAAATTTGGTGTAATCAAAGGTTCAAAGATTGAATCCCAACCAAAGTCTAACGAGCCACGAGATGGGACGATCTTACCTTCAGTAATACCTTGGAAAATGTGAATCTTTGCGTTTTCGTCTGCGAATGCGATTGTAGTGATTGCCTTTGCGTTTTTGTTTGTGAAGGAATCTAACATTTGAACGATTTTATCCAACCCCATACTCTTGACAAACCATTTGATGTAGGCGCCCGGTAACCCGTTAAACTCGTCGAAGGTCAATGCGGTGTCTTCGACGAAGACTTGTTTACCTGGACCCAAGATTTGCATGGCTTGTTTACATTTATCCTTGGCAATGGCCACCAAATCGATATCTTGTAATTCGTCAAGATCCAATGGTTCATTAGTCAAATTCAACGATTCTGAGGCCAAAAGCATCTTGACCTCCTTTAATTTGTTCGCATTCCCAGTGACAAACACCAAGTCTCTCATCATAATGTGCTGGTTTATTAGTTTGTTGGTTTATTGATTTATTGAGAGAGAACAGTTAATAGTGGTTGATAAATAAAATAAAATAAAATATAATAGTGTATTGAGATAGAACAATCAACGATGAATAAAATATAATAGTGTATTGCGACAGAACAGTTAATAATAAAATATAGTGATTTATTGAGACAGAGCAATTAATAATAAAATATAATGGTTAATAAAGATCAGCTAAATAAATATATATAAAAAATATCTAAAATAATTTAAATATATGCAATTGGGAAGGAATGATATGACTGCAGAGGGGGGGACAAACATCGATCTATTTGTTTTCTGGATCGTATTCTAATTCATTAGAATTTTCGTATTCGTACATATCTAAAGCGACGATGGCTGATTCTCTAACGACATCGACAGGGTCGTTCAAGTAGTGTTTCAAGACAGGGACGACGTCTGGGGTGGCGATGGCACCAAGGGCTTCGGCAGCTTCGTGTCTGACCATTGGGGCTTCGTCCATTCTGGCTAGGACTTCGACCAATCTTGGGACAGCGGATGGGGCACCCATTTGACCAAAGACGTAGGCGATTTCGTGCTTGAAAAGAGCAGATGGATCGTCGAAACCGGAGGCTAAAGCAGAGACGGCTTCTGGGGTACCAATGTCTCTCAATCTGAACATGGCTCTGTAACGGTCGAACAAAGGTTGTTTTTGGTCGTTCAATAGAGTCTTCAATTGATCGATGGTGAAGTCCTTTTCAAGAGATAAAGGTGGGGCTGGATCGGTGGAGGAGTATAAAGATTGTTGTAATTTTTCATTTTCAGCATCTTTGGAGTGTTCCCATTGGATTCTAGCCAAAGCTAATTCAGCGGTTTGAATGACAGCTGGATGTGGGTCGGTGGAAAGACATTTTTGTAAGTCTTCAATGGAGTCCTTGTCACCAAGAGCACCAAGAGCTTCGGCGGCTTCGTGTCTGACCATTGGTTGTTGGGCAGCGTCCAACATGACTTTTCTCAAGAATGGGGCGGCGTACAAGTTTTCGGTTTGACCCATGACGTAGGCAACTTCGTGCTTCAATAGTTCGGAGTCGTCACCGAAGGTCAAGTACATGTACTCGATGGCCTTCTTGGCGCTGGCTTCGTCCTTCTTGTTCTCGGCAAGGGTCTTGAAGTTGAACAAGGCTCTGAATCTGTTGGACAGCTTCGAGTCCTTGGAGACCAAGATGTCTCTCAATTCTTCCAAATTGTGGTCGGCGACGACCTTAGTGTAGTGTCTTTCTAAATCGGTGGACATGTTGTGTTGTGCTGGCTGATTGGTCTCTTTGCAATGCCTCCAACAACAACACTCATCGCTGCAGGAACTCTCGATGTCGATGGCCTTTTTATATTTTTTCATTTTTCGCTCGAAGACTGAAAAAAAAAAAAAAATTTTCACGCATCGGCACTGGCCGCGAGTTTCCTATTTGGGATAGTATCGCCTGTTTGGGAAGATGTTGCCTGTTTAGGAAACTGTCGCCCGCTTGGGAACTCATTGCCCGTTTGGGAAGTCGTCGCCTGTTTGGGAAATTATTGCCCGGTTGGGAAGCTGCGATTCCCACTGTATCCACACAGAAAGAATTACTAATCTTTGCATTGCACTTAATTGCTACTCAAACTGGTAAATATACTCAGACTGCACTTGATAGCACTCAAACTGGTAAATATACTCAGACTGCACTAGATAGCACTCAAACTGGTAAATATACTCAGACTGCACTTGATAGCACTCAAACTGGTAAATATACTCAGACTGCATTTTTATATGACGCTTACTGTACAATATAGCTATACAACTATATAACGGACAAAACACAACGCTATTATTGTCTGATGTACTTGGCAATGTCCTCGGCAACACTCGAGCTTGTCGTCTTCGCCTGCGCTTCAAAGGCCTGTTGGTATCTTTCTTGTAAATCGGGATGGTTCTTTTCCGTGATTTCACCTTCCAATCTATCGTTTTCTGGGAAACTGTAATCTCTATCACCACTGAACTCGTTGACGTTCTCTTCAGTGTCCGGTTCCACAATACCGTCGTTTTCACTTTCTTCAATATCACTAATCACTTCTGCTTCGTCTTCACCTTGCTTCTTCTTCTTGCCCTTCTCGTTCAACCCCAGATCCTTCATCAACCCGGTCAGCGATTGTTCTTTACGCTTCTTCTCGTCCTCCTCCTTTTGACGCAAGATTTGGTCTCTTTCCTGCTTATAGTACGAATCGTATTCAACCACTTTATCATCAACCGCCTTTAAAAATGCATCAAACCCATCACCCGTATATGACGAAACACCAACAACATCCAATTGACTATAAAACTCTTCTAACATCAACGACATAGAATTCACCAAAGAATTCATATATCCAGATCCACTCTCATTAGACTCTTGATCATCCATTATAGCCCTTTGAAACGATTCAAAATCGGTCATCCATTCACGGGCAAAATCTTCTTTTGTAACATCGGTCTTATTGAAAACAATAATCATTGGTAATTTCGTCTTATATAGAATCGAACATGCATACAACATATTACTCATAAATGTAGTTGGGTTTGTGTTTCTTGGTGTATCAATAATATATGCAATCACAGTAGGGAAACTAGATGCAAACGACTCGGTGATAATAGTCCCAGAGGCAGACCAAACAAAACATTCAATTTGGCCAGGAGTGTCCACTATAACATGCTCATACTTATCTTGCTTCGTTTCCACAAGATTAATAACTTGATCAATCTTAGTACTGAACAGGTTCAAACTCGTCACAATAGCACCGTTGGGACCCAACCCATACGTTTCCATCACTTTGTTATATTTGATCGAATCACGGATATCAATATTGCAACCATATGGAACTTTTAACACTGCTGGATCCAAATTGATCACATACGGAACTTCCTTCTTGGCACTGCGGAAATGACTATTCAGTCTCTGCATAAAAGTGGTCTTACCACTACCAGCCATACCAATACATATCACAGTACTTAACGTCATCTTTGATCTGCTTTGTTTCCACTTTGAACGTAGTAACCGATGATGTCGATGAAAAATTTGTCATCTTAATATCTCTTTCTTTTAATACTGAAAAAAAAAAAATTATTTCCTTACCTAATGAAAATTTACATACAAATTTACATACAAAATATACAAATCATTCATACATCTTCAAGACACGACCTTCGATGCCTACGAAACATGATTCATGTTGCGTGGCAATGGTTAAGTCATTGGCTAGATTTTTCATTAGCACATCGGCAGCTGGTTGGCCCGTGCCGCCAAGGACTTGGTTCATCTGTGGATTATTAACAGGCATCTGTTCTTGATCACCACTACTCAATAAATTATATAATGGTGTCATACCAAGCACCGAAATGAAATACCACGAAATGGCACTCACCCAACGAGCATCCAAATCACTGGTCATTATACCGTTTTGTAACATATCTTTAAATTTAACAGTCAATGGGAATGGTAATTTCATAATAACAAACCCACCAAAGAAGTAATTAACCCACCACATAATGACTGTTTGCGGAATGAAATTGGCCATATTACCCTTGGCCATATTCATCATGGACTCATTGATACTTGGGTCCGTCAATGGGTTTGGAATACTGTTCTCAGCACTCGGATCCTTTTTCTCTTGAGCCACATATTTACCACTTGTTAAGATCTCAATTAATTCATGACGTCTAACATCGTAAGATTCGTCGTCTAAATTCGTACCGTTACCCAACAGCAATTGACCCTTGGCAAACCATTGCATTTCACTCAACTTGATACGAGGGTGACCAACATATTTGGGACTGATTAAAAGCATCAAATCGGCCTTCAACAACCCAGTTAAGATCATCATTATAGAAATTGGTAGCAAAACCCATTTCTTAAAATCAGAATCTAGCATCAATTCTGCCACAGAATAACTCTCCTTATTAGCAAGTATCTCTAATAGCTTCATATCGAGTGTCTGAGTATGTCTGTGTGTTCTGTTGGTGTGTTTCTTTTAATGTATATATATATATATTTACAAGGCTTTAACTGAATTTAAATATATTTCAATTTTACGATTTTTCAATATCAAATTTTATTGACATCTAATGAGATAAAACCAGCCAGTGGTCCTTGTCACAACGAGTCAATGCAGGCTTGCTGAGATGATAGTCTTTGATTAACAGTTGCAATAATATTTTTATAGGTGGATCTTCTTTCGATTGAGCCGCTAGTCTCAACAACCCTTCGTAATCCAACGGTTCGTTTGTTGCTGGATTAGGTATTGACTCACCTAAGTCCATCCCATTGAGACCTGATACTTTGATACATAAATGCGAAAGATTCAACTTGTACATATCTACTCTTTGGCCGTGCCTCGTTAAACTCGTTGATATTTTATTCAAATAGTCGACTATATCAAGCAGCTTTTGTGGATTCACTTCTTGAAATATACACCTTACATCTTTGTCTTCTTTGTTTTGTGGGAGCCATTGCAAAGAATTACTAGAAACTAAGGCTTCAGCCATAATATCACTATATATGCTAGGCTTTAAAGGGGATGTGTTTATACTGAAATTATTTTGACTGTCTAAGTCCCTTGAGTATTGGTACTTTCCCACCAATTTCTCCGTAAACGTTTCCCAAGCTTGATCTTTGTTCAAATAACTCACATCTTCATTCAACTCCCATTGAAACAAATACATCACATTATTGAATTGTAAATATTCCCTATATTTATTTAAGATAATATTCCGTGATATCTTAGATTCTAATTCCGCTATTCCTTTCTTTCCCAAGGGATGTCCATATTTCTGTACAAATTTAGGTATTATTGCACTCATAAATACTAAGTAGCGTGCTCTTTGTATTTGAATGTTGTTATATGTTTATTTCAAGTGCATAAGATCTATTTATTCATATTTTTTATTTGGATCAAAGATGATTTATTAAATACTTCACAATGATAAGAATAAGAGCAAGAAGAAGAGCAAGACAGATAAGCGGAAAGTCTTTCTCAGAGATTGATATACTATCTGGTATGGAGTCAATGCAAGTAGATATGTATTTGGACGCTGGTATTATGCAATATTTTCTATTGATCAACAGTGGAAATTTACCCATGACACATCTCATTCAATGATTACTATAAGAAAACAGGTAATGCAATCTGATAGATTTACAATAGGGTCAGGTTCGAAGTAGGCAAGAATCTAACCATTTACATCTCAATTTTATCTAATACTGCCCTTCTTAGAAAACAGTTTTTGAAACAGTTGTAAATTTCCTATTTGGGATAATTACATGATTTTTGAGGAATAAACTAATATTTCGAAACATTTCAATTCCATCATATGAAAAGATATATAATAATATGATATTGCACAAAGGTAATACCATCGAGATATTCAGATACAATTTTCCATAAATGTTCGTGCTATTTCTTCATTTTATCAGCAATATTAACCTAGAACGACTAACAAAAGATGATGAACTTTAAAGAACATATCTTTATGAATTTATCATTGCACCATGATAAAAGTTTGTTATGTATTATGATACTATCTACAATTGGTACAGGTTTAATTCCAGCCATTACATCAATTCTAACAGGTAAAGTATTTGACCTGCTGTCACAAATTTCACCAGACCATTCAATTCCATATGAATTAACTGTAAAGTCAATGTCACTGATGGCTTTAGGTGCGGCAAGTTTCCCAGCCATGTGGGCTTTGATCTCTTCATGGATGTTTATAGGGGAAAGGCAAGGTTTCAGAATCAGAAATAATATGCTTCAATCGTATCTGAATAAATCATTCCAATGGTACGACACAAAAAATGAATTATTGGGGAACTTCACTCAATTGAATAGATGTGTTGAAGAGGTTAGACAAAGTAGTTCAGAAGCTGCTGCTATAATTTTTCAAAGTGTGGTCACTGTGTGCGCCCTTATTGGGACATCTTTTTATTACTCATGGTCTTTAACTTTAATCATTCTTTGTTCGGCTCCATTGATCATGATTATTGCCTTTATACTATCCAAATTGATCAATAAGTATGTGAATCTAGAAAATCAAGAAACTACTAAGGCAGCAAACGTTTTGGTGTGGTCTATGAACGTTGATCGAATGATTAAGACTAATAATGCCCAAGATTTAGAAATTAATAAATTCAATGAATTAGTGGACAACTGTAATTATCTTTTCATCAAAGTCTGCTTGTTTACATCTTTGAATTACAGTCTAATCAGATTCTTAACATTATGTATGTTTGTCCAAGGATTTTGGTTTGGTAGTACTATGATAAGGCGTGGGAAACTGAATATCAATGATGTTATCACATGTTTCCATTCTTGTCTTATGTTAGGTTCTACTTTAAGTGAAGTCTTACATCAAATTATCATCCTACAAAAAGGTGATGTTGCGAACAAAAAACTTAATACATTTCTTACAGAGAAAGATGATATTGTTTTCCACTCTGAGAATAATATGACTATTGTGATTCCCAAGAAACAAATCCTGGATAAATCATTAACTATATCGTTCCATAATGTTTTCTTTAAATACCCAAACAGACCACAAGTTAGCATTTTAAATGATGTCTCAGCAACTTTCCCTGGAAAGGAAATGACATTTATTGTGGGTAGATCAGGTTCTGGTAAATCCACTCTATCCAAATTACTACTGAAATTTTATGAAAATTATGAAGGTGATATAAAGATTAATGACATGTCTATTAAGAGCATTCACCAACAATGGATAATAAACAATACAACAGTGGTTGAACAACGTTGTAAATTATTCAATGACACTCTGAGAAACAATATTTTATTGGGTCATCCAGAATTTGGTGAGAAAGACGCCTCATCTTTTGACATCGAAGTAAAAGCTGCATGTCGTTTTGCTTTGTTAGATAAAGTTATCGAAGAACTTCCAAACGGATTAGATACGCAAATTGGTAGTGAAGGTGTTACTTTAAGTGGTGGTCAATCGCAAAGAGTGGCATTGGCAAGAGCATTCCTGCGAGATACTCCAATTTTGATATTAGATGAGGCAGTTTCTTCTCTAGATATTATAAACCGTCAATTGTTGATGAACTCAATAAGGTCCTGGAGACAGGGTAAAACCACAATAGTACTAACACATGAACTGGATCAAATACAAACAAATGAACTTTTATATGTGGTTGAAAATGGGACTGTTGTTGAAAGTGGTTACCAACATAAATTATTGGAAATTCCAGGAAGCAAGTTTAAAAAGTTGTATGAAACACAACAAAGTAACAGGTCGACTGATGATCCAAATAATTCAATAATAGATGAATATAGTGACGATAATATCAGTGAAAAGAGCATATCATCAGACTCCCAGACTTCAATAAACGATAAAGATGGAAAGCTAGTTGAGTGGTCGAATGTGTCTACTTCAACGGACGAATATACTATGAAAGATAAATTTTCTGGCGAACCATCTGAATCGAAACCCCAAGGTGAAATGAAGGACTCAAAACAAAGAGATCTTCGACCAAAGAAAGATTTGGAAGGTATGTCACTTTTAGAAATTACTAAGCATATGCTAAATGATTTGGATAAAAAGTCCATTTTAGTTATTGGTGTCATATTTTCTCTATTGGCAGGGGCGGCTAATCCCATATTCTCATTTGCTTTTAGTTATCTATTGAATGGGATCGTTCCTAATGAAAATAATGGCTCCTCTTCGAGTTATCTTATTAAGTGGTCATTCATTGTTCTTGGTATTGCTGTTGCAGATGGAATCTTTAATTTTTTTAAATCATTTTTACTGGGATATTGCAGTGAAATTTGGATATTACGTTTAAGACAAAGAGCTATGGAAGTAATTCAATACAACAAACATGCCTGGTTCAATAAAGAGGAAAATCAACCCGCTGAATTATCTGCAGTATTATTGAATGATTTAAGAGACTTGAGGAATCTAATAAGCGAATTTTTAAGCACTGCTTCTACATTTCTGGTGGTACTGTTATGTGGTTTAATCTGGGCCTTGGTTTCTGGTTGGAAGTTAAGCTTAGTATCTATTTCAATGTTTCCATTAATTATCGTTTTTTCTGGTATCTATGGATATCTCTTACAACAATATGAAACGGATTACAAGTCCGAAGTTGCCAATTTAGAAAACTGTCTCTTTGAGATAATGACTGGTATTAAGACAATCAAATATTTGCAACTACAAGAGCATTTTATTAAAAAGCATTCTATTTTGAAGAGTAACATCGAGAAAGTTGCCCGTAAGCGTGCTTTTGTCACCGGTGTTGGTATTTCCTTTACTCACACTTTGACGCTCTGTATACAAGCAATCCTGTATTACTATGGTCTTAAACTAGTATTCATTGGTGAGTATTCTTCCAAGAAAATGTTTGAAACATTCACATTATTACTATTCACAATTATGACTTGTACAAATTTAGTCAACCAGATTCCAGAAGTTGCTCGTGGACAGAGAGCTGCAATTTGGACATATAGAATCATAGATCAATACAGGCAAACCAGGGAAGATGTCTGTGGACATGGCAGAAGTTTGACCATTTCCAAAGATCAAATGAACAAAAATTTAGTAAGGATCCAGAATTTAACCTTTTCATACCCTGGAAGTGGCAATAAACAAGTGTACAAAAATATGAACTTAGTGCTTGGTTCAACACAAACAGTGGCTATTGTTGGTGAGTCTGGTGCTGGTAAATCAACCCTAATTGCATTGTTAACAAGATTGTATGATCCAAATAAAAATAGTGTCTTTATCGATGGTACCGATGTTCTAGAATGGAACTTAGCTTCCTTAAGGGATCAGATTGCTGTAGTTGATCAAACACCGGTTATTTTTAATAGTTCGATAAGAGAGAATCTAAAATATGGTTTGACACAAGATATTTCTGAATCCGAAATGGTTACAGCCTTGAAAGCCGTCGACATGTATGATTTTATTTTAACTTTGCCAGATGGTTTGGACTATCAAATCGATACCGAATTATTGTCTGGTGGTCAACTGCAGCGTTTGTGTATTGCCAGAGCGCTCTTAACAAACAAAAGAATTCTGATTCTTGATGAATGTACTTCAGCTTTAGATGCAGAAAGTTCAAAAATTATTCACGATATTGTTGCGACTGGAATACGTAATACTTTAGTAATTGCAATCACTCATGATAAACAGATGATGAAAGCATGTCAAGATATTGTAGTTTTCGGTAATGGTACAGTGGTTCAACAAGGTAAATATGATGATCTTATAGCATCTAGTGGTGAATTTAAAAGAATTGTTGATAAAATTTATTAAGAAGTATATAACTATATGTAGAGTGTTATATTAACAGATTTAATGTTTGTGTTACCTTCCTTTTTCAAACGGATGTATTCGTAAAAACAAATTTTTGTTTAGCTGATAATTAAAAGCTTTCGAAAATATTTCAATATTTAAAAGTTGTCAAACACAAACTAAACGTAACTTCACCTGACACTACCTAAATTAGAAGAACCTGTAATAAAGAGTTTATTATCTTAGTTAAATATTTTTACATAATGATATTTATTGGGTTCTTTTTTTGCATAAAATATGGCTAATGTTAGCGCCCAATCCAAAAGTCCTATAAATGGATGGTAATAAATGGAACTTCAACATCTTCACCTTCTTTATCATCGGCACAAATTTCTAAGATCATAGTACGAACGTGACTTGGAACATCATTCTTGGTGACTAGTTTAACTAGTTCAGTAATTGGAAGATCGTATCTATCCTTTAATTTCTTTGGTGGGAAGAAAGATGCAAACAATAAGGAAACACCGTACGATAGCATTGTAATTTCTAAACCTTCTTCCTTTTCAAAATGATCTAATAATGCTCTTAAAGTGATATCACCTTGAATATCAAATCTATCCCATATCTTATCATAAGTCTTTTCATTATATTTAGCCTTTGGAGAACCAATTGGCTCAGAGAAACCAAAGAATGGTAAAGCTAAATTAACAAAACCGTTCTTATATTGTTCAATATCAGTCTTTTGATCCACGACCTTGTATAATTCCAAGTTAACCAAACCAGTAACCAATGAAGTAGTAGTGGCAATGGCCGGAATAATACTACCAGCAATGAACTTTGTTTTTTGACGATCAGCAAGTTCAATAGAGTAGTTTTCAGCTCTACAGTTAGAACAAGCAGTGATGAATTGAATATGGTGATTAGTATCATCGTCCTTTTCAAATTCAACAGTATTTAATGAAAAACCACTCAAAGTAGATGGAGCTGGTAAAGAAGCAGCTAAGCGATCTAAATCATCACCAATTGGAGTGCCTGCATTTGGATCTGGATCTTCATCATTAACTTGAATTTTCAAGTTGGTGATTGGAACAAATTCTGGAATAGTCATATTATTGACGATGTTCTTGAAGTAGTCGACTTGTAAAGATTCATCAACTGGGATACCGTAGTTGAAAGCACGTAAACTAGCACCACCCACAATGAAATCTAAGTGATTTTGATCGTTGAAGTCGAAGGTCAATGGGGTTGGTGCACGTTTAGAACCTGACCAGAATGGTTCCCCATTAGAAGTCTTGGCATCAGCTGGGAAGTTGTATAATAATTGCTTAATGTCATGACCAAATTTCTTTTCAAATTCAAGACGAGCCCATTTAACGCAATCTTCAAAGTTGGCTGGCTTTTTATTCAAAGATTCATTAATGGATTCCAAAATACCTTTAACATCACCTGTTTGTTTCATGGTTTGTTCAATGAAGTTATCCTGAGTTAAATACATATTAACATTTTCGGCAGCATCATAGAAATAACCTTGGAATAAAGACTTAGCCCAAGCAATTGTATGATCAATTTTACTTGGGAAAGAACGTAAAGTACATAATGGAATGGACTTTTCTGGTGGATCTCTTGAAGAGGAATATGATTCAGTTAATCTTGGGATGACAACTTGTGTATTACCTTTAGTACCAAGAGTACCAGACTCTAATAAAGCTTTACCATAGAAGACACAACGACGATCGACATAAGTTCTAGCATCAACGTTATCTAGCGCATTGGTGACAAAATCTAATGATTGCCAGAAGGCATCATCGAAGATGTTCTCAGTTTCGGCACCTACTTTATCAATCTTTGGAATAACTTTACCATTCAAATCTTGGTTCATGGCGATAACAGATTCAGCAGCAACTTCAGATTTATTTCTACCAACATCTTTAGATCTGAATAAGAATTGTCTATTTAAATTAGATTTTTCGATAGAATCATTATCAGTAACGACAATACCACCTTTTTCACCGGAACCAAGACCCATTAAGGCCCAGTTTTTTAACATTTCACAACCAATGGCACCAGAACCAACAAGGAAAACTTTGGAGTTAGCAACCTTCTTTTGGAAATCGGCACCAAAGACAGCGATTTGATTATCATAACGGGACCCAATTGGAGCAGTATTAGCTTCAGTTCTTGGGAACTCTTTAGAATCAGGTAATGACTCTAAGGAATCAAAATACATGTATTGTTTTAATGGAGTAAATTTACCGGAGCAAGCTTTTAACACTTCTTGAGCTACAAGACCACCAAAGAATGCTACAATACCTGGAATATCACCTCTGGCTTGATAGGATAACTCTCTAATTAATTTTTCGTTAACTTCGTTACCAGCTAAGACATCAGGTTGTTGAACAGCCAAATCAGTAACTAATTTAACTAATTCGTTTGCATCTTCTTCATTCATTGGTCTTGGTAATTGGCCATTATGTTTTATAGTGAAGAAATGTAAAGCTTGGAAACCTAAATGTAATTGTGCACTTCTATCAAATTTAGCAAAATCTGAAAAGATAAATTCTGGATTGGTAATCGAGTCTTGTAAAGATTGGAAAGACATCTTAGTTGGGACTTTAACTTCGGTGAAAATACCACCCTTTTGGTAAGTACCATATTTTTCTACATTCCCAATTCTAAAGGCAAAAGGTCCTAATACTTCGACTTTGAATAGAGTACCATCATTTAATTTTTCCAGACCTTGTACTTCAGTGAATTTAACGTATTTACCATCTTCTAGACCATGTCTGGTATCATCTAGCATGGTGACGGTACCATCTGCTTCGATATCGGAGACAATACCAGAACGTGGTTCTTCACCAGTGGTATCTATAACGGTAAAATCGTCACCTAAATCGACAAATACATTACCGAATAAACCTCTTGTTTCAGTGGAGATAAATTTGATACCATTCTTATGACAGTAGTTGTTTAATTTGATTTTATCCTCTAAAGCCATTGTTTCGGTAGCGACAATGACTTGGAAAGGTTCTAATTGTCTTTCTTCTACGATTGGTTCTAGAACTTTAATTGGAACATAAGCATTCAATTCGGCCAGTTTGCTTCTGGAGACTTCATCTCTTGGTTTACCGATATCAGCTTCGTTGAAGAAGAATTGAGTAGACAAATCTTCAATTTCAATAGATTTGTTATCTTGTAAAGTTAAAGATTTGACACCAGCTAGCGCCACGTTCTTGGCAATTTCAATACCTAGCCCTTTCAACCCAATGATCAAGACATTGGAGTTTTGCATCTTTAACATTGCTTCTTTACCTAAGACATATAATTGACGGGAATAAAGACCTTCATCAATTTGGCCATCATTGTTATTATTGTTTGTGGTCATATTGACTGTGTTTTCGTTGTACAAAGTTCTGAGTGGAAATTTGATAAAGTTTCACAATTGAATAGTGTAATTACGTTCTTATATAGTTGTGATCACAACACCATGTTGCCACCAAAGATTAAGTAATCACTTGTATCAATTCCTTCTTTAATTTATCATTTTTGAATATTTCACTTTTTTTTTGATAAAAATGAACAACCGTTCGTTAACGATGAGGTGGACTCTGCATTACATAAGACAAGACTTTGAAAGAGGATGCAAGGATAACAAGATAAAATACATATACAACCCTTCTGAATCAGTTTGCGTCCAAGCTCTACTAAAAACTGGACAATTTAAAGATAAATCAACATTCTCCTGGCCCATCTTTAGTTGGGTTTTCAGGTTCAGTTGTCCCTATCTGAGAAGTTCATCATTTGAGAAGGAAATATTGTTGTGCATCGGAACACACTGCAATATTGTTCAAGTATTAATAAAAAAAGATATGTTGATGGGACCGAGGTCCCATGGTTTGTTTGAGAACATCCAATATTGAACCTGAAAAGTTTGCTTCAAATAGCAGGCTCCTTTTATATCGCTGCAAAAAAAATAAAAATAATTATAAAGTGCAGTTGAAAAAAACCCACACATAGAGACGTTGCGGGTAAGAGCAGTTGTGGTGGATTATTAGATAGGGTTTTATGACATTATAGGTATGTACGGTTATATATATATACTCTGTGTGTGCGCTGGCTGATCAGTCAGCAGCAGTATCCACATCTTCTTGCGCTTCTCTTTCCAATCTGGCTTCAATGTCCTTCAATTCCTGTTCACGAGCCAACAGTTCTTGTCTCTTTAACAGCAGTTCCTGTTGGACTCTCTCTTCAAATGCTTTCAATCTTACTTCTTCGAGTCTGATTTGTTCCTCGCGAGCCAGATATGTGTCGTGTTCGTTGCTATGTGTCGAGGATGTTTGGTCATTGAAGTTATTATTATTGTTATTATTATTATTGTTATTTTCGTGTGATGATGGTGCTGGTGGGATATTGAATTGGGCATCAGTTGGGGTTGGGTTGGCAGTAGATGATGCAGAGTCGAATGCAACACCCAAGCCAACCATTTGGTTGCTTGGTTTTCTTACATTTGCCGTGGTTTGGCTTTTACCTCCGGATAAAGCTTCAGTTCTATATTGTTCATACAATATTTCATGAGTATACTCCTTTAAATCGTGTAAATGTGAAATTAATAATGTATTTCTTAAGATGACAAAATCAGATAAATTCGAATCTTCCACATCGATGGTGCCCCATTGGTACTTTCTACCACGTATCATTGTGTTTGTTTCTGGATCTTCAAAGACATCATTCGAACCTATTATTGATAATGGTATCAATGAACGTAAATACATGTTTGTTTCATAGTCCTCTTGTGAAATCTCATCTTCGTCAAATGGGAAATTATAGATTGGCAAATCAAATCTAGTAATATCCTCTTGAATCAATTTCTTATTTTGTTTCAATTCTTCTAAAGTTAATGAATCAGATTTACAAATTATAGGAATGATGTTAACCAATGTGCCCAACTGTTTCATGAATTCAACATCCATTTCTTTTAGACCATGTCCAGTGGGTTGAATCAAATATAAACAAACATGCACTCTGCCATCTTTAAATCTTGGATTTCTTCTAACACGAGATTCTTCCAATAGGATTTCATCGTATTGATGGCGAATATAGTCACTAATGATTTCAAAGGACGTGGTGTTGTCCAAAGAGGAGCCAAACCCGGGCGTGTCGATAATATTTAATTGGATCTTGACCCCTTCGTCATCTTCTAATTCCACAGTCTCCTCTCTCAATTGCAAATCAATTTCGGTGGAAGTGTCGGTGGGTAACAAGATACTAGTAGACGTGTCGACCACTTGTTGACCACACAAGGTGTTGATGAAAGTGGATCTCCCGGACCCAGATTGGCCCACAACCATGACGGTGAAATTAATACCTCTTTTCAAATGTTTTCTCTTTCTTAACGCAGAAGAAGCTTCAATAATACCGGACATTTCTTTAAAATGGAGTTGTAGTTGGGTTCGACTGTAATGGAGTTGTGATAAATCCAATTGACCATATATCTAGCGATGTAAAGAAGTGGATCAAAGTGGGAATTATCTTTGGATCAACTTTTTTTATTTCAACTTTTTCATTTCAATTTTTTTCTTGCAAAAAACAACAATTTAGCTGCCTCAAGTGAACAAAATATACAGTGATAACGTACTACATTTACTACATTTACTACATTCAACATAGACGCGACCGTGGTGTAGAACTCTTGGTTGCCAATATATAATTAATACTTAGATCATGCTTTTCCCTATTTCCATTTGCACTTCCAAATGAGTAAAATAGTTGCAAAACTGGCCAAACCCACAACACGTAATTCAAATATGGAATAAAAGATGATAAACAACATCAGTATACTATCCAGCCTCTCACAGACGCCCACAACCCATCACATATAACCGTAATCTCACTGCAAACACACTCCCCACGTGACCGTCCCAACCGGCTGACTCACAGTAAAATATCGTTATTTCTTAACAAGCGTTGAAATGAAAAAAAAACACTCAAAAAACCATCGAAATCTCGAAGAGCAAATATTGGAAAGATCAAAGCTTGCAATCAAACGATATCTATATAAGGTTGTGTTGGCAAGGTTATATATAACTCTCTGATAATCAAAGGCAAATACAGGACACACAATAAAACAGGATTAAAATGGTACAAAAACATGTGGTTATGATCGATAATTATGATTCCTTCACTTGGAACATTTATGAGTATCTATGTCAAGAAGGTGCTAAAGTCGACGTCTTCCGTAACGATAAGATCACCGTGGCCGAGATTGCTGCTTTGAAACCTGACTCTATTTTAATCTCCCCAGGTCCAGGTCATCCATCCACCGATTCGGGGATCTCCAAGGAATGTATTTCTTATTTCGCTGGTAAGATTCCTGTCATTGGTGTTTGTATGGGTCAACAATGTATGTATGAAGTCTTTGGTGGTAAAGTTGGTTTTGCCGGTGAAATCGTTCACGGTAAGACCTCTCCAATCACTCATGATAACAAAGGCTTCTTCAAAAACGTCCCACAAGGTGTCCTTGTCACTAGATATCATTCTCTAGCTGGTACTAATGACACTTTACCCGAAGAATTGGAAGTTACTTCTAAGACTGAAAGTGGTGTCATCATGGGTGTTAGACATAAGAAGTATACCGTAGAAGGTGTTCAATTCCATCCAGAATCTATCTTAACCGAAGAAGGTCACTTGATGATCAAAAATATTTTGAACATTACTGGCGGTACTTGGGAAGAAAATGCTGCTTCTAAAATTAGTGCATCCAATGGTAAAGGCCCATCTATCTTAGACCGTATATATGAAAAGAGGAAACAAGACATTAAAACCAAATCTCAAATTCCTGGCTTCACTTATAAAGATTTAGAAACAAGTTTCAAGTTGGGTTTAGCTCCAACCGTACAAGATTTCTCAACACAATTAAACAAATCAACAAAAAGAGCTGTAGTGTTATCTGAAATCAAACGTGCCTCTCCATCAAAGGGCGATATCAATCTTGATATCATTGCCGCTGAACAAGGTTTGAAATATGCTGCTGCAGGCGCCTCTGCCATTTCAATTCTAACCGAACCACATTGGTTTAAAGGTCATTTACAAGATTTGGTTAACGTTAGACGGGCCCTTGATATAAAATACAAGGAAAATCCACAAGATAGACCATGTCTTTTAAGAAAAGAATTTATTTTCTCCAAATACCAAATCTTGGAAGCAAGATTAGCTGGGGCCGATACCGTTTTGTTGATTGTTAAGATGTTAACCGATGAAGAATTAAAAGAATTGTATACATTTGCCACCAAGGAGATGAGTATAGAACCATTAGTCGAAGTGAATTCCAAGGAAGAACTAGACCGTGCTTTAGCCATCGGCGCCAAAGTCATCGGTGTTAACAACAGAGATTTACACTCCTTTAACGTTGATCTAAACACTACCAGTAAGTTAGTCGATTCTACCCCAAAGGACACCATTTTAATTGCATTATCAGGCATTCTATCCCCAAGCGATGCCGATTCATACAAAGAACAAGGTGTTCGCGGATTCTTAGTTGGTGAAGCTTTAATGAGATCAAATGATGTTAAACAATTCATTCATGATTTATGTAATTAATCAATGGTATATATTACTGATCAAAAGATTAAAAAAAAATAATGTATAAACTTTCCCATAATAGACAATAAAATATTCATGAAAGAATAACCATAAAATGTTTTCAAAATTTGTATTCATTTATATATTAAAAGGTATACAGATATAATAGAACTTCATAAATTTACATAAAAGAGAAAGAAAATGTATAAATCAAATATAAATTATTCCTTCTTGGATGAAAGTGGTTTCATAAATTTGTTACTAGCAGTATACTTAAAGCCTTTATCACTCTTCTCCTTTTCAGCGTATGGAGTGTTTGATGCCAAGAATCCAACATCAACTAGTCTTGGCCAGTTGACATATTGCATACCATTTTGGAATATGGTTCTCAATGACATAATAACCACAATCAATGATACAAGGAAGAACATCAAGTTTTTCTTGCTAGTGAAATAATTCTTTGGGAAGAAAATTGTAGCTAACAAAACAGTAAAAGCAGCATATAGGATGGTTGGTAAAATTTGAATCCAAAATGGTCTCTTATCCATGAATGGTGAAGTCATTGAAAATTCATATGGTTTAAAATTACCTAGGAATAAATCATACGAATCTTGTCTTGGACCATCAGTTAGATTATTTTGATAGTAACGAGATGCGGAATTAATGAAATCATTAAAGGCACCAACACGAGTACGATTACCCGTTCTTGTGAAATCAGTCTTTAAAGCACCTGTACCCGAGTATGATACACTGACTGCATCTGCATTATCAGCCCATAGATTTTGGAAGATGGATAACAACGATTTGTCTGATTCCCATAAATTACCTTCGTTAGTGACCTTAGAGATTTCAAATTCCTTTTGTAATACCCAATGAGCTAAGACAGATTGGACCACATTAGTTCTATCTAAACAATCCATACAGTTGGTTCTCACAGTAGAAGATTGAGTAGTGACAACTTTAACAGTGGTGTTACCATCTTGACCCACAATCTTATGGAAGACATCATCATTCGATAACCCCATTTCAGATAATTGATCGAGCAATAATTTGACTCTATGCCATTGCATCTTACGACATTCATGATGGAAATCAAAATAAACATAATGCAATTTTGGATTATTTAATTGATCTACGGCATTTTCATAAGAGTCTTTCACTGGTAATTCATGACCCTTTTGGTTGACTAAATTGACTAAATAATTGTCACCATACAATTCTACTTGTTGATCAAAATGTTTCTTAGTAGATTCTAAAGTGGAGTTATCACCAAGAACTAAATTTGGTTTATATTTCAAATTATTGATTTCAGCCCAATACACAGGAACCGAACCTCTAGTTTGCAAATAACCATAGACATCACTGGTAGAGTCGTTATTGTTTTGCACGATTAAGATTTGCTCATTTTCATTATAATTACCAACATTACCATCAGCATCCACACCACGACGGAAATATCTAGTACCGGCCCTGAATCTACTACGTCTAGTGATCAACCCAATGGCAATTGGAGTGCTGTTGAAAATAGTGTCCACCACTTTAGCATACCCGTAAATCACCGGTTGAATGAATCTACCAATGGCTTTATCCTTGGCAGCAGCAGATCTCAAATCGTGAGTAATGTAGTGGTTCCAGAAAAATCTGGTGTCAACATTCTCCCAATTGTAAGAAGATAAATTCCCAATCTTTTCGTTTCTTTGTAAAGAGTTAGTCAAATCATAAGTATAGGAGAAGAACAAAGTAGCATTGTTCAATTGGGTTTCTAACAGTTTCAAATACTCGACATCATCGGAGTCTACTAAACGGCTGCTAGATCTGATTGGAACCACGGAGTGTTGGGCGACCTTGTAAATAATATGGCCACCGTTTAGTCTACCAGTCTCTTCGACGGTGTTGGCAATAATGGCATACTTGTTCAATTTAAGAGAGATAACACCCAATAAGGCAGCAATCTTGGTGACTTTCCCCTGAATTGGGAACTCCTCGAGAGGAACCGAGTCAACGGGTTGACCTTGAGAATCTAAAAAGATGGCATTTTCTTGATTGGCAGAAGCTCCTGACACAGCTGTTTTGAAGTATAGCCCCTCGTTGGTTTGGGCAAAGATTAAAGGACAGGACATATCGTTTCTCAATCTTATAATTGCTTTAAGAGTGGTTCTGTTTCAAACACAAAAGCTGCCCAATAAATTTATAAAGTTGAGATAGTTTCTTCAAAAATCGTTGTTTATTCCAGTTGATTTTCGTTCGACAACTTGTTACAAACGAGAAAATTCCACATTGATAAAATAAAAGATAAAATAAAGAAGACATTGCCATCGAAAAGTGGGATGGTGTCGAAGAGCAGAGAGGGCTACAACAGCAATAAACGATTGAATAATGTCTCAATACAGGTTGAGTGCTACGTTGAAAGGCCACAGCCAAGATGTGAAAGATTTGGCTGTTATTGATAACGAGAAAGTGGCCACTGTTTCCAGAGATGGGACTGTCAGAATATGGAACCGAGCTGAAAGCGGCAAATGGGAAGACTCCACGATATACACTTCACCAGAGTTTCTAAACAGTATTTGCTACGACAAAAAGAACCAAGTTGTGTTTTACGCGGGGAAAGAAGCTTTGGTCAATGGCCATTCCATCTTTGCCTCCTTGGGTGAATCCACCGAACCCCT
Source organism: Monosporozyma servazzii (assembly GCA_033807795.1). Taxonomy (NCBI): domain Eukaryota; kingdom Fungi; phylum Ascomycota; class Saccharomycetes; order Saccharomycetales; family Saccharomycetaceae; genus Monosporozyma; species Monosporozyma servazzii. Next base: position 32,728 of record CP138596.1, on the reverse strand, counting down.
ATATACTTTAGTGGGGCATGAATCGAATGTTTGTGCTTTGGATTTAACTGAAGATGAATTGATCAGTTGCAGTTGGGATAAGACGGCTAAAGTGTGGTCCAATGGTGTCTGTAAATACACTTTGACAGGTCACGATGCTCCAGTGTGGGATGCAAAGATCTTACCAGGAAATAGAAATCATTTTATTACTGTCTCTGCTGATAGAGTGATTCGCCTATGGGAGAATGATTCCATTTTAAAAGAGTTCAATGGTATTCATAATGATGTCATCAGACATGTTGAAATCTTAAATGATGAAGGCACTTTATTTGCCACTTGTTCTAACGATGGTACAATTAAGATCTTCGATTTTAATGGGACAGTGGAGAAAACTTTGGAAGGTCATGAAAGTTTTGTGTATCAAATTAAATTCAACAAAGAAACTAATGAACTGATAAGTTGTGGTGAAGATAGATCGTTGAGAGTTTGGGATTTGACCACTGGTGAAGTGAAACAAGTTCTTAGATTACCTTCTATATCTCTTTGGTGTTGTGATTTCTTACCCAATGGTGATATTGTTGTTGGTGGTAGTGATAATTTACTTCGTGTCTTCACCGTTGACCCAAGCCGTCTTGCACCAAAGGATGAAATCGAATCATTACAAAAGGAAGTGGAAGCTACTGCATTAAATTCAAGTACCATGGACTTTGATGAATCTAAATTATCTCCATACGAAATATTACAAACGCAAGGCAAGAAGGAAGGCCAATTAGTTGTCGTGAAAGCTCCAACCGGTGTCATCGAAGCGCATCAATTTTCTAATGGTTCGTGGACTAAAGTAGGCGATGTGGTTGGTTCCTCGAGTGCTGGTAGTGATAAAAAAGTTGAGTATGAAGGTAAGATGTATGATTACGTGTTTGATGTTGATATTGAAGATGGTAAACCACCATTAAAGCTAGCATTAAATGTTAGTGATAATCCATATGATGTGGCAGATAAATTCATCATGAAATATGAATTACCTTCTAGTTATAAAGATCAAATTGTTCAATTTATTATCACAAATGCCAGTGGGGTTACCATTGGTCCCACTGAGCCTGTTTCTGCACCCCAAACAGAATCAAATCCAATGAAAGTTTTACCAGTTAAGACATACTTATCTATCAAATCGTACAAAAGTGAAGGTATTTTCAATGGTGTTGTGAAGATGAACGCTAAAGAACAAACGTTTACCGATGAAGACTTGGCATTAATTGGCACCTCCTTAGATGATCTGGATAGTAATTATGAAATATTATACGACACAGCAAAGAAGATTAAAGACTCGTGGTCTAACAAATTGGTTGCATTTGATATTCTACGGTTGATTGTAGATAAATTACCTGATTCTGCAAATATCAGAGATTATATCGAAGAAGGGCTGGACAATAAGGATATTAATATTACAATGATGACTGTTCGTATCTTGACTAATTGCTTCCACAACAAAACATGGGGTGTCAAGTTAATGTCCAGCCCTGATGTATATAACTCAGTTTTTGAAACCATTGGCACTTTATTCTCTGATGCTACATTACGTCAATCGCAAACATTGGCTATCTCCGTGGCTACATTACTTCTAAATTACACCAGTTTAGTGGTACAAAGGAAACATGATTCTAGTCAATTGGACATTGTTCCAGTGCTAGCTGAAGTGATCAACAACAAATACGGTGTCTTGGAAGAATACCAAACCTCAGAAGAGGCTGCATACAGATTAGTGATCGCTTATGGGAATCTGTCCACAGTGGAACCAACATTGAAACAATTTGCCAAGTCAATTGTTTGGTTGAATCAAGTGAAAAGAAGATATCTAGAGAATCGCAGATTCCATGATGTGTTTGAAGATTTATCTCTTGTATAGAATGTATAATCTGTTATATAATTGATATTTCAACAGCTCTCAATGTGAAACTGAAAAAAAATTAATGAAAATAAAAATCAATAGCTCTTCTTGAATAACAATTTGAATAAACTAGTTCAATATAGAGGATATATTAAAATCAACCCAGCTGGAACAACACAAATATATCACAATGGATCAAGCATTATATTCCGTATGCACTAGTTTAGAAATTCAATCTACTTCCCGTTGAGCAACAATTTACTAACAATTTACCTATTTTTTATTATTTTACATAATATTTATCCCCCTTCCATCGTTTTTTATTCAGGAAAGAACCCCAGATGGACCAAAACATAACGTTACTGTATGTGTTTAGATAACAACCATTCACTTTTTTTTTGTCTGTACACATTGATGGACTAGAACAATTATTTTTTACTAACTATACATTAACAGAGATATCGTCGTCGTGATTTAAGATCTGATGTTTTAGGTTCTCGTCTAGATAGACCCGAACCACCAAAGCCTAAATACAAGGTCAAGATGACTAAGATCCCACTAGACGTCTCTGATTATACTCTTGACGATTTAGTGAAGGACTTTGGTCATACCCCTGTTCATACAAACCTATTTGATACTAAAGAAGACAGAACTTTTATAGTGGAGTTTGAAACCGTTGAAATCATGAACGAATTTGTTGCCAAATATAACGATTACGAGATTGAAGAGGGGTTCAAAGTCACAGTTGAAGTGTTTGAACAAAAACCTAGAAACCAAAGGAAGAGCCGTGGTGGTGCTTCCGGTTACGGTAGTCATTATGAGAGACAATCACAACCACAACAACGTCAAGAGAGAACAAGAGGTGGCCCACAGAGAGGAAGACCTCAAAAACCTACTTTAGAAGAGCTGGATGCCCAGCTGGAATCATACATGAACACGGGTTCCAACGATGCCACTCCAGAATCTACCGAAACTCCTGCTGACAATCCGCAACAAGAACTTCCAAATGCAAATTGATACATCATTACGTGATATTGCATTTATTATGTATTATATACCATCTTTATCTATAACCAGCTGTGCGTCTGTATCGTGATTGATTTCAATGAGTCTTAATTAAAGTGAAAATAAATCGCTCCACTGAATTTGAATTGGAGAGATCTTTCCAAGATGGATTTTAGAAGTAGAGACAGATACAAACCTATCAGTGTTAACATAACAGTCAGTAATAATATGCGTCAAATCAGAATAGCCATCGATCGTGGTGGTACTTTCACCGATGTCATTGCCAATTCTGGATCGGGGAAAACAGAAGACGATTTAGTCATTAAGCTATTATCGGTGGATCCAAAAAATTATAGCGATGCTCCACTGGAAGGTATCAGAAGAGTGCTGGAGAAGTTTGAGAAAAGGACTATTCCCCGTGGTGTTCCATTAGATATTGCCAATGTTGCTTCCATTAGAATGGGTACCACTTTAGCTACCAATTGTGCCTTAGAAAGAACAGGCGAACGTTGTGCATTTATTGCCACAAAGGGATTCAAAGATTCACTTTTAATTGGCGATCAGACTAGACCTGATATATTTGACCTAAATATTAGAAAACATAAACCCCTTTACGAAATTGTCGCTGAAGTCGACGAAAGAATCACCTTAGAAGACTACACAGAACAATTACCCTTTAAAAAATCTATTGCTAATAAAGAAGAAAACACTGTAGTTGGTAAAAGTGGGGAGGTCGTACGCATAATCAAGGCCCCTGATGTGGAAATTGTTAGGGAAATGCTGATTAATATATACAATAAGGGAATACGATCAATTGCTGTGGCTTTCTTACATTCTTATACGTATCCGGAACATGAATTATTGGTAGGGAAAATCGCACAAGAAGTTGGGTTTCAACATATCTCTTTGTCGTGCCAAACTTCACCGATGATCAAATTCTTGCCAAGAGCACACAGTTCTGTGGCAGACGCCTATTTGACTCCAGTTATTAAAGAATATCTTGATAATATTTTCAATGGGTTGACCAATTGGGAAACTACAAATATTCAGTTTATGCAATCTGATGGTGGACTGGTGGATCAACACAAGTTTTCTGGTTTGAAATCCATTCTGTCCGGCCCTGCTGGTGGGGTTGTTGGCTATTCCACTACTTGTTACGATAATGCTACCAATGTTCCTTTAATTGGGTTTGACATGGGTGGTACTTCCACAGATGTAAGTAGATTTGGGGACAATAAATTGGAGCATGTTTTTGAAACTACAACTGCGGGTATCATCATTCAATCACCTCAATTAGACATCCACACTGTTGCTGCTGGTGGTAGTTCAATTCTTTCTTGGGAGAACGGGTTGTTTAAAGTGGGACCGGGTTCTGCTACCGCGGATCCAGGACCTGCTGCCTATAGGAAAGGTGGTCCATTAACCATTACAGATGCCAACCTGTTTCTTGGAATATTAGTTCCAGAATTCTTTCCTAAGATTTTTGGTCCGAATGAGAATGAGACTTTGGATTTAGAAGCCACTACTAAACTGTTTTATGAAATCACAGAGAGAATTAATAAAGATTTGAATGCATGCTACACACCACAAGAAGTTGCTTATGGGTTTATTAGTGTTGCAAATGAAGCCATGGCTAGACCAATTAGGGCAATTACAGAAGCCAAGGGTCACATTGTATCAGATCATTATTTAGTGACATTTGGTGGGGCTGGTGGCCAACATGCAGTTGCAGTTGCTGATGCTTTAGGTATCAAGACAGTTATCGCCCACCGTTATTCTTCAATTTTATCAGCTTATGGTATTTATTTGGCAGATGTTGTGGAAGAGAAACAGGAACCTTGTTCATACTTCTTGGGAACAGATGAAGCTACAAATTTTATTAAGGACAAGTTTACTGTATTGACAAATGATTGTGTCAGTGAGTTGACTAGCCAAGGTTTTTCCATGGAAAATATTGAAATACAAAGATATTTAAATTTAAGATACGAATCTACTGAAACACCATTGATGATTATGGAGGATGGTGAAAATTGTGATTTTAAGAAATTATTCGATGACAACCACAAGCGTGAATTTGGGTTTGCATTCGATAACAAAAATATAATTGTCGATGATATAAGAATTAGAACGATTGGTAAATCGCATGTTCGTGAACAAACATCAGTCGATGAAGAAATGAAATCTATTCACAAATTCGAGCCCGTAAATATCGCAAAGGAAGCTAGTTTCATCAAAGAAGTGTATTTTGAAGGTGGGTTAGTTCCAACACCAGTTTTCAAAATCGATAGTATGAAGTTTGGAACTGTTATTTCTGGCCCAGCCATCTTAGCTGACGGTACACAAACAAATATTATCCCACCCAATGCCACTGCCACAATTCTGAAAGCTCATATTTTCATTGACATTAAAGAAAAGAAAATATTGAAAGAGTCTCCAGCGGGTGATTCAATTGACCCTATCATGTTATCTATTTTCAGTCATAGATTTATGGATATCGCTGAACAAATGGGGACTCAGTTGAGAAAAACTTCTGTTTCTACCAATGTCAAGGAGAGATTAGACTTTTCCTGTGCTTTGTTTGACAATGAAGGTAAGCTAATTGCAAATGCCCCTCATGTTCCGGTTCATCTGGGCTCAATGTCAACATGTATTGTGGCCCAAGCTAAGCTATGGGAGGGGAAGTTGAAACCAGGTGATGTGATCATTACAAACCACCCTGATGTTGGGGGTACACATTTGCCCGATATCACCATTATAACTCCTGCGTTTTCCAAGGATGGGGATGTGTTGTTTTATGTCGCGTCAAGAGCACATCATGCCGATATTGGTGGTATTTTGCCAGGCTCCATCCCTCCAAACTCCAAAGAACTATACGAAGAAGGTGCTGCGATTTATTCGGAATTGTTAATGCATAATAGTGTCTTCCAAGAAGATTTAGTCTATACGTTATTTGTTGAGATCCCAGCGCAATATCCTGGCTGTTCAGGGGCTAGAAGAATAAACGATAATATCAGCGATTTAAAAGCCCAAGTTGCAGCCAACACAAAAGGTATTCAATTGGTAGAACAATTGGTTGACACATTTACCTACCCTACTATTTTGAAGTATATGATTGCTATTCAAAAAAATGCATCCCAAACAATTAAAGAAATGTTAAGACAACTGGTTAAACATTTTAATTCAAAAGTTTTTATTGGAGAGGATTATATGGATGATGGTTCTGTGATCAGATTGAAGGTGACGTTGGACGTCAAAAACGAAGATTATATCTTTGATTTTACTGGAACTTCACCCCAGATTTACGGTAATACCAATGCTCCAATTGCAATTACAAATTCTGCCATCATATACTGTTTGAGGTGTTTAGTTGGGGAAGATATCCCACTGAACCAAGGTTGTTTAGAGCCCATTACAATTGTCGTGCCAGAGGGGACGTTATTAAATCCAAACTGTGGGGCTGCCGTCGTTGGTGGTAATGTGCTAACATCTCAACGTGTCACAGATGTTATATTGAAGACGTTGAATGTTATGGCTGATTCCCAAGGTGACTGTAATAATTTCACATTTGGCTCTGGTGACATCACAGACGAAGATACAGGCGAGGTAACAAAGGGATTTGGTTATTACGAAACCATCTGCGGTGGCTCAGGGGCTGGGTGTGATTCATGGATGGGATCTGGTTGGGATGGTACTGCCGCAGTCCATACAAATATGACTAATACCAGAATGACAGATGTTGAAGTGTTTGAAAGACGTTATCCAGTGATCTTAAGAGAGTTCTCTATCAGAGAAGGCTCTGGTGGGTCTGGTCAATACAAGGGAGGTGACGGTGTGATACGTGATGTCGAGTTCAGAACTGCTGTCACTGCCTCAATTCTATCAGAAAGAAGAGCCATTGCACCACACGGGTTGCAAGGTGGCCAGGACGGTCAACGTGGACAAAACTATTGGATTCGAAAGGATACCAATGCTGTAATTAATGTTGGTGGTAAGAACTCATTCAATGCCAAGCCTGGCGATAGATTTATCATTATGACTCCAGGTGGTGGTGCCGTGGGGACTGTGTAGAGGAACTGTATATATACATTTTTTATTGGTTATAGTAATATATTTATTCATTTATTTATTTTGCGATGAGTTTCGAGATCTTGAAATTTTTATATCGAAAAGTAAGCAGATCAAGATATTGTACAGTATTAATGAGTGATGAGAAAAGGAAGAAGTCCCTCCCTCACACACACACCAATAGAATAATCCACAGTCCAATCTAAATGAGTTTAAGACCAATAATTACCGGTGTTGTCGGGCTAGGTTCAGGTTGCGGTTTGACCTATTTTCTGCTTAAGAAAGATAACAATCTTCCAGTGAATGCATATGGCAATAAAACGCAATTAAAGAACAGCAACAATGCTGATGATTCCAAACTGGTCAAGTTGAACCCAAAGGAAATGTTCAAGTATGGGTTTCCTGGTCCCGTTCACGACTTCGAAGATAGATACCAATATGTTTCGTGCTACAATAGACAAACAAGAAATCCATACTGGGTTCTTGAACATATCACTCCAGAATCTTTAAAGATGAGAAATGGTGATAGAGAGGGTTCTTTCTTCCGTGAAGATGAAAACATTCCCGAAATGTTTAGAGCAAAATTACAAGATTATTTCAGATCTGGTTACGATCGAGGCCACCAAGTTCCAGCTGCGGACGCTAAATTCTCTCAAAACTCTATGGATTCCACTTTTTATCTAACTAATGTTAGCCCCCAAGTAGGCCAAGGTTTTAATAGGGATTACTGGGCCCATTTTGAATATTTCTGTCGTGGATTAACTAAGAAATATAATAACGTGAAAGTAATGACCGGCCCATTATACCTTCCAAAGAAGGATGAAAAGGATGGGAAGTTCAGAGTTAGCTATGAAGTGATTGGTAACCCACCAAACGTTGCTGTTCCTACCCATTTTTTCAAACTGATTGTTGCAGAAAACCCAACACAAGACCCAAATGGTGATAAAGTCTCAGTTGCCGCCTTTGTATTGCCAAATGAACCAATTGCAAATGAAACCAAGATAACTGATTTCGAGGTCCCAATCAATGCATTAGAAAGAAGTACTGGTTTGGAACTATTGAGTAAGTTGCCAAAGAATAGAATTGTACCATTGTGTAAGGAAGTCAAATGCCAATTAGTTATTCGAGAGTTTAACAATAATGTTAAAGCTTTACCAAAGAAGTAGAAAACTATTCAGAGAAAGAGCATCACAACATATGTATATTTTTAGATAACTTAGTTATATATTCTTGTATAAAAAGCTTAGAAATTTCAATGTTAGAATTTATTCCACAAATTCACTGTCAAGTGTTGAAAGTTTGTTGGAAACTTCAATAGTACCTTTCATTTATAATAAGCCTTATTATTAGCATCTTTAAATTTACTTCCAAATTATGTTAGTGCACTATTTCCTCATCAAGCTACTCTCAAATATGCAACCATCTACCGAATGCATGTGTTTAACAATCACACACTGAGCTAATTTGGTCATTTTCGGACCATCTTTTTTAGTAGTGTGTAATAAATGAAAATTATTTATAAAGTAGAGTGGAATGGCTAAACTGATAATTAGTAGTAATTGAATTAATCATTAGAGCGCAATTATTCATCTTTATTGCATATAGTGTGACAACAGTTAATCAAGTTCTTTGGTATGAAATCAACACATCTATTATCGATATCAACTAACTGCTTCTTTAAGATGCGCTAAAAATAAAAAATGAAAATAGTCCGATCTTATTTTCTCGAGAATATAAAATATTTCAAGTAAAATATAGGAGTATTGGTATTTGAGGTTGAAAGGTTAGATCATTGTCTGGAAAAAGAATCTGTGTATACAGATCACTAAACTCAGGAAAAAGGTTAATAGAGCTGTGATACATAATTACCTTTACTGTTTGCAAAGCTCTACTCAGTATGGAAAAAGTTGTAACAAATCCCAGATCACCTTTGTGGATATCCTTTGTCCTAAAGGCTATATTTATTGCATCGGTCATGATAACTGTGTTTGGTGCTTGCTGCATTATTGTTGGTTATACCTTTGGGGGTAAAACATGGGACAAACTGCCACTAGTGGTTACACTCACAACCGCAGTTACAAACAGCATGTATTTTAATAGTTTTCCTATTCTTTTTAATCGTGCCCATTGGAATTTTACCAAAGGTTCCGTCCTGGCTGCTTTTGTTTTGGCGGTTGGAAAGCTTGTCACCCTATACTTGACAGATACCCTATGCTTGGCGTCTACAGGCTCTGTTTGTGCCCCTGTTACCGGGTCAATATTAGCTACTATCGATATCGCAATAGCAGGTGCTATAATCTGGAATACCGATGGTTATGAGATGAATAGAAAAACGTAAAATCTAATGGAAAGTAGTGTAACCCACAGCTAAATTCACAACAACTCAGCAATAACTGCGTAAATAACCGTATGACCATGATTTAGTCAAATCTGAGTGATAGTTTAGTTATTGGTTTGACAAATAATCTAGAAACACTTGGTAGACGAGGCATTGTAATAAATCGAAACATGCAAATCTCGATCTTTCTCAAAGGTTATAGAACAACGAACAAGATAATTCCGATTCTTTATTAGAAGATACTGTCAAAGAATTATTAAATATCTTGAATGGCGATACTACGTGGTCGCTAATGATTTGAGGCTATTTGAGGTGAATGATACAGATAATTTCCTGATGTTGGCTCAGGAACTGGAAATGCACTGTGCGGTGCCCAGTATACTGGTCTTTAATTATGTAGCGCTCAGAATTATGGTGAAATGATAAGCTTAATACGATAGAGTTACTCTAAAAAGGAACAGTTCTTTATAAAGATTTCATTCTATTTTATGATATTTTATATAGAATAAAGCTAGGATTGAGAAAGAAACATGAAGATGTCAAGATATTTAAGTTTTAACAGTTTGTTCCACAGTAACTATGAATTTCTTTAGTCTCTAGAATTTAATCCCTGGGGCCATAATTGGTTTCAGATAATTATCAGCAGGCTCGGCTTATGTGCTCTTTTATCGCTATATCTCTCTTAGTATAGTCTGAAAGTGGCCAATCTCGCTTCTAACCCGATGTATCCTGTCCAAAATAATACCAAATAAGCAATACCTATGCTGTATCTTAAAAAAGGTTAATAAGTATGTATTTGTAGGTTCATTTGAAGACATGTGTTGGTTAGTAGAATATTTTAGAGGGAAATCTATACTATATGTTTTTTCCTTCGGGATTCTGATAGACAACAATCATTTCCTCTACCGGGGATTTTGAGTCTTTTGGTAGTTTAACAACCCAGAATAAAGCAATTGTGTAAATATAGATATATGTTGTATGTGTTTTTGAGGGACGCCCAATCATTATTCATTTTAATTCTATTTCAGTCTACATGAATATTGTTTAAATTAGAAACGTGGACAATGTGATCACTATTGAAGGCATAGTTGACGTTCTGTCAGGTTGTTCCAATGTTTACGAAACCATATGTATAACAACTCGGTGATGGTTATCTAATTTCAAGATATTTTCAGTTCTTTGTAACATGTTGTGATTGGTGGACACCGGTAATGTTTAAAGACTTAAATCGATAAGTGTATTAAAATGTCGTTCCCATAGATATAGGTTTTTTCAAGATATATTCAAGTGTCAGGTGTTATATATTAGTATATATTATACTGCTCAACTAAATTATGATATATATTATGTTACTATCATTTTATATATATCAAAATAAATAAAAATATGGCTGAATAACGGTTTATGGTAACAAATTAATATGTAAGAATATTCTGCATTGCTAAATTATTTTGGTTTTATGTTATCCACCGAATAATGGCACTTTATTTGAGTATCATTTAATCATAATCAGATGTAATCTTGTTTTAACAATTTCATAAATGATATTGTCAAGATAATTAAAATTGGATACAGCTTGATGGGATATTTGGTTAATATGTTGATGGGAGCACCAACAAGGGTTGATAATTTTTTATATTAACTCATCAAATAATATGCGCTGGTAATATAACTTAATATCTATACGATGTTCAACCATTATGAAACAATCGTTGATTATTCCCAAATGAATATTCATATATTGAAATAAAAAAGAAAACAATAGTCCAAGAGAAATGAATGTTTAAAATGTAAGTGAAAATTAAATATTTGGTGTCGATAAAATTAAAAAACAGATGTTAAACAAATTATACAAAAGAATTCATGGAAAGCAAGCATCTTTCAGTGTAAAATATTGGGAAACATTTTCTGTAAATAAACGTATAAACGGGAGAGAAATAGTATCGATACATTAGTTAGTGAGCAAAAGAAGAGGTGATTGAAATGGCTAGTTAGAATGTTATGATATTAGAAGTATATATGGTTCTATATAGAGAAGAAGTAGCTATATAATATATATAGAATATAAAAGATTAGGTAAATTTAAATATGTCGAAGAAGTTAGATCAATGATTAATGGGGGTAAAATCTGTAAAATTTAATCCTTCTTGGAATATTGCTAAAGGTTGGTTTTTAAAATCATCTAAATTAACAGAATCAAAAGGTATTTTCTTTGGTTCATCATAGTTACATTCATTTTGAAAATCAAGATGTTTGTAATAATACCCTTGTTCTTTTGCTTGATTAATTAGGGTATTTGCATAATCATAATAACTATTATTATACATAATATTAATTAAATCAATATCAGGTAATAAATATTTATCAATATTTGCGACATATATTCTGTTTATATTACTAAACATTATATTAATTTTTAAAAATGGGAATTTGTCAATCAATGAATTAATATAATCAGAACCATGTATACATATAAAATTATAAAAATAAAAAGGTTTATATTTACTAACTAATTTTTTATTAATAACACCATTGATTAATCTGTTAGAAATTGCATTTCTAATTACATAATCTGGAAACTCGTCTTTATTATTGATAACATAATTAGCAAATATAGGATTATTTAATGCTCCCCACTTGGCATATTCAAAATCACCACCTTGATAATACTGAATATCACCAATATATGCTACATATTTATTAGGAAAAATAAATGGTAATTTTTTGTTTATTAATTGAATATTATTTTTTATTAATTTATAATTTAAACCTAAAACTCTAATATTATGTATATTTATAGATGCATGGTTAAATTCTAATCTATAATTATAATTAATAAAAACATCATCATTTATTAATTTATGTTTATTCCATTTATTTATAAAATCATCAAAATTATCCCATATAAAATCTTTATCATAATTCTTATATTTTATATATATCTTTGAACGCGAATACACATTATCTAATATAATCGGATATCTCTTTAATATTTTGATAATATTATCTCTATGAAAAAAAATAGCATAATAATATAAATCTTGGAATCCACAATCTATATTAGCTTTAATAAATATATCTTCCCAGCCCATAATAACAGATAAATATGCGACACTATATTTATAAAAATCATGTTTTTTCAATAATTTCAAACATGTCTCTTTTGACGGATGTTTTGAATACCAAATATTTAATGGTTTATATATTTTAATAAAATCATCATCTAAATATCCATGTTGAATAAAACTAGCACTAATAGCTTCGTATACTAATTCGTTTAATTCTAATCCAGAATGTCTAAGTTGATATGCGAATATAAAATTATGTCTACATGTATAAGCTAATATGTATGTTAATAAATGAAGATTATTTAATTTGTTTTTATCATAATTACCATTAAGTCTCTCATATATAACTAATATTTTCCAATCATCTTCTATAAACTCTTTATATTTACTATTATAATATTCACACTCTTCCATATCTAATTCATAATCAATTTCTATTAATTTAGTAACATCATAATATTTAATAAAACATTCAAAATCAGCACAGTATGCTGACATACACATTATCGCATAGTCGTTTGTTAAGTTGTCTAAATACATAATTGGAAATGGAAACACTCTCTTTATTTGTGTTTTCTCTAAAGTACCTATCGGAGTATTTTCCCTGCATGTCGGAGCATGCATCTTTTGGAAGCTACTTCCCATCCTCAATTTACTATGGACAGCCTACCCAATACAGTATTTTACCTCCGTCCCAACACCAGTGCGCCCATCAAATTCAGCACTCAGTGGGCAAACCTTCCCTTCACCTCTGTTCGAGATTTACCTGTCGCGCCTTTAAATGTAATTGTTGGTTTACAATTTTGATAAAGTCCAGAGCGGTGTCGGTCTGTCGAAAAGCTTGTGTAATCGAACGAACATAATGAGTTGTTCCATATACTATTAGAATAAATAAACCAATAGCGATCTACCAACTATCAATACTAATATGTTCTGCTATCAAAAATAAAGAAGGCATTGTGAGTCAAAACAGAATATCAAAAGATGTGTTAGTATTACCTATTGTAGTGAATGCTACATAACAGGATACAATTGCTGTGTTTGCTAATAAGTTCCTGTTGTTTTAAATACAAATATTTTGATAGTTGGGTGGCATATATGGACCTCTTGAATATTACTCTAAGCCACAGTATCATATCATAAATACACATGGGGAGATAATATTATTATTTTATATTCTAGTAATGAGGATGATTATTTCAACCATGAGAAAATTGTCAAGTGTACGTTACAGTATTATATATTGATTCTATTTGTGATTAGTCATGTCGAGTGTAGTGTAATAAACTGTGGTAAATGCTATTCAGTAGCCAGTTAAATCAAACCAGACGAAACTGTGTTGTGATATGAGATATCGGTATAAATAGATATACCATAATGTGAATAGATGTGCTACTTAAATACAAATACTCTATTTTTTCCATCTGTCAAATAGCATATCTAAAGTTATGCAGGGGCCGTCTACACTGTGTTCTACTATTATTATTTTTTTCTTAAGCAATAATACTAAAATATCATATTATATATTTGCTGCTGTCATATAGTCACAGATGTATTAGTATTGATGCTAGAAATGAATAACTAAGGACAAACCAAGCAGAAATTGCCTAAAATATATTGTATTTTATACAGAGTTGGTAACTGTTCCCAATACTTGTTGGTTGTATACTTATTTGTGTAAGAATATGCCAATTAAACAGCTGTCTGAGCATTGATATCCTGGTTATATGAATGTAGAATCTGCCTAATTATCACAGGGTAGTGTAGCATTGCGTTACCTTCAAATATAGGCGTTAAAAGAGTCAACGTTGAATAAATCTGATACATCTAGTATTTTATCAATGCTTTTGTAAAGATTCCGTATCACCACCGTTGTATTTGAGATATCATTATGATTTGATCAAAATATTACATTACTGAAGAAAGAGAATATTAGTAAGATATTGAAAGTATCCCAATCTCATAAAAACTCAGTATATCTTAGTGAACATTCACAGCTGGGTCTTTTAGTGTTAATATATTGTTAAAAAATCATTGAGGAAATGGGTAATATTAGGTGAATTTCTAGGCAGACACATCAAAATACAAATCACTTGAATCTGTATAGTGTGGGTCTTATAACCAGTAATTATGTAAGTACTGATATGGGATATAATTATTATAATATGAAAATAAGGGGAGTATACTATATTATGGTTACTGGGAATACTGTTTCACAAGCATAGGTATTTTATTAAATATGGGTATATTTAACTAATACACAAGTGGGTAGTGAAGTTGCCGTTGTGCCAATGAATATATGCAAACAGTCATCGATTCTTAGTATGTTGAATAGAGTGTTATTTATGTATTTTATGACGATCTATATAATTGCTTATTCAGATCTCTTTACATTTTATGATTTATCTTTGAAAGATGAAACTATGGGCTTTGGCAATTGTATGTTGGATTACTAACACCGAGTGAGGTATTATAATAAAATATAAGATGTTGGAAGTTATTGGAGCTGTGTCAATTACATTGTTGGGATATTCAATCAAGTATCATCAAAAGGACAGTATAACTATTTATTAATAGCCAATAATTGGTTAATGACCTGATTGTTTAATAATCTTATAATAGTAATAATCAAAGTCAAAGAGTATTACTCCATTAAGTTTTGAGTAGGCATTTGTAATTATCCAATACTAAATATAACATCTTGTATTTATATATCACTGTGTATGGAATGGTAAAACCGTCAAACACCGACTTGAGCTGTAATTTATTTGGATATGGTCAATGGACAGGAAAATTAGTACCATAATGAATGTCAGAACTGAATATGATGTTGAACTACTGCTTTTATATTATATTTTACCTTGATCGCATTATCAAAAAATGAATAGAAATGTTATATCATCCAAATTATTAAAACATAATTTATTCTGATACAACTGACGTTATTCTTATACAATGGCAGAAAGGAGGTGGCAATGATGTGTCCTAATTGATTAGAAGACTTAGAGAGTTTACTAGGTAAAGTGATAATAATAGATGAGTCTATTGAAGTACAGTAATGTCTGATATTTGATCATACATGTTAGAAAGGGAATATATAAAGTAACTGGTTGGTGGCAGTTCCTGAAAAACAAAAACAGAGTTATAATATCCCATTATTAAACAATATATACTGAATATATTGGAATAATGCCAGGTATGTACTTTATAATATATGGTGCAGTGTAAAAGTATTGATGAAATATGTAGTATCAAGATGATATGATATGTTAATTTATATAAATATTCTAGTTGTATTATAATACTATTCAGACATTGAATTACTTGCTAAAACAGGGGCATTCTCTGTAATACAGTAGTGATATATCATATCATATTTAAGAATACAGCAACCCATTTGTTGAATATTATTATCAAATTCCCACTCAATGGTTTGTTATGAGTGTCCGAGATACAAATTGATATCAGTAAGTGATATGCAACGGGTATTGTAAGTAATCTTTCACAGTTCAAAGTTATTGCCCTGTATTACTGGAAACAATGCTGCTGATGTTGATAAACGTGTTTCATTATGTTCAAGCAATTGCCACTATTGAGTGATGGTATATATAAATCATGGAATCAACGCTGAGTTGGTAATATTGTAAATGCTTCATTGCAATGTGGTTTTTATTTAGAAGATCATTTTATATCCATGAAGAGTCTGTCTTGAACAATTTATCAAGTATGCAATTGGTAATACAGTAAAATCATGGACTAGGTGTTTATTGTTTTACAGCTGAACATCAGAAATGAAATATATCTCGTATCAAATGGTGCTGTCCTTTGCATAGTGTAAATTTGAGCGGATGTTACATTTCAATGTTATATTACCAAAATAAGATATTATTAAACCATGACTGATAAACAAACACTTATATGGATACTGCTACTCCTTTATCAAATGGTAGTGTTAAAATATCTTTGAATTAGCTACAGTATTAACATAAGCGTAACTGTTGCTATGAAGCTTTGTTCTATTTGATTATTGGATTAGGGGTATATGCTCCAATGGGATAAGTAATATCATAGCTGAATATGAAGGTTAAATAATTAATTATAGGATAGCTTGAATAGACACAGACAGTACCTGATGCCACACCTTTGAGTGATGGTGTTGTATCTTACCAGTGTAAGTTTCTCTTAATCAAATATTGTATCTCATTTTTCAAATATTGATAAATTAATTATTGTATATTGATAAACAGGAATAATTGAGAGAAGAACCGCGATATACTGTTGCATTTACTTTTTATGTAGTATGACAATATTCAATCTGGCAAGTAATATCCAGGGAAGTGATACATCACCGCATAATATGATTACAGTGAAGTGATATTTGAAAGCAGTAGATCACTGATCTAACAGGAGAGTATTATTTGCTTCACCACTGTAAGATAGTGATTAAATATATTTTTTTCCTAGGTACTACATGTATTACACTGTTGCAAGAGGTCTCGATGGCAAAAGTATATGTGATTATGCCATGATACAGGGAAATATTGATATTTTTAGATGAAGTGATTAAGTTAAAGCTTCCCAGGGTGGTGTAATTCTTGGACACGGAAAACAGTTTGGCATTTCCATAAGCAGTTGGGTGTTTATATGTTTGATGGATGATTCATTGATTTGTTGTCTGGTGATAATTGAAAGATAGCTATATTATTGGTTCTTGGTAACTTAATGAGCCGCAGATATATTCATTGGAGCCTTGTTCGTTTGAATTAGCTCATTCTGCCTTTCATTATTCAAATAAGTCAGACTGGTAAGTAGAATAAGTAAATTGATAGTTCTGTGTTGTTGGAATTGATCTTGGAGGGAAATAACTGGATGTGGCATTGCGTAATCTGACTATTGAAATAATGCATTAATATCTGGAAATAAGTGGATATCGCTAAACTATTAGCTAGAAATGTATACCTGCCATGTTCCGTTGATTTACTTAATATTAAGATTTGTGACCTTTTTCTAGATAAAAGTAGTTTCCAATTTAATTGTATTTTGTAATAGCAATTTCCAACTGTAGATCAACCATTTACAGGAGCAGCAAAGATAGTATAATTGGATATTTCATTAGTGAAATCAAGTATAATAATTAATTAGATATAGTTATTTGTGTGAACAGATCATTTTTAGAAAATTATAGTTACGTGTAAAAGTAGTCTCTATCTATGCTTGAGTACGTCTAACAGCACCCTTATCATTGAATTATTATTCTATGGATTGCTTTCAATTTAAATCTGAAAATTATGCATTGAAATGTTGAATAAAGAAAGGAATACTGTAGATATAGGTATCATAGCAAGTTTGTATGTTGCTGAAACGTTAGTAGAGATGATGGTGTAATATATTAAAGAGTCACTGCAATGATTTGACAGCACATAGATGCCATGTGCCTTTTCAAGTGGTGTTGGGTATATGTGTAGGTTGGTGATCTCTCATAACTACCAGTGGAAGTTTTTTTCCAGTTTAATAAAACCTAAACATGTAATATTAAACTAGAAAAGTGATAAAGAAGGGAAAGGAGAGGGGGACATCAGTGAAACAGTAGTATCGAAGATCATCCATTCATAAACTAATATCCACTCACTGTCTCGTCAGGCAGGAGATAAACTCATCCACTGTTTAGTATACACAATGCCCGCACTGATTTAGAGTCAAGACTTCTACAGCAAGATGGTAGTGTGTCATATTGGAGGTACCACAGAGGAGCGTTACTGTGAAATTCCATTAAATTAATCAATTAGCTAGGATATATTATTGGTTCAAAACAAAGAATGCTGGATGTTCGAACTTAGTGTGGCATGTACGCCTGTTTTAGAATACTGTTCTGGAAGTCTTGCAATGGACAATGTATGTATACATCCTTTAGCAGTAAAATGCCAGTGGGGTCAGATACTTTTGTACATGAATATTTATCTAGGATAAATAGGGAAGTATGGAATACACAGTAAAATAATGAACAGGAAGAGAAATGATATTATTGGTAGAGGGAGTCGTATAGGTTTGATAAAGCGTAGTACTGTTTATAATAAAGGGGTAATAAAGAAAGGGTGGAATAATAGTTCATATAAATGGAAATGATGTAGATTGTGATAGTGAACCTGAACTTGATAGTATCATACAGTAATGAATAAAATATATTGGGATATATGGGTAATGAAAAGAGTGAGTTAATCAATAGTATGGTGTAGTGGGGCGATTAGTGAAAGAACACATGGCATTGAAAGTAGTAATGCAGTTGATGATTGTTGTAATGGCAGGTCTTGCGTTGTAATAGATATAGTAATGATAGTTTAGTGGAAGAAGAGTTACTGTAATATGCGAGCGATGTATTTGGTAATAGTAAAGATAAAGCTGGTGGTTCAGGCTGTAATTGCATGAATGATAGTTAAGACAATGAGCCGTGACAGAGTCTTTAGTGTTAACTATGACAGTAATATGGTAATGAAAAAAATGATAAAAGAGTAATGGGTATGTTATGTGGTGCGTAATACAACAGTCAATAATATGTTAGGAGAGGTTGTAATAACAGTTGTCTTAGAGTAATACATACGTTAAGTGTGGGAACGGTTGAAATAATAGAGGAGTGGATAACGGTATTAATATAGTATGAGGGGATGGGGCATGTGGCAAGTAGAATATGAACTGTTGGAATTTAATAATAATAAATAGAGAGCTTAGAAGTTAGTAAAAATGGTCAATAGTAGTATTGATATTATAGTTAATAAGAATAATGGTAATGTTAGTATATGAAAGTATGCTAGGAGTAAGAGTAGCAATGGTATGAGGATTGGTAACTATTGTAGAGTTGGTAGTAAAGGTAAATATAGAGATTTTGAAGAAAATTATCAAAGTAGTAATGTAAAATATAATGACAGTATGTTGGTAAGATTGGAAATAGCGTGAATGCAAATAGCAAGAGTAGTTTATTCAATTCTAGGGGTAGCTGTGATGACAAAAGTAAAAATTATGAAAATAAAAAAATCAGAAAATCAAATATAAGAGTAGCGGTAATAACGTTAATAGAGACGGATTAGAGGAGCTGAGTGTGTGGTGATGTAAAGAATAACTGAGTGTCTAGATTTAATAGTTTGATTTTGTAGTTGGTGTAAATTTTGGTAAAACAATAGTAATTCTGAAGATAATTTGATGAGAAATGATAATAATAGAAGTTAATAGCATGGTGAGTAGCAGGGGTATCATGGAGATGAATAATATTAAGATTGGTAATTAGTGTATGGGTCTTAGTATGATGGTGTTGGGGAAATGAAAATGAATGATTAGGATAATTAAATTAATGTAATAAAAGTTGAGAATAAAATAATAGAGTAGGAGTAATTGATTAGTACATGTAATGAAAATAACCGTTAATGGAGGTAGTATTATAATGATGTTTGTGATGATATTGAGTGGTTAGACAAAGAGAAAGAATAGTAATAGTAATGGCAATATAATAATAGAGAAAATGGAAATGATAAGATAATAATAAGAGTTGTATTGAGGATTATGTAGTTAATTAAAGTAGTGATGGAAGTACAAAGGAGAGTAAGAGTGATGGAAGTACAAAGGAGAGTAAGAGTGATGGTTGATATAAAGGCATAAAAATAAAGGTTAAAGTAGATGGAAGTAGAGATAATAATATCAGTTAGTAATTATGATGATATGGAAGAAGTGATATTTGGATGCATATGGGTAATAGGAATAATGGTTAGGAGTTTAGTAACGCAAACAGATGATGTTAAGGGTGTTAAATAAATTATTGTGTAAATTAAATGCATTAAAAGAAGAGTGGTAATGGTGATATTTAAAATAATATATTAATGTGTAAGGTAATGGTGATATGAGTAGGAGTAAAGGATCTGTTGGAATATATAACGTATAAATTGTAATAGATCTGAAGGTTATAGGAATAGAATGTATAGTGTATAATAGTAATGGTCATAGTAATATGGTAATAAATAGAGTCGAGAAGAATAATGGGAGAAGTAATGATAAGTAATAGAGTAAATTGATGATAATAAGATAGTTGATAAATGTGGGAGATATAGGAGAAATAATAGTAATAACAGTACAGTCAAAGAGTATATTGTGGTGATGTGAAAGTGTAGTTAATTGGAGTAATATAGTAGAGTGATGTTAATACGTTTGGTAATAGGAGTGGAATAGGGTAAAGAGAGTGGTAATAATGATACTATTAGTAAAGGTAATAATTATGGGGGTAGTGATAGTATAGTTAATGAGTGTAGTGATTGATGAAATGTGGATGCGGTGAGTAAATATGGGTGGTAAGAATTATAGTTAGGTGTTTGGCCGGAATAGATAATGTGATGTAAAGAGGTGAGATTAAATGTAACAGTATTACAGTGTAGTGTTAATAGTAATAAGAATGCGTAGTATTAATATGATAGTAATTATAATATAATGATATGTAATGGAATATATGTAATTTAAAATAGTTGATAATAATAATGATGGTTCAAAAGAAGCATAATAATATGAATAGGGATAAAAAAGGGAGTAGCTGTTCTGATGATAAGAAGGTAAGTGATAATAATAGTGTAGTGAATATAGAAATAAGAGTGTGAATTGCAGTAATATTTAGTTAGAAATAATGATAATAATATAGTAGATGGGGTTTGAGCTATATATTGAAGAAGATTTAATGAAAGCAGGTCAAATAAGATCAGTAATGAAATGTTTAATTAATATAGGTAAAGAATTGAGATAAATCTGTTGGATTATATGGAATATGGTATAGTTAACAGCAATATGATAATTTGTTAGAAGGAGTAGTGATAAAAAAAATGTTTGTGTTAATGTGATAAGAGTAATATGATAAATATAGTTGAGGAATAAGAGATATAGATGGGTGTTTAGAAGTAGTAAATGGGTAATGTTATGTAAATGAGTAATTATAATATTATGATAGGAGATAGTATGCAGTGATAGTAGTATGAAAATAAGATTAGTAGAATGTGAGTGATATAGTTTATAAGCGTAATTAAAAAGATGGAATGGTAATGATATATAGTTGAATAGAGTAGTTGGAAGAGTAGAGTAGTGGATGATGATAATCCTATTATAGTAATAATGGTAGTAACAATAAAAGTAGTAATTATAATGTAATAGTATGGGTGATCAGAGAATTAAGTAATAATAATGATATGGAAAAGGAATAATAGTAATGGTAGTATTAGAGTATAGTAGTGGTTATATAGAAGTAAGAGAGATGGTAATGTTAAAATAGATAGTCGAGGTAGTGGCATGTGGAAGGTATGGTAATAATATATGGTAATGATAATAGTAGCATTAATAAGAGTAATAGGTATCAAAATAGTAATGGTAGTAGTGATTGAGTATGAGTGGTAGTAATTATGATGTATAGGTATCAATAGTAATATATTTGGTTTAAATGGTAATAGTGGTATGATAATATATATACGATAAGATTAAGAGTGTAAAGTATGGTAATGGGAATGATAATAAAAGTGGTAAAGTTAGTAAATGTAAATAAAGGTGGTAGCAGTGTTTGGTTAAATGGTTGTAATGTGTTGTAAGCATATAATTAGTTGAGATAGCAATTATTAATAGAGTAAAGAAGAATGGAGAAGTAATGATAGTGATAATTATAGTGTAATAAGAATATTATTTGATGATATTTTATATATAAAAAGATGAGTAGTTGTTATCATTAGTGATGGTAATAATAAAGGTAGTGTAATGTAAATATAGAGAGGAATGATTGTTATGGTAATATAATAAAGTATTTAATATGAGAAAATGTTGTAATATATGGATAATATGAGTGATAAATAATGGGTGTGAGTGTTTAAATGGGTAAAGTAGAAGTTGATAATAGTAATATAGTGATAGTAAAGAAGTGAAGTATGAGGTGATATGTTGATAAGAGTAGTGATAATAATAAATGTAGTTATAATAATATAGTGAAGTAGTTTAAAGTAATAGAATGCGGTGGTATATGGGTAGTTTCGTTAATGAAAAGTAAAATTGAGTGTTTAAATAGTATGATAAATGTTAAGAGTAATGTTAAGAATGGGGATTATGGTAATATGATGAGAGTAATTGTTAAAGGAAAGGAAAGTAAGATAATAATTATGGTAAAGTAATATTAATGGTGGGAATAAGTGCAGTGATTATATAGTAATAGTATATATGATAAGAGAGTTAATGTAATAATATAGCGATGATAGCAAATGAGTATAGTATATGGATAATGATGGTGATGGTAGTAATCATGGGTAGAGAGAATTATAATAAAGGATGGTAAGAGATATAGTATGTATAAAATATATGAAATATAGTTATAGTGATGATGGGTATAATGTTTGTTGGAGTAGTGATATTCAGTGTAATATGGGAGATAAAGGTGATTGATAATATAACGTAAAGAAATATAGTATTAATAGTAATTTTGATATAATTAAGATGGTAAGTAATCTTCATGGTAATAGAGGTGATGAGAATGGAGGTATAATGATGATATAATAATATAAGTAGTAATGATATAGATAAGTAATATTTATAGTTAGCTAGGCGATAGTGAATGATGGTAATAGTTTATATGATATATAGGTAGTATAATGATATATATAAGTTGAATTATAAGAAATATGGTTATATGATTATAGGAATGGTTAGGGTGAGAGTAATGATAATAAGGATAGTAATAATAGTAAGTGAAGGAATGTAATGATATATGATAATTTGTTTATATTGGTATATTATGAATGATATAAGTAGAATTTGTTTATTTAAATTGTTAATTTGTTTATTTTATATTTGTTTATTTTAAGTTGTATAGTAATTTAGAGAGTATAGTTAGTATTCGTTATTATAATGTAGTAATTTATTATATATATGATTAAAATGTTATGTTATATTTGTTTGTGTTATTATAGTGATTTGTTTATTTTGAATTTGTTTGTTTTATATAATGTAATTTAATAGAATATGTTTTATTTTGGTGTATAATGTATGTTAATATGAGTAGTAGTATAGATGATAAGAATGAATAAAAGTAGTAATGTTGGTAATATAATAATATGAAGAATATAGTCGTAGTAATAGTATGGGTGATATAGATGATAAGAATAGGTTATCTGGTAATAATAGTAGTATGAATTATAATAATGATGAGAGTATTAATAATAGAGGTATGGTCAATAATAGTGATAATAGTAATATTAGTATATATAATGATAATATAAGTAGTAGTGATAAATTTAATATAAGTGGTGGGAGTAGTTATATGGGTGTAGTTTAATAATGGTAATATGGGTTAGGAGATGAAATAGAGAATAGGATAATGATAATAAGAATAAGAATATAAGTGTAGTAATGATAGTATGAAATATAATTGGATAATGTTGTGTATATAGAGGTAAATTATAAGGATTAGAAAGGATGATGAGTTGTGATAGTAATAATATATATAGTAGTAATAGTATAGTAAATTAGTGTTTTATGATGGAATGTAATAATATATGGATGATTATATGGTATAATATGGGTAATTGGGATTATAATAAAGAATATGAAGAGATATTGTATGTATGGGTGATAATAATATAAGAAATAGTAATAATTATAATAATATAGGATATTAATGATGGTAATATATGTATAGTAAAGATAGTAGGAATAATAATTCGATATTTGAGTGGTAGAATATAAGTAATAATTATAGTAGTATAGGTTAAATTGGGTGTTTAAAAGTTGTAATATGATTGTAGTATAGTAAATCAGTGTAATATGAGTGAGTGATATGATATATAAATTAGTAATGTTATGTAAATAAAGTATGAGTGTAATAAGATGATAATATATTATAGTAAGGATGGTAAAGTATGTTATGATAATGATAATAATAGTAATTAGAATAAGAATATAGTGGGGTATATTGGGTAGTATAAGTAGTGTTTATGTAAAAGGAAGTGTGTAATGTCAATAGTAGGGTGTTAGTATTGTATTGTTTAAATATAGTGAGGAAATAGAGGTTTGATATTTAATGTTTGTATGATTTAATGTTTATTTATTAAAAAGTAAGTAATCAGAAAAAAATAAAGAAATAAAAGTTAAGTATCTGAGTAAATGTTAAGATATGGTTAATAAATATAAAAGTGGGTAGCGAGTCTAGTAAAGTGAGATTATGGTAGTTTAAAAAAGGGGTAATTATATAGTTGAAATGTGGGTTTATATGAATTGTTTATATTATATTTGTTTGTAATTATATAGTAATTTGTTTATTGGGAATTGTTTATTTTAAATGATGAATTTGTTTATGGGTATTTGTTTATTTTATATTTGTTTATTTGAATATGATAATTTGTTTATTTTGAATTTGTTTATGTTAAGTTTGTTTATTTTATATTTGTTTATTTTGAATTTGTTTATTTGATATGATAATTTGTTTATTTTAAATTTGTTTATGTTATTATAAAGATCTTTTTTTATTTTAGATGGTATAGTTAAATATGGTATAGTATAGTATAGTATAGTTTATATTTGTTTATATTATTAGAATAATATAGTTTAATATATGGTATTGTTTAATGTTTGTTTATTTATATATAGTAATTTGTTTATTTTAATGTATAGTATAGTTTATAATTGTTTATTGTAAATAGTATATAATATTTGTTTATAATATATGATATTTTGTTTATTTTAATAGAGTATAGATAGTATTTGTTTATTTGAATTTGTTTATTTTGATATATGATATAGTTTAAAATTGTTTATAATATAGATATTTGTTAATTTATATTTGAATATATAGTGTGTTTAATATATATGATATAGTTAATATTTAATTTGTTAATTTGTTTATTTTATATTTGAATATATAATTGTTTATAATATATGATAATTTGTTTATTTTGGATTTGTTTATTTTTAATTATAGTGTATGTTAATATAGTAAAAATAAGGAATATAAGTGATAATTATAATGATAATAGAAGTATAGCAATAGTTGATATGGAATATAGTTGGGTAATTAAATGGTAAAATAGATTATTAGATATAATATGGTAATATATAAGTAGTAATAGAGTTAATGGGTGTAGTGATGGTTATATATAATAAGAATAGTTAATAATAAAGAGAGTAATAGTGATATAGTAAAAGGAATAGTTGATATGAAATATATATTTGAATGTTTGAAAGGTGTAAAATTAGTAATAATAATAATAATAATAATGATATAAGTAGTAATAAAGGTGATAGATGGATAATGTTATGTAAATATTGTGGTATGATGTCAATGAATTGATAGTATTCTAGGTTAAATTATAAGGAGTATGGTATAGTAATATAAAAATAATATAATAATATAGGTAATAAGAGTAATAGAAAGATGATATTATGAAATATAATTGGGTGTTTAAATGGAATAATATATGTTAATAGTAAATAGTAGAAATGATATGAAGAATTATCGTTAATGATAATAAGGGTAATATGGGGGATAAGAATGGTTGAAATGATGATTAGAAGATGGTAATGATAGTAATATAGTTGATAGGAATGGTGGAAATAAAGGTAATAAAATAGTAGTAGTAGTAATAATGAGAGTAGTAGTTATAAGAAAAATGGGAATAATAATATAGTTAGTGAGAAAAGTAATAATGATAGAAATATAGATTGTAGGAGTAATAATTGAATGATGGTAATATATAGAAGTAATATAGTTAATAAGAATGAAGTAAAGAATAGGAATAAATGGTTATTTTGGTATTTAAAAGTAATAATGGAATGTTTAAATGGTATAATAGAAGTTTATAATAATGATAGTAATATAATATAAATAGTTATAGTAATGTTATGAATAATAAAAATGATGATAGTAAGAGTAATAGGTAATATGAAATATATTTGGTGTATAAGTAGTATAGTAATAGTTAGTAGGAATGAAGATAGGAATAGTAATAATAATAGGTAATGTAAGAAGTATGATAGTAATATAGTGTAATGATGATAATGATAGTAAAATAATTTGAGTAATTATAGTAATTTAGGTTAGATTATAAGAAATATAGTATAGTATTATAATAAAATATGAAGTAATTTTTATAGAAGGTAAGAATAATGATGGATTGTTTAAATGGTATAGTAAATGATTGAAATGATAAGGTTAATAATGTCGTGAATTAGTGTAATATGAGGGAATAGTTAAAAGTAATAGATGGGAATGATGTGTGAATATAGAGGTATGAGTGTAATGATATGAATAGATGAAATAATGATAGTAATATAGTTAATGATATTAGGGAATATGGATAATAAGGAGTGATTATAGTAATATGGTTAATAAAAATAGGGGAAATGATAGTAATGAAAATGATAGTAGGGTTTATAAGAATAGTGATAGTAATATATTTGATGAAATTAGGGAATATGAAATGAAATATATGTGATAAGAGTAATGAAAGTAAAAATAATAATATGTTGGATTATAAGAATAATGAGAGTAATGATGATAGAAAGATGGTTGGTAGTGGTAGTAATTTAGTATGGGTAATATATGTAATAATATAAGTAATAGTAATGATGGTAGTATGGATAATTGGATGTTTAAGAGTAATAATATGATTATGATATGGTAATTTTGATAATGTTAATGATGATATAGAATTATAATTAGTAATAATTATAGAGATATAGGTGATAAGAGTAGTGATGATAGTATTGATTATAATAAATAATGTTAATAAATGTAAATAGTAATGATAGTATGAATAGTAATAGTAAATATATAGTTAGTTAGAGTAATAATAATGGAAATATAGGTGATTGAAATAATTATATAATATAAGTAGTGGTAATGATAGTAATATAGTAATATAAGAGTAAATATGAATTATAGTTAAATAATGGTAAGATGATTGATAGTAATCGGGATGGTTGGGTAGTTGGGTAGTTTTGATGTAGAAATATGTGTATAGTATAAAATATAGAGTGTTAATTTTAAAAATATGTAAAATTTGATGTTTGTTTATAATGATTTATGGTGATTTGTTTATTTTAATGTATATATTTGATATGAATATAATGATTATAGAAATATTAGTATAGTTAGTAAGAATGGTAATAGTAATGGTAATGATGATAAAGATAGTTATAATAGTAAGTAAAGTAGTATAATATGGAAAGTGGGAAGTATAGGAGTTAAGAGTAATAATAGATAAATGGTAAATTGATATATAATTAGAGGTTTAAATGGTATGATAGAAGTAAATAATAATCTTATGAATGAGAGTAGTGATAATAATGGTAATATAGGTTAGATTATAGAAGATATTGTATAGGAATATTGGATTGGATAATGATAATAATATGGTATTTTATGTAGTAATAATTAAAGAAATATGATAGTAAGAGTAGTATTTGATATAAAATATTGTTGGATGTTAAATTAAAAGTAATGATAAGTGATAATATAATAATAATGATAATTATAAATGATGATAATAGTTAGTGATGAAGATAATATAGATGATAAGAGTAATGGTAATTGTAGTAATAGTAATAATGATAGTCTGATCAGTAAGAATGGAGGGTATAATGGTAATAATATGAATATATAGTGTAAGTATGGATGAATGTTTATGGTGATTGTAATAATAGAGTAAAGTAGATGATAAGAATGGATGGAATAGTGGTAAAGTGGTAATAATATTAGGAATTATAAGAATGATGAGAGTAATGATGATAGTAAGATGGTTGATAGTAGTATTAGTTTAGTATGGGTAATATGAGATAAAGTAGTATTTAGAAATGGTAAAATATATGTAATAATAGTAATATAGTTAGTGAGAGTGGTAATGATAATGGATGATGTTAATAAAAGTAAAAGGAGTAAAAATAGGAATAATGATATTATGTTATGAAGGTAATATAAGTGATAATAATTATAGAAATAGGAATAATAAAGGTTGTTAGTAATAATGATAATATGTTGGATAATAAGGAATATAGTGTAGTATAGTGTAATAATAATAAAAATGATTGGAATGGATGTGATAGAAATAGAGGGTATAAAGATAAAGTAATGGTAATATAAGTAGTATTAATAAATGATAATATAATATTATAAGTAATAATAATTATATTATATAGGTTAAATTATAAGGAATGTAGGATATGATAATTATAGTAAGATAGGTGATTGGAGTTATAATGATAGGTAATATGAATAAAAATTAATGATTGTAGTAATAATTGTATAATTTAAATATATGTTATGATTGTTATATATGTTATAATAATGATAGTAAGGAAAGTGTAATAATAATGATGATGATGGTAATATAAGTAATGATAATAAAGTAGTTAATAAGATTGTGATTATATTATGTTTTGTAAATAGAGAGATGAATGGATATGATAAAGGTAATAATAAAAGTGATTTAGGTAATAATAATATAGTAAATCGGTGTAATATGAGGAAATATAATAATATTGGTTGTTTATATGGTATAATAATTGAGAGTTAATTATGTTAGGTTATAAGAAATATAAGTGATAGTAGGAATAGTATTGTAATATTAAAAGAGAGAGGAAATATGGTTAATGATAATAGTAATAATGATAGAAATATAGTAAATAAAGATAGGAAATATGAAATAGAGTTGAATGTTTAAATGGGTGATAATGGTAAATAAAGTGAAATAGTAATAGGGAATAGTATAATAATTGTTAGAGTAGAGGAAATTATAGTAATAATTATAGTATAATAATAATAATATTTGTAATAATATAATAATATGAAGAGTGGTAGTGATAATTAGTAATAGTAATTATAGTGATAGTAAGATGTATAATAATAGTAATGGTAATGATATTAGGAATTATAAAAATAATGATGATAGAAAGATGGTAAATAGTAGTAGTAATATTTGAAATGGTATAATATATGTAATAATAGTGATAATGGGTATATATGAGTAGTAATAGTATGATGGTTATTATGATGAAAAAGATATGTGTAGTAGTGTAGTAAAGTAGATTGATATAATGGAATGTGGTGGTATATGGATGGAATTTGGATAATATGAAATATAATTAAGTTTTAAATGGTGAAATATAGTTTAATAATAATAGTGATGGTGATGGTTATAGTAATAAGAGTAGTAATTTATATGTTAAGAATGATAATAATAGTTGATATATAAAGTGATAGTAATGGTAATGGTTGATGTAAATGTAGTAAAAATAGTAGAAATGTAGTAATGGTAGTAATATGGATAATGAGAGGATGATTAATAATGGTAATAATGGTAGTGATATAGGTGATAAATTAGAGGGAATGATGATATAGTTTATAATAAGAAGTAATATGAATTGTAGTATGATGATAAGAATGGAGTAAATAATAGTAAAGTGATAGTGATAGAAGGAATGATAGTAGGGATAAGAATAATGAGAGTAAGTTTATAGTAATAATAATAAATGAAGGTAATATGTTGGATTAGAAGGAAGATAGTATAGAATAATGATGATAATTTAGTTTATAATAATATGTAATATGAATAATAATAGTGATAGTAGGGATAAGAGTAATGAGTGTAATAGTATATTTTATAAGAATGGAAATGATTATAGAAATATAGGTGATAAGATTAGTGGGAATAGTGATAATAGAAAGGATAATGGTAATTATAGTAATAATGTTAATGAGAGTAGGAATTATAAGAATAATGAGAGTAAGAAAGATGGAAGTATAGTTGATTATAGGAGTAATAATGGTAATAATAAGAAGATATGGTAAATGGTGATAATAGTAATAAGAATATATGTAGTTATGATTATAAGAATAATAGATAAGAAGAGTAAAAGATTTATAGTATATGATAATAATAATAGTAATGGTGATGATAATATGGTGAATTGGTGTAATATGAGGGAATGGTTAAAGGTAAAAGATGGGTGTGTGTGTAAATATAGAAGTATGAGTGTAATAATATGAATAATAATAAATGATAGTGAGATAATAATGAGTAATTAGAGTAATATGGTTAGTGAGAAAAGTAATATAAATAATGATAGTAGTATATGTGATTATGATAATAGGAGATAGTAATAATAATAATAGAGTAGTATATGTAGTAATAATTATAGTAATATGGTTAATAAGAATAGGGAAAATAATAGTAATGAAAATGGTAGTGAGAATATAGTGATAGTAATATATGTGATAAGAGTAATGAAAGTAAAAATAATAATATATTGGATTATAAGGAATATGTTATATTATAGTAATGGTAATAAGAGTAGTAATGAAAATAATAATAGTAAGTAAATTAATATAGGTGATATGAATAGAGGAAATAATGATAAGATGTTAATAGTATTAATGATAATAGTAATAGTAGTAATGATAATATAGTAGTATAAGTGATAGTAATAAGTAATATAAATTATAATAAAATGTTTAAAATGGTATAGTAAATGTGAAGAGTAAGAATAGTTAAGAAGGATAGTGATAATAATATAAGTAGTAATAATGATAGAAATATAGGTGATAAAAGTGAGGGGAATAATAGTATGATATGAGGTGATAATGATAGATATGGTTGGAAATAGGTGGTTTATATTGTGTTGGTGTGAAAATAAATGGATAATGTGAATAGTAGAGTGTGAATATGGAAATAGAAGGTTAATTTTTA
This sequence comes from Monosporozyma servazzii, assembly GCA_033807795.1. Taxonomy (NCBI): domain Eukaryota; kingdom Fungi; phylum Ascomycota; class Saccharomycetes; order Saccharomycetales; family Saccharomycetaceae; genus Monosporozyma; species Monosporozyma servazzii. Next base: position 1,657 of record CP138596.1, on the reverse strand, counting down.
ATATTTGTAAAATTTAATGTTTGTTTATTGAAAAGTATGAATTTAGAAAAATGTATAGATTTAAAAGTTAGGAAGTTATAGTAAATGTAAAAATAAGATAAATAAATATAAAAAGTAGGAAATATGTATTGTAAAGTGAGATGATATAGTGATTTGTTTATATTTGATTTGTTTATTATAAAGTATAGTTTAGTTTATAGATTTTTGTTTATAATATATAGATAATTGTTTATTTAATATGGTATAGTATAATAAGTGGTAAGTTAGTATGGTATAATAGAGTGTAGGATAGTATATATTTGTATGTAATATATGGTAATTGATAGTTTAGGATTGGTTTTATTAGTATTTGTTTATTTATAATAGTGTAGTTAAGTATGGGAGAGATTAGAATATTATAATTATAAGGTGGAGTAGGTTAGGGTTTATGAAATATAGTGTAGGGTTATGAATAGTTGTAGATAGGGTTGAGTGAATATGAGATAGGGTTAGTAGGTAAAGTGAGTAGCGTTATTTGAGTGAGGGTAAGTAAGGTTTTAAGATAATTGGATAGGGTTATGAATAAATATGGATAGGGTTTGGTGAATGTAAGTTAGGGTAGGTAGGTAAAGTGAAATAAAATGATGATAGTGATAATATGTTTTATGTTATATGTGTGCGTGTGTGTGTGTGTATGGGTGTGGGTGTATGGGTGTGTGTGTGTGTATGGGTGTGGGTGTATGGGTGTGGGTGTATGGGTGTGGGTGTATGGGTGTGGGTGTGGGTGTATGGGTGTGGGTGTGGGTGTATGGGTGTGGGTGTGGGTGTATGGGTGTATGGGTGTGGGTGTATGGGTGTGGGTGTGGGTGTGTGGGTGTGGGTGTATGGGTGTGGGTGTGGGTGTATGGGTGTGTGTGGGTGTATGGGTGTATGGGTGTGGGTGTGGGTGTATGGGTGTATGGGTGTGTGTGGTGTGTGGGTGTGTGTGGGTGTGGGTGTATGGGTGTATGGGTGTGGGTGTGTGGGTGTGTGGGTGTATGGGTGTATGGGTGTATGGGTGTGGGTGTATGGGTGTGGGTGTATGGGTGTATGGGTGTATGGGGTGTGTGGGTGTGGGTGTGGGTGTATGGGTGTATGGGTGTGGGTGTGGGTGTATGGGTGTATGGGTGTGGGTGTATGGGTGTATGGGTGTATGGGTGTGGGTGTATGGGTGTATGGGTGTGGGTGTATGGGTGTATGGGTGTATGGGTGTGGGTGTATGGGTGTATGGGTGTGGGTGTATGGGTGTATGGGTGTGGGTGTGGGTGTATGGGTGTGGGTGTATGGGTGTGGGTGTATGGGTGTATGGGTGTATGGGTGTATGGGTGTGTGGGTGTATGGGTGTATGGGTGTGGGTGTGTGGGTGTGGGTGTATGGGTGTATGGGTGTGTGGGTGTGGGTGTGGGTGTATGGGTGTGTGGGTGTATGGGTGTGGGTGTATGGGTGTGTGGGTGTGGGTGTATGGGTGTGGGTGTATGGGTGTGGGTGTATGGGTGTGGGTGTATGGGTGTGGGTGTGGGTGTATGGGTGTATGGGTGTATGGGTGTGGGTGTATGGGTGTGGGTGTATGGGTGTATGGGTGTATGGGTGTATGGGTGTGGGTGTATGGGTGTATGGGTGTGGGTGTGGGTGTGTATGG